>JAJHZJ010000732.1:2116829-2716829 GCA_023548195.1 Bettongia penicillata ogilbyi
AATTTAATTGAACTAATTGAATGAACTAATAGATAAGTGTCATGAGAAAGGGACTGCAGAGGCAGAATCAAGATTGCTGGCAGAATGGAAGCCATCAACAGCTCCTCCAAACAGATTTATAAAATGTACCACACTGAATCCTGATAAAGTAATATGAAAAGGTTTACAGGAAGATCTTTGTCTGGTCCAGGGTAACAGGGAGACACACTGAGAGGTCTGCAAACACTGAGGACAGGATTGAAGTAGGAGCACATGGTGTACAGCACTCTAGCACCCAGCATATCAGCATAAAGGGAAATCCCAGACTCATACTGGAGCACCCCTAGACCCATATAGAAGCACTGCAGTGGAAAAAGTTGTCAAAATGGCAGCTTTTTTGCCCACTACCCAATCCTAGGTCATAAATTCAGAGAGGAGGGAGAAAAGGACAGGGAGTAGCGTTGCTTTTTCCAGATAGGGAGGCCCTGGTCTTTATATTAAAAAAATGGGGAAAGTTCAGAAGCCCACATCTTCAGTGGTGTGACTCAGACCACACGCTCAGAGCTGAGTCTCACACAGCATCTAACACAGCCTTCAGAGAATAGCTGAGGCACAAAACCCAGACCAAAGGAGATCCTATAATTCTTGTATTTTGAACAAAAGAGCTTTCCAGCTGGCTGACTGAAGTGGAATATAGCAGAATTATTCTTGCCCAGACCCAAAGCAAAGTCAGGAATTTGCAGAGCTAAGGTCAGTAGGTCAGTGATCACCCCTGATCAGAGCCTTTAGGAGCACTGATAGCATGCAATTCTCCAGCTTGTCACTGAGACACTGGAATAACAATAGTGCTAAATATCTCCAAGAAAGCAGCAACAGGACGAGCCCAGATCTTCCCTTCAGCAGTGTGGCAGAGTCCAGCACTAACATCACGTCCTAAGTCAGAAAGTAAGATGGAAGAATGAGCAAACAAAAAAAGAATCACACCATGATGAGGCATTATGATGGCAGAGATGCTCAAGACACAAACACAAAAGAGAAGAATGACTCTAAAACATCTAGAAGAGAAGCCTCAGAGAAAAAACAATCTGGACACAAATTTAACTAGAATTCCTAGAGGAGATGAAGCAAGAGGTTTTTTTTTAAGATTTTACATTTTTTTTATGAATGAAATGAGTGTTTGAGGAAAACCTGGAAAAAATGAAAGCTATGGGAGAAAGAATTAGAAAAGGAATTAACAACTTGGCAAAAAATGTATAAAAATTTACCCAAGTAACAAATTACCTGAAAATTGGAATAGACCAAGTAGAAGCCAGTGACTCCATGAGCCAATGTGAAATATTAAAACAAAGATAAAAGACTAAAAGAAGATGAAGATATAAGGTATCTAATAACAAAAATAACTGACCTAGAAAAAGATCAAGAAGGAAATCACTGGGACTCTCTGAATAGCATAATCAAAAAAAAAAAAGAGCCTAGACATCCTATTTCAAGAAATATTAAAAGAAAACTGCTCAGATTTCTTTGAACCTGAGGACAAAGTGGAAATAGAAAGAATCTACCAGTAATCCATTGAAAGAAACTTTAAAATGAAAAACTTCCAGGAACACTAGAGCCAAAATCCAGAGGTTCCAGATCAAAGAAAAAATAATGCAAGCAGCCAGAAAGAAAGAATTCAAGTACTAAGGAGCCACAGTCAGTATCATCCACAATTTAGCAGCCACAACTATTGAGGAGCAGTGAACTTGGAATACAATATTTTAGAAATCAAAAGATATAGACAACAACCAAGAGTAATTTATCCAGTAAAACTGGGTATAATCCTACCAGGGAACTTTAATGAAGTGAAAGACTTCTGAGCATTCCTCATGAAAATACCAGAGCTGTGGAGAAACTTTGAAGTTCAAAAACAAGAGTGAAGAAATATATCAAAATGAACTGTTGTAAAAGAGCATCATTGCCACCTACGGAGAGCACAAAAATAGTGTGCATGCAATGGAAAGGACCTCAACAGAACCAACGCTCTTTGCCTCTTTAAGTTATGGTGGAACCCATGTTATTAAGAGGATTCCTAGAATTCTTAAATACTATATTGCTGTCACTCATTTGTCATTCATTCCTGATTTACCCTCTTTCCATGTTCATGAAAATTCGTAGCAACTTGGAGGTAATTAGTTTTCCAAATAGATCCCATTCTATGAGAACTTATGTTGCCTTCTTTTCATTTCAAGCATTTATAAATAATAACATAGCCCTCCACCAACTATCTGTAGAAACTGAAAAGAAAAAGGTTTTTCCTTTTTTGAAAGTAGAAAATGAATTCTTTGGAAAGTGTGCTGACAATATGCGGTTCTTCCCCATTTCATTTCACGAAAGGAAATTCCTGTCTAATCATTGCTATTTGTTTTTTGTTTGCTTCTAAGGTTCATGGGGATATGGACGTTTTTTATTCCAATTTCTATAGAAATAGTATTTTCTTTCTCTTGCATAATAATAATAATTATAAGGTCATATTTTATGGGAAAAAGGTAATAAAAGTTTAATTAGGAAAACTTTATGGAAAAGGTAACACTTGAACTGGTTCTTGAAAGATACATAGCATATCAAAAGGATTTGAGAAATGGAAGAAGCAGTATTACAGGTCAAGGGAAGAAAGTAAGCAAAGGCAGAGAAAGAGTAAAACTTGAGATATATTCAGGCAACAACATATATAGTTCAGCTTGGCTGGATAGTGGGATATGCCTAGTATGTAATGGGAAAGGAAGGCCAGAAAGGCAATGGGGGCCAGATTGTGGAAGGCTGTGAATGCCAGACTGAGGAATTTCTGCAGTACTTTATTACATATACCACTAAAGGTTTTAATTCACAATCAAAATGTGACTTTAGGGAAATTAATCTTCTAGGAAGACTCATTTTCCTGAATTCAAATCGGACTTAGATAGTTACTAGCTGTGTGACCCTGGGCAAGTCACTTAACCCTGTTTGCCTCAGTTTCCTCATCTGTAAAATGAGCTAGAGAAAGAAATGGCAAACCACTCCAGTATCTTTGACAGGAAAACCCCAAATGGGGTCACAAATAGTTAGACATGATTGAAATAACTGAACAACAAAATAAGCCCTGCGTTTGCATCCTGGCTCTGCTCCTTCCTGATGACTTTAGACAAGTCACTTAATTTCTCTAGGTCTGTTTCCTGATCTGTAAAATGAGGAACCACTGATAACCTCTAAAACCTCTTCCAGATCTAAAGTCTTTCACCCTCTGATCTCCCAAGTCTATTCCAGCTGTAAATTTATAAATCCTGATACTGGGTAGATTGTAATAAAAATATCCACTATGGTGGTGACAGTGGGAAAGAAAAGAAAGAGAAAACTATGAGACTAAAGGGATGGTTATTAGAGTAAAAATTACTAAAATATGGTTACTACAAGCAATTTGAGTAGGAGAAACACTCCTAAAACTTCTCTAGGCATAGTTTAAAGCAATAGCCCAACAGAACTAGAGCTCATAAAGCAAGAAGAGAGAATCATCACAGGGTCAGTCTTTGCCTAGACAGCCCATCTTGACTCATCAGAGGACAGACTTCATTTATGATATGAGTCCATACACAGACATATGGGCAGGGTGGAAGAAAGGGAAATGTAGAGATAGTCAGACAGACAGACAGAGATAGAGACTGGGAGAGAGGAAGAGGAAGGGAGAGGGAAAGGGAAAGGGAGAAGGAGAGAGGAGGGAGAGAGAGAGAACATAAGAGGGGGAAGAAAGAGAGGAGAGAGGGAGGGACACAGAGAGTGGAAGAAACAGAGAGAATAAAGAGAAAAAAAGACAGAGTGAGAAAAAGAGAGAGGAAAGAAAGAGAGAGGGAGACAGAGAGGAGAAGAAAGGGAGAAAGAGAGAGAGAGAGACAGAGACAGAGAGAGAGAGAGAGAGAGAGAAAAACGTAGGCTCCAGCATCAAATCCAACATGATGGATAATTGATCATGCATGTATGTGCTTATTCCCTAATAATGTTGCCCTTTTTAAAAGAATATGAAGAGAAGGGAATGAATGGTGTATACTTTGGGGACAAATATGATAGATACATATGTGTGTGCATACATATATATGTATATGTATGTGCATGTACATATACATAATGGCAAAATAAGCTATTCTTATAGGGAAGAAAACCAAATTCCATAAGAGTATGGCATCCTTAGTGGGCGAATGCAAGGGCCCCTAATCTCTTTGTGAGAAGGAGCTACTCTTAGCATTTCCACTTCACTTTGAGATCACGAAAAGAGCAGAGCACTGGATTTCTAACTGAAATGCTCGAGGATGGTTTGGGGAATAGTACTGGTACACTACATGGTCAAAAATAACACTTGCTTCATATAACAAACCTTCACTTTTACATAATATTTTTCCTTCAAGAAGCTAAGAGCATTTCATGGCCATAATCTGTTACGTAATAATAAAAGTTACCAATTATATACCACTTTAAGATTTGTAAAAACACTTTAGTTGTGTTATTTCATTTGATTCTCACAACAAACCTATGAGGAGGGTGCTATTATTATCGCCATATGAGAAAACTGAGGCTGATGGGTCAAACAGATAGTATCTGAGATAGGATTTAAACTTAGGTTTTCCTGAATTCCAGTCCAACACTCTATCCTTCATACTATTTAAACACACAAGATCTATATTTTCTGGACATGTATAGTAGACAAACCTAAACATGATCCAGAGGAGTCCTAAGCTGCAGGAGTGAAATTCCCTGGACAAAGTATAAAATTGGCTTGTTCTAAGTACTTACAATCATTGTTCTAGTATTAAAGATGAAGTTCCCATACCTTAAGCTGATCCTGGAGCTTAGTTTTTATTTTTTTAAATAACATTTTACTTTTTCCCTAGTTACATGTTAACATTTTTTAAAGTTTCTAAGTTCCAAATTCTATCCATTCCTCTCCTCTCCCCCTCCCACCTTCCTTCCTGAGACTATAAGCAATTCAATATAAGTTATACATGTGCAATCATGTGAAACATTTCCATATGAGTCATTTTGTTTAAGACTCAAAAAGAGAGAAAGAAATAAAAAAGGAAGGAAGGAAAGATGGAAGGAACGAAGGAACAAGGGAAGGAGGGAGGGAGAGAAGAAGGAAGAAAAGTGAAAAATAGTATGCTTTCATCTGTATTCAGACAATAGCAGTTCTTTCTCTGGAGGCATATAGCACTTTTCATCCTGAGTCCTTTCGGATGATCTTGGATCATTGTATTGCTGAGAGTAGCTAAGTCATTTACACTTCTTCATCATACAATATTGTTCTGCTCACTTCATTTTGCATCAGTTCATGTAAGACTTACTAGGTTTTTCTGAAATCATTCTGCTTATCATTTCTTGTACTGGGACTTACTCTTTAAAAGGAGATAGAGACCAGTAGGAAGAAGATACTCCCACTCACCACACAAAGACAATATCAGAAATAGCCCAGCAATAGACAGATCCAGCAATAGAAGGGAAACAGAGAATCACCCATCAAGGAGACGCAGAGTTGAGATGGATTGAGTTCCAAGAAGTCCTGTGCATGCACAAGAGTATGCTACGAAAGAAGGAGCTAAGACTTGGAAGAAAACCACATGGACTCACCCCTCTGCTGATACGATGAATCACAGGATCCCTGTGGAAAGTCAGTTCGTTAGAGGACAAAAGTTTCTTGACTTCTTCTTGGTGAAGTCCCTTGCATTTTTGTTGTTGTTGGGTTAAACAAAACATGTCCTGCATATACTGCCTTGTTAACTTGTGTGTTTGCATGGGGGCCATTTCTCTTTTGGGGCAAACTTAGACAAGAGCTAGATTTTGATGTTCCCAAGAGAAACCCTAAGTTGGATATGAGCCATAGTGATTTGTTTGGAAGTCTCAGAAATTGAATCTGGCCCAAGTGAATCCAGAGTGAGTTCTGAGCCATTGGTTAAAGACATTAGGAAACATTACCAGAGGGGAATTCTAGACACTTGCCTTCAGTTTGCCTTTCACAGAAGCCAACTAGCCAAATTCCCTCATCTTACAGATAGAACACAGAAGTCGATAGAGATTAAGTGACTTGTTTCAAGGTCCATACAATTAGTGTAGGATTTGAACCCCAGTTCTCTGACTCCAGTGCATGTGCTCTGTACCACACTGCCTTCTATGTATACACTGTCTTCAAACTCTGAATCAAGTGATTTAAGTCTATAGATCTGAAATCAATATAGTCTCTGGAGCCCTTAACACTCATTACCCAAACAGCTCCCAAGAGAAACTTCTCAAACAGTGTGAAGTTCTTACCTGAAAAAATGACTTAGGGGAGAGACTATTTTATTCTATCCTCCTAGAAAGCAGGGTACGTCTTTTCAAGAACAGAGGGGCAGAAAGCCAGAATTTTTAAACAGGAAAAAAGATATGAATGCACTGGCCTCATTCACACTTTTGCCTTTCTTCTTACTAAATCCAACCTAGTTGAAAAAACAAAATAAGGCTCAAAGAATAAGAGGTTCCACACCATCACTATTCAGTGGTAACACAGCACCAACAATGTTGAGATTCAGATATCTGGATTGTTTCTTGGGGTATAAGTAAGGTTGCTGAGGTGCACTGGTTTAAGCTTCAAGTTCTGCCTCTCTTATCATCCAGCAGAGCCCCAAACAAAGAGGGCAAGAATCAGGAGTGAGCATAATTGTCAAACTTATCTGAGAGGCTTTACTATCATATTCCACTTCCCTCAGGATGACTTTGATCAAATCTCACAACTGAGAATGAATACATGACTATAAAATTACTTAGTGGAGGGGGGAGAGGCGGATGGCCGGCACCAGGAGTGAATTTGTTAATTAAAAAAAAAACCAACCCAGTTCCCTTCAGCTATATCAAGTACTGCAGTCCCTTCAAGAGAATTCAGTAAATCAACTCTTAGCCCCTTTAAGTTAAGCAAGAAGAACCCATAATGCAGTCTCCCTTTCAGTACTTAAGGCCACCCCATCTCTCTGAAGCTGCAGAAAGTGAGGGTTATAAAGCAGCCTGGGAACCAAAACTGGGTCCCTCACAGAGGGAAAGAAGGCAGGCACCAAGCAGGAGGTCACCCACAGCTATAGACAGAGCTTCATCACAAACCTCAGGATGCTAACTAACCACAGAGGCCCCCAGGCCAGACCAGAGAGTCAGAGCCCAGCTTCTGGAGCTCAACCACAGACCACGGCCTGGAAGAAGCAGAATGGAGAAACAGTAACTCTGTGAAAGCAGGCAGGAGGGAAGAGCCCTCTCTAGCCCTGAGGAGGGTGGTGGTGGTGTATGTAGACGGGGGTGGGGGGATACTCCTCCCTCTTGCCCTTTTATTTGCTTGGTTCCTTATCTCCCATCTCTGTTAAACCACTAAGAGGTTTCAGAAACAGAAAGGTGTGTGTGTGTGTGTGTGTGTGTGTGTGTGTGTGTGTTTGTGTAATATTTAGAATTGCCAAAAATTTTAGGTGTAAGTCACATTAGAGATAATCTAGTACAACCCTGTCATTTTTGTACATGAGGCCTGGAGACAGGGAGTAACTTGCTTAAGGTCACAATCCATGAGAAGAGAATGTGGCACAGTAGGAAGTGCCATGTTACCACAGGCAAGTCACTTATCTTCTCTGAGAGCCTGCTTCTTCTACTGTAAAACTGGGGATAATACTATTCTCATGCCTATCTCACAGGGTAGTTTCTAAGGAATCACTGTATAGATGTAAAAATATTATCCCTAGTGACAGAAGAGGCAAGACCTCTTAAGTCTACTGACTCCCATCCAAGACTTTTTCAAAACAATGCCCCCAAAACAAAAACTACTAGAGAAAAATTCAGTGGAATAAACTATGGAATGCACCAAACCAGCAGGTTAAATATCTTCTAGACTGTTACAAACCTGAGAATAGAAAAGATAAGGAAAACACCACTGTTCCTTTAAGGATTGCATGTGTTCTTTCCCAGAAGAGGTAGCCCTCCTATCTGGTTCTGCCCACATAGCTCTACTTGGTAAAGATAAATGAAGTTCCAAAGATTTCCATTCTAGTTGGCAGGCTGAGCTGCTGTGAAGGTCTTTCAATTCTTACTTCGTTACATTTGGCATTATCAGAGAAAAAGGCCAGGGAAACCTGACCCTGCAGAACCTCAAATTTTCAGGCACAACACATCTGTCTGCAAATTAGTCAGGAGGAAGAGGAGTTAAGGAGGGAGGCGCTGGGGAGGAGAAGATTAAGGAGGAAAAATATCATCTTTAGAAAGTTTAGGAGAAGACTCAGGCATCACAGGGAAACCAAATTGCAAACCACAGTGGCCATGAAATCAGGAAGTGATGCAGAAGCAGCTAGCCTGGTGGTTAAGCAATGAGTGAGTGGGTCAAATAGGGATGGAGGAGGTGGGAGTAGAAGGTTTAAATTTAGTCAGGTCAACATAGGCAGCTCAGAGCTGAAAAATTGGTTCAGAGCAGAGGAATTACCAACTTGAGTTGGTGCCTGGGACTTCAGAAGCAGTTCCAATAGAGCTCCACTGTGAAGAGAAATGTTTGGATTTGTACCAAATTATGTCAGTTTTCAGAGATCCTGCCAATACATCGCTTTCTACAATGGACAAAATGATCCACATCAGTGGAGTGCATGCTCAGACAAGTCACAAGTGTGACATACGATGATATATGTGCAAGCTAAACTCAACCTTGGGTCTCACAGAAGCACTGTGTCCAAAATCAGGGAGGTAACAATCCCACATTTTAGGAAGGACACATTGATGAGCTGGAGCATTTTCAGAGGAGGACAAGCAGAGGGTTGAAGGACATTTCATTCAGTGCTGTATAAGGAATGAGAGTCAGATGAAGGAACCCAAGATATTTTTCTTGGAGAAGGGAAGACTTGAGACGGGGGGAGGATCTTAATGAAGGAATAGAGAATGTTGATTTTTCCCCAGGGAAAAGAAGGGAAAAGGGGTAAAAATAAAAAATGTGACCCTTGATGTAAGGAAAAACTTCTTAAGTGAAGTGAAGCAGGCTATTTTGGGAAGTAATAGAGTCCTTTTCACTGAAAACCTTCACACAAAAGTTGACTGACCACTTGTTAGGTATAGTAAAGGGGATTCTTGTCAGACAGAGGTTGCCCTTGATGACCTCTGATGTCCATTCCAATTCTAGGATCATGTGAAGTGTCTGGGGCTGCCAGGTGGAAGAGGAAATGGACTGTTTACTTGACCACAGAAGGCAGAAGCAGAAGCAAAGAGTGGAAGTAAGAGGAAGGTAGACTTAGATCAACAGAGAGACAAAGTGTTATGGTGGAAAGAAAACACCTGGATTTTAAGGTAGGGGACCTGGGTTTGAAAACTGTCTCCTAATATCTATGTGATCTTAATCAAGTCACTTCTCTTTGGACTTCAGTTTCCCAATCTATAAAATGAACTAGATGGACTAGATGACCTCCCCTTCTAGTTCTAAATCTATTATCCTGTGAAGAAAAAGAATCCTAACAATTAAAACTTCCCCAAAAGGCCAAAGGTTGCCTCAAGAGGTATATTTCTACAGGTCTTCAAGGGAGAATTAGATAATCATTTTTCAGGATTATCATAAAAGAGATCCTAGTTAACAAGTCAGACTAGATAAGTGCTGAGGTTCCTTCCAGTTTTGGAGTTCTAGGAGCCAACATCTTTTCAGTTTCATCATTGTGCTGATCCTTAATCATTCTTGGGTTTCCTGTCCAGAAGGCAAAATCCAGTTTGCAGAAATCAAAAGAAAACTAAAGATGAGAGTCCCTAAGAAAAAAAAAATAAATGCCAAGTAGAGATGGGGTGATGCTACACCAAAAAGTGACAGTTCTATATTGCGCCCTCACTACAACCCCTTCCCACAGAGTAAATTTTATATAGCTAAATCTGGGTTGGGGTTTTTTTCTGGGGGAAGGGGTTCATTTTTTCAACTCTTGAGGTCCTATGAGGACCTAATGTTTACACCTAGCCACAAGAAAGATATTATAGCGGCAGAACTATGAACACCGGATTCCTGGATTCAATCCCAGGAGTGATACAATGAATGGTAAAGAAGAAAAATAGCGACCACTTATGTGGGGCTCTGTAAACCATCTCACAAAGCACTTTACATTCATTATCTCATTTGATTCTCCCAACAGCCCTGGGACTGGAGTGGGATAAGTACTTTTTTTTTTTTAAACAGATGACTAAGTTAAAGCTCAGAAAAGTGAAATGACTTGTCAAGGGTACACAGTCAGTAACGGGTGGAGCCAGATCCTCAGACTCCCAGTTCGGAGCTCTCTCTACTACACTACAGACCTGGAACCCAGGTTTTCTGACCCCAAGTTCAATGGATAGTTAAGCCATTTTTAAAAGAAAAAATTTTAAATGGGTTTGGGAAAGTTTTGTTTCACTTGATTGATTTTCATTTTAGTGATAAAAAAATTATAATTCTATATAAATATCTACTAATGTGTTATAGATCCAAACTTAGAGGTACTAGACATTGGGGAATCTTAAAAGCAACAGAAATTACTGTCATAATAAATGAATGACTGAATGAATAAAAGAGAAGGCAGAAGAGAGAGACAGAGAGAAGAAAAGGGAAGGGGTAGAGGGAAAGAGAAAGAGACAAGAATCCGATTAGACTAGTGCTCTTGCCCTCTGAACCATGGAAAAAGGAAGTAGACCTGATTGAGACAGTGGCAGA
Organism: Bettongia penicillata ogilbyi; assembly: GCA_023548195.1. NCBI lineage: Eukaryota > Metazoa > Chordata > Mammalia > Diprotodontia > Potoroidae > Bettongia > Bettongia penicillata. The sequence goes on from JAJHZJ010000732.1 coordinate 2,127,505, forward strand.
ATCATAACAATGTGAGAAATAAATGACAGGTTTTTTTTTTCAGTAGGCATTATCAGAAAGAGTGTGAATTACGCAGGTGAAGAGCATTCCTATTTCCTTTTGTAATATATGACTTGCAATAATTTGGCAGTGTCCCTTTAACTTTTGCATGTTGGAAATAGTAGGGGGAAAAGGCCTCCAAAAGGGTTGTTCAATAAGTCAATAAGAGATACTTTGAGATAATATTACAACCACCAAACGAACTAGGGAGACTGGTTTCAAATTCCTGGGCAAACACGCACACACACACACACACACACACAAATGATAGCCTGGGAATACAGGAAATCTATAGATGGAAAGGGGCCAGGTTTGGCTCTTGCTCTCGATTGGCAGGCAGACCCCCACAATATTTCCCCCCTGAAAACACCTAATTTCTTTAAGTAGCAAAAAGGAAAAAAGACTTGGATTGTGACTTTCAGTAATTTATCACACATATCGTTTCCATATCACCTATGGTCTCTACCTGGCATAAATTTCACCTTCATACTATTAGTGTCCAACACTGATTCTTTCTCTGGGTTTCTACATTTGGCACCTCAGTAAAGAGCCCCTATCTCAGTTTATTACCACCCCCTCAATAACTGTACAAACAGATATAGTTTCTCTCAGAGTTGTCTTTTCTTGGGATGAGGGATCCTCCCTTTCCCTCTTGTTAGTAATGATAACAAAAACTGCCCATAGATGGACAGCAGAATGGGTGGAATTTTCAAATTGAAGAATACCATCTTTCCATTTCCAATGGTATTTGTTTGCTGGTAATCTGTTGTAGATGAAAGCAAGCTTGCATGGGGAAGACTGAGTGTTAAGTAAGTCTGACAGTCAAGTCGTAAATGCTTTAGCCTTTTTAAATTCAATCTCCATGGGCAAGTTAAGCCTATGCTCAAAAGTGTGTATGGATGGTTGTGAGCATCTCCCTTTGCAAATGTAGGAAAGAGCACTCAGAGCACTCAGATTGCTGGGAAATGTATAGGCAGAGGTGGGCACACACTATTTAGTGCTAGCCGAAGAAGGTGGGACACAATGTGGTTTTGCCCATGCACGTGAGAATGTTGGTATTTATCCAGGAACGTGAAAGTGCACAGCTGTCCCCAGCCTTTTCTGCACCTGCGTCCATGGCATGGAGGGACTGATCATCTCTCCACAGCTCTGTCAAACAGGCACATTCCTCAGGAGATGGAGCAGTTCGGGGGATTGGTAACATGAGCCTGAGCCTCTCTTCTATGTATCTAGGTTGAAATTCTGCCCAGGTTGGTAGCAATTGAAAGTAGTTGCAAATGTGGTCTAGGATTCATTGGATGACCTTGGGCAAATCATTTCTCTCCCAGGAGCCTGTTTCCCTCTTGGTAAAATGGATTCATAATTACCTGGGAATTTTCTCCCAAGGTGATAGGGAGAATGAGACTATATAAGAAGCTTGGCATTAGCTAACTATAGGGTTCTTGGCATAGTTCCCCTGAAGTCCCACAGAGTGAATGTATTAGAAACACAGGTCATTTTCCCACTCCCCTTCTATATGGATGTTGCATATTTTGTAAAGGTGTAGGGAAGTGGGAAGCAAATAGAGAAAACTTGAATCCCATATTCAAGGTTCCTTGGTTTGAGCAGGAATTCAGTTTCCAAACTAGTGGAACTAGAAAAAAAAAACAACAGATATATTCTTCTTCCCTATCTTGATGATGCTATGCACAAGCAAAGAATGGTAGGTAAAGTTTAAAGAAGCTATTGAAAAACCTGTGCACAGGTTCAATAGACCTCTGCACGATCTGTCTGTCTTCCATGACTGGAAGACTCTCCTCTTGGAATTCTGTCTCTTAGAATCTCAAGTACTACCTTGGCCAGTATACCTTTTTGGATGGTGCTAATTCCGTCTCTCCAGGGTTACCCTGTCTCTACTGTGTATGCATGTAGCTTGTACACACACACACACACACACACACACACATTTTCTCTCTCACACACTCCCACACTTAAGATCCTTGAGACCAGAAGCTGTCCTGTTTTTATTTTTTAACCCCAACGATAAACCTAGTGCCTGGAACATGTATGTAATAAGTCCTTAAAAACTGTTTATAGATTGATAGATGGTAAGGCTAACGTTTTCTCCAGTCAGTTTGGAAGAGATGGTAATCGTGAAGCCAATTCTTTCAATGAGTATGCCAGACCCAGGTGGCAGACCCCATTCCAAGCAACCCCTTTACTGCCTAGGAGCAAGCTAGGTCAGCATAGGGCACAAGAGAGCCCCAAGTGAAACTCCAGAGCAACCCAGGAGGGAGGGAGTCCTTAGGAGGCTAGTGGCTGGCTGGCTGGGAAACCTTATCCCTTACCTGACTATTCCACGAGTTAGTATGCTCTCGAACGTTACAACAAAGCTAAATAAAGCCAGCAGGCAGGGCCAGAGAGGGAGGGAGCTTTGCCCCCTCTCCCACACAGGCAGCTCCGTCCAGCTTTGTTTCTTAGATGAGTCTAAGATAGAGCTGACAGACTTTCTCGCCCTCTTTGCTACCCTCACCCCAAATCTCTCTAGAGTTGGGGGTTTAACTGGCCTGCTGACCAGGGCTCCCCGCTCCATACGCCAAAGCCTCCTCATAAAGAACTCCCGAGCTCGCGGAGCCGCTAGAGTTCTGCTCACTTCCCCGCTTTCCACGACCCACGTCCTCAGAGAAGGACAGCCCTGCATCCTAAAGGTACAAAGTGAGCCAAAAGGAGCCGGACTTCAGAGAGAAGGCACCCTCCCTCCCCTCCCACCCCACCCGACTGAACTGAGGTGGAGGGAAGGGGGGCGGCGGCGGCGGCGCAGGGGGCCAGAAAGCTTTGTGGAAGGGCAGTTCGGGGAAGTTTAGCAAAGGGAGGACGCCTGTTGCTTTTCCTTCGTGCCCTCCTCCCATCCCCTTTCCCAAAGCTGGAAGCCCAGCCGAGCTCTTACCTGCATGTCCGGCTCCGTCCTCTCGAGGCTCGCAAGGTTCCCCTCCCCCCCTCGGAAAGGCTCCTTCCTCCAGCCCGGGTGGCAGTAGGGGGTAAGGGGGGTGGGGGAATCTCTGTCCCCACCCCCTCTGAAGCAGGCGGCAGAGACAGGCAGGAGATACCCCGCTCGCTGCCCCAGCTGGGCCAGGAAGGGGGCCAGCGAGCACCGCCCCCCCAACTCCCTCGGCTCACTGCTCCGCCCGGTCCGCCTCCCGCCGCGCAGGACTCCTCACCCGAACCCCGGCAGCTGGGGGAGAAGGCTGGGAAGCAGGCGTGCACGATCGCGCCCGCTCCGAGGAGCCGGGGCACCCGCAGATGGCCCCGGAGCCTCCCGTGGCTCTGCCGGCTGGGGCGGGGGCTGGCGACCCCCCGGCCCCGAGTGTGTCCGTTCGCGGTGGAGGGAGCTTAGGCAGGGAAAGCCCGCGCTCTTTTCCGTCCGGAGGGACGCGACCTGCCCCGGTGGGACCCCCGAAGTCGGCCCACTCGGAGAGAGGAGGGGGCGTGCGAGAGGGCGGGCTCCGAGCTCTGAAGCCTGGCGAGGCGAGCGCCACTCGTCCCGGCCGCCGAGGTCCCTGCTGCCGGTGGGCAGGTCGAGAGGCTACCCTTCGGTGGCCGCCGGCAGGGTGGGAGGATGGCAGCGGCGTGCGGCGGCCGCGGAGAGCTGGGGCCCGAGCTGGGCCGGAGGATCCCGGGGGCTCCAGCCTCCTCCGCCCCGCCTCCCACACGCCTCCTCCCCGCCCCCGACCGCCTCCGTTTCGACCCCCCCACTTCCACACTCTGGGAAGACCCCCTCCTCGAGGCTGCAGGACCGGCTCCGGGCCCGCGCACTTCCGCACCTGCCTCAGTGGGAGCTGCCTGTCGGTCAGAGGCACCGCGGCCACAAGTCCGCCCTTTCCAGCTGACTTCCACAGTTCCACTGCAGTTCTCAGTTCCAGAATTACTTGTGCAGAGTACCCCAACCCCTTATTCCGAAACAGCCTGCCTTCACAGCAGACTTGGTGGACCCTTCCAAGGCAGAAAGCCCCAGCGCATGCAAAGCCTACCCCTGGGGTCCCTCTGAGCGTCCTGGGCCCTTACTCTGAGGAGTCCGAGCAGGAGCCCCACCTGCAGTTCTTAGGGCTCGGGGAAGATACGAGAGCAAGGACGGGGCTGGACAGGTCTGCAGGGCAGGAGGCAAAGGCCGGAGTTAAGAGACCCCAGAGAAAGATGGCACTAGACCAAGCTAAAGTTTATAATAACCTTCTTTCATAAAGCCTTCCCAAGTCCCTTGTTACAAGATTTCTCTTTGTTCTCCCAGTCTTGATGAGTTGAATAGGGCTGAAATCACTTTGCTGACTTTACGAGCAGGGTAGCTAAGACGGAGATGTGAGCACCTATCCCGCACCACGAAATAGGCCCTAGAAGGAAGGAGAATTCTGTTTTCTGGGCTTAACTTAGTGGTCTACATGTTTACTAAGCACTCAAGAGATGGATAGATAGAGAGATAGAGAGATAGATGATAGAGAGATTGATAGATTGGATACACATATACATACACACATTTTACATATACCCATATGTATACGCACATACATATTTTAAGGCTAAAAAATGTTTTCCAGTCAGTCTAGTTTTTTATATGACCTCCCTTACCCAACATATTCTCTCCTCCCCTTCCCAAAGAGTGATCCTTTAATAGTGAAGGGGGAAAGAATGGGGGAAGGAGAGAGAACAGTTCAGTAGAACTAGTCCAATACACTAAAAAAGTCAGACATTATATATGTATGCAGTATTTCATACCTAGAATTCTCCACCTCTACAAAGAAAGAAAGAAGGTACATCCTCATATTTCTTTTAAGGGCCCAAGTTTGGTCATAGTAATTTTATGTCATTCAGTTTCTCTGATTTTGTTGCTCTTTTCACTTACATTGTCATAGTCATTGTGCATATATATGTTTTTCTTTTTGTTGCTTACTTCACTTTGCATCAGTTCATGTAAGGTTTCCCATGTTTCTTTATATTCATATTCATAATTTCTTATGATACAATAATATTCCATTATAGTAATGTACCCACAATTTGTGGGACTACTCTTCAACCAAGAGGTACCCACTTTGTTTCCAGTTCTTTCCTACTACCAAAAAAGCTGTTGCTATAAATATTTTGGTTTGTATGAGGACCCTTCTTTTTATCACTTACTTTCTTATGGTATGTGCCTAGCAGTAGGATTTCTGGGTCAGAGGGTATTGGTCTAAAGGGTCAAAGTGCTTTTAAATACATGAAATCTCACAATGCCTTTCTGTTAGAAGGCACAAGAGAATGATGTGACTCAGCCATGTTATCTCCAGGAGCTGTGCTCCAAATTCCAAGACATTTGGGGGCTAATAGTAAGCCCACAGACAGTCATGTCAGACAGGCACGTCAGCTTATGTAAAGCATTTTGCTGTTGTGTGTTTAGAGAGAGGAATAAAAGAGGTTAGCATCTCTAAAGAAATTGCTATTTCGATGCTATATGAAGGCTGGACAAGGAGGTTACAATAATCAGAGGAATTACCTTTTCTTAATTAGTAACCCAGTGCGGTAACACTTCTAAGTAATAGTTCCTTTCAAGGAGGGTAGGGGTGTCAAGAAAAAAAGATGGAACTAAATAAAAAGGCCCCATCATGGTTAGGAAATAAGTATCCATTTTCCTCTGGACTTCACAATAAGAAAGAAAGCAACTATTTTAGCAAATGCCAACTAATTAGAGGGAAAGGCTCATTTAGAATTACACTGTTGGTAGAGTAACACATGTAAGGCTTTCCTCATCCTGGAGTAAATGGGGTTTATGAGGCATTTTCACGACTTTAACTGCTTGACCTATTGTCTCTGAGGCCACTATTATCAGTACAAATCAAGGCTCCCTTCTTCAGAGAGAGGAAGGGATGGCAGGAAAATTATTTTTATAGGAAGTAAGAAGCCTTACATCCAGTTTGTTTCATCAAACTTGACAATAATATAACAACTCCACTGAAGTCCTCTTCCTATGTTTTGAAGGCAACTCTGTGTTCTCCAAGGCTATGCTTATAGAGAGAGCTCAAGCTCTGGCAGGCCCCTCCAAGCTAAAAAGACAAGAGTACAAGAAAGCTAAGTTCAGAGGAGCTCCAACCAGACTGGTCACAGGATAATCCATTTTAGGGTCACAGCAAGTCTTGAAGACAGTCTGAAGTACCAAAGTATGTAATAATAACTCAAATAATATATGAGAATTTTAAAAAATGTTTTCCTCACAGCAACTGGGTGAGAGAGGTATATTGGGGATATGGGTGGAGAAGGGAATCTGGAACTATAACTTCATTGACATAGGGAACTCTCGGCTAGGAAACACCTACCAGTACAAATCAGCAACTCCTCTCCAACTTATGGTTTCAGAGAATTGCTTGTACTAAGTTCAGTGATTTACCCAGAATCAGCATGTATTACCTAGCCAGATTTTTCTGACTCCCAGGTTTTCTCTCTATTCATCTCTCCTGGTAGGGAATAGAATAGAATATTATATGATATGATACAATATAATGTGACATAATATATTAGTATTATTGTCCCATTTTACAGACAAGAAAACTGAGGCTGAAAATGAAAACTGAGGCTGAAAATAACTGATTTGTTCATAGTCTCATGGCTAAGAAATAGAAAACAAAGGAGGAGGTCTTCTGACTCAGAATCCTGTGCTTTCTGCTATATCCTTCTTCTTCTTCTTCTTCTTCTTCTTCTTCTTCTTTTTCTTCTTCTGTGTTAGGGTTCTTTTGATGGTCGTGGGAGTAAGGGGAAGGCAGTGATTCCCACAGAACTCTGATCTGTCAAGAAAAGTCAAAGATAATTTTGGCAGGATGGACTTGCAGCAGGGCAGAAATAAACTTTGGCCCTGTCTTGAATTAGAGGACCAGGGACTCTGATTGATGTCACCGTAGGACATGAGTTCCTCCTACAAGCTCCCTCTGGGATGAATCAAAACTCCGTGGCCTAAGTGAGGGAACTTGTAGCACTCATAGGAAGACAGTTTGTGGCTGAGTAGCCAGGAAGAAACAGATGAGACATGACCCAAATTCCCAAGGGAAGTGGCAAGAACCCCACTGTCTGAGTCACTGACAGTACTAAAGAATTTCCTGTGGGGAAGACGTCTACACCAGTCAATAGGATCTGAAGTCCATTGGAATGTATCTTCTCTATGGTTCTCAGGTAGGTTGTCTTCCTCCTTCACCCTTTAAATAAAATTCTCCCTGTCTGATAGATGGCTTAAATAAGATTTGGGCATGGAGCAATTTTCATTTCTTCTTTACTTCTATACTTCAATACAAAAATATGCATGAAGGAGTACACGGAAAAATATTTTTCAAAACATGGTTCAGGAATAAAAAATGATAGAGGGTGAAGGTTGGCAGAATACAGAGAAGTCTTACACATTATATGTAGTGAATATTTTCTTCAAGAATAGAGCCAGCAAGTATTGGATATATTGAGCCCTGAATAACACCATGAGAAATTAAATTGATTATATAGTAACAAACAAGAAATACTAATGGGAATCATTTCCCAATTAGCTGTTCAAAGGCAGATTGTTTCCTTGCTAATGCAAAGATCAAAATCAATACTAAATACAAAAGAAAAAAAATGAAAAGATATGTTGAATTGAGACAACTCCACCTGACAAATAAATTACTGATACTGAAAAATGGGAAATGGAAGAAAGAACAGGTAATTGACATACCAACTGCCATCATTTCATAAGTGTAACTGATGAAAAGCAATCATAACAAGGAGATTAACAGAGCCTAGAAATCTCTTTAATTGCCAGACATTTAATCTTCTTGACATGTAAAGAGGAGATATATAACAACCAAAAGAAACACCAGTTTAATAAAAAGAGCTCATTTGTGAAAATCTAACAGGATGAAGATGGAAGATAAGTGAACAACATTGCCTCATAAAAGAGTGAGAAGCAATAGAAGGAAAAACAAGTCTACAGATAAATCTAATTGAGCTAGATCATTCCTAGAGAATTTTAGTATGAAAGTAGAAAGAAGACAATATATAAACATGAAAAAGAGCTATAAATGTTTCAATAGTCAACTCTCTTTTTCTATCAACAACAGTGGAATCAATCCATTTGAACCTTAAGGTCACAGTTCCATATAAGTTGCATGAAGAAGCAGAAAGGGCACTAGGTATAACAAAGGTGGAATAAGCACCTGGATTAGACTAATTATGCTCAAAAGAAGTCAGTGATAAATAGAAATATGTATAGAATAATTTTACATATATATACATATATACACATATATACATATATATATATATATATTCGTGTCTAATGGTGGCCATCTCTAGGGTGGGGGGAGGGGAGAAAAAAGGAAAACAGTTTACATGGTAACTTTGTTGTGTAATTTAAAGGAATAGTAAGTTATACATGGTAAATTTGCAGTTTCATGTGCAATAATCTTTTTTTGAAAAAAAATCATAGTATGTTATGGAAATGCTTCTTTCATTCCATAATTAAAAATGAAATAAAGTTTTAAAAAGTCAGGGTGTGAGGTGACATAATTTGAAGGGTAGACATGAAAATACTGCAGGATACTAAATGCTAGATAAAATCACAAACCTGATCGTTAGCATTAGCAATAAAATTTTAAAATCCTTAACTTTCCCATTGCCACATGCTCATCTGTAAAATCCTTTATGACAATAAGTTTTACATTTATCAAAGCCATCTTGGTTGAAGGTATGAAAAGGGAACAGGCAGGCTTGTGGAAATCATACTCTATGCCAGGCCGTATCTTTACAACCAAAAAGTTGGCTTAAAAATGTAGCAAATACAGGATCCCAATGGTTTACTGTCTGTTGACTATTAAAAAAGCATTTGTTACAGCAAAATAACAGCTTTAAAGGCTCTTATTCAAAGAGGTACGTACTATGCATATGATAAAATTGCTGAAGATTACTTGAAATACGTAACAACAGAGATAACTTTGATGATCCTCTGATTATTGATATCAAATGAAACATAAAACAGGGAGACATTGATTCACTAAAAGTATTTGCCACTATCATTGAGAGAGGTCCAGCACAGAGTCTAAAGGGAAGAGCTATTTTCTATAAATACTGAGTCTTCTAGATGCTCATATTCCTAGCAAATTCTTGTACTGATTGTATTAAACACTGTGGAATTGTGAAGAGCTAAATGAGATCCAAAACCATTAAAAAGAATTACCTTACCTATCCATGAAGGAAAAACCAAGTAAATGATAACTGTACCATTAGAGCAATTAATCATATTGATGAAGTCAGAGCCTTTGCATACGTCTCCTCCCCCTCTCACAATAACTCTACCTTCTTCTGTTGCTTTTACTGTTTCTAGACCAGGACACACCAGTGCATAGTCCTTTCAGTCTATGATCAGAGGCCCCTTAAAAAAAACCAACAACAAACCTATATATTCCTATCAAAACACAACCAAAAATAACTGAAGGTAGAAATCAGAATATAGGACATTTCAATGAAATTTGGGCAAATTTTGTTGAGGTCAGTGCACATAGGATGATTTTTGTGGCATTCCACTGCCCTGAAAATCCCATCTTACCTAAAGCTTCCTCCAAATATGGGAGGGTGTGTGAAAACCCAGACATATCAAATAAATCAGTCAATCACTCAAAAGGAAATTAGGGGTAACTACATCCTTAATTACTTTTAAAGTATTATAGGAGCTTTAGTTCATTGTATGAGAGCAGATGATGACAAACAGAAAATCTCTAGCTGATATTGGCTGAAAGAACCACAAACACCTCTGGCCTAGATATAAATTAGCTAGTGGTTCAGAATGGCACATTTTCAGCATTAGATCAGCTGAATGGTGGTCAAATCTCGCAGTTAAGGATTTCTTACAGGGAATTAACCTTGGAGGAAGAGTGAGAAAAAGAGTTCTTTTCTCTAGCTCTCCCTCTCCTTCTCTCACTGTCAGAAGTGACAACCTTGTAAACTTCAAAAGGTTGTGTGGCTTAGAGTTCCTACCAATGACCACCTGAGCCTGCCATTAGAGATTTTAGCAGCATCTTCATCAGAAGCTGAGAGATACATGAAGAACAAATTAGGCCTACAAAGGAAAGACACCTTCAGAACTCTAAAAGGGCAATGACACTCAGAGTCTAGCAGTGAGTTACACTTAAAAAGGACTTTTAGTGACTAGAAACAATAAGTGGACACTTTATATATCCTTTGACCCAGCAATACCACTACTAGGTCTGTATTTCAAAGAAATAAAAAACAAAAAGGAAAAGGACCTATATGTGTAAAAATATTTTAGCAGCTCTTTTAGTGGTGGCAAAGAATTGAAAATTGAGAGGATGTCCATCAACTGGGGAATAGCTGAACAAATTGTTATATATAATTGTGATGGAATACTATTGTGTTATAAGAAATGACAAGCAGGATGCTGTCAGAAAAATCTGGAAATAATTACATAAACTGATGCAAAGTGAAATGAGCAGAACCAGGAGAACATTTTAAACAGTAACAGCAACATATTATGATGATCACCTGCAAATGACTTAACTATCTCAGCAGTACAATGATCCAAGACAATTCTGAAGGACTTGGAATGAAAAATGTTATCCCCCTCCAGAGAAAAAACTGAAGGAATCTAAATGTAGATAAAAGCATACTTTTTATTTACTCTTTTTTAGGGGGTTTTATGTCTGTGTTTTCCTTCACAACATGACTAACATGAAAATAAGTTTTGCATGACTGAATATGTATAACCTATATCAAATTGTTCCCCTTCTCTTGGAGAGGGAGGGAGAGAATCTGGAATTTGGAACTCAAAGTTCTAGAAAGTGTTAAAAATTGCTTTTACATGTTATTGAGGAAAAACATAAAATGATTTACAAGTTAAAAAATAAGTTTATATTTTATCCACAGGTATTATTTAAATTTGAGTCCACTCTCCCCTTGTGTGTACAAGGGGAAAATGAAAACCTGGTTTGGGTGGATGCTTCCATAACTGTCTTTGCTATACCTGAATTCCCTTCCTAAAAGCTAATTAAATCTAGCTTCTAATCAGTGGGAAGCACACTGGAGAGGTATTGTGAGCTATAGTAGTAGAAATTTCAGTGACTCTCAGGATCACTCCTAGAGTAGTACTCTAGAACCCTGAAAGTAATGGGAGTCAGCTGCCCTTTGATGACCTAATCTGCCCATGGGAGAAAGCTAGGAAGCAGCCCTGGAGGAGGTATGACATATTCTTAAAACTATAGGATCAAAGATTTAGAACTAAAAGAAACTGTAGAAATTATATAGTTCAACTCCCTCATTTTATGGATGAGAAAGCTGAGGCTTAAAGAGGTTGAGTGATCTATCAAAAGTTTCCCACCACCTGAGCTAGAATTTGAACCCATTGTCCTCTGACTCCAAATTCAGCCCTCTTTCCATTATATATTAACAAGGAATAGTCAGACAGGCAGTCAACAAGCATTTATTAAGTGCTTACTATGTGCCAGGCACTGTGCTAAGCTCTGGGAATACAAACACAATAAAAAAGACAGTTTCTACCTCCAAGGGGCTTACGTTCTCAAAGGAAGCTAAAAAGGGAGGGGAAGTGTAGAGGAGAGGAATGTACCTAGCTTGGGGTTGGCGGGGAGAGGGCAGGGTCAAATTGATGGAGAGGTCCACAGGGGTGTCCAGAAAAGATAGCTTACCTGAGTGCCCTCCCTAAATAGAGCTTCTAGAAGGAACTCTCCCCAAACTTCCAATCAGAGGGAGCAGAGGTACACAAATGTTCAAAAAATGATCTTCCCGGATAAAGAACTTTTTGAAGCATGATGGAAAAGACCAGAGGAGTTCAGCTCAACATTCATGGCCTACTCCTCTTACCAAGGTGTCCAACTAAAAGAGAAACCTCCATGTTACAAAACAGAAGCAATATTGTCATGGGAGGGACGAGGCAATACAGTCAGATGAAAAACCTCCGTTAATCATGTATGATGTGCCAGACACTATGGTGGGCACTGGGAGTACAAAGACAAAAAATAAAACAATTCTTTCTTTCAATGAGCTCACATTCTATCAGGAAAGATAGCACATGCATATATTAGTATACAGAATACAGATAAAATAAATGCAAGGGGATTACTAGGGTAGTTATAGAACAAGGACCCTAGCAGGTAGGAAGACCAGAGTATCAGACATGGATTCAGAGTTGTCTCTGCTACTTATTACCCATTCGATCTTTGGAAGGGAGGAAGGGAGGGAGGAAAGAAGGAAGAAAGGAAGAAGGAAGGAAACTAGCTGTTATTAAGTGCCTACTATGTTCCAGGTACTGTGCTAAGTGCTTTACCAGTATTATCTCACTTGAACCTCCTAGCACTTCCAGGATGTAGGTGCTATTATTATCATCCCTATTTTAGGGTTGAAGAAACCTCTATTTGCCTTGGTTTCTTCATCTGCAAAACTTGGATAATAATAGCACCTACTCTTAGGACTGTTGTGAGGACCAAATGAGATAATGATTGTAAAGCACTTAGTATCTGGTAAGCGCCATTTAAATTTTAGCTCTTGTTATTATTAGACATAAGTTAAGTGACTTGCTCAGAGTCACACAACTAGAAAGTGTCTGAAGCTGGATTTGATCTCAGGTCTTCCTGACTCCAGGCCCAGTGATCTATTCATGGTGTCATTTAGCTGAGTTACCTCTCTGGGGTTCAGTTTCTTCAGCTATCAAATGAGGGGGTTGGACTAGCTGACCTTTGAAGTTCTTTCCAGCTCTAACTCTATAATCCTATGATCTTCCTGGACAGAAGGAGGAAGTAGCAGTTTCAGGGAAAAGATCATACATACTTGGCATGGAGTTATGATATAATGTAGTTGTGGGGGGCATAAATTATCTGGACGTCTGCTGGAGTTCTCTCTTTGCCAAAAGCAGAATAGTTAAGTAAATTTTTGACTTGCTTCAATGATGATTTCATTCCTCAAAAAATGGAAGAAGCAAGGAGGAAAATTGCTATTCTAAACTTAATTCTGATAGAAATTAATCGCTGAAGTAAAAATAAGGGGAACCTTGATAGGATGTTACTGCTTCAGTTTAGGATTCGAATTACCTACAAATTGCTCTTCTTCTATTAAGGAAGGGCAAGTTTCTAAAAAAGTTTAGAGAATAGACTAAAATTCTAAAGGAAAAGTTGACCTAAAAAGGATATAGCCCTCTCAGGCATGAAATTCTAAAAAATAGAGAAATAAACTATTACAGTTATGAAGAAAATAAGAAGCTGTTTAAATAGGTCTATGTGAATGTACAAGTTAGGTAGCGGATGAATACAAAAGATGACAAAGTCCTATAAAAATAGTGCTAAGATCTTAACATTCAGAATGAGTGAATGGAGGCTGACAATGGATGCAAACAACAAGAAAGGGGAGAATTTTACATCTAGAGTTTGGGAATGGGAAGGTCAAAGGAGAGTCAGGACGATTCCTTGGAAGAGATGGTCCTGTGCTAATTTTTTGTTTTTCTTTTCTTCCCTGCGGAGGTTTACATCTTTGGGCCAGGAAGGAAGATAAAAATTATAGCAAATGGTCTATAGTAGGCCTGTGGGCCACTTGCAACCCACCAAAGGATTCTGGGTAGCCTACAAAAAACGCAGGATTACCACGAAGCACTCTCCTGTTTGTCAGCAACCAGCCCTCATCACCTTGTCTCTAGTCTAACCTATCTTTGGCCCCAAGAAGTTGAGTCTATTTCAATTTTTGGTCCCCACCAAGTTGTGCAAATCTGGCCTATAAGGAGTTAGTACCTAGTTACCTCTAATGAGTTCAAGTCAAAAGACCCATGGTAACTAGACTGTAAAACAATGAAAGAACTGACAGATAGGATTATTGTGGTGAGATCAATTATCTTTGAAAAATCATAGAGGACAAAAGAGCTATTGCAGAAATGGAGATGGGCAAAGGTCCTGATTTTCATAAGAGGGATGAGTATGCATAATAAAGGCAGGCAAGCTTAATTTTAATTCCTAGAAAAATATGAAGCATATTGAAGAGATCATTTTTAAGCCTTTAGAAAGGGAAATAGTAGAACTAGCATGACTTCATCAAGAGTGGGTATACAGCTTTGTAGACTGATAAGATTAGGGAATACTGTAGACTTAGTATCCTTAGGTTTCAACAATGTATTTATCAAAATATCTCAGATTATCTGAGTTATAAATAGTAATTTATAATATTTAATGTAACATAATAATAGTAAAAAAAAAGATACCTGGAACAAGCTTTACAAATGGTATTCTCAAATCAAAAACTTAAAAAAGATTCTAATGAAAGAATGGGGGTAGGGAGAGACTCCAGTCCAAAATGACCAATGTGCCAGAGGCAGAGACCTTGGAGCATATGGCAGGAAGGTTACTAATTGTGTAGGTGTGGGAGAGGAACATGATTGCTCTGAACTATGGTCACTTAGAGATGGGGTAGAGAAAGCCTATCTTGTAGTTTCCTATTTTTAATAATTGTTTTTGTTAATTAGGTTCTAAGCTAGGTTTTTCTGTTTCTGCTGGAAGTAATTGCTATGAACAGTCTCTAAATTTCAGTGCCCCAATCCCCTCACCCTAGTTATAGCCCTGTATGCTATCCTTGTAGAAAAGATGGGTTGTTGTGATATATCACTTACCTTGTGGGTTAAGTGATATAATTAGATGAAATCAGAATAGTTAAATGGTCAATTAATGCTTGAGTATCAGTTTGGGAGGAGGTATGTAATGGATTGCGCTATCCTTAGCTCTCAGGTGTTCAGCATTTTATCAATGACTTAGCTGAAGGTAAATATGGTTAAGAGCTGGCTTGGAAATAGCCAAGATGGCCTACAAGTCAAATTTGCAAATAACATGAAGCTGAGAGGGATAACTAAAGTACTGCATGTCAGGCTCAAAATCCAAAATTTTTTTCAAAAGTTTAAGATGAGATTTCTAGGTCATGAGATCAGCAAGAAAGGGGACTAGATATTTTCTCTGATTACCATGATCTCACAATCCTCTCCAAAACAAAATTACACACCAAAGTTGTTTAACTTCAGCTCCATAATCTAAAACACTAAGAGTCTAAAAGAAGATAAAACAAAACCAAAAACCTCCCTGAGCTCACTCAGCACCTCCTCCCCCACCATCAGGGAAGCTGCACATACCAACCCAAAGAACCAACACAACAAAACCCAGCCCCACACCCCAACTCCCCTCCCTTTTCAATGCCATAGAGATCCCAACTCTAGGCTGCAGATATTTGCCAGGGCTGGCAGCCAATGCATATAATCTTCCAGTGGCAGAACCTCCTGGAGCCATAACAGACCATGCTATCACAGGTTGCATTCAACGCTACAAAAAATCTCTGTAGGAAAGTAGAGGAACATAAGAAAAGGGGCAGGATATGTCTCTGAGCTTGAAACAGAATTCAACCTCTCACCCCATCTTTCTTCCTAAAGCCTCAAAGACTCAAACAATAGAAATCAATTTCTGTAGTACCAGCATAGCCACTCCTTATGAGAACTACTGGTGCCAGGCCAGAGAACTGAGGAACAGAGGAAGAGGGACAGAACACAGTGTGTGTGTATGTGTGTGTGTGTGTGTGTGTGTGTGTGTGTGTGTGTGTGTAAGACTGTGTGACACTCCAATAAGCCTCCAGGAAAGAGCTTAGCATACAGCTGGGGTCAATTCTGTACCATTCAAAATTACTGGAGAGCGATGCCTGGACTAGTGAACCATGAATTACCCAATGTGGGAGCAGGCTGAGGTGCTTTGAAATCTAGCTCACAAGTAAACCACCCTCAGAGGGGGAAGATATCAGAAAGTGAGCAGTTAGGGAAAGGTAAGGTACCAAAGATCTCAGAAGAACTCTGGAAGATCTTGAACATAAATAGATAAATCAATAGGGAAAGCATGAACAACAGAAGGAAATGTGGCCTCTAGATCTAGCAAATTATTTCAGGCATTTATGAATAAAGACTGCAAGCCAAGGGAAAATAATCCAACACTTGATGAGGCAGAGAAGCCTTTGGTATATGAAGAGAACATGTATGCACAATGTCCTATTATTCCTCAGTGGTTTAAAAGAGAAGTGAGAATTATGGGGGATGAATTTATGGTCTGAGCAGCAAAAGCAACAGGCACAATAGGAAAATTTGAATCCATAGCAGCAAATCTCACCAAAGAAATAAAAGAGAGAATAATGTCTGGGAATGTGAAGATACAGAAGTAAAGAACAATCTAGAAAAACAAAAAACAAAACAAAACCCATTAAAACAAATATATTTACTATGCAAGCAAAACACAAAGACAGGATACACAGAGACAACCTAAGATCAACCAGAAGAACATGATATGACAAAATATTGGAACACCATAATGAAAGAAGAGAAATGCCCTCAACTTCTGACCACAGAAATTGAAATACCAATTGAAAGAATTCATAGATTGTCTCCAGAAAAAAACCCCAAGGTTTCAAACTTCAGATACATAGTGGTTAAATTTAACAATTTAATTCAGAGACATTAAGTTTTGCCTGCAGTCAGGAGAAAGACCTTCCAATACAAAGGAAGGGAAATTTGACTAACACAAGACTACTCTGTATGCATAAGAAAACACAGGAAGGAATGGAATAATGTGTTCTAAAGAGCAATGAAACTCAGGATGCAGGCCAGCATGACCTGTCCTAGAAATCTGAGCTTAATCATATGTGAAAAAAGATGACTATTCAATAACAAAGAGGCATTTGACACATTTTTAGTAAGAAAATCAGACTTAAAGGGAATATTTGCTTTTCAAACACCCCAGACAACAGAGCAAGCACAGTAAACAAATGCAGCAGCCTAGAACAGCAACGGTGACAGCAGATAGATCAGTAAGAAACATTTCTAAATTAATGTACCCAAGGGGACAGACAGATAGAAAGGCAGCATTTCAGTGTAGGTAACAGTGAAGAGATAAGTCGGGGCATTATAGATAGAACCCGGTGACACCCAGAATACAGGTAAACTACTGTTTTTCTGTGGGATTAAATTACACAATTGGAGGGCACATGGAAGTGGGGAGAGCATGAGGGAATTAGAGGAGAGTGTGTAATGTGTCTGGGTGAAACTGAAAACTAGCATTGAAGGGAGCATGACCCTTGTGGCCGTGGGAAAAAAAGAGCCTTCAGGGAAGGGGAAGGAGGAAGGAGAAAGGATTAAAAGGGGAAAGTGATGGAGTTCTTTATCTGATAATATGAGGAGTTCCATTGATGAAATGCTCCTATGTGTGAAGAGAGATGTTCTGTGCAGGGAGATGAGGACCTTGGTTGGGTGTGGCCCAAGGGGAGTGATGCTAGGGAAGACCACTTGTCCTACGCCTGGAGGTAGAAAGACAGAGATTTTGGGGGCTGCTGGCATATGGGAGATGGGAGAGCATGGACACAAAGAGGAGACATTGAAGCAAATGGGGAAAGGAAGGTAACCAAGGAAGGGTATATATCAGTGATGGGCTGCATAATTAGGAATATGGTCATGAAAGGGAGTATTCATGTCAGCGGGGATTCTCCCTTCTAATATTTACAGGAATTCTGAGAGAGGAAGAATGGAAAATGGGAATCTATGGAGCAAGCCCTATCATAAAGTGGCAGAAACTGCCTACAGGGAAGAGCTTAGAAAGGATAACCTGGATGTTTTAATTGCATGAGGAATATGTAGAATAGAGACTAGATAATTACAGGGGTCATAAATTAGAGAATAAGGACTTAGAGTAGATGGAAAGAGAGGATGCATAAAGAAGACAGAGAAATCTTCTCTGGAAAAGGGACCAAAATGAAATAAAAAAAAAAAACCAAAACCCTAATGAACAGGACTAGTTGAATGGGAGAAAAGGAAGGGAAAAATCTAATTGACTAATAAAGGAAAAAAGGAAAGAAAGAATTATATAACGAGAAGAAACCATGAGAAAAAGGGATGAGTAAGCAAAACTGCAAAAGAAAAGGCTTGATATATGAGAAGTGGGCACCAGGGGTGAAAAGAAAAGGATCATTTGGATAAAACTACTTTTTAAAAGATTAAGGTAAAGTCACTGGAAGAACAAATACTGTGTTTACAGCAAAAAAAAAAAGGAGGGAAATCACAACTTGAAACAAAAATTTAGTATTAGAGAGAAAAATATAACCCTAACTCACAGATTTAAATGTGGAAAGACTTTTTTTGTTGTTCAGTTGCTTTAGTGATTTCTGACTCTTGGTGACCCTTTTGGGGGTTTTCTTGGCCAAGATACTGGGGTAATTTGTCATTTCCTTCCCCAGCTCATTTTTAAAGATGAGAAAACTGAAGCAAAATGAATTAAGCAACTTGCCCAGGGTCACACAGCTAGTAAGTGCCTGAGGCCAGGTTTGAGCTCAAGATGAGTCTTTCTGACTCCAGGCCAGGTGGGTACTCTATCCACTGAGCCACCTAGCTGTCTGTGAACGGACTGAATAATTCCGTAAAATGAATATAAACAGCAGACTGGATAAGAAAGCAAAAGCCTACAATCTGTTGCTTACAAGAAACACATTTATAAAACAGACATACACATAACAAAAATGAGAGAAATA
This sequence comes from Bettongia penicillata ogilbyi, assembly GCA_023548195.1. NCBI lineage: Eukaryota > Metazoa > Chordata > Mammalia > Diprotodontia > Potoroidae > Bettongia > Bettongia penicillata. Next base: position 2,146,099 of record JAJHZJ010000732.1, read on the forward strand.
AAAAATTACTATGTATCAAATGAATCCAAAAAAGCAAGAGTTGCTGACAGCAAAACAGCCAAAAAGTAACAAGAGATGAATGAGGAAACTATACTAGGCTGAAAGGGATCACAGACAACAAACGGATATCAATAACACATGTTCCAAATGCTTTAGCATCCAAATTGATAAAGGAAATATCTGAACTACAAGAAAACATAGACTACTGACTAACTATGTCACAATAGTGACAAGAGACTATTAAATCTAAGAGAAAAATAAACACAATGGTGCTGAAAAAATGACTGGAGAAACTAGAGTTAAAAGATCTATGGCATCTTCTAAATGGAGAGGCAAAAGAATATATATGTTATTATATATAATATGTGCTAAAGTATTATATATAATAACATATATATATATATATTTCTCTGCACCGCATGGAACTTTAAGAAATTAACTATGTACTAGAGGAACAAAAGAACTGCAAAGAAATGTGAAAAAGGCAGAAATAGTTAATACATTCTTTGCACACCATAACACAATAAAAGTAGGGAACACAAGCAAAAGATATAGATCCAAATGAAGTCTTAACAAAGAAATCCTAAATAATGAGTGGGTCAAAGAACAAATCATAGAAATAATTAATAGCAATGTAAAAAAAGATAATGATGAAACAACATACTAAAATTTCCAGGATGCAACTAAAGCAACCTTCAAATGGAAAATCTTATCCTTACAAACATATATTAACAAAATTGAAAACAAGGAATTGACAATAATATGCATTTAAAAAATTAGAAAGGCAACAAATAAACCTAAAAAGCACAAAAGAATAGATATTAAAATCATAGGTAAAACAAGTAAATTAGAAGCAAAAAAAATCATAGAAATGATAAAACTAAAAGCTAGTTTTAAAAAAAACTAACAAAATTGATAAAACATTAGCCAATCTAATTAGAGAACAGAAAATCAAACCAACAGAATAGAAAAAGAGCAAGGCAAAATCAAAGCAAAAATAGAAGAAATAAAAAGAATAACCAAAACATATTATTCAGTTATATGCTAACAAAACTGAACACAGAAGAATTAGAAGGCTAACTTAAAAACTCCAAGTGATCAGAAAGTGATCAGAGATATTAAGTAACCCAGTTTCAGAAAAGGGAAGAGATCTGGCTATAAAGGAACTATGAAGGAAAAAACTCCTGGTTGTGATGGATTCATGGAGATTTCTATCAAATTCTTAAAGGATAGTTAGTACCCATACAAGAACTCTTAAATTAGTTTCAAAAATGAGAAAGGAAATACCTTACCAGAATCCTTTATGAGATATAGTCCTACTATACTATATAGAAAGTGATACTATACAATACAGAAAAATACAATACAGATATAGACACAATACAGAAAGAAAACCATAGCTCAATATCATTAATGAATACTGAGTCAAAAATTTCAAGCAAAATTTTTAAATACAGACTGCAGTGATTTATCCACAAACTCATTCATTATGACCAACTGGGATTTATACCAGGGATGCAAGGGTGGTTCAACATTAGAAAAATAATCAACATAATTAATCATATTAAAAACCAAAACATCCCAAACCGTATGATCATCTCAATAGATACCGACAAAACCTTTGACAAACTGTACCAATTTTTATGACAAAAATCCTACAAAGTATAGGCATAGAGGGACCTTTATAATATCATAGAAAGCATCTATCTAAAACCAAAAGCAAGTGTCATCTGCAACAGGGCTACACTAGAACCTTTCCCAATAAATACAGGAGTGAAGCAAAGATGCTCCACTATTATTTGATATAGCTCTGGAAATTATAGCAAGAGCAGTAAGACCAGAGGAAAAAATTGAAAGCACAAAAATAGGTTAAGAAGAGACAAAATTGTTTTTATTTGGTGATGATCTGATGACTCATTTGGAAAATCGAAGGGAATCAGTCAGGATGCTGAGATAATTAATACCTTCAGCTAGTTACTTATCTCCTGAAGAATTTGTATGCAGGTCAAGAATCAATAATTTGAACCAAACATGAAACAACTTATTGGTTTAAGACTGGAAAAGGAGTAATAAAATAAATAAATAAACCTTATTTATCTAACTTACATGCAGAGTACATCATGCAAAATGCCAGGCTGGATGAATGCAAAGCTGGAATTAAGGTTGCTGGAATATCTCAGAGATACAGACAATACCACCCTGTTGGCATGAAGAATCAAGAAACCTCTTCCTGCAGGTGAAAGAGGAGAGTGTCAAAGCTGTCTTGAAGCTCAACATCCAAAAAAACTAAAGTCTTGTTAACTGCTCCCATCACTTCCTGGCAACTAGAAGGAAAAGAAATGGAAGCAATGTCATTTTAAATCCTTGGGCTCAAAGATCACTAAACACGGCAACTACAACATGAAATTAAAAGAGACTTGTTCCTTGGAAGGAAAGCTATGACAAATCTGGACAGCATATAAATAGCAGAAGAGGCATCACCTTGCTGACAAAAGTCTCCATAGTCAAAGCTATGGGTTTTTTTTTTCCAGTAGTACTGTATGACTGTGAGAGTTGGACTATAAGGAAAGTTGAATGCTTCTGAATCAATGTTTTTGAATTGTAGTGCTAGAGAAGACTTGAGAATCCCTTGGACAGCAAGGAGATCAAATCAGTCAGTACTTAAAGAAACCAACTCAGGCCATTCACTGAAAGATCAAACATCAAAGCTTAAGCTTCAATACTTTGGTAATATAATGAAAAGATGGCACTCACTGGAAAAGACTCTGATGTTGGGAAAGATTAGAGGCAAAAGGAAAAGGGGATAGAAGAGAATGAGACGGACAGATAGTGTCATGGAAGCAATGAATATGAGCTTGAACAGACTCCAGGAGATGGTAAAGGATGGAAGGGACTGTCGTATTGCATATGGTCCATGGGGTCACAAAGAGTCAGACATGACTGAACATCTAAACAATAACAAAAAATAGCCTGAGCAAAATTGCAGATTACAAAATAAGCCCTCAAAAGTATTTCTATAAAAAAACAAACAAAAAAACCCCAGAAGAATGAATACTAGAAGAGGAAACTCCATGCCAAATGACCACAAAATAATAAATGTATGGGGCTTAACCTAAAAAAACACACATAAGACTTGAACAGATTTAAGTACACAGTACTCCCTGGGGAAAAAAAAAAAACCAGTTTAAATAGTGGGAGGGATGGCTAGATCTCATGGCAAAGTCATAACAATATAATAAAAATTACAGCAACATCAAAACTAGTTTACACCTTAATGCTATTAAATAACCCAGGGGATATTTTATAAAATTTTATAAGATAATAACAAAATTCATTTGGAAAAACAAAAGATCCAGAATAGCAGGGGAAATGATGAAAAGAAGTAGAGACAAAGGGGAAATATCATTTCCTGACCTCAAACTCTATTATCAAGTTATCAAAACCATATGTTGTTGGTAAAAAAAAAAATAAGAGGAATAGATCAATGGAACAGACTAAACAAGGGAGAATCAGAACAAAATAGAACTCAATAACCCCGTGTTTGGTAAAATGTAAACTATACACTTTATCATTAGAAGAAAAATCATTTGATGAAAACTGCTGGGAAAACTGGAAAGCAGTCTGGCAGAAATTAGACAGATAAATACCTTACACCACATTCCACAACACATTCTAAATGAACTAAATGGAAATACAACCTTAATATTAAAGATCATATTATTAAAAATCAGATCATATGCATCTCATAGCTAAAGGTAGGAGATATATTCTTAACCAAATAAGAGATAGGGTAATTACAAAAGATAAAATACATAACTTCAATTATTTGCAACTGAAAAGTTTCTGCTTTATATATATATATACACACACATATATGTATATACATATGTGTGTGTGTGTGTATGACTATGGCCGTTCCCCATCAGACATGTGGTCAAAGAATATGAGCAGTCCTCAAAATAAGTGTGTATGTGTTGCCAAAGAAGACCATGCCTTCAGAGAAATGATGACATGACTTGCACTTGACTTTGTTTTGAGCGAGGGAGGGCTGTGCAGGTCACCAGCCTCACTTCTCCTCCAGAGTCATCTGAATCCAGTGACCAGATGTTCATCAGGATGACTGGAGATGACCCAGGATGAGGCAATTGGAGTTAAGCGACTTGCCCAAGGTCACACAGCTAGTGAGTGTCAAATGCCTGAGGTGAGATTTGAACTCAGGTCCTCCTGACTCCTGCCCTGGTGCTCTACTCACTGCACCACCAAGCTGCCTCTCTCAAAATAAGTATTCACAAGGAAAAAGAATGCTTAAAATCAGTAACAATGCAAATCAAAACAACCCTAAGTTTTCACCTCAACCACCCCTCAAATTGACAAAAACAACAAAAAAAATGGCAACAGTCAATGTGAAATGATAGTATGGTACTAATGCACTGGTAATGTATTAGTAATGATACTGATTACTAATGATATTAATGTACTAGTAATGATACTAAAAGATAGTATTGTCACTCCATGGACCACACATACTAATGTTGTTGGTGGAGATGTGAAACAATATAATCATTTTAGAAAGCAATTTGGAATTAATACAAATAAAGTGACTAAAACGTCCACACCTCTGATCCAGAGATTTAATTATTGGGTTTATATCCCCAAGGAAGCCAACGATAAGAAGAAAATCTTAATATGGCCTAAAATACTTATAGCAGCACCTTTTGTGATAGTTAAGAATTTGAAACAAAGTAGGGGTCCTACCCATTTGAGGAATGGCTAAACAAATTGTTGTACATGAATGTAATTCTACTGTGGAATTCTACTGTGCTATAAGAAATGATATGTGCATGGAAAGATCTAAACGAACTAAGGCAGAGTAAACCAAGTCAAGGAAACTATATACACAGTAAATACAACAATGTAAGTGTAAACAACTACACACACACACACACACACACAATGTAACAAAATTATAAAGCTCAAGCAAGATTCAAATGAAGATACATGAGAGGAGACCCTCAATTTACCCTTTAGTGGAGGTGGGAGGTTCACAGGTGTTTCACATTGCACGTTTTTAGACTTTTTCAATGTATTGATCAGTAGTGCAGACTGTTTTTCCCTCTTCAAAAATGCTGTTTGTTATACGGGATGGCTCTTGGAGAGGAATAAGGAGAGGGAAACTTGGGATAGGTATGATGAGGTAAGAAACAGAAGATGTAATTAAAAACTTATTTTTTAGAAACGTGGAGGCAAAACCGGAAGTCTCCTTAATTCTGCATTCTCTGTTCTCACTCACAGACTAGAATCTGTTGCTTTTTTGTACTGTATTAAAATGCAGCTTTGTTTTTATATTACCTTCATTCCCTAATATATATTATCCCCTCCTCTACCCAGCAAGGTATCCTTTCTAACAAAAAGAAAAAAGAAATTCATCAAAACACGTAAATGTTTTCTGAGAATATTTGTAACATTTCATACCCATAATCTCCCTTCTTTGCAAAAAAGGAAGGGAAGGTATACTTTCTCTACTATTCTCCAGTGCCAGGCTTGGTTATTATAACACAGTGTTCACTTTCTTTTCCTTTTTTTTTTGTTCTTTTCATTTACATTGTTTTAGTCAATATGTATATTGTTTCCCTGTGAAAGCTGTTGCTTTCAATGTATCTATCCAGATAAGATGCTTAAAATAGCGTAGAGGAACAAAAATGATCAGCTTGGTTTTAAATAGGTAGAGATCCTGAAACAAGGTAAGGTTGAGAAGTAAATGAAACCAGGATCCAGTGATTAACAAGTATTTTTTCTTTTTCTTGGATTGTGTCCTATCTCCTTCCCATACCTCCCACTCTCCATCCCAATGGAGATATGAAGAAAAGAAAATCAGTGTGACCCCTGCTCCCTCACTGCAGTCAAATTTTGGTGTGATGTGCTCCCCCTAGTGACTAACACCAGGATTCTCCCTGGTCTCTGACAAAGTTGTTATCTGCTAGGAATGCTAGATTTTCAGTGGAGAGGACTGGTATACCTCACACACCTCTTCCCTCAGGTTCCTAAAAATGACCCAAATCATAGATTGACATCTCTTGTATTTGATATTACCTACCTTTGAAAGGAGTTACAATTTTGTGGCCTTAAAAGCACTTCCGGGGTCTCTATTCCCAACTGTAACTGGTAAGTCTCATTCACAGAGCAAGGTTTCATCTTCACTTCAGTGTTCTAGCGGTACCCCTGAGGCATTAAGGACATTTTTTATTCACTGTTTTCCCATAAACAAATACTAATTTTCTCCACCTCTTATCCACCCCCATTAGGGAGAAAGAAAAAGAAGATTCTTGTAATAAATATGCATTAAGCAAATTCCCACATTGGCCATATCCAAAATTGTATTTCTCATTCTTGTATCTTGAGACTATTTCCTCTTTGTCAAGAAGGTTCTGTATCATCAATTCTCTAGAGTTGTGTTTACTCACCGAATGATCAGAACTCTTAATTCTTTCATAATTGCTTGGTTGTTTTGTTGTTTTTTTTTTTTAACAATGCTGTTATTGTATAAATTATTCCCCTGGTTTTGTTCACTTCACTTTGAAACAGAATATATCTAAGTCTTCCCAGGTTTCTCTGAAATAGTCCCTTTTGTTATTTCCCACAGCATTATAGTATTCCATTCCATTCACATACTATAATATGTTCAGCCATTTCACAATTGGCGGGTACCCCTATCTTAGTTTCCAGTTCTTTGCCACTACAAAAAAACCCTGATATATATATATATATATATATATATATATATATATATATATATATATACATATACATATATATATATATATATATAGGATATATAGCTTCTTTTCTTCTTTCTTTGATCTCTTTGAGATGTAGGTCTACAAGTGATATCAATAGGTCAAAGAGCATACACCGTTTGGTGACCTTTTTTGAAAATTGTTCCAAATTGCTTTCTAGATGGACTGGGTCATTTTATTACTCCACCAACAGTGCACCAATGTGCCTATTTTCCTGATATCTTCCAACATTTCATATTTTTCTTTCTCCTCAACCCTGATAATCTGATGGGTGTCAGACAGAACCTCGGAGCTGCTTCAATTTTAATTTATCATATTATTAGTGATGTATAGCATTTTTTCACATAGCTAATAGTAGCTTGGATTTTTTTTCCTTTGATAATTGTCTATCTATATGCTTTGACCATTTATTAGTTGAAGAATAGGTTTTATTTTTCTTAAATTTGAATCAGTTTCCTTCTTAGAAATGAGAGAAACTTGCTGCAAGATTCTTCCACAGTCATTTGCTTCTCCAATTATTTCAGCTGCATTGGTTTTGTTTGTGCAAAATTTTTAAAATTTCATGTAATCAGAAATGTCCCTTTTTTTTTCTGTGATCCCCTCTATCTTTTATTTGGTCATGAATTCTTATTCATAGATCTGAATAGTAATTTCTTCCTTGCTCCTCAAATTTGTTTAGGATATGCCTTTGTTATGTGATTCATATCCATTTGAAGCTTATGTTGTTATACGGTGTTAGTGCTGGTCTCTAAACCTAATCTCCAGCAGACTGCTTTCCATTTTTCCCAGCATTTTTTGTAAAATAGTGAGTTTTTATCCTAGTAACTGAGGTCTTCTCAAAAGGCTATTGTGTTTGACTAATGTGAAAATATATTAATAAGAATGTGTATGTAGAGCCTATATCAGATTGTGTGCTGTCTTGGGGAGGTCGGAAGGGAGGGAGGTGGAGAAAATTTAAAACTTATGGAAGTGAATGGTGAAAACTAAAAATAAGTTAACTTTTTAAAAAAGCTATTGCATTTGTTTCTGTGTGAGTCATATCTAAACTACCATACTTATTAAACTTCCTATTTTTAATCAGTGCCAAATCATTTTAAAGATTACTGCTTTGTAATATATTTTGAGATTTGACACTGCTAGGGCCTCTTCCTCCAAGTTTTCCCCTCTAATTGTTTCCTTTAACATTCTTGATCTTATGTTCCTCCAGATGAATTTCATTATGATTTTTCTGGGTCTATAAAGTAATCCTTTGGTCATTTAATTGGTATTTTTATAGGGATATGATTTTCCCACAAGGAATGCTTTAGTTGCGTCCTAGAAATATTGGTATGTTGTTTTAGCATTACCATCTTCTTTCACATAATTATTATTTCTTTGATTTATTCTTTTGATTTATTCTTTTGATTTTGTTATTTAGGATTTCACTCTCAAGTCTCTATTTAGGTCTGTGTCTTTTGTTTGTGGTCCCAGAGCCAATTAAAGTAAAGGATATATTAACTATTTCTGCTTTTTAACATTTGTTTTCACTAATGCATTGTTGGTGGAGTTGTGAACTCATCCAGCCATTCTGGAGAGCAATTTGGAACTATGCCCAGAAGGCTATAAAACTGTACATACCCTTTGATCCAGCAATATAACTACCAGGTCTGTATCCCCAAGAGATCAAAAAAAGGGGAAAAGGACCCACATGAACAAAAATATTTACAGCAGCTCTTTTTGTGGTGGTAAAAAATTGGCTGAACAAGTTGTGGTATATGAATGTAATGGAATACTATTGTTCTATAGGAAATGACAAGCAGGTGGACTGCAGAAAAATCTGGAAAGACTTACAGGAATTGAGGCTGAGTAAACTGAGCAGAGCCAGGAGAACATTATATACAGTAACGGCAACATTATGTGAGGACCAACTTTGAAAGACTTAGCTCTTCTCAGCAATACAATGATCTAAAATAATTCCAAAAGACTCATGATGGAAAATGCCAACCACATTCAGAAAAAGAATTGTAGAGTCTGAGGGTGAGTTTCATTATATTTTTTATGACCATGAGACAAAAAAATGGGGTTGGGAGAAAGAATATATTACTGTTTGTTTTTATCTGACTCTTCATGACTCCATGGATCATACCGTCTATGGGGTTTTCTTGGTAAATATATTGGAATGGTTTCCCATTTTCTTCTCCAGTGGATTAAGGCAAACAGAGGTCACACAGTTAGTGAGTATCTGAGGGTCACACAGCTAGTGAGTGTCTGAAGCCAGACTTGAGCTCAGGTCTTCCTGATTCCAGGGCTAGTGCTCTATCCATTGAGGCATCTAGCTATTCAATGAGGAAAATACTAGAGAAGAGACAGGAAGGAAGAGAATGGAACTTCTTATTTTACTAATCAAAGTAAAGAAGTCAGTACAAACATGGAGAATTGGATAGAGGAACAGACTATATATAAAGTCAGTACAAGAAGTACTGTAAGAAGTCAGTACAAACATGGAGAATTGGATAGAGGAACAGACTATATATAAAGCTTACTTTCATCTGAATTGGATAAAATATGGTTGAATAAATACACATAAAGAATTTGGTTTAAAAAATACACTAAAGTCAACAGGGAGTCAAGAAGAAACAAAGAGAAGAGGTAGCAGATAGTAGAAGGTAGAAGGTAGTGAAGGTAGATTTGGAGTGGGGCATAGGGCTGAGATTCATAAACAAAATAAACTCCAACTTTGGAGAGTGGATCATACAGAGAAAAATAAAACATACAAAAGGATAAGAACTTATGATCAGGCCTAGAAGAAAGGGGGAAGAAGAAAAGCAGTGAACCAGAAGACAACTAATCAAATGTAGGTGACCAGTGTCATGAACATTCTTTTCTCAATGGCTTCTTTTTATTTGAAAAGAGGAGGGCTGTGGGGACAAAGAGAGGAAAAAGTATGAAGATAAGATGATGGGAAACACACAATTAACATTCATAATTGAACATGAATGAGATAAACTCACCCACAAAATGGGGGAGGGTAGGAAGTAGGATAAGAAATCAGAATGCGATGCTTTGTTGTCTACACAAAATATACTGTGAAGCAGAAATACTCAGCATCAATGTAAGTGACTAGAGCAAAATCTATTATGTGAACAAAAAGAAGCAGTGATATCAATCATGATCTCAGAAAAGGCAATCACAAAAACTTATTTGATTAAAAGAGTTATGTGGGGAGATTACATTATAGATATTTCAATAGTCCTTATGTGAAAAATGTATAAAAATTTCTAAACACTTTCATCACCAAAAGAAAAAAAAACGGTCTCCTCAATAAGGTGTGCAACCAAAAAACCCCTAAAAAATCAAATAAAAATCAAAAATCCCTAAAGAAACACCAAAATACAAATACTGAAATGAATAAAGTGACAAAACTGAAAACAAAACCTTACTGACTGAAAATGTAATGTTTAACCACAAAAACAAAACCAAAACTAAAGCAAGTAATCTATTAGTTAGTCTGATTTAAAAATTAGAGAGGAAAATTGTCAGTATCAACAATGCAAAAGAAATCACAACAAATGCAGAAATAAAGGAAGTTTTTAGAACCTATTTTCCTCAATTATAAAACAAAAAGACTGATAATTTAAATGAAGTGAATTTATATCTACAAAAATGTAAAATGCCTAGATTAGCAGAACAAGGAACGGAGAATGTAAACAATTGAATCTCACAAAAAGAAACTTTAAAAGTCATAAATTAATAAATGAACTTCAAAAGAAAAATTTTAGAAATTAGATGAATTTACAAGTGAATCTATTATACATTCATAGAACAATTAATTCAAATATTATATAAACTGGTTATAAAAATAGAAAAACACTTCTTCCAATGTAAATAGTGATACTTTAACAAAGGAAGGACAAACCAGAGAAATAAAATTATAGGCTAATATCCCAAATGAACATAATTGCAAAGAAAATATTAGCAAAGAGGCTACAAAAACACTTCCAAAAGATTTTAACTAGGGTGGAGTTTCTTATTATTGAATTATTATTAGATAATAACTAATGCCCACTTACATATTATATATATGCATACATGTATATTTAATATGTAATTATATGTAATACAGATAAATTAGAGATCTTCCAAAAAAGGTCAGGAATAAACATAAAGATCTCCATTATCACCACCATTATTTTGTCAGAGTGCTAGAAATTCCAATAAAACAAGAAAAAGAAATTGAGGGAATAAGCGTGGATAAAAAAGAAACAAAATAATGTTTTGCAGATGACATGATGAGCTACACAGAGAATTAACTAAAAATTCATTAGAACCACTGATAACTAACCATTAAAACTCATTTGGAGTTGACCTACTAAGAACTATATAAATAATACTACAAAACAATCTTTGTAGAAAGACATAAGTGGAAAATATTGACTTCTCATGGTTGAGCTATGCCTCTATGATAAATGATAATACTAAATTAATTTATATCTCCAGTACTATATTAATCAAACTATCAAAGAATTTTTTCCAGATTTAGGATCATAAATAACAGGAGGTCAAGATTCTCAAGGGAAGTAATTTTTTTTTTTAAAGTAGGCAGGAAAGGGGAGTAGCAATACCACATCAGTAGCTATAATGTAAGGTTGATGTTAAAAACCCACTCTACCCAATTTTAGCCTTGATATCTTAACTAGGTGAGAACACATTTCAATCAATCATTCAACTATATACTTTAGAGTAAGTGCCAAAAGTCTTTCAAAACCATTAGAACTGGAATGATTCCAGATAGAAAGTTCGTCCCAATCCTTTGGAAGGATTTTGTCATGCCCTCAAGGTCATGTATAAAAGCATCAAGTTAACTGGAATTCCTAGATTCTAGTTATTAGAAATTTGTAAAAGATTTTGGTTTTGTTAAATTGTATCATCATGTATTGGAAGTATTTAAGAATGTGAATTGCTGCATTTAATTATGAAATGAAGCATATAGACTTTTCCAAGAACTCTTTAGTACAAGTCACTGGGGAAAGAATTTGAAAAAAAACAACTGCAGAACTTTCCCAAGTCACTAAAGAGCTATCCAGGATTTGACTTTTGCCAAACACATTCCACTAGATCTGTTGAGGATAGCAAGTAGTAAAACTGTGGGATGATGATTTTAGCCTTCATATCCTAATTAGATGAGAACTTGTTCTAATAAATTATTCAATCAATCAATCATTGGCTTTAGTGTGAAAAGTCTATAGCCAAGAGTGCTGCCAAAAGAAAGAAAAGGTCATTAAAGCATTTTTTTTAATGCACAGAAAAGAAATCCAAGAAGTTCAGGAAGAAAAAGATGAACTATATAATTTTGAAAATAACATGTTGAATTTATTATATACTTTTTATAAAAAGTAAGCTACACATAATAAAGATTCACATATTCCATACTATCCTTTTCTGTTCTACTTTGTAAATGAAGAAGTTCTCTCTCTCTCTCTCTCTTTCTCTCTCTTTAGGTGGTGTTCATTAAGTTCATAATAGGATAAATAAAATCTTAAAACTACTTTTTGGTGGTTATACTTGGTAGGATTTTTAGCATAAATCAGATTTGTTCTTTGTCAAAGGCTTTTTGGCCTCCATGATAATAATTTATATATATAATTAATTACACTCACAGTTTTCTGATTCTTGAAGCACTATTCCATATCTGATATGAATCCAACCTGGTCACAATGAATCATTTTTAGATGTATTGCTATACTTTTTTCTTGGATTTTATTTTTAAAATTTTCCTCAATATTCACTAATGATGTTGATCTCCTTATTCTTCCCTCATTTACATGTTAGGCCTATATTTCATTCATTAAGGAAGTTTGGTAGGATGGTTTCTTTCTCAGTCTTTGAAAATAATTTGTATAACATAGGTATCTGCTGCTTTTTAGATAATTGACAGAATTCATATGTAAATCGAATTTTTTTCATTTTCTGAGATTCAGTTGTTTAAGATCACTATTTCAAGTTCTGTAAACTGTGGTATTTTTTATTTTGTAGGTAATTCTTATTTTTTTCTCAATTCTCAATTTGATTAGCATATGATTCTGTCTAGTAAGTTCTGATAATTAAAAAAATAATTTTCCTCTGTTGCCTCATTCATTTTTCATTTGGGGAATTTTTTTTCAGTTTTCCTTTGATTAAGGCAAGCTCCTAAGAAGTAGCAATAATTGGGGGTAGAGCCAAGATGGTGGAGAAGCAGAGACCAGCTACAGCTCTCCCCCAAAACCCATAAAAAAACCCTGTAAAAATGACTCTAAACAAATTCTAGAGTAGCAGAAGCCACAAAATGACAGACTGAAGCAAATTGCCAGCTCAAGACAATCTGGAAGGTTGATGGGAAGGTTCTATCACATTGGGCTAGGAGCAGAGCACAGTTTGGCATGGGTCATGCCAGTGTGAACAGAGCAGGAACAGGCCTTAGGGGACTGAATTGTGGATGAATGCTATGGATTCCAGACTTTTCAACCCACAAATGCTAAAGACAATTTCAGAGGTCAACGGGAAGGGTCTCTTACCTGGCTGAGAGGGGAATGTAGTCTGGTTTCAGCCCCAGCCTCAGCCCCAGGGCAGCCACAAACACTGCTGAAGTAGAGGCTGCTTCTGGAGACCTCCACTTAACAAAGCTCAAAAGTCAAGTAATTGGCTGGGAAAATGAGAAAATGGGGGTGGGAGGGAAGAAGTAGAATATAGATTCTTACTTTCTCAGTGAAAAGGTATTGTCTTACATCATCAGTGATGAGGAAGATCGAAACATACAGCCAGAAGAAGACAAGAAAGCCCAATCTCCTGCATCCAAAGCCTCCAAGAAAAATATGAATGGTCTCAGGCCATGGAAGAGCTCAAAAAGGATTTTGAAAATCAAATAAGAGAAGTAGAGAAAAAATTGTGAAGAGAAATGAGAGTGATGTAAGAAAATAATGAAAAATGAGTCAACAGCTTGCTTAAGGAAACCCAATTAGTCTAACCCAAATGGCAAAAGAGATCCAAAAAGGCAATGAGTAGAAGAATGCCTTAAAAAGTAGAATGGGCCAAATGGAAAAAGAGGTCCAAAAGCTCACTGAAGAAAATGATTCTTTAAAAATTAGAATGGAGAAAATGGAAACTAATGACATTATGAGAAATTAAGAAATTATAAAACAAAACCAAAAGAATGAAAATATAGAAGACAATGTGAAGTATCTCACTGGGAAAACAACTGACCTGGAAAATGGATCCAGGAGAGATAATTTAAAAATTATTGGACTACCTTAAAGCCATGATAAAAAAAAGGGCCTAGATATCATATTTCAAGAAATTATCAAGGAAAACTGCACTGATATTCTGGAACCAGAGGGTAAAATAGAAATGAAAAGAATTTGGCAATCACCCCCTGAAAGATCCCAAAAGGAAAACTCCTAGGAATATTGTAGCCAAATTCCAGAGTTCCCAGGTCAAGGAAAAAAAATTAAAAGCATCCAGAAAGAAACAATTCAAGTACTATGGAAACATAATCAGGATAACATTGGATTTAGCAACTTCTACACTAAGGTATCAGAGGTCTTGGAGTATGATATTCCAGATGTCAAAGGAGATAGGATTAAAACCATGAATCACCTATCCAGCAAAACAGAGTATAACATTTCAGGGAAAAAATGGTCATTTAATGAAATAGAGGACTTCCAAGCATTCTTGTTGAAAAGACTAGAGCTGAATAAAAAATTTGATTTTCAAATACAAGAATCAAGAGAAGTATGAAAAGCTTAAACAAGAAAAAGAAACCATAAGAGACTTAAAAAAGTTGAATTGTTTACATTCCTACATGGAAAGATGATATTTGTAGCTCATGAGACCTTTCTCAGTATTAGGATATTTGGATATGTGTGTGTGTGTGTGTGTGTGTGTGTGTGTGTGTGTGTGTGTGTGTGTGTGTGTATGGAAGCATGTATTGAGTATGTATGGAAGTATGTATGTATGCACATATAGAAAGAGACAGAGGGCACAGGGTGAGCTGAATATGAAGTGATGTGATCTAAAAAAGAAATTAAAGGTTGAGAGGAATGTCCCAGGAGAAAGAGAAAGGGAGAGGTAGATTATAGTTAATCACCTTACACAAAAGAGGAAAGAAAGAGCTTTTACAATGGAGGGGAAGAAGGGGAAGGTGAGAAGGAATAAGTGAGCCTTCCTTTCATCAGATTTGTCTTAAGGAGGGAATAACATGCACACTCAATTGAGTATGGAAGTTTATCTTGCCCTACAAGAAATCAGGGGGGAAGGGAATAAGAGAGAGGGGATAATAGAAGGGATGGCAAAAAACACTTTTGCAGAAGGACAGGTCAAAGGAGAGAATTGAATAAATGCAAGGCAGGGCAGGACAGAGGAAAATTTAGTTAGTCTTTCACAACATGACTGTTACGGAGGTCTTTTGCATATAGAATTACTTGCCTTCTTAATGAAGATGGGGAAGGGAGAAGGTAAAGAACGTGGAACTCAAAGCTTTAAAAATGAAATGTTAGAGATTGTTTTTACATGCAACTAGGAAATAAGATATATATGTAGTGGGCTATAGAAATCTATCTTACTCTTACAGGAAAATAGAAGAGAAGGAAATGGGGGTAAATGACAGAAGGGAGGGCAAATTGGAGGAAAGGGCAATCAGAATACATGCTGTCCTGGAGTGAGGGAGGGGAGAGATGGGGAGAAAATTGGAAATTCAAAATTTTGTAGAAGTGAATGTTGAAAACTGAAAATAAATTTATTTTAAAAAGAAGTAGCAATTATTTCACTCCTTGAATTTAATAAAAATAGTTAACATTTATATAGTGTTCACTATATGCTATGCACTGTACTAAGTGCTTTACAATTATCTCATCTGATCCTCACAATCTTAGGATGCAGGTACTTTTATTATCTCTATTTTACAGTGGAAGAAACTGAGGCAAAATAGGTTAAGTGTCTTTCCTAGGATCACAAAGCTAGTAAGAGTCTGAGGCTAGATTTGAACTTAGGTCTTTCTGCTTCTAGACCTGGGACTCTATCTACTGTGCTATAGAGGTATAAACCTAGTGCTTAGAACAGCACTTAATAAATGTTTGATAATTGATTAGCTAAAGGTTTATTGATTTTGTTAGTCTTTTGTCACACCAACGCAACATTCACAGTGCCTATAATGGCTATGAATATTCTAGTGTAATTCTGAATCACAAAATGTAAGACAACATGGAAGACAGAACTGAAACATTTATTTACACACCAGAAAGTCAAATCCCAGCACTAGAAAGTCAAATCCACCATAGCAACCAAGAAATCTATATACAATAACAATGCAGAGGGCACCACCATCCCCAAGCCTTCCCCCTGCTAAGGCCTTCCCACAAATGAATACTCACAGCTCACTGCCTACTTACTTTCTCTCTCTCTCTCTCTCTCTCTCTCTCTCTCTCTCTCTCTCTCTCTCTCTCTCTCTCCCTCTCTCTCTCTCTCTCTCTCTCCTCCTCTTTCAGCTCTAATTGCTTTGACCAACTTCGTCTCAGCTCTGCTCCACCCATTAGGCAAGCTTCTTCCACCACAGACTCTTGACTCAGATTTCCATGTAGCTCAAGCAGGTCACATGGGCCTATTAATGTATGAGAAAGATCTTCCATTATGCAAAAATACATTAACAATACATCTTTTCAAAGACTGAGGTCTTAGTTTTGTTTCTTAATTCTATGGTCTTTTCCATTTTATTTTTTCCTTTTGTTTTAAATATTTTCTTATTTTTCTTATTTTTTAAAATATAACTATTCTCTACCACATCCACAGTTGTTGCCATGAAAAGCTAGGAAAAGACAAGTGGTTGTTTGTGGGTACCATTTTTTTAAACCAACTTCCTATGACATTGACCTTGAGGATGCCAGTGTGGTCATAGAACATACGGAGCCAACTTCATGGAGTGGCTGATCTGTGGAGAAGTGGAGATACTATATAAGTCTGAAAGAGGTGTATCACTCCCTGATAATTCATTGCTGGGGATAAGAAGTTGAGAAACCATAGCTGAACAATGTAAGTCAGGCAGGAAATGTGAGAAGACAAAAGCAGGGGTTGGTGAGAGACAGACTCAAGCAGACAATACTCAGCCTCATTCATTAAACGGGAAACTCTTTTCCCCAAGGGCCAGAGCCAGAGAGAGTATGTATATCTTTTATATTCATAACCTTTCGTAGTATATATGGAATTCATTCCTACCCTTGAGCCATAGACTATCAAGTTAGATAAAAGCATAAATAGGATGGGGCAGAGAGGGGCTCAGCTGCTGAGGGGATCGATAAAGCTGAAGTTGAACAGGCTGCTATCAAACTCAGAAAACAAATGACCAAATTGCTCACAGAGATTATATACCAATCATTAAACTCTGAAAAATAAAATAAAACCAGAGCTAAGAGTACTTATAAGCAAAAAAAGTATTCTTTATTCCATTGGAAACTTGACACATGTGCCAGGGTCTCCTCTAGGAGGAGAGCCAAAGCAGAGAGGCTAAGCTTTGATACACATGGTAGTGGCTAGTCCGAGAAACAAGGAATGAGCTGCAGCCATGGCAATGAGGGGAAACAGAAACAATGACGAAAGTTTGATTCATAGCAGGGCTTCATGACTGGAACAGAATGTGGTTCCCACAGGTGTTTGTCTGAGTTCAGGGACCACTTGGGACTGGTGTGAACCAATTCTGTGATTTAACTGTAGCTGAATTCATTCAGAGGGTGAGCACAAAGGATTGTTGCTATGCCAAGCTCAGGGCACAGCTTGCTTTCTGGGACTTAACTTTGGAAAACAGAGTGTCTCCTAATCATAAAAAGAGAGGGTTGGTCTTGGCATGGGGTCCCGACACTGTTGAGCTGTTAACTTCAGGAAGCTACCAAATTAGCAGATGCTGACTAAGACTCTCTACAATATTATCTTGGGATACCTAGGCCACAGAAACTGGAGGCTTTCCTGTGAGGTGGCCACAGTCTTGGCAGAACCAGAGGACCTCTTTTTTGTGTGTGTGACACCTTGAGTGGCTTTGATTTTCTTTCATTGGTTTTATTTATTTTCTAAGTTTTAAAATTGTAATTTGAAGCATCATGCATGCATAGTAGATAGGTCATAAAGATGAGGATTCAAATCTCACCTCTCCTATATACTGACTTTGTGATATTAGGCTATAAATATTTTTGTACATGTGGATCCTTTCCTCATTTGTTTTGATCTCTTTGGTATACAGATCTAATAGTGGTATTGCTGGGTTAAAAGGTATGCACATTTTTATGGCTCTTTGGGCATAATTCTAAATTGCTCTCCAGGAGGGCTGGATCAGTTCACAACTCCACCAACTCCATTATTACTGTTCCAATTTTCCCACATCTTCTCCAGCATTTATAATTTCCCTATTTTGTAATGTTAGCCAATCTGATAGGGGTGATGTGGTACCTCAGAGTTGTTTTAATTTATATTTCTCCAATCAATAGAGATTTGGAGCATTTTTTATATGACTATAGATAGCTTTAATTTCTTCCTCTGAAAACTGCCTATTCATATCCTTTGACCATTGCTCAATTGGGGAATGGCTTGCATTCTTATAAATTTGACTCAATTCTCTATATATTTTAGAAATGAGGCCTTTACCAGAGACACTGGTTGTAAAAATCCTTTCCCAGTTTTCTACTTCCCTCCTAATCTTGGTTGCATTGGCTTTATTTGTGCAAAACCTTTTCAATTTAATGTAATCAAAATGATCCATTTTGCATTTCATAATGTTCTCTTTTCTTTTGTTTGGCCATAAATTCTTCCATTCTTCATAAATCTGACAAGTAAACTATTCCTTACTTTCCTAGTTTGCTTATAGTATCAGCCTTTATACCTAAATCGTGTACCCATTTTGACTTTATTTTGGTATGCGGTGTAAGATGTTGGTTTATGCCCAGTTTCTGCCATAGTTTTTTTGTCAAATAATGAGTTCTTATCCCAGAAGCTGGGGTCTTTGGGATTATCAAATAGTAGATTACTATAGTCATTGACTACTGTGTCTTGTGTATCTAACATATTCCATTGATCCATCACTCTATTTCCTAGCCATTACCAAATAGTTTTGATGATTGCTACTTTACAATACAATTTAGGACCTAGTATGGATAGGAAAGGTGGTCTCAATGTAAAATTCATTATAGGATCCCTATCTCTAACTATTGAATTGACTTCCTCTCCCATGTGAACAGTCTTTGGGGTTATATATGTCTTGTTCTTTAGTGGCTTTCCTTTTTCCCTTCTGGGCTGAGATCACTCCCCTCCCTTCTAAGATTCCCCATTGTAGTCTGTCCCCTTTTTATTTTTATCCTTTTTTTAAAAAAAATTTTTTATCCTTTTTTATTCTTTTTATCTTTATGTTTATCCTTTCTCCTATAGTCTCCCTCCTCTAGTGTTGACTGAAACACTAAAGGAATTATTATTACCCATGGACTTCCTATTTCTCCTCCTGGCTGGAAGTCTTCCTTGAAAAAGGGTGGGGGGAGTAGAAATTAGAGATGTGAGCCACACAATGACATCCTCATGCTACATATCGGGGACAGCTACAGGGAAGCTACTCCAGTTTCCTTCATCTCCATCACTAAAGAAGAAATATCTTAAATGACTTCCCCACTCCAAGCCAGAGGCACAGTGGATTAGAGTGCCAGGGGTAGAGTCAGAAAGACTGATCTTCCTGAGTTCAAATCTAGCCTCAGATATTTATAAGCTGTGTGATCTTGGGCAAGTCACTTAACCCTTTTGCCTCAGTTTCCTCATCTGTAAAATGAGCTGAAGGAGGAAATGGCAAAGTATTCCAGTATCTTTGCCAAGAACACTCCAAATGGTGTTGTGAAGAGTTGGCCACTACTGAACAAGGACAACAATTTGATCTGTGATTATTCAAAAGAGATCAGTCTAAGGGCCTTGGTGATACTATGGGATTGCAGATCATGTAAAGGAACTGTCTGGGAGAGTATCCATTTCCCACAGCCTTTGGGAATGAAACAGAATGTGGGAAAATCCTCTGGACTACATTTCCCAGAATATTGCCTCTGCATAAATCAGCACTTTGGCAATGAGCCGGCCGGGATTCTGATTGGATGAGCAAGTTGGGGACACGGCTAGCCCTTGGTAGCTAATGCAAAGTAACAGAGAAGCGATATAAGCCTAGGGAAAAACACATAATGTTCAACATCTAAAAGCTTCTGGAGAAAAGCCACTAGAAAATCTCTAATTTACCCAGCAGAGCTGCCAGTGAGAGTTTGGAATATCAAGCCCCCAGTATTCTTTACCGGCTCTGGTTTGTAACACATCAGACCTCAAGTGTCCTTGGTCTAGACTCAAATATAGCTAACTTCTAGTCGCTCAGACTAGTGTAATTATCAGTCCCTGTGGTTTCCTGATCCTGGCTGCTCCACACTGAGTGAAAGAAGGAAACATTTTTGTGGTGGATTTGCTTTGTGAAAAGAAGCGGGGAGGCAGGGGAGAGAAGGAAAGAAAGTATGAACAGTGGCTAGAAAATGGTTTGACAGGTTTGGAATCTTGGAAACTTTCCCAGTGGAGTAGGATTAGTGGCCAGAGTGCAGGTGATAAGGTCAAAGAGTCAGAATGAGGTTTTTATCTGCTTGTCTATAGAGAATTTCCTAGTTTCAGAAATGAAGGTATTATTCTTTTGTTGCTTATTTAACCCAAGTTATTTCACTCAAGTGCAAGATTTTCCGATTTCGTCAATGAAATACTGTGGTGAGTTGTCCCTTGGTTCCTCCGTTTACAGTTTAACTTTACAGTACACACCATTCTTTTTGATATACTCACATGTTCGCAAGGGCACTGCAGACAAAGTCATTAGGTTTCATGGAAGCCACAATTTCCAAAGATATGAAGTCACACACATCAAAGCCTTATATGCAGGGCCATTTATAAACACATATATTGGAATACACCAAAGTTATGCCATTTTACAAGCTGTTTATTCCTTTCCCTACCCTTCTCATCCTTTTTACTCTGGGAATTCTTCCAGGAGGTGAGGGATTCTGAGTAAATGCCACTCTTGCGATAGGAGCTCATCCCTAGTTTTTTTGAGAATTCAGCAGAATCACCCAACTTGACTTGTCATTTTGATTTTTTTTCTAAATCTATAGCT
Source organism: Bettongia penicillata ogilbyi (assembly GCA_023548195.1). NCBI lineage: Eukaryota > Metazoa > Chordata > Mammalia > Diprotodontia > Potoroidae > Bettongia > Bettongia penicillata. Next base: position 2,167,048 of record JAJHZJ010000732.1, read on the forward strand.
TTTCATGATGAACAGTATTGACATTCAGATTAGAAAGAGCATTGTCTCCCCCATGGAAAGATACTGACATCAGGTGTCAAGATCTGAACCAGTCCCCTGGTAATAAGGTCTGAAACCGGAATCACCATCATCCTCACATTTATAGAGTGCTTTGAGCTTTGCAAAGAATTTTCATACGATATCTAATTTGATCTTCACAACAACTCTGGGAGGCAGAGGTTATTATTAATCCCATTTTACAGATGAGGAAACTGAGATAGACAGAGGTTAAGAGACCTGCCCAAGGTCATACAGCTATTAAGTGTCTGAGGGGGAATTCAAACTCAGATCTTCCTAACTCCAAGTCCAATATTTTATTCACAGCACTACCTAGCTGCCCAAGTATGAAATTAGACACTTACAAATCATCTAACAAAGGGAAGTTTACAAAAAGAAGGTTACTAAGCTATAATAGGAGAAAGAAATTCAGCAGGAAGGGTTATGAGTCCCAGAGAAAGCAATGACTGAGTTGAGTACAGTTTCCTAGGCTTATGGTCTATAGTTACAAACTGGAGAAAAGAGAGTCAGTTCCTCCTGTCTTGGCTGTTTGGTACCCAGGATTCTAGGAAGCTACATCAATGACCCAAGTCTTAGTCCCCAAGCTAATCAAATCTCAAGGCCTTTTTAAGGAAAAATTAGCCTAACTTGCCTGTGGTTAGGGGAGACAGCATATTACCCTTAACACAGCAAGTAAGAAGTTAGCTTTCCAGGTAGCCTCCCCATATTTCTCAGCTTGTTCAGTTTGTCTGCCCTGCAAATATGCACAGGATCATATTTGGGCCACTAACATTAACTTTCTTTGCTTTGTTATCTGAGAATATGAAGCCTTCCAAATCAACCATGATGCACAGTGAACAAAGTCTGTCCCAGGTGCTGCAGAGAAATCTAGGGAAAGGATATGTGATCCCTACTTGTCTCCAGGGAGGAAATACTAAACAGACACATTATAATGGAGGAGACTGGTCACCCTGAAACATGGCTACATAAAAACACAAATGGCTAAAATAGAGATCCAACTAGAACCATTCAGTAGTGAGGACTTGGGAATGACGAAGGATGGAGTTTGGGATTGGGAGCTACTGCCATGATGGAAACCTGGCAGAAGCAATATGGGGAAACTTTATGGAGATTATTTCTAGTCAGACTTTTCAAGAAGACCATGTCTGTCCTTTGGACTTCCGCAGCAAGCATAAGTCTATGTCATTCAATTAAGTACAATCATAGATAACTTATGTAGATAATTTACATGACAGGCTTCTTAGCTTGGTTGGTTTTGTTTTGCCCAGGAGGAAACTCCTACTTGTGGGAGAATGCAATTCTGTGTAACTGCCTGAAGGAAGAATGGTTACAAGAGACAATTGTTAGGAAGAGATACATTCTTTATGAGAGATACAAAGTTCCATACATTCTTTGGGACTACCTGCAGATTGGGAGGTGGAATGGTGGTGGAGAGAAAGATTTTGGAAGCTGTAGACATGTCGGTAGGAAGTTTCTCAACTTGTCACTGATTTCCAGATTTCTTCCTTAGAGATTATGGGGAGAAAACGTCTCCTTGGATGAGATCAAAGTCTGTCCCTCTCCCTGCCTTTAAGCTGAGATCTTATCTTGATTATATCGGAAAAGCTTCTTCACTCATGTATTTTTCTGGCATATTTTAATCAGTTTTACTGCTCTAGTATCTGTTTGCTGTATTGCTTGTGTATGGGATGTATTGTGTGTTGTGGTAGTGTGGGGCTTTTTTGCCCATCTAGGTCCTATGTATCCACATGACACACAAGGGAGATAAGAGAGGGGAACAAGGGAAGGGAGACAAGAAAGAAAGGAGACAAGAACGGATGGATATCTCTAGAATCTCTCACCCTTCTCCAAGAGAGACTTTGGTTCCTTCCAGGAAGGGAAGCAGGAGATTCAGGTCCGATTGAAAGAGGGTACTGGCTAGGATTATTTCTATCTGCTTCCTTGAGTATTATTAGTCTAGAGGAAATAATTTTTAGGTTCAAGTTACACTCCTGATCTCTATTTCTTATTGGGACAAGAAGGACCCCCAAAGTCATATATCCACAGCTTGACCCTCTTCCCACCAAATACCAGTTTCACAATGAACATACATAGCAAATAAACCTGTTTACTAAGTAGAGAACAAGCAGAAATCAGAGAAAATATTACTTGGGAGAGTATATACCAATCAATACACAGAGTCAATGAGGTTTCCCATTGGGAGTAAGATAAATCAGCTCAACCAAGAGAGAGGGTCTCCGATTTCACCCAAGGGGAAATTTCCTCAAATATCTTGCATGGTAAAGCTAGGAAGAAGAATAAGATCAAGATGTTAACTCCTCTGCATATTGGTTATAGTTCTCCCTCCAAGACCTAACTAGAGTCTGAAACAGCTGATTTTCCCATTGAAGCTGGAAGCCAGAAGACCAGTAAGAAAGAGGCGATTTCTTCTCCAGCTCTCATTAACTCAGGCCCTCACACTGGTATAGGATATTGAATGATCTAGCTCTACCAAAGAGAGACCTTAATACCAATGGGCTTTGAGGTTCAAGTTATACTTGGATAAGTAAGTTTACTTGACGCTTTGCCATTTTTATGATCTTTTTCGTTTTGTATCTTGTGTTTGGAAAGAAGGGGTCAAGCTTATGAGCATAAGCATAGGGCTGCCTTTTCCTGGGTTATTGACCCACGAAGTAATTTTTGTCTTGAATCTTTTGTGTCCCCTAGATGAACAATATTCAGGAAGGCAGACAGATATAATTCTAGTCCAGTATCCTCCTCAGAGACTGAAGAAGGTCAGCTTTATGACCATTCTCCGGCTCCCTTCATGGCAAGAATCACAGTCCCCCTTAGAGTTAGGCAAGATTTCCAGAGGTAGACATCCATGTGGGCACGGAAAATCTTACACTGAGAATTCTTCACCCTTATTTGAAGGAAGTCTTGTCTACTCAAGGAGATTACAAGAAGGGAACATATCTTCCATTTTGAAAAAGTGTCATTGATTTCATTTTTACACTATTGTCCTTTCCCAGTTCATCCTGCCTCCAACTTGACCTTCTGTAACAAATTATAGAGAAAAGAAGCAGCACACTGATGATGTCTGCCAGCCATCCTCCTTTCCATAGCTGCAACCTCTACTAAGATGTGAGAGGTATATCTCATTATCAGTCTTCTCAAGTCAAGACTGGTCAAAGTATAGAGATGGGATGTGTCTTTCACATGATTGGGGTCACTGTACATTTTGTTCTCTTGGTTGGTTTCCTTCTTTTTGAATCAGCTCATTCAAGTCTTTCCAAGGTTTTCTAAATTCTTTGTATTCATCTTTCTTTAACAAGCACAGAAATAGTCCATTACTTTTTGTTCAGCCATTCTCCAAACAATAGGAAATTTGTTACCAGTTTCTTACTGCAACAGAAAGTGCTGCTATGAGTATACACACTCACACATACACATATATGCATATATACATGCATATTTTTAGAACATAAGGGTCATATTTTAGAATATAAGGGTCACATTTTTTTCCATATCCTTATAATATCTATGGTGTTTATCAGTTGCAGAACAGTTCAGAAGACGGTTGATTGGTCAGGGCATATTGGTGGTATTCAGATAGCTGGGTCTCACTTGAAAAGTAACTAGACACTCAGTTTAGTTGCTGTTCAGGGAAGTATCTGATCCATCTTAAGTCTGGCTGGGTTAAAATTTAAAATCACTTGACCCCATGGTGCCATCCTTGGAGTAAAGTGAGATTCTAAAATAGGGATTTGACTAAGAGAGATATGTAGAATGACTTCAGTCTTGAGACTGGGCATTCCCCAATGAGGCAGTGTCCCTAAATATTCTAACAAGATCCCTAAGGAAATAGGATCAAAGAAGAGAAGAGAAAAATCTAAAATAATCTAAAGGTCATACCTGGCTCTCCATCTTTATACACAGAAACAGGAATGGAATACACAGAAACCATGAGTCAGAATTCCATTCAGTTCCAGTTTGTGTTGGATCACTCCCATTCCATCTGTCTTTCCTTGATTCTTTCTTGATTAGCTCAGTGCAGCATGACCCTGAAGACTTGGTCCAAGTTGGCAGGATCTGTCATGCTGAGTTGTTTGCCTTTTAATAAGGTTTATGATTTAAACCTTGTGCTCTTAACACCTTCTTTGCAAGCCTCAGAGGGAAACAAAAATGTCAGAGTTGTTTATTCATTTCTTTCTTAACATAGAGACCCTTTATTTTGCCAAAGCATCTGTGTGTTTGAATCCACATAAAGTTAGGATTATGCATGTACACGCATGCACACACACACACACACACACACACATGCACACACACAGAGGAAGTAGAAGAGTCACAGTTCTTGATAAGTTTACAAAGTCACTCAGTGACTTTCTAAGGATCCAAATATCCACTGGCAACCCAAAAGTTTCGGATAATAAGTCAAGGACTCGGTCTCTACTTCCTTACCAAGGTCAATGTCCACTTGCCCTTAGTAGACTAGGAACACTAGATTCTTATTGTTTGTCCTTTGATCTTGAAAAGAATCAATAACAGCAGGAGGTGATGTCTAGATTTGCAAGTGAATTGGATTTAAGTGAGGTTCAAAGTTCATGTTGATAACTCCTGGAAGAGAAGGTTGAAAAGATAGATTGTGAACAGATTATGGAGGATCTTAAATGCTAATCCATGGAGTTTAGACTTAATCTTGGGAAGCTGTTGTGGGTTTCTGATCTGCAGAGTGACTTGAGGGAAGAGGTATTGTGGGCCATTATTCAGGCCAGTGGTGAGGGTTAAAAAAGGCCAAGGAGAATGGGTTTCTGGTAGGGTGGACTTTTCAGAGAGGGATGGAGATCTCTGCTGGGAATGCCAGTCTGAGTGTCTTCCTAGTGTAGACAGTTAGTGGGTAGTAGGCTTAAAGGGAAGGAGAGAAGCATTTTGATTATCATAAGGAGGCTAACAGTGGGGAGAGGAGGAGGGTATTACCCTTTGGTAAGGACAGGAAGGTCTGGAGGGGAGCAAATTGACTTGTGAGGGTGAATGGGGACACCTCAGTTGGCTTTATGGAAATCTGTGTCCTTGTAGCAAGGAGATATTTAAACCAAGGTTCATTTTTAGACCTTAGACTAAACTATGTAACATGACGTTCTGGGCAAAGAATTCAAACTTCTGCCACTGATCTTTGTCACAATGACTAACAGCTAGTGCAAACAAGGTTTTCATTTGAGAGCCTCAAATTGTCTCATTACAGAAGGATAACACAAACCAAAATGATGAGGTGGAGAGGCTAGCATCTTGACTTTTCACTTTTAGACAGAAACAGTAAGATTGTCAGCAGATGGGTCCAAGACAAGGGGCATGGGGGGAGATTTTAATGTTCTGTTTTGGATATGTTTAGTTTTAAATGTCAAAGATGTGTCCAGCAGGTAGTTGTTGAGAGAGAGAGAGAGAGATTAGGATTGGGAGAAAGATTACAACTGGGTATATTTGCACATATATAGGATGTTCCAAAAATGTTAGTGTAGTTGTAATTTTTTAAGTAGTTTAAAGTTTTTATTTTTATAAATAATATTTTATTTTACCCCCAATTACACATAAAAAACAATTTTCAACATTCATTTTAAAAAATTTTGAGTTCCAAATTCTCTCCTCCCTGAGATGGTGGCAAGCAATTTGATATAGGTTATGCGTGTGTAATCATGCAAAGTATATTTCCATATTAGTCATGTTGTAATAGAAAACAGACAAAAAAAACCAAGAAAAAATAAAGAAAGTGAAAGCTCATATGCTTGGATCTGTATTCAGACTCCATTAGTTCTTTCTCTGAAGTTGGATAGCATTTTTCATCATGAGTCCTTTGAAACTGTCTTGCTGAGAATTTGTAATTGCTATTGCTGAGAATAGCCCAGTCACTCACCAATTGATCACCACAGTTACAGTGTATAATATTTTCCTAGTTCTACTCACTTGACTCTGCATCAGTTCATATAAGTCTTTCCAGGTTTTTCTGAAATCATCCTGCTCATCATTTCTTATAGCACAACAGTATTTCATTACAGTCATATACTTTAACTTGCCAGCCATTCCACAATTAATGGGTATCCCCTTGATTTCCAATTCTTAACCACTGTAAAAAGAGTTGCTATAAATCTGTTTTTGTACAAACAGGTCCTTTTCCCTTAGCTTAAAGCTTTTAAACTTTAAATAAGATAATATATGTAAAGTGCTTAGCCTGGCACATAGTACATACTCTATGATGACAATGATAAAAATTATTATTCTTTAATAAATTAAAATTGAACTAAGGCTTCTGGGAAAACATGTAACACACACAAAAACACACACAAACACACACATATAAATTATACAGCGTATATGTACATAAAGTCAAGGTCAGCTCATTTATTCTCTTTGAGTCTCAGCCTCCTTGTCTTCAGGAGACCCTGAAATACCTTAAATCAAGTGTGTTCCTTATGACAGGGAACTCCTCTGACAAATGGAAATCCACCCTAAATGTGAAACATTTAATGAAGAGGTGGGCCAGGAACTCTTCAACTCCACCTGCTAAGAACATGACTTGATTACAAGACTCAGCAGCCTCAAAGAAACTGGGCAAGGGAAACCATTTCTATCTGTACCGTACCCCTTCCATTACTTTTCTCCTTCATGAGCTTAGGGCTGCCCTAAACTCTAATGGAAGGTATCAATGACAGGAGTTCTTTCTCCCCGGGAAAGAACTCACAGAAATCTGGTTTCCCAGCTGGGTGGGGCTAACAAGGAAGTGCCCTACAGAGACTAATTAACCTTTTCAGGAGTGGAGTCTTAACAAAAATCAGAGGGAAAAGACAGATCACAAATTGATAATTAGTTATTAATATCATTGTATAATATTAATTTCTCTCACGATCAGCATAGTCAATTTGAGAAAATCAAAATGTTTGCTGTTGGACTCTTGGTTAGGATGGAAATGCAAAAGATCCTAGATCTCACAAAAACCCTTGGAAAAGGTATAACAGGGCACCTGATATAATAGCAATCAAGATATCCAAAGAGAGACAATATTAATTCCTGCATCTAATCCAAGACTACATAATAATAAGAATTAATAATGATACTTATTATTGTTAGTATTCATACTAATAATAGCTAACATTTTAATAGAGCTTACTATGTGCTAAACACTATACTAAGCGCTTTACAATTATTATATCATTTTATCTTCACAACAACCTGAAGAGATAGGTGCTATTTTATCCCCATTTTACAGATGAGGAAACTGAGACAAACAGCAACACAAAAATAGTTAATAGGGATAAACAGAGAAATTACATTTATTAAAGGTATCAAAGATAGTGAATTAATACCAGTATCAAACACATATGCACCAAATGATGCAACATATAACTACTTAATGGAAAAGTTAAATGGGCAACCTCAATTTATCCCTTTCAGACTTAGATCAATACAATGAAAAAATAAAAAATAAAAAAAGTTAAGAACTTAAATATAATTTTAGAAAAGTCAGATGTGATAGAATACTGGAGATCATTGAATGGGAATGGGAAGGAATATACATATTCGCCAGACATCTTTTAGCAAGCACAATGCAAAAAAAACCCAAAACAGTATAATGCATAAAGACTCTGAAGAAATGATTTAACCCAAATGGAGACTAAACTATTTAAGCCTACAAATGCTGGTGGATTAAATAACAACTAATAGAAATAAAAATATTTAATCAAACAAAATAACAATAAATATGGTAAAACTTTTGGAATTCAACAAAGGTAGTCATTAAGAGTAATTTATATTTTTAAACACTTTCAATAATGAAAGAACAGATCAAAGAACTGTGCATACAACTATAAAATTAGAAAAGCAAAAAATTAAAAAACCCAATCTAGTTGGAAAAATAGAAATACTAAATACCAAGAAGAGGTAAATGAAACTGAAAAAAATTGAATTGATGAGTTAAATTGGAAATTATTTTTAAAATAAAACAGAAAAACTCTTCACTGATCTGATTTTTAAAAAAGAAAAACCAAATTTTTGATATAAAAAATTAGGAGAAAAGATTCATAACAGTTGGAGAAGAAATAAAGGAAAAAATAGAAAATAATTTGCCTAATTATATGAATGAATCTTTACAAAAAAATATAAAAAGTCCATGTTAGCATAAAAAATAGAAAAAGAGAGAACTTAAATGACCCAATTTCAGAAAAATAAATTGAACAAACTATTAAGGAAATCCTAAAGGAAAAATGTACCAAGTGGATTTAAAAGAGAATTTTATCAAACATAATAGCTCCATTATTATATAATTATTTGAAAAAAATAAAGAATGACACAATACTAAACTCCTTATAAGAAACAAATGTAGTTCTGATACCCAATGTTGGAAACAAAGGAAGGTGTTCTGTTTCCACAAGGTTAAAACTCCTCCCAGCTTTAAGTAATAGCAGTTAATCAGAGTTGCGACCTAGCAGGGTCAGGTAAAAGGACAGAAACTTGTGTGCAGTCTTGAGCTGTTTGAGGGGAAGCCTATCAGAGAGGAGAACATGAAGTCATGTGGCGAATAGATGGTGTGGTGGAAAGTTCAACAGTAAAAAGGGCTTTCATTGATCTAAACAAATTGTAGTCTTCCTGTAGACTTACCTGGGAGCTATTCATTCATTCAGGGGGAATGAATGTAGAAATTAACAACAGCTTTCCTTTGTTTAAGGTGAGCATCTTACAGTTGGGGGCTTGCTGTTGGGCTCATTTCTCACACCAGTGTAGAAAGATAAAGGAGACCATGGACCATTATCTCTAATGATCATGTTGGATTTCTCCCAGGAATATAGAATTGGGTCAACATTAGGGAAACCTCAAATATAATAGACCATATTAATAAAAAAATATTGAAAGCATATGATTATATCAACAGATGCAGAAAGAACTTTTGGCAAAATAAGATACCTCTCTATGTTTAAAAAAAAATTTTAAGACATAAGAAGAAACAAAATCTGGATAAAACCAATAGCATTATCTCACTATTAGGTTAGCTAATAAAATTAAGGTAAAGCAATAGTGACCATCATTACCACTATTATTTACTGTAGTTTTAGAAATGCTAACTGTCAACAAGACAAGACAAAGACATTGTGGGAGTAAACATAGGCATTGAAAAAATAAAATCATTTTACAGAGAACTCTCAATTAAAATGAATTAAAACAAAGAATTGATTCAGTAATGTAGCAAGATAGAAATTAAATGTACATCACACACAACTTATAAGCCCTTGTGTACATTATATAAACAAAACTCAGAAAGAAGGCTGGAAAAGGAATTTCATTCAAAATAACTTCAGAACCTATAAAATATCGAGGAGTCCACTTACCAAGACACACCCAGGAATTACACGAACGCAACCATAAAACCCTCTTTACAGAAATAAAACTTTAATAATTAGTAAGAAAAATGAATTGCTTGTGGTTAGGCCAGACCATTGTAATAAAAATTATGGTGCTACCTACCTAAAATTATTTATTGATTCACTGCAATACCAATCAAACTCCCAAAGGATCACTTTACCCAACTCGACAAATAATTAAAAGTTTCATCTGGAGGAACAAAAGGTAAAGAATCTGAAGGGAAATCATGAAAAAAGTGAGAAGTAAGGTGCCCTGCTAGGACCAGATATCAAACCATACCACAAAACAATTAGTACTGATGGAAAAAATAGAAAAATCAAAGGATGAAACTGATTAAGTATGCAACAATTTTAAGTAATCTAACAGTAGTCTAGTGTTCAGTATACATAAGGGTACCAACCTACTGGAGCAGGGAAAAATTGGGACAGTTGAAAAGTAGTCTGAAAAGCAGTTTCCACCAATATCTTATACTATATACTACAGTCATCTCCAAATGGAACTTAATGCAGATAGAATCAATAATATGATAGGCAAATTAGAAGAGATTTCTAGCTAAGATGGTTTCCTGAATGAAGGGAGACCACTCAGCTCCCATGTAACTATTTCATGAAAAACCTGAAATTCAGACCAGATCAAATAACATCAATATTCAATGACAAACTGCAGTACAAAAGAATGTCACGCAAACAAGATGCCATTTTCTCCAGTCCTCGCAAATTCTTGACACTTTCCAAAATAAGACTTATGTAGAAAAAGTAAAGCTGTTGCAGCTTTCACCACAGGCTAAGATGCCAAGAAGTCTAACAAGACAATGCCCTGATGATTTAACAGCAGAGAAAGATAGTTTCTAATCCCTAACATATTTACTTAGCTCCCTCTCTCCCACCAGAGCTAGTCCAGTCTCACCTATGACCTTGGCCTCTGGAGTCCACTCAGCAACTTCTCTGCTGCTTTTGCAGACTCTGTTAGAATAATATGCCCCTATTTTAACCCCATCATTCTGTGGTATCAAGCAGTAAACCTCAACAGTCTTTCGATTTTAAGACCTTCCTTCTGTTAATTGTTTTCTATTTATTTTGTATATAACTTGTTTGTACATATTTGCTTTTTAATTTTCTCCCCCACTAGACTGTGAGCTCCTTGAGGGTAGGGACTGTCTTTTGCCTCTTGTGTATCCTCAGTGCTTAGCACAGTGACTGGCACATAATAGGCACTTAATAAACACTACTGTTGACTGAATGACTTACTAAATGTAGCCTGCAAGGCTAGGTATCCAGAGGCAACAAAATCAGAGAAAAACACAGGGATGTCAGAAAACTTCAAACCTGGGTCTTGTAATCCCCGGGAGTGGCAACCAGAGTTCATGACAAGAACTCAGACCAGGACACAGCAGGCCCACTCGGCTTCAAGGTCGCAAGCGGACTCACCTGAGACACTAGAGTGAGCCCTGAAAATCCAACTGTCTGGGCTTCAAAGATCCAGGGGACCTAACCTCAGCAGTTGCAAGTCAATGCAGAAACCCAAGGCAAGACAAGTAGGCCCGATGGTCTCACCCAAAAGTATATAAGGTGCTGGAGCCTCCAGTTGGTACAAAGTCCTGGTTTAGATACTAAGTAAGTTAAAGAAATGATCAACAAGGATACTTGTAGAGTTAGAGATCTCCAAAAAGAAGGTAGAAGTAGCTTCATTAAAACTGTAAGCAGTGATTCAAAGGAAAATGAAAATGTATTTTCTTCAAGAACTACATGCAACAGGGAAGGGGGTGCTGCTAAACAAGAACTGTACACTTGGTTGAAAAATCACCATGTGGAAGATGCTGAAGACCATGCTTCTGGACAGGAATCAAAGACCCATGGATCATAGGCAGACATTCTACAAGTGGATCTAGTCTCCTAATCACATGATGAAGAGGAACCTTTATGATTAGTTATGGAGCTGGGGTCAATTCAGACTATACTTATATGATATGAGGATTTTGTATTTATTTTTCCCATGGGAGCAGAGAGGTGAAAGGGAGGGATAAAATGTTTAATAATTGGAAAAAATAAACTAAAAAAAGAAAATGTATCAAGAGGGAGGGAGAGAACGAGACTCTTCCTTAGAGATTTAAGACTTGTTCTTTATCCAAGCCATGTGGCAGAAATATTTGTCTTTCATATTAAATAAAAGTTTGGGGTTTTTTTGTGAGTCTCTTGCTCCAGCTCTTTTCTGTCTGGTTGTGTTTCAGTGAAGGAAAGTCCTTGGAGGATAGATAGGTCTCAGGTCTTTATTTTCCCCCTGGTGTTTCTGTAAGGTGGCCCATGAACACATGGCCCTGATATTTATTTCTTCAGTCTCTGTTGTGTCTATGCTTTTCTGAATTAGGTGAAAGAGTAATTGGGACATGAAGACCTTGTGATCTTTGAAAGATTAGAATGGTAAGCCACTATCTGGAATCTATGTTGGGTTTTATAGCCAGTTAGTTCAACAGCAAAGCCCTCAGGAATAACCTGATGATCCAGTCCATTTATATAGTATTTTAAAGTGAACCTGGTGGGACTAATGATGCCACAAACAAACTGTTTTAAATTTGAGCCCACTCTCCCCAGGAATATAAATATAGGTGAGTGAATGTTCTATTCTTGCTGTATCTTTGCAGTTACTATCCATTCATAAAAGGTAATTAATAATAATTAGTTAAATGGCACTGGGTCACTAACCACTTATGGTTAACAGTGGGGAGAATATATCAGAATGGTGGGTCAAGATAATGACAATGGAGAAAGTCTCCACCCCCAACTCTTTAGGGTTCCCTTAGAATCTTGAGAGAAAGATGTAGCAGATCTTAATCTGGGAGAGTGAGTACACAGTTTTACTTAAAAATTCTTAAAAAATCCAATCTGCTATGGAGTACATGTGGGTTTAGAGAGTAAGTCTAGCGTCTAAGTATACCTAGAAGACAGGAAACAAAAAAATAAAAGTTGAAATAAAAAATTTTGAGCAAATAATCATATATGACCTAGCAGCTTCCGGAATTCAGTATTTCAAAAGGGAAAAGATAGAATCTTATAACCAAGAATAACTCATACATAAGCAAACCTGGGTAAACTCCTGCAGAGGAAAATAAGACCTTCAATGGAATAAAGGATGTTCAAACATTTCTCAGGAAAAGACCTGGGCTGAGAAAGAACTCTGAAATATAAACACAAAAGTCTAAGGAAACTAGGGGGGAAATGGAAGGAGTTATATAATGTAGTGCTAACATTCTAATGGGAGGGAAGAAATGTGTCGCTTTTAGAAGCTTAATGTCTTCAGTGAGTAATGAGGGAATTAAGGTTGTAAATTCCCTGAGGGCAAGGACTGTCTTTTTACTCTTTTGGGATTCCCAGCACTATGCACATAGTAGGTGCTTAAAAATGTTTATTGATTGAAATAAGAAAAATAGAAGTCTTTCTCAAAGGAAGTCGACCAATTTAAGTTTTGGGGATTTCAAGAATAGAAGAGGAGAAATACATAATATAGAAAGGACAAACTGTACCAGATCCACCATGCTTAAGCGGAACTTTTTGAGCATTCCACTAAAGAAAGGAAAGGATTTCCAGTAAACAGGAGCTGTGAGTTTTTCCTTTGCATCATGTGTTGTCTGAGCTTGAGTTCACTTTCCCTTGACAATACCCACATGTATTATCTCACAGATGTTTGAGAGGATGCTTTGAAATAACTGTAGTAAGAACCTCTTCCTAAAAAACAAAGCAAAACCAAAAAAAAAAACCACTTAGGGCTGGTCTACTAAATGACTCTTAACTGATAATCTTAGAGGGGAGATGTAGCAGTGAGGCTCAAAATTAATGGCATTAGAGGATAACCCCTAACTCCTAAGGGGTGCCCTAAGAACCCTGAGGGGGAAATGTAGCTGCTTAGCTCTGAAAATCCAACTCATCAGTGAGAGTATGAGTTGGGATAAGGATCCATAAATCTTATGTGGGCTACTCTAAGGACAGGAGAAGAAGGGGCCAGCCCTGGGGAAACAGCAGATAGGCTGGTGTATGAGTTCACTAGTGAGGGTGAGAGCATGCACACATCCTCTCTACCTGGTCCACGACACTACCACAGACAGCTGGAGTCTCATTGTTCTCCTTTCCTTTTTGCCCTCACCTCTTTGTTCTCTTTCCTTTCTCCCTCATGATGTCACATAGCTCCATATACACCAGATGGTTCTGGTAGCATAGAGCCTTGGTAAGTCCTTTATGAGGGCATGAAGGTCATTTTGCTGCCTGAAACATAATGGGCCTTTGCCTATCCTCGGGGGAAGTATTGATGTCAGAAGTTTCATTAGGGTGCCTTCTGTCCCTCTGAGAACGCCTCCTTGACTTAGTGTGGCCAACTGCTGTGGTGAATGTGAAGGTGTGCAGGGTAGTTGTGTTCTATTGGAATGTGTATTTTTTTTAAGAAATGCTATTCTTTTCATATCTTATCAATAAAGTTGTTTTTATTGCATTTTATGGTTCAGTGCCTCACTGTATTTTAACCCCTCAGCCTGGATTACTGGACTGGCTTAGGTTAAACCTAGCCCAGAACACAGGGTCTGCCACTTTTGTAGCATGTCAGGTATGATAGCTATTTGGATAGTTCCTGCAGCAGTGGGTGACCCTAAGATAGGTCTTGGCTGAAAATTTGCTTGTGCCATTTTTACCTTTGTATGATAGCTGATGAGAAATGGACAGTGAATAACCACAATAAAAATTAGAGTTTTTACATGTTAATTCATAAAGGATTTTACCTTATTGGATACTCTTTCTTATTCTGTGGATTTAGCTATAGTTGCTGTACTTCTGGTAAATAATTAATTGTTTTAGTGGGGAGGGAAGGTATTGGTGCTCAAGGAGTTTAACGAAAGTGTCATTTTTGTTGATCACATACCCAAATCCACAAATTTTTGATATTAATAACACAACCCTATTATATGAGGGAAGGAGCAAACATACCAAAAATAGGAAATTCTGTCCATGTGGAGTCCTTATGGATATGGACAACAAGACCATACAGTAAAGAAAAAGGGAATAAATACACTCGGAACCTGCCACTACTCCAAATCCAAGTTAGGATTACAAACAGATTTCCTTACAAGGCTTTATTCCAATAGTAATTACAAATCATTAAAAACACTCTCCAAACATTAACCCTAAAGCAAAACAAACAGGAACCACCTTGAGCATCTGAATTCCACACTGAGGCCAGACACAACTTTTCTTGACTGGAAAATGAGCAGACTTTTGACAGTGTTGTTTTTACACATTTTCAACTCTCTCCTTCAGAAGAACATGTCTGGAGTTCTTCCTTTTTTGAATAGGGGCACACATAATGAGCACCAAGTGCTAAAGGAGGCTGAGCCTAAGCATCCCGAGAGCTTTCAAGAAGCCAAGATGAAAGTAAAAGTTATTTCAGGAAGAAGGAAAATGAATGTCAGCCTGGTTGGCATAGTACCAATTTAAAGACGGGGCTTCAACGTCAGGACCAGAAACGAGGTTGTGTATATAGCTCAGTCCTGCTTGAGGAGCGTACTAATGTGTATGGCAAAAGAACCATACTCTGTGTACCCCAGGATAGTGGAGCTTATTGATTCCCAAGGAAGGCCCTGAAAGGCTGTGAGAGCAGAGTCCCAGGAAATAGATGAGCCTCAGTAACATTTGGGAGCAAGAGATCTTTGTGTGAAGCATATTATTCCAGACCCAATTCCAGGAGAAGAATATGCCTGATGAATTAGATTCCTATTTGTCACTTCTATATCCTTAGTTCTCATCATGGACTCATAGATGGTCCAAGTTAGCTCCAAGTATCTTTAGGTTAACTGATCTATAGAATAATTTGGAAGTGTTGGCGCATCTAGATATTGGGACAGGTGTTGGAAGAGAAAGGAAAGACTATTGAAAATGTTAGATTGGGAAGCTGGCCAAGTAGGTCAGAAAATTCCAAGTTCTGAAGATTTTATCACACAAAAGAGATAAAATAGCACCTCAGGGTGAGCATAGAGTGCTGAAAATAAATAAGAATAGGGGGAGAGCAGTGGTCCTTCTAGGACAATCAGAGAAGATCTGAAGAAAAATCCCAAGTTTGGTCTCTGTGAAGAGTAAACATCTCAGACTAGGGACCACTTAAACAAGTGGAAAGTACTGAGATAAACTGTGTTTGGAGACTGACTCAGCCCAAGCTACAGGAACTTTTACCCCTGGGACAGAGAGGGGAATTGGGGTCTGAGCCAGGGAAGACTGAGGGAATCTCTACTGACAAGGAATGCCAGACAAGTTATGCTGTAGAGATGAAACTGGGAGTGAGAAGGAACCAGCACACACCCTCTGAGTGCAGGAGGTCTGGAGGTCTTGGTTCAGGTTCTAAGCCAGAGAGGAGATTGAAGGAGGATCTGAGGCCAGAGGTACCATCCCCATATCCCAGGACTAGAGGTGATAACAAAAAATTAAGCTACTACTACCACAAAAAAAGTGTACAGACAAAAGAGAAAGAATTCAACTATAGAGAATTACTATGGGAATAGAGAAGATAAGAGTTCATTTTTACAAGAGGATACTGAAGTAAAGAAACCCTCTTCTGCCCTAAAGAGTAATGTCAAATTGTCACCTGTCCAAAAAGAATTCAGAGAAGAATTTTAAAAAGACTTTAGAAATCAAATGAGAGAGGGAGAGGAAAAACTAAAAAACAAAATTAAGAACAACCTGAGAAAAACAAGAAGACTATAAAAAGAAAGTCAACCAATTAGAAAAGGAGATCCAGAATCTTAAGGAAGAAAATGACTTCTTGAAAATCGGAATTGGGTAAGGGGAAGCCAGGGAAGTTATAAGAAACAAAAAAAAAATAGAAAACAAAATAGAAAATAGAAGAGAATGTGAAACATCTCATAAGAAGAACAACTGATCTGGAGAACAGATCAAGAGGAGAAAACATAAGAATAATGTGACTCTTTGAAAGTCATAATATAAAAAAAAGGATATTGATACAATAATACAAGAAATAATTAAAGAAAACTGTGCTCCAGTATTAAAACAAGAGGGGAAAGCAGAAACAGGAAAAAATTCATTGATTACCACCTGAAAGAGATACTATGAGGAAAACTCATAGGAATATTATAGTCAAATTCTGAACCTCTCAGTTCAAGGATAAAATATTATAAGCAACAAGAAAAAAAAATTAAATATGGTGATGCCATAAGTAAAATCATATAAGACCTAGCAGTGATGACACTAAAAGACTACAGGTTTTGGAACACTGTATATTGAAGAGCAAAAGAACTGGGATTCCAGGCTGAAAATATACCCAGCAAAGCTAAGTATAATCCTAAATGAAAAAAATGGATATTTAATGAACTGTCAGACTTTCAGGACTTTGTAAAGCAAACAAACAAACGACTAAAAAAACCTGAACTTAAGAGGAGACTTGACATACAAGATGCAAATGAAATACAAGGTATGTACCAAAGACTAATTCCAAGGGACTCAATAGGGACAGATGGCTTAGCTTTTATGCATGTAAAATGTAAAACATATATCTCAGATTGTTATTAATAATTGAGTAGTTCATAAGAAAGATTGAAGTAGACCTGAATATATGATTTTAAAAAGTAAAACTATTTAGGAACGGCTAAAATGAGTAATTTTCTTATGCAAAAGAAATGAGAGACGAAGAACTAAGACAGAGGAACTAGATGGGGGAGTAGGGCTGTTAGTTCTGGTAACCTATTTTCATCAGGAATGAGTTCAAGAAGGAAGAATGCTTTGATATATCTAGAAGAGTATAAAATTATTTTAAATCCAGAAAGAAATAAAAAATGCTCAGGGGATAAGGAGGGGGAGAGGATAAAGGAGGAACCTTTAGAAGGAAGGGTGAAGGGTTATAGAAGGGTATGTAGGTTAATGGGAATGGGAGGATGAGGGAGGGATTTTTAGAGGGGTGAGAGAATAGGTCAAAGGAGGCTATAGATGGGGGTTTAGGTTTATGGCAATGGGAGGTTAAGGGAGGGATCCTTAGAGTGAGGGTAGGCTAATAGGAAGGCCAGGTAATGGGCAGAAGTGAAGTAGAGGAATCAGGAGGGATAGGAAACAAGGTATATCCACAAACATAAAACAAAGATCAGGAGGAGAATTAATTTGTCAGGGAAGGTATATGTTTACATATATATGTATATGCATATATCTATATATAAATATATCCATGCTGAATCTTAGCTTTCTAGAGTGAGGGGGGCAAGTGAGAGGGAGAAAGAACAAAGTAAAAAGTGCACAACAGAGAACAAAAGAAAACTTACACGGAAGCAAAAAAAAAAAGATCAATAGCTCTCAACACAACACGATGTATTTATTACATAGGTTTTCTTAAAATGGAAATTTATTGCTATATATTTTGAATCCTCTCTTACATTCTTTTGTGCACATGACATGTTTCCTTTCCTTTTCTTTTGTATTTAAGTTTTAGAAAAAAGAAAAGTAAAAAAAAAGTGCAAGATTGCAAAACTATTATTGTTTGCAGATGATATAATAGTATACTTAGAGAATCCTAGAGAATCAACTAAAAAACTAGTTGAAATAATATAATGCGTATGAGAGTTAAAGATCTTCCCCGCACATTAATGGGCCTGTCCATTAAGGGAAGCTTGATTAGGGGAGGTCCACACCTTTTGGTGCACTGGTGCTCCAGGAATGTGATGCCCTCTAGCTCTGAAAAGTGTATAAATACTCTGAGATGAGGTTTTGCTTTGGGGCTTACTCATTGGAAATGTTTGGCCAGACAAGACTCTGAGCAAACCCTAAGGAGCCCCCCAGCTTTCAAAACGTAGATGTTGGTGCTTTTTTCTCTGGTAATTATGTATGTATGGTCAGACAGTTATCTGTGTGTTGATCTGTCAGACTATTGGAAGTCCTGTCTACTGGTTGATCTTTGTTTCTCTGTATTTTCTCTGAAGTTCAGAGTGCTGACATTTTCCCCTGAACTAAGTGAATGATACAGGTGTTTAATTAAAGTGATGGTGTACCCCTCAAAAGTTACTCTTTTTAGAAAATCATATCCAAGAACATGTGATAGTAGGCCCTCCTGTGTATGTTGGGGTGCTTGCTTTTACAAATAGTTAACAACTTTAGCTAAGCACACAAAATAAACCCACATAAATTATGCATTTCTTTATATTACTAACAAAGTCCAGCAGCAAGAAACAGAAAGAGAAATTCCACTTAAAATAACTGTAGACAATATAAAATACTTGTGAATCTACCTGCCAAGACAAACCCAAGAACTATATGAACAAAATTACAAAAGCCTTTTCACACAAATAAAGTCAGAGTTAAACAACTGGAAAAATATTAATTTCTCATGGGTAGACTGAGTCAATATAATAAAAATGACAACTCTAACTTAACCTACTCATCTAACTTTTTGTTAAAGTGCCATATCAATCAAGCCATCAAGGAATTATTTTATAGAGCTAGAAAAAAGACAAGTCATTCTCCAACTGATAAATGGTCAAACGATATGAACAGGCAGTTTTCAGACAAAGAAATCAAAGCTATCTATACGGGAAAAAATGCTCTAAATCACTCTTGATCAGAGAAATGCAAATGAAAGCAGCTCTGAGGTACTTCACATCCATTGAATTGGCTAATATGACAAAAAAGGAAAATGATAAATGTTGGAGATGTGAGAAAAGTGGGACACTAATGTACTATTTGCAGAGTTGTGAACTCATCCCGCCATTTTGGAGAGCAATTTGAAACTATGCCCAAAGAATTATAAAGCTGAGCATACCCTTTGACCTACTAATGCAACTGCTAGATTTGTGTCCCAAAGAGATTTTTTAAAAGGGTGGATGGTGGTGGTGAAGAATCTTTTTGTACAAAAATATTTATGGCAGCTCTTTGTGGTTGCTAGGAATTGGAAATCAAGGGGATGCTCATCAATTGGGCTGAACAAGTTGTGGTATGTGATTGTAATGGAATACTACTGTGCTATAAGAAATGACAAACAGGGTGATTTCAGAAAAACCTGGAAAGACTTACAAGAACTGATACAAAGTGAAGTAAACAGAACCAGAAGAGCATTGCACACAACAGCAACAGTGTACAATGAAGAATTATGAAAGACAGCCATTCTCAGCAATACAATTATTCAAGACAATTCCAAAAGATGCATAAAAATGTATGTATGATTTCATGTGATATGTTCGTTTTTTCATGATTTTTTGTTGAAGACACTTGTAATCTTTGGATAATCTCTTTGCCCCCAATCTTCAAGTTCAATATTCTTGTTTTGTAGACCTCTTACGTGTTTCACAATCTTGTTTTTTCTACTATCATTTTTCATCTATGCATTTTTGTGTTGCAGTTACTTTATTTTATTTTTAAGAGAATGTACTATTATGGAGAGGGTCTCATATTTTGTTCTAAATAAAATAGTCTCTAGTTAGACTTGATTTCCTTCTTAAGAATTTAAGTTGTCTTTAGATAAAGAATTTATTAAATGTTTATAATGTCCTAAACACTGAGAATACAAATAAAAGCAAAAAAAATACCAAGTCCCTACGAGTGGTGTGTAAATGTCTAGGAATTGGCTCTCCAAAAATGTATTCATGATACACTTAAATTTAATTTTCATTATATACATTTTCAAGGGCTGCTAGGTGGTACAATGGATAGAGTTCTGGGTCTGGAATCAGGAAAACTTGAATTCAAATATGCCTTCAGATACTTGCTATGTGACCCTGAGATTAACCCTGTTTGCCTTGTTTTCTCATCTATAAAATGAGCTGGAGAAGGAAATGGCAAACCACTCCAATATGTTTGCCAAGAAAAATCCCATTGTATTTCTTCTGAGATTTCTCATTCTTCCAATATATTCCTCTCTCACCCCTTAATTTTATTTTATTTTTTAGATATTATCCACCCCTTAATTTTATTTATTTATTTTTTTAGCTATTATCCCTTCATGTTCAACTCATCCTGTGTCTTCTGGCTATATGTATATAATCCCTCCAACTACCCCAATATTGAGAAAATTCTCAAGTTACAAACATTACCTTTCCACATAGGAATGTAAACAGTTCAACTTTTAGTTCTTTTTCCTGCTAACCTTTTTCATACTTCTCTTGATTCTTGTGTTTGAAAGTCAGATTTTCTATTCAGCTCTGGTGTGTTATCAAGAATGCTTGAAAGTTCTCTATTTCACTGAATGATCATTTTTTCCCCTGAAGTGTTATACTCAGTTTTGCTGGGTAAGTGATTATTGGTTTTAATGCTATATCCTTTGACCTCTGGAATATCATATTCTAAGTCCGATAATTTTTAATTGTCTCTCCTAGATCTATTTTCCAGGTCAGTTGTTTTTCCAATAAGATACTTCACATTGTCTGCCATTTTTTCATTCCTTTGGTTTTATTTTACAATTTCTTGATTTTTCATAAAGTCACTAGCTTCCATCTGCTCCATTCTAATCTTTAAAGAATTATTTTCTTCAGTGAGCTTTTGGACCTCCTTTTCCATCTGGCCAATTCTACTTTTTAAGGCATTTTTCTCCTCATTGGCTTTTTGGATCTCTTTTGCCATTTGGGTTAGTCTATTTTTTAAGGTGTCATTTTCTTCAGCATTTTTGGGTCCCCTTTACGAAGTAGTTGACTCGTTTTTGATGATGTTCTTGCATCACTGTCATTTGTCTTCCCAATTTTCCCTCTACTTCTCTTACTTGACTTTCAGAATCCTTTTTGAGTTCTTCCATGACCTGAGACCAATTCATATTTTTCTTGGAGGCTTGGTATGCAGGAGCTTTGACTTTGTTGTCTTCTTCTAAACAAATATTTTGCTCTTCCTTGTCACCAAAGTAAGATTCTATAGTCTGATTTTTTTTTTCTGGGTTTTGTTCATTTCCCCAGACATTTACTTGACTTTTGAGCTCTTTATCAAGGTAGTTTTCTGCTTCCAGTGGAAGTCTGGGGGGTGTACTGTCAGCCACTCAATACCCCCACAATCTGTGGGCCTAGAGCTCCAGAAACAGCTGCTGCGGTTCCATAGACTCCTCCATCCCCTCTGCTGCCATGGGGCTGCACCACTCTGCTCTCTTACACAGGTCCAACAGGTTTTTTCCACTGACCTTCCAATTTGTCCTTGGCATTTTGGGGTTGTGAAGTATGAAATTACCACAGCTGCCAGAGATTCAGTCCCCTGAGGCCTTCTCAGGGCCTGTCTGTGCCAGCTCAGCCCATGCTGGACTGTGCTCTGCTCCCAGTGCAGTGTGATAGATGCATGAACACATGAACCTTCCAGACTGTTTTGAGCTTGCAATTTGCTTCACTCTGTCATTTTGTGGGTTCTGCAGCTTCAGAATTTTAGTCTTTTTTTTTTTTTTACAGGTATTTGGCTTGGTTTGGGGGAAGAACTCTAGCAAGTCTATGTTTTTACCCTGCCATCTTTGCTCTGCACCCCCTTCCTCCCCAATTGATTCCTTTAAATAGTCCTTTTTACTACCATTCCTATTCATATGGATTCCACCACCCTCTCTGTAACTCATTTTCTTCAGTCCTTCAGCCAGTTTTTTTTTTAAGGATGGCAGCATCATTCATTCATTCATTTATTTATTTATTCCCCCCCGCCTTTATTTATTTATTTATTTAACTTTTTACATTCATTTTCACAAAATTTTGGGTTCCAAATTTTCTCCCCTTTTATCCCCTTCCCCCACTCCAATACCCCAAGCAATCTAATTTTCCCTATCTCCAATCTGCCCTCTCTTCTGTCATCCCTCCCTTCTCTTGTCTCCATCTTCTCTTTTCTCCTGTAGGGCCAGATGACTTTCTATTCCTCATTAACTGTATGTCTTCTTTCCTAGTAGCAACAACAATACTAAACAGTTGTTCATAAAACTCTGAGTTCCAAATTCTCCCCATCCCTCCCTCCCCACCCATTCCCTTTGGGAAGGCAGGCAATTCAATATAGGCCATATCTGTGTAGTTTTGCAAATGACTTCCCTGATAGTCATGTTGTGTAAGACTAACTGAATTACCCTCCATCCTACCCTGCCCCTCATTGTTTCTCTTCTGTTTTTTGATCCTGTCCCTCCCCAAGTGTTGACTTTCAATTACTCCCTCCTCCCTTTGCCCTCCCTTCCATCATCCCCCCCCTTGCTTATCTCCTTCTCTCCCACTTTCCTATACTGTAAGATAGGTTTTCATACCAAAATGAGTGTGCATTTTATTCCTTTCTTTAGTCAAATGTGATGAGGGTAAACTTCTTGTTTTTTGTTTTTTTTTTCTCTGCTCTCCTCTTTTTCCCTTCACTAAAAAGTCTCCTACTTGGCTCTTAAATGACATATAACTACCCCATTCCATTTCACCCTCTTTCCTCCCACTACATTTCTCTCTCACCATTTACCTTGATTTCTTTTAAGCTGTGGTCCCATCCTATTCAATTCACTCTGTGCTCTCTGTCTCTGTGTGTGTGTGCATGTGTGTATGTGTGTGTGCATGCATGCATGTACATGTGTGTGTATGGACCCACCAACTACCCAGGTACTGAAAAGTTTTAAGAGTTACAACATTGTCTTCCCATGTAGGAATGTAAATAGTTCACTTCTGGTAAGTCCCTTAAGACTTCTCTTTGCTGTTTACTTTTTCATGCTTCTTCTCATTCTTGTGTTTGAAAGTCAAATTTTCTTTTCAGCTCTGGTCTTTTCATCAAGAATGCTTGAAAGTCCTCTGTTTCATTGAAAGACCATATTTTCCCCTGAAGTATTATACTCAGTTTTGCTGGGTGGGTGATTCTTGGTTTGAGTACTAGTTCCTTTCACTTCTGGAATATCCTATTCCATGCCCTTCGATCCCTTAATGTAGAAGCTGCTAGATCTTGAGTTATCCTGATTTTATTTCCACAATACTGGAATCGTTTCTTTCTAGCTGCTTGTAAGATTTTCTCCTTGAGCTGGGAGTTCTGGAATTTGGCCACAATGTTCCTAGGAGTTTCTCTTTTTGGATCTCTTTCAGGTGGTGATCAATGGATTCTTTCAATACTTATTTTGCCCTCTGGTTATAGAATGTCAGGGCAGTTTTCCTTGATAATTTCATGGAAGATGATGTCAAGGCTCTTTTTTTGATCATGACTTTCAGGTAGTCCCATAATTTTTAAATTGTCTCTCCTGGATCTATTTTCCAGGTCAGTTGTTTTTCCCATGAGATATTCTACATTCTCTTCCATTTTTTCATTCTTTTGGTTTTGTTTGGTGATTTCTTGGTTTCTTGTAAAGTCATTAGCCTCCATCTGTTCCATTCTAATTTTGAGAGAACTATTTTCTTCAGTGAGCTTTTGAACCTCTTTTTCCATTTGGCTAATTCTGCTTTTGAAAGCATTCTTCTCCTCATTGGCTTTTTGAACCTCTTTTGCCAATTGAGTGAGCCTATTTTTTCAAGGTATTATTTGCTTTAGCATTTTTTTGGGTCTCCTTTACCAAAGTATTGACCCTTTTTTCATACTTTTCTTGCCTCTCATTTCTCTTCCCAGTTTTTCCTCCACCTGTCTAACTTGCTTTTCAAAATCCTTTTTGAGCTCTTCCAAGGCCTGAGCCCACCCAACATCCCCCTGGTATGTCTGGGATACAGAGGCCCCGCCCTCCACATCTTTCCCTGATGGCAAGAATATGTCCTTGTTGTCAGATCCGAAAGTTGGGATCATTTGCATCTGTTCGAAAAAACTCTCTATAGTCTTATTTTTCTTCCCTTTTCTAGGCATTTTCCCAGCCAGTTACTTGACTTCTGAGATTCCTGTCCACCCCCACCTAGATCCGCCCAGCTAGTGCTTGGGGTCTGAGATTCAAATGGGCTTTCCACGCCGCGTGGCTGCTAATCAATGTGAGCTTTAGTTCTGGTGCTGGGGTGGGGGCAGGGCCGCTTCCCAGGCTCAGCTCCCTCAGGGGCTTTATGCAGAGACCTTCAGTAATGGAGTGGGTGGGGGTGGGGCCGCCTCCCAGGCTCACTTCCCTCAGGGGCTTTATGCAGAGACTTTCAGTAATGAGGATCCTGCCTACTGCTGGGGGAGTCCCAGGCTGCCGCCGCGCCACTGCTGCCCCTGCCGCCTCTGCTGCCGCCCCCGCCTCTGCCTCCACCGTTTCCTGCCCCCGCCTCTGCTGCCTCCGCTTCCTCCCGAGGGGGCCCGAGTCACGGAGACACCCCGCTCCCCTCGGCCAGCCAGCCGTCTCTCTCACTGACCTGTAGCTTCTGTGGGCGGAGGGACTTTCCTGGCCACTGAAGCTTCCGTCCCTGAAGCCTGCTCGGATCAGCTTCTCTGGGGCCGCGGCCAGGGCAGCGCTGGGGTGGGGTCCACTTTCCGGGGCGCAACGGACCCTGGGGACGGCTCTCTGAAACGGAAATCTCTTCCACTCTGTTTCTGCACACCTTACAGTGATCCAGAACTTATGGGGATCTCTTTTTACATTAATTCTATGGGCTGTGGGTTCAGAGCTCGTAAATGTGCATCTTTCTACTCCACCATCTTGACTCCGCCCCCCCTTCAGCCAGCTTTAAGGGAATAGTCAAGAGGGATTCTAAGAGAGTCCACCAGGAGAGCTCAGTGGTTCCTACAAGTCTTTCCATTTGGGTCTTTTCAACTTTGACTCTTATTCTTTTTCCTCCTGTGTTATATATACATACATGTATCACATGCCTAAAATTTCATCAGCCATGGCTACCTAGACTGATGAACTGGTGAACTAGCCTTCAGTTATTTTTCCCCTAATAGATTGGTAGCAGGTTCTTTTTACCTATCTTCTTGTCATCCTTGCATTATTCCATATTCTGGAGCTTTTTAACTTATATTTATTATTTGTGATGAATCTAAGAAGATGAAATTCAATAGGAACAAATATGAATCTTGCACTTAGGTACTAAAAAAAATAAATTTTTCAAATAGAAGAGGAGGGGAAACATGGAAAGACACACTTCTGGAAAGGATGGAGGGATATGAATGGATTTCAATTTCAAAGAGTTGTCAACATATGGCACCGAAACATGCAAATGTAATCTTGGGCTACATGAAGAAGGGCATGGCTTTCAGGAACGAGGAGGTGACAGTTCCACTGTCCTTTGCCCTTGTTGGACCTCATGGGCATAATAAAGATGGCAAAGGGCACTGAATTTCATGACAAATAAATACCAATGAGAAGAACTGGGCATGCTCACCTTGGAGAAAATAGTGTGGGAGGACATAATAGCTGTGTCCAAGTAACAGAAGATATGCCATATGAACTTGGACCTGTTGTCAGTAAAAACATCCTAATAACTGGAGCTGTCCAAAAACAGAATAGGCTGCCTCATCCCATATTCCCCAGCATGCCTTTCCTACTCCCTCTTAATTTCAGTGTCTTCCCTCTTATTTCCTATTTAACTTATCCACAGCTTGTTTTACATATTTGCACGTCTTCTCCATCGGATTGTGAGCACAGCATAAGGACTGTCTTTTGACTGGCACATAGTAGGCATTTAATAAGACTCCCTCCTTGAAGTTCTCCAAGTACAGACTGGACAACCTGGTCAGATGTGTCATAATGAGGCTTTCTTTGTGTATGGATTGGATTATGTGGGAGGTGAGGTCCTTTCCAACTCTAGCAGTCCATGATTCTGTGTGGAGTAGAGAGATGTTCCTAAGAAACCTCAAACTCCACCTTTCCCCAGGACTCCCAGTCCAATGTCTATACTTTCAAAAGTAATTTTGCCTAGGTTATCTCATTTTTTCTCAAAAGCCTCATAAATTAGGCCAGCATTATTATCCGCAATTTACCTTATGTGTAAACCAAGACTCAGAACTTTTAATAAGGTTGTACAAATCAATGACAAAACTATAAGGACACTGCAGAAAGTTCAAGTAGTCTAGCCAGAGAAAATGCGTCAGAATTGGAGATTAGAAATTATTATAGAAGTTTCTCCATTATGAAAAACAAGGCACCAGTTTGACTCTAAAACCTCCAAAGGAAAAAGGAACACAAAGTATGAAGGTTTCTTAAATATAGAGGTAAAAACTCTGACATAGCAGGGTTTGAAATATCTTTCTTCTTCTCCTCTCCTTCCCACACTATTCATCTTTCCTGGAAAAAAAAAACCCTAAAATATTTAGGGCAGAAATCTAATTCTTAAAAAAAAATTCCAAACTCAGTTTTCATTGAGAATTAGCCAGTAATAATCATCAAAGCTGAAAATGCCAATCATTTTCAAGTTCATAGCAAACATCAAAACCACCCCTCCAAGGGCCTTTTTATCCATGGTTCTCATAATCCATGTTGGCTGATTCCATGCAAACATTCTGAAGTAAGTACCTCAGAATATTTCTCACTTTTCAGTAGAGACTACAGATAGGAAAAAAAAAGGCTAGAGGGAACTAGCATACCAACGCGTCTCACTAAAATTATGAATCTAGGGTTTAGCGCCCAGGAAAAGAGGAGGAAATTCATCCTGCTGAGTGTGTAGCAAAATAAAAATATTGTACTGTCATGCTGTTGCAAAGATTTTTTTCTTTTTACTTTTTTCACATTACCTGATGTAATGATGATCAGATATGACTGATTCAGATGGCTGTTATAGAGTCATTCAAGCAGAAATAAATTTTGGTTATAACTGTTTTTAAGTTTTCTAAAGGGTCAAAGAGGACCAACAATGCAGAACAATGCCCTTTTGCTCTACTTTATTTCTTCTGCATCTAGGTGTATTTGTCCTGAAGACAGTTCAAGGTTTGAGCTGGTTCTTAACCCTTATCACTGTGTCAGTAATAGCTATGCCAGTTGACGAATTGGGCAGGTTCTCTCCCCACCTTCCAATTGTACTCATTCATTTTGAAGGAGGCCTAAATGCTCTTTGGCCCAGAACTCTTGTTAATAGGCAAGAAAAAAGAGACAGTGTAGAATTTTTAAATAACTTTATAGTTTCCTGATGAATTAAGTTTGTGAATAAAAAAAGAAAACCGAACAAAGTGTTTATAATAATTATCAAGGCAAAGTTGAATATAACACAATTTCTTTGCATTATCATTATCCTGTCAGTTACACAACTCCAGCAAGAACACACACACACACACATACAGTTGAAGGCAGTGGGCAGGTTTGGTAACACCAGCATCTCCAGCTGCCTCTGTTACCAAAAAGGAACTCAAGCTATGAGGGAGATGGTACCCTATATACTCCTCTCCTCCTCCACTAAAGTGCAACACCTCTCTTCTGAAGTAAACAAAGGAGAGAGTCCCAGGCTGTACTTAATGCTCCTACCTTGGACGTGCTGACTTGTTTGGCTGTCTACTGGTCTGTTCTTGCAGTGGGGCAAGCAGGTCATATAGGATTGTGTATTAGGGAGAATGAAATACTGGTATGGTATGGTGTCCAGAAGCTTTGCTAAGGCCCAGGAGGAGTCTTCTGGCTTTGGTCTAATTCATCTTCTTTTTCAAAAGCATGTTTATTGGCTGAAGATTTTCTGGCCCAGAAAACTTAAGAGGTTTAAAAAGTTCAAGAGCAAGAATTAGGGGACTGAAAGTTGAAGGAGTTGAGAACTGAGTGTAATTTGTCTCACCTGGCATGTAGGCTTCAGGCTAGCCTGAAAAGTGAGAGGTTAACTGGATGAAATAGCACCAAGAGGGGAGGAAAGAGGTTGTGTGGCCTATACTGTGGCTATTGCCAGAAGGGGGGCCGCCAACCACTCACCCTAGCACCATAGCTAATGAACTTAGACAAAGCGTCAAAGAGATCAACCCCTGATGCTACATGGTGCTAGGCACTGGGGGCGTGGGCTCTGAAACATTTACTCAAAAGATCCAGCTTTCATTTTCTTCTAAGTCTTGTAAAGAAAAAGGCAAAACGTCCAGATGCAGGCCCATAATTTTTCCTCAGCAAGCCTGGGAGGAGGAGGAGAAGTTTGGCTGCCCCTAGCTTGAATTCCTTTATTAAAACAATATTGGTTTGCATTTTATTATTATTTTTTTTTTATAAAACACAGATCTTTATTTTTCAGTTCTACTACTATGATTTTTTTTCTCATTAAAAAAAAAAACATTTCAACAATGGACACACATGGTTTATAACTGCTCCAGTTCTCTGGACCACACAGACAATATTGACAAGCAGAGAAACAAAACAGCAAAACAGGAGGAGGGATGGGGGACAAAGAATCCAAGAAATCAAACCCTCAATCTCTTCATCCCCCCAAAAAAAGTCAGGAGAAGAAATATCAATGACAGGGTCACAGCACTTGCCAAACACACATCAGAAAAGTCAGGGGCCTCCTGGTTATAGTTTTGACACTAAAAAGTTTGGAAACAGTTTTTGCTTTAAAAAGAGTTGGCAGAGGCAACCATTTTGTTCAGAAGGATTTCCCTGTAGTGAAGAAGACTTTTGTTTCTGGCTTAGATATCCCCTCAATTCACATGAAAAACCCCAGAGATTTTTTTTTGGAGAGCTTTCCTTTGAATGGTTAAATCAGATGGTTTTCTCCCCACTGTCTTGAAGAGCAGGATGCATTTCATCTGGAGGATGGCCCCTACATGATCTATGTGGAGGCTCCTGCCGATTTTATGGGAACAGTACTGCTAAATCACAGCTTTCTCTTTCCACCAACTTCCTCCAGCCTCTGGGCTTTGATGGTTGGAGGAAACAGCAACTCCTAATGAAACAGGGTCACGTTGAAACCTTGAAGATACCCAAATATATACCTTGGACCTGAGGCTTCAATCTTGGGGTAATTTACCACTGAGCAGAAAGATGAAGCATTTTATCCTTTGGAAACCTCCCCAATTTCCTAGAGCAGAGAAGCAAAACCTATGGAGCAGCTAACAGCTTCTGGGAAATGGGGTCAGGTGGAAGAAGGAGTATGAAAAGCTATGTGGGTTTGTCTTTGACAAAGAACCATTGAGCAGCAAAACCAACACAGTCCTGGAACATCAGTGAGGGAGTGAGTGGAGTCCTTTATTTTTTTCCTCCCTTACCCAGGGCTTTTATCTGGGCTAAAGACATGACAAACCCTTGGCTTTCCACTGGTGGATGATCAAGTCTAGCCTTCCTTTCATGGTTTAATGCTAGGCACAACTAGGTTTCTCCTTCCCTTCCAGCCCTCTTTCTCCAATAACCTAGACAACTTTACTTCAAATATTAGTCAGCAGTACCATTAACTATGAGGAATATCTCAGCTTTTAACATCCTATACCACTGTTGCTAAGGCCCTTTTTCAGGAAAGTGGATAGAATCACTCAAAACTCCTCCAGGTTGTTGTCAGGGCTGAAATGGGTCCACACATGTTTCATATCTTCAAACTTAGAATGAATTACCCTTTTTAATCAGTATACAAACTTCAGATTCTTCATAGATCAGTGTATTAATACACTGGAGGGATAGGTGGGGATGGGAGAAGAGAGAGACAGAGAGACACACAGAGAGAAACACTATTTCTTTAGTCATCCCATACAACTGTTAAGTTGATTCAGCCTACCATTCTCTTTCACTGCTCCAGGAACTATACTTTTTGGGGTAATTGATCTTCAAGTGAGAAAGGGCAAAATGAAATAAAATAGAGAAATTTGGGAAGATTACTGTCAAACCTCCTTGCCAAATATGAAAGGATAATCAAGGCAAAAAACACCGAGCAGCTGTTTGATGTTTTGGCAAAACCACAACAGCCGCTGCTTGATAATGCCTATATGATGATGCCTATGCTTGTCTTATACCAGTAGTAATTACTCGTTATGTGTTGACTGAATGTGCCAAGCCCAGGAAGATACGTAAAAGTTAGTGACCTGATTAATTTTCTTTCTCCAAGGAAAAATAAGTCACCACCAGTGTTAACTCCTGGCCAAAGATGCCTTCCTTTTGAAGGCAATTTCTAGGCCTGTCTGTTTAGACAGGATCTCTATCCAAGTAAGATCAAAAAGCTTATCTTCTATGGTTCAGGAAAGACCAAGTCAGATCAAGCCTGATCCTAGATTTTTCTTTCTCCCAAAGCCCCAGAAAAAAACTAGATTGACTTCATGGGGGAAATCCATGGGGAGGGCTGGAGTGAAAATGGAAAGGAAGGGAGCATGAGTTAATGCTCAGATGGGTAAGAGTCACAAGTGGCCTGCTTGAAATCATCCCTTTTTAGTCTGGTCAGAAGAGACAGGCAGAATTGGGTCAGATCCCCAAGTATGGGCTCCGGATCTGGTATTTACATTTTGCTCCAACAAGGGCATGATAGTTCTTCAGAGGTTCAGTTATACACAAAGGTTCCACCATTCCAAGCCGAGAAAGGGCCAGAGAGTTGTAGATGATTTACGGGCAGTTCAATAAACAGAGAGAACTCAGGTAATTGGTCACAAATGACTGCCATTAATCCCCAATCATCATCTCACCTCCTCACCAACCCCCTCCCTACCCCCCCCCCCCCCAGAGGACTAGCCTTCTTATCTAGGAACATATCAGTAAGAAGTTTATGAGCCAGATTCATTTTGACCATAGATAAAGAAAATTCTGATATTTCACAGGGAGAAGGTATTGTTTTACAACAGGGAATGAGTACTCTTAGATTTCTGACAATGCAAGCTAATGGGACAGTCAGGGAGCGGCAGTGGGAGGATGTTAAGTCTGATGGATATGACTTTATGGACAGCACTAAATTCCTTGGGTAATTGGGAATCAGGGAGAAAATGCATGTCCTAAATGTTTTAGGGCAATGGCTTTTACCAAAACATGTGGGTATCTGGCAAAGGAAATGGTAAAAGGGACAGTTCTGACATGAATTGTCCATATTTGAGTGGCAGTGTCTGATCATTCACCACTGTCCTGGTCTGTGTTCTGGAAAAGTCCTTAAAAAGCCTTTACGACTTGTAACTTTGGAGTCTAATTTCTGATTTACAATTTATAGACAGTAAAAGCCAGACTACTAGTTTGAATGTGTTAAAAGAGCACTTAAAGCTATCTTCCTAAATAGGATAACCTTTCTAGGACAACTACAAAAAAATGAAAATACTGAATAACGAAATGAGATTTCCTGTAAGCAATGCATCAATTTTGTTAGAATTACAAAAGCAGGTTCCTGAAAAAAATTTATGAAAAAATTTCTATTCTAGAAAGAATGTGGGGGTAGTAGAAGGGTCATATCTCTTCATTCTCTCACTTTCAACCAGCTTTGTCACATGCAATTGTTAGAGCCCATATAGAAAGCATCTTTCACTGGGAAGAGGCTGCGTGGCATTTTGACAGAGCCCGTATGAAGGATAGGAAGGCACTAAGTCACACAGGAGGAGGCCAGGGAAGCCTCCTGAGCTCATCTTCCCATGCTCACGATGAATCATAAGAAACAAAATGCACTGAAGGAGCCTGGTAAAGGGAAGTTGTACTAGCTGTGCTATGGGCTCAAGATAAGGAGTGGAGAACTGTTTGTGGATTCAAAAGGCACGAGTCAGGCTTCTACAGAGGCAAACCTGACCGGAGTGGGAGAAGTCCCCAGGGTTCCACAACTTGTTTTTTAAAAATTTACTAGAAAAGTTTTGTCTGACAATCTCAAGCCAGGTAAGGGCAAAAGGCTCCAGTGACTGGACCTTCTGTAGCAGCCTCTCATTAGCTTTTTAGAGAAAATGGCTGGGGAAGGACAGGATAGATAGGATGAGGGCAAAGAATCCAAAGTGGTGGTGTTCTGAATTAGTATCCAGTAAGCCATTACTGAGGCCATAGGGAAGTAGCTATTTCCCTGCCTGAAGCATTCCAGAAGACAAAAATCAATAATGAGAAAAGGAAAGTAAAAGAAAAAATGAATATTGAGCACCTTCCTCCCTGGAATACAATTTAAATGGAAAAGTTAGTTCTCTCTTAATTTGTTCCTTTGTCTCTCTCTTCCCCTCTTTACTTCTTTCTGTGAGACTACCCTTTTTAGAGAAATCTCTCTAAACACGTAACACCGTAGATTTTCTGGCCTGTTGCAGGTCATTTTTTTCAACATGTTGAACCAAAAAGTGGCAGCTGTAGGTTTTGTTTTTATGTTAAAAGGACAAAAGAGAAAAGGCAACCACTTCATGTCCCCATGCTGAAGCAGTATTATTACTTTCCAACAGTTACTCCATTGATGACAAGTAGATGACAGGTTTCTGTGGAGAGGAAGCCACCCACTGCGGACTCCCTGAAACACTGAAGAGATCACCTCCGCAGCAAAAAGATGAATGCAAAAACGTTATGGGACACTGGATGGAAGAACAGAGATAGGAAGTTCTCTGTGGTGTTCAGCCAGTTGGTTTTAACTTGTACATGGCAAACCAAAGGTTCCTAGATATCTGTGGTTCTTACTGCTCCTTTCTTAGGTCCCTGGACTGAATGGGTTGGCTGTTGGATTGGACCATGAGGTCATTGGGTAGGGTCAGGAGGACTCCTCTAGTGCATTGACCACTTGTTCCAGAATGTCAGGGCAGTGATCGGCTATCTGTTGGAGGATGGCGTTGGCAAACTCCTGCAGTTCTGCATTGTCTCGCTCACCTTTTTCTAATTCACTGCAAAGCTGTAATGAAAAAGAGAGAGGATTTTCAGATATAGTAAGGATAAGTCCTGGACTCAAGTCAATCAACATAAACATATTTTAAGGCTCCAGGTGGAAGAACTGGGTTTAGGGGAAATCATGTTCTCCCCATTTCCTCTTGAGAAATCTATGTTTTTAACAGAGAGCAAACATCATTATTATTAAAAACTGTGTTGATGGTTATTATGAAATGATTATAAAGTTCAGGGAAATTAAGGGATTTTAACCTTTTGTTTTTTTGCTAAGTACAATGGTACCATTTCATTAAACGAGCTGAGAGTCTCTTTAGAGTAACAGGAAGCATCCCTCTGTCAGGAATGAACATATTTCTGAGGCCTATCCATCACCAGTGTTTTTACTTCCTCTTTGCCATGGTCCATCCCTCTGCTGAAGGAGTCTCGGCAAAACTATCATAGAATGTCAACTGAATCGCCACAAGCAGAAAGTGGGAGTTTGAGTGCATGATTCTTAGGGTAGTTGCAGTGTATAGCATATGTTTCAGATCATGTAACTTAAAACTGAAATGTCAAAATAGGAAAACAACATTCCCTGCCTTATTCCCTCCACTCAACTTCCCAAGTATGCGCTATGGCTGCATCAGCACTGCTGTTATTTACTACAAATTCTCTCACATCCAAGGATTAAATTTCTGAACTCAAGAATATCTTCCTGAAGAAGTCAAAGTCCACCTAGCAATCCCCTTAACAGAGGTAGCAGGCATTGTCCAGTAATAATTTGGAGAACCTTGGTCCAAGGGATCTGTAGTCAACTTTTAGCTATTTGAGAGTATTATATTCATTATAGCAAATTTATGAACCTTTTCTGTATTTTCTTACAATGAGGTGGATCAAGGGATGTCTGTAGATGCTTGTTACTTTATTTTTTAAAATTGTTTTATTTATTTTCAGTGTTCTAAAATCACTTCCATATATATATCTTAGATTTTTTTCCCTCCCTCCCCTACTTTTTCCCCTCCTTGCACAGTCCATCCCTGAGACGGTGTACCATCTTATATAGGTTCTACACATACGTTCCTATTAAATACATTTTCACCTTAGTCATGTGGAATAGAAGAATTACAGTGAATGAGAGAAACCATAAAACAAAACATAATAAAAACGTAAATGGTCTACTTCATTCTGCAATCCAATTCCATAGTTCTTTCTCGGGATGTGGAAGGCGTTTTGCCTCAAAAGCTCATTGGGAATTTTGTAAGTCCTTGTTTTGCTATGAAGGACTAAGTCTACCAGAAAAATTCCTTGCACATTGTGGTTGTTGCTGGGTACAATGCCTATTACTTTAAAAAGAGAATTTCCGATCTCAGAGAAAAAGGTCAAAGTCTTTTTTTTTTTTAATAAATTTATTTATTTAACTTTTTACATTCATTTTCACAAAATTTTGGGTCCAAATTTTCTCCCAATTTGTCCCCTTCCCCCACCCCAATACAACAAGCATTCTAATTGCCCCTTCCACCAATCTGCCCTCTCCTCTATCATCCCTCCCTTCCCTTGTCCCCTTCTTCTCTTATGTCCCGTAGGGCCAGATAACTTTCTATTCCCCATTAACTGTATTTCTTATTTCCTAGTAGCAAGAACAATACCTGACAGTTGTTCCTAAAACACTGAGTTCCAAATTCTCCCCATCCCTCCCTCCCCACCCATTCCCTTTGGAAAGGGAGGCAATTCAATATAGGCCATATCTGTGTAGGTTTGCAAATGACTTCCACAATAGTCATGTTGTGTAAGACTAACTATATTTCCCTCCATCCTATCCTGCCCCCCACTGCTTCTATTCTCTCTTCTGATCCTGTCCCTCCCCAAGAGTGTTGATTTCAAATTGCTCCCTCCTCCCATTGCCCTCCCTTCCATCATCCTCCCACCCTGCTTATCTCCTTCTCCCCCACTTTCCTGTATTGTAAGATAGGTTTTCATACCAAAATGAGTGTGCATTTTATTCCTTCCTTTAGTCGAATGTGATGAGGGTAAACTTCATGTATTTCTCTCAGCTCCCCTCTTTTTCCCTCCACTAAAAAGTCTCCTGCCTCTTCTATGAGAGATAATTAGCCCCATTCCATTTCTCCCTCTCTTCCCAATACATTTCTCTCTCACCATTTACCTTCATTTTTTAAGATATGATCCCATCCTATTCAATTCACTCTGTGCTCTCTGTCTCTGTGTGCATGTATGTATGTATGCATATGTGTGTGTGTGTGTGTGTGTAATCCCACCAACTACCCAGACATTGAAAAGGTTTAAGAGTTACAAATATTGTCTTTCCATGTAGGAATGTAAACAGTTCACCTTTGGTAAGTCCCTTATGAATTCTCTTTGCTGTTTACTTTTTCATGCTTCTTCTCATTCTTGTGTTTGAAAGTCAAATGTTCTTTTCAGCTCTGGCCTTTTCATCAAGAATGCTTGAAAGTCCTCTATTTCATTGAAAGACCATTTTTCCCCTGAAGTATTATACTCAGTTTTGATTCTTGGTTTTAGTCCTAGTTCCTTTGATTTCTGGAATATCCTATTCCACGCCCTTTGATCCCTTAATGTAGAAGCTGCTAGATCTTGTGTTATCCTGATTGTATTTCCACAATATTGGAATTGTTTCTTTCTAGCTGCTTGCAATATTTTCTCCTTGACCTGGGAATTCTGGAATTTAGCCACAATGTTTCTAGGAGTTTCTCTTTTTGGGTCTCTTTCAGGCAGTGATCGATGGATTCCTTCAATACTTATTTTGCCCTCTGGTTGTGGAATCTCAGGGCAGTTTCCCTTGATAATTTCATGAAAGATGATGTCTAGGCTCTTTTTTTGATCATGGCTTTCAGGTAGTCCCATAATTTTTAAATTGTCTCTCCTGGATCTATTTTCCAGGTCAGTTGTTTTTCCCATGAGATATTTCACATTCTCTTCCATTTTTTCTTTCTTTTGGTTTTGTTTTGTGATTTCTTGGTTTCTCAGAAAGTCATTAGCCTCTATCTGTTCCATTCTAATCTTGAGAGAACTATTTTCTTCAGTGAGCTTTTAAACTTCCTTTTCCATTTGGTTAATTCTGCTTTTGAACGCATTCTTCTCCTCATTGGCTTTTTGAACCTCTTTTGCCAATTGAGTGAGCCTATTTTTCAAGGTGTTATTTTCTTCAGCATTTTTTTGGGTCTGCTTTACCAAGGTATTGACCTGTTTTTCATGCTTTTCTTGCCTCTCTCTCATTTCTCTTCCCAGTTTTTCCTCCACCTGTCTAACTTGCTTTTCAAAATCCTTTTTAAGCTTTTCCATGGCCTGAGTCCACTGAATATTTATTTCGGATGTTTGGGATTCAGAAGCCTTGACTTCCATGCCTTTACCTGATGGTAAGCACTGTTCTTCCTCATCAGAAAGGAAAGGAAGAAATATCTGTTCCCCAAGAAAGTAACCTTCTATGGTCTTACTTTTTTTCCCCTCTTCTGGGCATTTTCCCAGCCAGTTACTTGACTTCTGAAATTCCTTTCCACGCCTACCTCGCCTCCAGATCTGCCCAGCTAGTGCTTGGGGTCTGAGATTCAAATACTGCTTCCCAGCCTCAGGGCTTTCGGGGGAGGGGCAGGGCTGCTATTCAATGTAAGATTAAATTCAGGTTCTCAGGTGAGCGCAGGGCTGCAGCACAGTTGCCTCAGGGGGTTTATGTGGAGACCTTCAACAATGGACCAGAGCTCCTGCCTGCTTTGGAAGCCCCTATCAGCTGCTGCCTCCCAAGGGGGCCTGAGTTATGGAGATACCTTGCTCCCCTCTCGGCCAGACAAACAGGCCCTCTCACTGACCTTTGTGCCTGCAGGAGGAGAGAACCACACAGCCGCTGGAGATTCCATCCCTGAAGCCTGCCCGGATCTGCTCCTCCTGGGGTCATGCAGCCAGGGCAGGGCTGGGCTCTGCTCCAGGTCCGGTGTGTGATGGATCCCTGGTATCGGTTTTTCTGGTCTCTCTGGAACAGAAATTTCCTCCACTACATCATTCCACGGCTTCCTCTGCTCCAGAACTTGTCGGGACTTCTTCCTTACAGGTATTTTATAGGCTATGAGTTCGGGAGCTAGCATATGTATGTGTTTCTACTCCGCCATCTTGGCTCCTCCCCCCAAAAGGTCAAAGTCTTAAAGTAGGGGAAGGGGAAGGAAAGGACTCCAGGGCTTTTTCAGAAATGAATTTACCCTGGGAATGATAACACGATCATGAACTATTAAGATCACCCCCATTTAAATACTTATTATGCTATCAGTAACCTTATATCTTATATTATGTTCAGATTCAAGAACCAAGAAGATGGAGACAGACTGTATCAAAAAAGACAAAGAAGTGAAACAAGATTAAAAGAACTAAATATAGAGAATAAGTATATAGAGTAAAAATGCCCAATAAGAGAAAATTAAAGTGTAGAGAATGTGATTACTGGCTACAAAAGTCATGAGAGTGTAAAGAAAGTAGAAGAAATGATTTAGCTCAGAAGGATTTGTATGAAAGTAATGTTAACAAGATCAATACAAAGAAACTGAAATGAAATGAAAAGTGGTCTACTAAGCTTTTTTGTCAGGGACATAGGAAAGAGTTACGCTCTTAGGTATTAAAATGAGTAAGTGGCTAAAGAAGTTCAGAATGGTAAATAAGCCTTTTCCATTTTGTGGGCTGGTATTAGAAAACTAACTTTCTTAGCATTAGTTATGGCAGCTTGAAGAGGCAGACTGAGATATAGGTTTGAAGTTAAAAGATAGGTTCAAATTTCTGACTCTACCTCTTACAAGGACCTGTGTAGTCTTGGGCAAATCACTTAACTTCATTGACTCTCAATCTCCTAATCTGTAAAATGAAAGGCCTGGTCTCTGTGGTCTGTGATTATGAACATTAACTACTGGCATGATTGAGTGGGAAGGGATTTCATGAAGTCTTCCTCCACTACATGATTCTAAAACAACCTTGCTTGAAAAATTCCTATCAACATCAATCTTTTGGTGAACCTGACATTCAATTTTAAAATGAACTTTTAATTTTGCTGGTCTTAAAAGTACAAAAGCTTTCAATTCTCTGTGGTTAGAGAGTAAAGACAGGTGGTATAAGACTCTTAAAGGAACATAGAAATGAAAAGGAACTTAAACTTCATATATAAAATAGGAAGTTCTGTTAACTGTGGTAAATGTAGTAGTGACAACAGATAACACAAGAAACTGCATTTTCTTATTTCTTGTAGCTCCATATATTGAATTTAGTTGAAAAGATCTACCTTCACATCCACTTGTCCTAACACTCACCCACCCCTATGAGTATTTATTTCATCCATGGGGGAAAAAAACAGTTGGGGAGGGTAAGGCAGTAAAGACAACTGATGGGATGCAGGGCATGAATTTGAATTGGTGGGGTTGGGGGAGGCAGTTGGTGACACAAAATACAGTCTATTGGTTCAGTTATGCTGGGAGTAGAGAGCTCAGCCTTCATCCTAGAATCTAAAAATCTGCAAGTTGGAAGGCACTTGAGTGGCTATGCAGTGTACCTGACAAGTGCCCGTCCAACTTCTGCTTCAAGAATTCCAAGAGTTGGAAACCCACCACAGCCCCTTCTATTTCTGGACAGGTTTAATTGATTTTTTTTTTTTACATCAAACCTAACTTTACTTACTTGAAAGTTTTACCAACATTGCTCCCAGTCCCCACTGGGGACAAATAGAACAAATCTAATTCCTTCTCCATGTGACAGCCCTTTAAACACTTGAAGATAGCTATCATGATCCCCTTGAATCGTTTCTTCTCCAGGATAAACATGCCTTGTTCCTCTGACCAAATTTTATATGCTATGAAGTAAAAAATCCTGGCTGCCCTATTCCGAATACTCTCTAGCTTTTAAGGTACCCAATATCAAAAAAGCTTTTTGGTTGCTATATTACACTGATGATTGATATTGGGATTGTAGTCTATTAAAACCCCCAGATCTTTTTCTGAACAAGATGATTCAACTAATCATGCCTCCCACCAATTTCTGACTGTAAGAATAATTTATATATATATATATATATATACACATATACACACACACACACACACGCCCCTTTGTATGCTGAGTGCTATGGCAAGAAGATTCCAGGAATAGAGGCAGAATCTCATTGCACCATGTGGTAAGATGGGCCAGTACAGTACTATTATATGTACAGTGAATTTTAGTGTGAGGTGGATTTTAATGTGTTAAGTGAATTTTTGTTATTATTTCTTAGAGTTCAGTTTCCCAGGATCCATAGCCATAACAATCTCTTGTTCCCAGGTATTAGATATGAGTTCCCACAGTTATGGTTCAAAACATTTCCACCATGCTTGCACAGTTATATAATGATAAATAATATAAGTATCCATTGTGGCTATGCAGTGAGATACATGGATGAGGGGATGTAAACTTGTAAAGCTATTGCTGGCAATATGCCTTTGTCCGCTGCCCTATGAAGCAGGTAGTCACTGGTTAGTGAACAGGGAACCCTTAGGGTTAAATGCACAAATGCTGTGTTTACCTCAGTTGGCCCCTGCTGAGGCTTGGGAAGACTTAGGGGAAGCACAAGTGGTACCTGTCTCATTGATCCCATTGAGACTTGAGATTTAGGCTAGGCGTATTTGCCCTCCCTTCTCACTGCCCTCCCAGAAGGGTGATTAGGGAATGCTGTAGGAGTTTGTGCTCTCACAATCAGCAACTTCTTCTGAGAGAACTAGACTAGAATAAAGTAAGATTATTAACCCCTTTCTAGTGTCTTTCTTGTCTGACTAGATCAAGAGTGAACCTGTGCTAGCAGCCCTGCTGTGTGCTGTGTTTATCTGTCTTACAACTATGAAGTAAAACAGAGGACTATGAAGCAAAACTCCTTGTGAGGAGGAAGTATGGTTCACACCCATGTGTCCTAGGGCAAGGGTCCATTCAGCTATGCTAGCTAATAATAGTCAGCATTTATATAGCACTTTAAAGTTTGTAAAGCACTTTTACAAATATCTTGTTTTATCTTCACAACAATCCCATTTTATAGGTGAGGAAAACTGAGGGTAAACAGAGAAAACTGGGGGTAAAATGTGAGAAAAAACCAGGGAAAGAATCCTAGACCAAAATGTAGCCACTGTGAACCAGTTCTGCCACTCTGAACCAGCAGTCTTTCAGCTGACTGATAATGGCTGAGTTCAGTAACAGTCTCCTACTGCTCAGATCCAAGCCCAGTTCAGGAACTTAAGAGAGCTCTGACCAGGAAGGCAGGGATGGCCCTGGATAAGACCATGTTGGGAGCAGTGAGTGCTCAGGTTGTAAGCCTGAGTTGTCCCTGACATCATGGAATAACGTAACAGTTAATAATTCAAGAAAGCAGACAGGACTAGTTGAGACCTTTCCTCCAGAAGTGTGCATAGAGAGGGGGGAGGAGCCAAGACGGCAGAGTAGAAAGACTCACTGTATGCTACCTCTGAACCCACAGCCCATAAATTTCCTGTAAAAAGAACTCCCCACAAATTCTGGAGCATTGCAAGCCACGCACCAACGTAGTGGAGGAGACTTCCGTTCCAGATAGCCCTGAAAAACCGACCCCAGACGTCCGTCGTGCACCGGACAGTGGAGCCCAGCCCTGTGCTGCCCTAGCCGTGTGGCCCCGAGAGAAGCAGATCCGAGCAGGCGTCAGGGACGGAACTTCTGGGGGCTGCGAAGGTCCCTCCGCCCACAGGCGCACAGGTCAGTGAGAGAGACTTCTGGGCTGGCTGAGAGGGGAGCAGGGTTTCTCCGTGACTTGGCCCCCTCAGGAGGCAGCAGCAGTGGTCTGGGACTCCCAGAGCAGGCAGGAGCTCAGGGCCATTACCAAAGGTCTCCACATAAACCCCCTGAGGGAACTGAGCCTGGGAGACAGCCCTGCCCCCACCTGAGCACCAGAATCTAAGCTCACATTGAATAGCAGCCACACCTGCCACTGAAAGCCCCGAGGCTGGGGAGCAGCATTTGAATCTCAGACCCCAAGCACTAGCTGGGCGGATCTAGGCGGGGGTGCAGAGGAATCTCAAAAGTCAAGTAACTGGCTGGGAAAATGCCCAGAAAAGGGAAGAAAAATAAGACCATAGAAAGCTACTTTATTGGGGAACAGATGTTACTTCCTCCTTTCATTTCTGATGAGGAAGTACAATGCTTGCCATCAGGGAAGGATGTGGAGGTCGGGGCCTCTGTATCCCAGACATCTGAGGTGGATGTCCGGTGGGCTCAGGCCATGGAAGAGCTCAAAAAGGATTTTGAAAATCAAGTTAGACAGGTGGAGGAAAAACTGGGAAGAGAAATGAGAGAGAGGCAAGAAAAGCATGAAAAACGGGTCAATACCTTGGTAAAGGAGACCCAAAAAAATGCTGAAGAAAATAACACTTTGAAAAATAGGTTCACTCAATTGGCAAAAGAGGTTCAAAAAGCCAATGAGGAGAAGAATGCTTTCAAAAGCAGAATTAGCCAAATGGAAAAGGAAGTTTAAAAGCTCACTGAAGAAAATAGTTCTCTCAAGATTAGAATGGAACAGATGGAGGCTAATGATGTAAGGAAAAACCAAGAAATCATAAAACAAAACCAAAAGAATGAAAACCTGGAAGAGAATGTGAAATATCTCATTGGAAAATAAGTGTGTATAGATTAGTCCTAATACCAAGTCTGAAGTCAGGACATAGGTTGGAAGGATGAGCAAACAAGAAAATAACAACAATAATAATTAGAGCTAACATTTATAACGCATTTAACATGTGTGCCAGGCACTGTTCTAAGTGCTTTACAAACCTTATCTCATTTGATCCTCACACCTCTAAGAGGTAGATTCTATTATTATCATTTTACAAGTGAAGAAACTGAGGCAAAATGGAGGTTAAGTGTTTTGCTCAGGATCACACTGTAAGTAAATGTCTAATGTTGGATTTGAGCTTGGGTTTTCTTGACTCCAGGCACAGAAAAGCTGCTTGATAGAAGAGAAAAATGATTCTGAAACATCTAAAAGCAAAGCTTAAAAGAAAACATATCATGGGAACAAATTCAACCATAATTATTAAAATAGATGAAGCAAGAGTTAAAAAAAAAAGTTGAGTGTTTTTATAAATGAAATGAGGATATTAGATAAAAAAATCTGAAAAAAAATGACAGCTGTGAAAGAAAGATTTAGAAAGGGAATTAACAGTTTCTCTCAAGATCTTATACAAAATCTAGTTCAAGCAGCAAAAGCCCTGAAAATATGAATGGAACAAGAAGAGACCAATGATTTCATGAGGCAACAAGAAATATTAATACAAAGTCAAAAGACTGAAAAATACAAAAAAGAAGTAAGATCTCTCATAGCAAAAATGACTGACACGGAAAATTAAGAGAAAAAATTTAAGAATGATCTGACTACCTGAATGCTGTGACAAAAAAAAAAAAAAAA
This sequence comes from Bettongia penicillata ogilbyi, assembly GCA_023548195.1. Taxonomy (NCBI): domain Eukaryota; kingdom Metazoa; phylum Chordata; class Mammalia; order Diprotodontia; family Potoroidae; genus Bettongia; species Bettongia penicillata. The sequence continues at coordinate 2,209,409 of JAJHZJ010000732.1, forward strand.
AAAGAACCCAGACATCCTATTTCAAGAAATTATAAAAGAAAAAAATACTATAAGTGGCAAAAAGAAAAAAGAAAAAAAAAGAATTCAGGTACAGAGGAACCACAGTCAAGATTACACATCACTTACTAGTTAACACCATAAAAGAGCAGAGAGTTTGGAATACAAATATTATAGAAGGCAAAGGACAGAGGCCTTCAGTTAAGAATGACTTACACAGCAAAACTAAGTGTCATCCTACAAGGTACAAAATAAACCTTTAATGAAATAGAGGAATTCTAGCATTCCTAATGAAAAGGCCAGAATTACAGAGAAAGTCTAAAGTTCAAATGCAGGAAAAGAGAAACAAAAAAAGTAAATGAATGACCAACCATAGGGAATAAGCAAAGACAAACTGTGGCAATTCATGCATAGCGAGAGGATCTCTATTTCCCTTCAGAACTCTATCATCATCGGGGTCATAGAGGGAGTCCAGTTAGACAAGGCCCTGGGAATACTTCTGATGTTCTAATATATTCTGATCTTAAGGGAAGACTGGAAAGAGAAGGGACAAAAACCATAGTAGGGTTAAAGGGGAATAGAAAAGAATGTTAGGGGAAATTATTTCACATTGTCAGCATGTACAAACAAATCTAAATAGACAAGGAAGAGGTAGACATGTGTAGTGGGGAATGGCTGATGTTTGAACTTCATTCTCACCTGGACTTGTCAAAGGAGGGGTGAATATATATATATATATATATATATATATATATATATATATATACACACACACATACAGCTGTCCTTTCCAATTGTTCAAATATATTCACCACTTGCCATTTCTCTTGACTCCTGTGATTGCATTTCTAGTATTATTTCTTGCTCATGATGTTCAGCTTTAAAAAAATTTTCTGTTTTTCTGGAAGACCTATATTTTTCAAGTTGTCTCTTCATATCCTGTCTTCAAAATTAATATTTTGCTTATACAGGGATCATTTTATCTTTTAATGTTATGCTTCTGTTCTTCTGGACTGTCATACTTCTGTGTAGTTGCATTCCTAATCAGCTATTCTCTGTTTTGTTTATTTGATGGAATTTGCTGCCATAGATTAAATTTTTTTCTATTCTGTCAATAATTTTTGGTGGGTAGGCCGTAAGTTCTGCTTTCACAATTCCTATTTTTCTTGCTGTGTTCCATGCTCTCTTGGGAACCCACAAAGCCCTATACTTCATCAAGTGTTGATTCCTTTTCCATTGTCTTGTGATATTTATTCAGAAATATTTGGACTTATTTCCACTTTATTATTAATGTCTCTCCTATTGGTTTATTGTGCTCTAGAGGTTTTTAATTATTTTCTTCCTCCTAAGAGCTTTTAATTTCAATCTTTTTTCCCCTTTTATTCCCCTTTCTTTGTAGTGGTGGGTACTCTATTAGCTGCTTCCCATGCTGGGGAACGCCTATCAGCTTTAGTCCCTGCTCCAGTGACTTCTGAGGGTAAAGAATGGTCTCAACTGGATGGCATCCCCCTTTCCTTCAGATCTGGTAGGGTCCTCTCATATGTATTGGCATCCAGTCCCAATTTCCTCTATTCTTTAGTTCTTTAGCTGAACACAGTTATATTGTCTGGCTGGCACCTCAGGCAGAATGAACTTTCCACTTTCCTCCCCTAAGGGGTGTGTGATGGGGAAAAGATGAATTCTATTGCTTGTTAACTCAGAATGATAGAATGCAGGCAGGAGAGGGGCTAGCTGACAAAGACTCCAGCAGCCAGAGCTGTGAGAGCTGGTGGGGGAGAGGGTATTGGAGGATATGGATTAGTTATTAGTCTTCTTTGTTCATCATGTTATTACCTTGTTAGGGTTTTTGATGTCTTAGATTGTGGAGAAAGTTGCAATTGTTTTACCTCTTGTGTATAACTCTTATTTTGGAGAGATCTGAGAAGGAGTGAGATGTCTAGTCTTCTATTTTACTGGTCCCAGGATTTGGTAATCTTGTGACTATATCTCAAATTAACTACTTGTACCTGTTCTTTTCTTTAGCGTTTATACTTCTGTAAGATTATACTCAGCTTCACCTAATAAATTATTATTGGTTATAATCTTTTATCTCTATCCTCTGAGAAACTGATATTCCAAGTTCTTCCATGAATTTGGTAGCTGCCAAATCTTGTGTTTTCTTGACTGTGGATCCTTGCTACTTGAATATTCTAGTTGCTTGTATTTTTTTAAACTTTGGATTTTGGCTATAACTTCCTGAGAATTTTCCTTTTGGGGTTTCTTTTAGGAGGTGACTGATGGATTCTTTCTATTTACAGTTTGTTCTCTGGTTCTAATAGGTCTAAATAATTTTCATTCATGAGTTCTTAAAATATAGTATATAAGTTTAAACAAAATGTTTTTCTTTGGGTAATGCAATAATTCTTACATTATATTTCCTTGACCTGTTTTCCAGGACAGCTTTTTTAAAAAAAATTAATTTATTTACTTTTGGTTTTCAACATTCACTTTCATAATTTGAGAAGGAAAGAAAATCAAAACAAAAAAGAGAGCAAATAGTATGCTTTGATCTGCATTCAGACTCCATATTTCTTTCTCTGGATGTGAATGGCATTTGCCATAATGAGTTTTTTGGAATTATTTTAGGCCCTTGCATTACTGAGAAGAGCTAAGTCTATCAAAGACAGTCCTCGCACATTGTGGCTGTTACTGTGTACAATGTTCTCATGGTTCTATTCACTTCACTCAGCATCAGTTCATATAAGTCTTTTCAGGTTTTTCTGAAGTCTTCCTGTTCATCATTTCTTATAACACAGTAGTATTCCATGACATTCATATAGCATAACTTGTTCAGCGAAGGATAGCTGTTTTTGATAGGCAATACTGCAGGGTATCTCCTCAAATGCGATAATGGATGTAGAGTACATTGTAAACCTGACAACACATATAAATGACACTGATGATGACCATGAGAACTCTAATTTGGTGATGACTTCATTTACTGAGTTCACTGCATTGCTGCTGAACTCAAGCATTGTTTATAGAATAATACAGAAGTATGCTACTAAATGTTTAACACACTGGAAAAATGTAGGCAGCACCCATACTTTTAATGCAAACACTTTCTGAAGTCTAGATAATCAATAATAAATTAAGCCCTGATTTGTAGCGATTGCCAACGTCTGAGGTGTAAACACCAAAATTAAAAATTTAACAGTGGGGTCCTGCAAGCCTTATGGAAATGGTCCTGCAAATTTGTGTAAATACCTTACATTTTATTCTAGTTTTTCAGTCTTTTGATCTTTTTTTTTGGTATTTCTTTCTATCTTTGGGGTCTCTGGTTCAATCTAATTATCAAGAGTCTCTTACTTTGGTAAGGTTCTATAACTCTTGTACTAAGCTTTTTATTCCCCTACCAATTCTTCCTTGTACACTTTATTTCCTTTATGCTATTTTTATTTAAAAAAAAATATGCTTCATTTATCCCAGAAATTGCAGTAGTTTGTGGCAGATCTGTAATATCCTTTGAGGCTTTGCTTATAGATGATGTGGAAATAACTTTTCTCATCTTTTGCATTTAGGCATCCTGGACTCTTAATATTTCTTTATCATTAGCGTTCTCTTTTGTTTTAGTATTCTGGCTTTACTTCCTGAACAGGAAGTTTTGTTTTGTTTTTTTGTGTTTTGGCCAGGTTCTGTGTCTGGAAAGATGACTGGGGCTTATTTAGTCTTGACCTGATATTGCCTGTGTTTTAGTTATGAGCTCTATACTCTTTAAGGAGCCACTTAAGGAAGTCAGCTGTGCTGAAGTGTGAAGTGGTCTTTCCCTGTTATGGTCACAGTCTTGGAGGCTTCCAAGTCCTTATCTGGGATAATGGTGACATAGCTGCAGGGTTCCAGGTGTTCTGATCAAGATCCTAGGCTAAACTTTTATGTCTGGACCCCTTTCCTAATGTCTTGAGGCTTGTAGTTGAAAACTTGTTTCTCTTACTATATAGTTTCTTTTATGGTTTTCTGATCAAGAGGTCTGGTCCTCTTTTTCATCTTTTCCGTAGTAATTCTGAGAAAGCCAGGCTGTTCTTCCCACTTACTCCAACATCTTGAGAAGAGTCTAATTTCTGCTAAGTAGATGCTAAACTCAAATGTTTCTATGTTGCTGAAGGACTAAAATTTCTGCCAGTGCCCTCTCAATTTCAGAAAACTGGTGGCCCCAACACATTTAAAATGATGCTTTAGTGACAAAAGCTAATTGTAATGGGTTAAGACTGTTCACTGCACTAGCAACTGAAGCAACTGAGCAAAACATCAAATCAACAAAAGTACATGCCACACACATGAAGATAAGGAAGCAATTCAACATAAACAGACATATACATTCACAAAGTACTTTGGCACCTTCCCTGTGAGAATTCTAACAAAGCTAAGGCAATCCTAAATTGTGGAATTTGTGGTCCTTTGCTAGGTAGCAAGGCATATTAACCATAAGCTCTACTCATCTTTATCTTTTTGAAGACGTCAACAAATACAAAAATGTAGCAAATTCAGGTTATCTTTGCTACGAATTTTCTACTTTTGTTTGTGGAATATTATTTTAATGTGCTTTTAAATAAATATGTTTTTAGCAATTACTACAGTCTTCTGCAAACTCACTGAGCAGTAATATGATTCCTAGATAGAGAAGAAACACAGATGCAATAGAAACCTAATATGGATCCCTGGATAAATGTGCATTTTTGGGGAGAGGTATGGGGGAGGGGTGAGGAGGATTGTGAAGAAGCCGAGAAAGAATGGATCTGGGACTGGTGGAGAACCTGTGGCTTCAAGGCCACATATGGCCCTCTAGGTTCTCATATGTAGCCCTTTGACTGAATTCAACTTCACAGAACAAATCCTCTTAATGATAGGATTTGTTCTGTAAAACTTGAATTCAGTCAAAAGGCTGCACTTGAGGACCTAGAAGGTCACATGTGCCCTTGAGGCCGCAGATTTCCCACTCTTGGTCTGGGATAACGAGAAGAGGTTCTAGCTTCCAGGAATGTGATGGGAAAGGAACAGAAGGGACTCAGAAAGCATTTAGGTGGCTTATAGATGATAATTATAGGACATGTGATGAGCCAAGCTTTGGAAGCTGAAAAGTAACCAACAGTGGTGAGATGCATAAGGTGGTAATGAGAAGAAATTACCTTGAAATCCCTTTCGTTTTGGGGAGCAAAGGCAGAGACTAGAGGTGTATAATACAGAGTATTAAGAATAGGCAGAAATACCAAGTAGAAGCTAACAGTAACAAAACTTCATTGCTGGTGGAAACTTTTTAGTTCAAGATGTCTTGCCCCCAACACATTTACTACAAAGTACTGGTAAACTATTATCCTTGGAACAGGTTAACAATCTGTTGTCTAGGTCAAAGTTAAGACTTAAAGGAGAGTCACCAGAAATAACAGAAACTGAAAAAAGAGAAAACTAGTTAGGGTTTAGCCGACTGTTAAGTATAAAGAAAAATGTATTCAGTTTCTCAAAAGACCAGATGAAAGGGTATGTGTTCTGTGAGTTCAAATAGAGGGGATATGTACAGAAGAGGTTAATGTGAAAATCCAACCATGGTTGGCAATGATTTAGCCTGATTCCTTTTGGCAGATGGTTTGTTGGTAGGTACAAAAGTATAAAGAAGTCTCTTTACTTTTGTCTGAGTAAAAAGGAATCTGAACTTGATATCTCAAACTGGGTTGTCTGGGCCATGGAATTGAACTGTGTGCTATCTTGCTGGTTGGGCCCTTTCTGAGATCATGGATAACAGCCAAAGCAGCTAGACTGAAATATTTCTTCTGCTACAGCTGGTCCTGTTCTGCAGACTCCAGTATGGCTCATCTGTCTCCTGAATAGCTAATTTGTTTTGGAGATTAGAAGAAATAAAATGACTTCTGATTGTTGATTTTGAAACAGCTATAGGACAAAAGTAACAATTCATTCTGCTATATTAACTAAAGTGCAAATCAGGGAAACCTGGTAAGAAGGGTCTGACTGCAAACTGGGAAACTCTTGTCACATATTTTTCTGCTGACATTTAGTCTTCCTTAGAAAACTCTGAAAACATTTTCTCTTCTACCTTTTCCTTCGCTGAATTCTTTCATTTTGGATGAAGGAGTAGGTGAAGAAAGGGGAGGCATCTCTAGGATGTATTATAACCAGCAGATAAAGACTCTCTCCAAAGTAATTTCCTATTTTATAGTTTCCTAAAGTATTGTGCAGCAAGAAAAATGCTTGATTTGTTATTGTGGCCTCCCTAATTCTCTCTACCACCTCTAGTTTACGAATGGCTGCTGGCTACTGCTGGCAGAAACCCAGGTATAAAGAGTTAATTGTAGCATCTCCAATCATGACCATGCTATAATGATAATGATCCCAGGGACTACCGCTAAGCAACTCACAATCTCCTCAGTAATGAGATTTCTTTGCTAGAGGGAGATTTAATTTGCTTTTGTAGGGGAGAAGTGGCTTAGACAAAGTAAACAAGATATTACCTCACTACAACGTGTAATTCTGAGTAACAGGATATTCTTACACCTCATGCCCTGCCATGATACTCTTCCATCCAGGGACATTGGTCTCCTGGCTGTTCCATGAACAAGGAGTAATTCTGAATTCATCTTCCTGTTCCAAGCATTCTCTCTAGCTGTTCCTCACACCTGGAAAGTTCTCTCCTCATCTCTACCTCATGGCATCCCTGAATTCCTTAAGTCTGATCCAAAATTCTACTTTCTCCAGGAAGCCTTGACCAATCCCTCTTAATTCCAGTGCCTTCCCTCTGCTGATTAGACCCTCTTTATCCTTTATATAACTTGTTTGTACATATTCGTTTGCTTGTTGTTTCCTCTATTAGACTGCAAGTTCCTTGAGGACAGGGTCTATCTTCCATCTCTTTTGTACCCCAACAGCTGAGCCCAGTGCCTGGCACATAGAAGACACTTAATAAATTCTTTCTGTCCAGCTGATTGAATGGCACAACCAAAATAAGGGCTGGAGCCAAAGGGCAACAGATAATTGAAAGCAGTAGAAGGTCAAACTCTCTGCCTACAGAACCAGATTAAAATACAATTGGGAAATGTTTAAAAAAAATAAATAAAAATGCAACACAATACAGATAATGTTAATTTGTGGTCTGATAAATTTCTACTTGAGTATGATGCCAGTTGGATATATTTTTCTAAGATTCCTTTGAATATATTAAGATTCATCCAGAGATATAACTGGATTTCTTGAAATCAAAATCAGAGGAAAACTACAAGTACTCCAAATGTGTATTTTAGGGCAAACACAAAACCCCAGAAAATCACATATTTCTGGTCTGATATCCTAATTAATCCTCTAAAATGGATCAAAAGAGAATCAAAGATTGAGCGGGAAGGGATTTTAGAGTTCATCTAATCCAACTCCTTATCCTCATTTTGCAGATAAGGAAACTGAAGTCTAGAGAGGCTGAATGATTTTGCAAGGTCACCCAGGTAGTGTCAGAGATGAAATCTGAACCCAGGTCCTGTCACTACAGATCCATTAGTCTTTCTACTATATTGTACTGCTTCTCCACGTAGCTAAATTAAAATTATTATATGGTTTAAGTCATTTATATGCTATATTGCAATGTCATAATCCAATATACTTTTGCCTTCAACTTTCTGAAAAGAAAAATTAACACCTTTTCTTTCAAAACTGTACCCCCACCCCAATGCCTAGCAATAGCATGGAACATTATGAAACATGACATTGGCAACTCAACAGATCTGCAGGAACTAAAAAAATTAAGATTTCTGTTGTATCAAAACAAAGCCCCTCACTTGCCTTTAAGAATTTGTTTTTAGGTTTACTTAGCTGATGTAAATTCTAGTCTTAGACCAGTCCTGCACAATTTGACAGTAGGTAGGGGCCAAAATTAAAACAGGTTAAACTTCTCTGGGCTGCAGATAGGTTTTTAGCAGCTCACTTTTCAAGATCAAACTGTTTCTCAAAAACACTTTGTTTTTATCAAGCATAATCCAGGAACTGCAATCAGCAGACACTTCTTTATGAAGTCACCTTCAATAAAAGATTTCCCAGCAGCAGTAATTTCTTTAGAAATATGAAAACTAATCTTAATAGCTGCTTCATTTTCTAAGTTTACTTTCTTGAAAAACCATTGTTCCCCACTGATTTTTCAACAATTTGGATGGTTTAATTTGTTTTTCATTGGTGTCCAATTTGCTTAAAGTCAAGATGTTTTGATTAACATGGTGATGAAGATTGTATTCCTTCAGAAAGGTTATTACTTCTCGGCAAACAAGGCATAATATTTTGTCTCTCATGTAAGTAAAAAAGTATCTATTTGTACACTCCAGATTAAAAACTCTACGTTCTGATTCAACCTTCCATTTCTTTTTATTACCCATTTTACAAAGTCAATCCAAAAACTTTAACGTTACACCCAAAAAATCTCCACAGCAACTGCTCACATCTTAAGAAATATTGAACTGAGTGTCTGACCCTGGAGAAAGCACCAGAAACTCAATGGAACTTGGAGGGTGACCACACAGTGAGGGAAGGGAAGAAACCCTCTCGTTGCTGCTCATTGCATAGTAGGCATCAGCTGTGTTGGCATATGGATGCACTCACTGTGTCCTTGTTAAACCCCAGTAACGACTGAAAACACAGCAAAAAGATATGACTCTCCCTCCTCAGACTAGAGGTGGACTGACGATGGTTGGTTGCTGTGGATCACATGACAAACAGGAGAGAGTGCACAGTGGCAACCCACCTGCCAAGTTACATGATAGCTACAATAGTGACTAGTGGATATGGGTTAAGCAAGGCACTGACAAAGCACTCTTACATCTTTACTTTCTTTTATGACCTCTACATTTTTCACGGGCTGCTCAAAATCCTTTTGTTGGCTGCATATTGTGCAGGCCCTGCCCTAGACCTTGAGCAAATCACTTAACCTTTCTGGGGTTCAGTTTCCTCATCTCTAAAATAAGTTGCATCTTCATTTTTACAGTCCCATGAAAGATAAGGCATGGCATCTTAAATTTAAGTTTTTTAGTATCATTTGTTGAAAATGTTTCTTATAGAAAAACTGAAAAAACGAAAACAATTTCTCTCATGCTCATTATCTCCAGTGGTCATGTAGTTTTAATTGACTGGGCTCCAAGTGAACAAATTTCTAGGAGAGAAAAATAGGGAATACTTTTTCTCCTTGCAAGGAAGGTTTTGGGAGAAATTCAGTTTGATCTTGTATCTTCTAGAGTTATTCTATAGCTATTTTTATTCGTTTCTCACCATGCTTTTGAATGAGAGTCACTATTAAGTAAAAACTGGGGAGTGCAGAGATAAATCCCACGTGAGAGCTAGAATCTTGGCAACCTGAAGGACTGAAAACATAGGCTTTTGACTAGCCACTTCAAACTAATCTCATGTATTACAAAGGGATAGAATTATAAGATTACAACAGACTATTACTCCACTCTAGGCAGTTTACAGTGAATATGTCCAATCCAAACCCCTGAACATGATGATGGGATACTGCATCTGTGCAAACAAACTCAGAAAAGCCAGTTGTCCTTATGGGTTCTATTAGCAAATAAATTTCACTGAATCACAACTAGCATTTAAAGTGCTGTAAGTGCTATTATTACACATTTAGACCTAGAATAGATCTCAGAGGTCATCAAGTTCAACCATAACTTTACAAATGAAGAAATCAAACCTCAAAAGTCGAGTGGCATGACTAACATGGTACAAGAAGCTGAACAAGAATTTGAGCTAATGGCCTCTTATATGGAAGAATGCGGATAAAGTTTAATGTCTTACAGAATTCACTCAATTCTATATGAAAGTAGACCCCAAGTTCCCTAGGTTCAGTATATTTGTAATATCAACCATAGGATGAATTCAACTATTCTCTCTCCCACCTTCTATTTTTCTCTCCTTTGCCCCTCAACCTAGGTATGGGTTAGACAAGGTAGCTTCTGTCATCCTTCCAAATTGTGTGATTCTCATTAAAGATCCCAAAATGTAGATCTGGGAAGTGGAGGTAACACCTTGCTTCTTAACTAATCAGAACTCCAGGACCACTGGGAAACAAGGATAACTGGTAAAATATTACATAGACATTAGGAAAAACTGGAAAGCCATGTTGACACCATACCCCTGAGAGTTCATCTGATAACACAAGCACAGTTCTAAAAACTTTCGATATTCCCCAACTCCAGCTGACTGAGCTATTTTTTTAATCCTTTAATAAATAAATCTCTTAAAATCAAAAGATTTTGTTTGTAGGTTCTCTTTTTCTTTGCTAATCTGGAATGACCCTAAGAACTCTGAGAGTGAGGTCTTAAAAAAAGAGCTGAAGGAAGAGACAGAGTGACATTAGAGGTTTTACCTTAAATTTAAAATTTGAAAGGACAATTTATGGCTGAGAAGAGAAAATGGAAAACCTTAGCAACCACTGGACATTCTGGAAAATAAGAATGGATGGATAGAAAAAAAGGAAAAATACAAGAAATAGAATGACAGTAAAACTGGAAAAAAACAACACATAAAATATCTATAATATGAAGCAACTGACAGCAAAGGTAGTAGTGATAATCTGAGAATCATTAGTTTCCAAGAAAAAAAAAACCATAATGAAACACAAAACCTATACACTAAAGTTTCAGGAAACCACAAAAGGAAATTGTCTGGAAATATTGGAAAGAGGTCAGAGAGTAGGTTGATAGAATACACAAGTAATAATAAGGAAGAACTTCAGTTTTAACTCATCCAGAAAAGTGGTTACCAAATACCATTACAAATGGACAGGAAGAGAAAGCTCAGAGATCAAGAAATTCCAGGCAGAATCTCACAACATTATGTACTACCAACATGAAATGAAAGGAAAACTTTGAAAATAATACATAGAAGGGCAAAGGGAATGGCTTGTGCCCCAAATTAATTTAGACTTATTAAGCTGAAAATAACCCTTGGGGTGATTGGGTAGGAAAGAGACTTTTAACACTTCCAAGCATACCTTTTGTGAAAAATCAGAGCTGGGAAGATTCTTTGAAATGCAAATTGAGGGGAGAAAATACTTAAGAAAGGTAAGTGAGTTTGAAAGGTTTAAGAGGGCTAAGTAAAGATCAGTGCTTGCAATCTGAAAGGGGGAAAAAGACCAAATACAGACATCATTTTAAGGGTCACCAAGGGAAAAAAAGAGGCAAGATTTGAACTAAAGTGTTTAAAAATAAAAACAGCACATTGTTGCCAGAGGTGAAGGCCAAAGTGAGATCAAGAAGGAGTCTCATAAACTCCATTCTTAACAAGGCTGGGCAAGAAAAGGTTAAAAACTAAAGATAATGGAGACAAAAGTATAATAAAGTAAGACTGAGATGCCTAAGTTTTGGGCGAAGTAGGTTCCAAGTCAGAAAATGGGATGAAAAATGAGAATGCCTTAAAGAAAACACAGTACAGTTGACTGCAGGGCTAATTTTTCAAAGGGGGACAATGGGAAACACATATAAATGCAGAAAGACAGAAACAGTACTCACATCTTTTGGAGACTAATATGATAAAAATGATAATCAATAAAAGATATGAAAAAGGGAGAGATTTAAATGGATACTAAATCCTGATAAACAATGAGCAAATCAAATTATGAAAACATAAACATTATTTGAGAGGCAATAAAGAAAACTGTAAGAAATTTACTATATGCATCCATCAATATGCCAAGGAACTATATTTTCTTTGATGTTCGAACTTTCTTTACCAAAGCTGATCACAACCTGTACATAACTTAAAATTACAGAGGGCTGAGTATGAGAGATGTGAAGTGTCTTGCTCAGGAGATGGGTCAGGGGCACAGTGGACAGAAGGCTAGCGTTGGAATCAGGAAGGAAAGAGTTCAATCTCATCTCAGATACTGGCAAGTCAGGTTACCCTGGGCAAATTACTTAACTTCTCTCAACCTCTGTTTCTTCCAATGTAAAATGGGGAAATAAGAACACTTATTTCATATGGTTATTGGGAGGATCAAATAAGATATGTAAAATGCTTTGCAAACTTTAAAGTGCTATATAAATCCAGCAATTATCATGGTAACACAGCTAATAAGTGTCACAGGGAATCCAAGGCTTTCCTATTTCAAGATCAGCATTCTGTACACTACTGGTGTCCAAATAAAATAAAAATGGATTCCTGGGGGCCAAGATAATGACTAAGAAAATTTCAAATTAACATTATGCTGCAATGTATTTTTATTTCTTAAACATTTCCTAATTACATTTTAAACTGGTTTGTGGGTCCAGAAGTCAGAAATTTTGACACTTCTACTGTATACTCTGCCATATTGTTTCTTGTACCAAATTATATGCTAATGAAATTAAAATCTTAAATGAAATAGTAAGTATTTATAAAAGTTTAAGAACATCATATAAACAAAGCAGGAAAGAGAATATTCACATCTTATCACAGAAAGAGAAATGGAACAATTCATAAATGAATTCACAAAGTGGGAAAAATCTGATTCAGATGGCTTTAGAAGTGAATTCTAACCAAATATTTAAAGAACAAATAACTTTAAAGCTACACAAAATATAGAGGAAAAATATAACTTTTCCTTCCTTTTAAGAAGACACCCAAACCAGGGAGAAATAAAGCAAAGAAAGAAAACTATAGCTAAATACTGTTGATGGATATTCACATAAACAAACATCATAAAAGTCTATTAAAACAGCACAGAAAAAGCCTTAAAAACTGGAGCACTTCAATAAAAAGTTACAAATCAAGGATGCCCATACTGCTTTTCACTCAGTATAGTGACAGGAACTTTCACTGGCACAGGAAAGAGTCTGGTGAGAAAACTCCTTCTACCACTACAGTTAATATTTTCTCCGAGACTTTTAGTCTTAAGAGAGTTGCCTAAATCATTCTGAAGTTAAGTGACTTGCCAAATGTTATATAATATATCAGATGCAAGACTTGAAATTAGTTTTTTCTGGTTCTAAGGCCTATTTTCTATCCACTGGGAAGTCAGACAGGAAAGAAATATTAAAGAAATCAACCTTAGAAATAAAGAATTAAAAACATTATTATTTGTAGGTAATGTAACAATCTATCTAGAAGATTCAGCTGTATCAATCACAAATATAATGGAAGCAATAAATGAATTTAGTGAAGTCACAGCATACAAGATGAAATCACAAAAATTATTTGTATTTTTATTGAAAATAAAGAGCAAGAAAACAGCATAAAAAGAAAAACAATATCATAACAACAAAACCCATCAAATAGTTCAGAATGAGGTTATCTAGAATTATACTCCTCTTCTAGATCACTGCCTTGTGGTGGCGGAGGTGCTTGCACAGCTCAATGAAACTATGAGCTATGCCATGCAGGGTTACCCAAGATAGACAGGGCATAGTGGAGAGTTCAGAGAGAAGGAGAAGGAAATGGCAAACTGCTCCAGTACCTTTGCTAAGAAAACCTCATGGATAGTATTAAAACAATAAAACATATGACATTGGAAGATAAGCCCTTCAGGTCAGAAGGGGTCCAACACATTACTGGGGGAGAGAGGAGGACAATGACAAACAGCACCAGAAAGAATGAAGTGGCTGGACTGAAGCCAAAAGGAAGTTCAGTTGCAGACGTATCAGTGATGAAAAGAAAGTCTTATGCTGTGAGGATCAATATTTCATAGGAACCTGGAATGTAAGATCTATGACCTCAGGTAAGCTGGATGTGATCAAATAGGAAATGGAAAGATTAAGCATGGACACTTTGGGTGTCAGTGAACTTAAATGGATGGGAATGGGTGAATTTAATTCAGGTGATCCTTAAATGTGTCACTGTGGGCAAGAATCCCTTAGAAGAACTAGAGTGGCTCCATAGTCAATAAAAAGGTGAGAAAGACAGTACTGGAGTACAACCTCAAAAATGACAGAATGATATCTATTCAAATCCAAGGCAAACCATTCAACATCACAGAAAAAGAAGAGCAAGAAAGCAAAATGACTGTCTGATGAAGCTTAACAATTAGCAAAAGAAAGAAGGAAAGAGGAAGGTAAAGAAAAAAGGGAAAGATACACCCACCTGAATGCAGAATTCCAGAAAATAGCAAGGAGAAATAAGGTTTTCTTAAATGAGTAATGCAAGAAAATAGAAGAGAACAACAGAATGGGAAAGACAAGGATCTCTTCAAGAAAACTGATATCATGATATCAAGGGAACATTTCATGCAAAAATGAGCATGATAAAAGAAAAAATGGTAGGGGCTTAAGAAAAGTAGAAGAGATAGGAAGAATATACAGAAGAATTAAAAAGAAAGCTCTTAATATCACCAATAATCACAATGGTGTGGTTACTGATGCAAAGCCATACATCCTGGAGAAGGAAGGCAAGTGGGCCTTAAAGGAACATTGCTAACAATAAGGATAATGAAAGTGACAGAATTCCAGGTGAGCCATTTACAATCCTAAAAGATAATGGTGTTCTATATGCCAATAAATTTGGAAAATTCAATAGTGACCATTGGATTGCAAAAAATCAGTTTATGTCAAAATCCTGAAGAAAGGAAATCCCAAAGAATGTTCAAATTACTGAACAACTCCACTCACTTCACAGGCCAGCAAGGATACCCTTCAGATTCTGCAAGCTAGGCTTCAGCAATATGTGAATTTAGGATGCCTCCAGCTTGGCATTCTGTATAATGTACCCTGAATATAAGTTAAATAAGCTGACAGTATACAGCCTTTTTGTATTCTCAATCTTAAACCAATCAGTTGTTCCATGTTTGGTCAGCACTGTTGTTTCTTGACCTATACACAGGTTCATCAGGAGATAAGTAAAATGATCTGGTACTCCTATCTCTTTGAGGATTTGCCACATTTTATTGTGATCCACACAGCCAAAGGTTTAATGTACTTTCTCCATAATCCAGCAAATGTTGGCAATTTGGTCTCTAGTTCCTCTGCCTCTTCAAAAACCAGGCATCAAAAGCTGGGATTAAGGTTGCTGGGAGAAATGACGATCTTAGTTATGCGGATGGCATCACTCTGAAGGTAGAAAGTGAAGAAGATAAAAAAAGCCTCTTGATCAAAGTGAAAGAAGAGAGTGTAAAAGCTGGTTTGAAGCTTAACATAAAAAACCCCCCAAGATCATGGCAACTGATTTCATCACTTCCTGGCAAATAGAAGGAGAAGAAAAGGAAGCAGTGCCAGATTTTATATTTTTGGGCTCAGAGATTACTGCAGACAGCAACTGAAGCCATGAAATGAAAAGATGTTTGCTCCTCATATGGAAAGCTATGGAAAATCTGGACATGATACTAAAATGCAGAGCTATCTCCTTGCCAACGAAGGTCCATATAATCAAAGTTATAGTTTTTCCAGTAGTACTATATGGTGTGAAAGCTGGACTCCATATGAAAAGCTGAAACATGACTAATGTGAAGTTTTTAAAAGAATGGTATGTGTACAACCCATATAAGACTGCATGCTGTCTTGGGGAGGGAGGGAAAGAAAATTTAAAACTTATAGAAGTGGTTGTTGAAAACTGAAAACAAACAAATAAATAAAATTGGAGAAAGAAAAGAAAAACTGAGCACTACAAAATCAATCCTTTTGATTTGTGGTGCTGCAGAAGATTTTTGAGAGTCCTTTGCACAACAAGGAGATCAAGTCAGTCAATACTTAAAGAAATTAATGTAGACTATTCCTTCAAAAGACAAATACTGAAGCTGAAGCTTAAATACTTTGGCCACATAATGAAAAGATAGGAGTCACTGGAAAAGAGCTTGATGTTGAGAAAGATTGAAGGCAAAAGGAGAAGGAGACAGCAGAGGATGAGATGGATAGATAGTGTCATGGATGCAAAGAACATGAGGTTTGGACAGACTCTGGGTCATAGTGCAGGAGAAAAGGGCCTGGTGTGTTATAGTCCATAGGGTTATGAATAGGTGGACATAACTGAACAAATAACAACAAGAGATATACTTGACTTATATAAGGACTATAGGATGCTAATGACTGAATAACAGAAGAACTATATTACTGAAGGGGCACATTCAGATTAATAAAATAAATGGAATAATACTGCACAAATTAATTCATATATTTGATGCAATATCAATCAAGATACCACAAATTTTTCTTCACAGAATTAAGTATATTTATGATTAAATTTATTTGGAAGAATAAGTGCTCAAAAATATAAAAGGGCAGAATAAAAAGAAAAAAAGCTGATCATGAAGGTGGTTCTTGAAATCAATAAATTACAAAGAAGTTATCATAAAAAACTATCTGGTCCTGGGTAAAAATAGAGATATAGGTCAACAGAATAGAATAGAAATGGCAGACATCAAGTCAAAAAAGGTTAGACTTAGTAAGCCTGTAGAAAAAAAGAACTGGGGGAGATATCCTGTTTCCCAGAGCAAAGGCCCAGCAAGCAGGCTATGTTGTGAGCTTGGCATATCAACAATTCTTTGCATCTGGATGATCTCATTGTCTGGAAAAGTACCAGGTGTTCACTGAGGGATTTATGTTATATTAGTCAATAACTGTTTAGATTTGTTGGAGCCCTCGCCCCATATTTCCCACGGACCTGAGAGCCATCCATCTCATACCTTATGACATGCTCACAAATCTCCATTTCTTGTAACTGCTAAGTGAACTGAAGTAGATACTATACTCTTGTTCCTGCCATGCTAACTCTGGTTATGTACCCTGCTGTGAGATGATCAGCTTGAAGACTATTCCCACATGACCCAGCAACACCTGCATTGTCCAGACATGAGCTTGACGTGGGAACCACTACTCAAAACCTAAGAATGATAATGTCATGGTCCAGTGCACTTGTGTTCTTTTACGTATATAAAGCACTGCCTTGCCCTAGCATGTTAAGCATTCCTACTCAGACTAGACATGAGGAACTGAGATAAACAGGGTTAAGAGCAGGATCAGACACCTAATATCTGAGGTCATATTTGAACTCAGGAAGATGAGTCTTCCTGACTCCAGGTCTGGTAGTCTATCCACTGCTCCACCAAGTTGCTTCTAAAATATACCTATATAGAACTTTTAAAAATACATAAAGGGTATAAATTCATAAGAGATTAAAACAAGCAACTCATCAGAAGGTGTCATTAGTGTGTCCAAGGCATCTGTGCTTGGCCCTGTATTATTTAACATTTTTTTTCCATTGACTTGTATAAAGAATAGATTTTTCACATGATACAAAGCTGAGAGGAATAGCTAACACTGGATGACAGAGTTGGGGTCCAAAAGAATCTTGACAGATTGGAGTACTAGGCTCAATATAATGAGCTGAAATTCAGTAGGTATAAACACAAAGTCTTGTACTTGGGTCAAAAAAATCAGCTTCCAAGTACAGGATGGGGGCATGTATAATTCATCAGCAGTTTGTCTGAAAAAGATCTTTTTTTTGAAGTGAACCATAAGCTCAGTGAGTTAGCGGTGTGATCTGGCAGTACTCTGGAAAGCAGATCTGCACTGCTGCTGAGCACTCAAAGGTGAAGGGGCCATTGACAAGAGCTTTAAGGCACTGTTCAACAGTACTGGATTGAGTAACACTAAGCTGAAAAAGAAAACCCAAGATGGGGTTAAGTCAGGATAAAGCTGTAAGTCACACTTTTCCCACGTGCTGTCTGTTTCCTCACAGCTCCCCTGCAGCAAGCAATAGCACTTCTGTTGGGCTGCAGCAGCAGTCACTAGAAGGCTTTCAGGGTGGCCTCGCTGTTGTCTGTCCTTCCTTCTGGAAGATGGCCACGACATCAGGGAGGTGATGCTGTGACTTGCAAGTGAATCGGATTTCAGGGAGGGAGGGCTGCGCAGTCACCAGCCTCACCTTCTCTTTTGGAGTCATCTGGTTCCGGTGGCAAGATTTAGATCAGGATGACTGGAGATGGTTCCAATGGTAGCCTCAGTGGCTAGGGGAAACAATGAAGATTCTAGCAATAAGGGAAAGACAGGGGAGAGGAAAAGGTGACAGCTTTGATGGCAACCTCAGCAGCTCAAGGGCAGCTAGCTTTCAAGTGGCTGGGGCTGTTTGTATATTACGTAAGTCGTTCATAATTTGTCAATAATAAATCATCACAGAAGTATTGTGGTTTTGAGAATGTTTAAAATTATGTGGCTTCTTGACTATTCCAGTAAGAACAGTACAATGGAAGGATATGGGGAGGTAAATAGAAAGTTAAATTGAAGTATTAGGACTGGTTAGGATTACTGGCCATTTCCACAATTCTTAAATCTCACAGGCTGTCAGTTTACATAAACAGTACTTACCCTAATTACTTCCATGTGGTTGAGTATTCACAAGAATTGAGTTTCTTCTCTCAGACCATCAGAGAGTTAAGGTCATTGTTGCAATGGATTTGAAGTAATTTGGAAATGGCAATAATCTGTGATCCTCACAACCACATTATGAGATAAATGCTTCCTATTCTATAGGTAAAGAAGCTAAGGCCGAGAGTTGTTAACTTGCCCAGGGTAAGACGGAATGTTTGAGGTAGAATCTGAATTCAGAGCTTCCTCATTTCAAGCCCAGTGCTCTCTCTATTCAATATGCCACCCAGGTGCCTCCCAAAATAGCTAATTAAATTCCAAGATGGTAAATGATTTCTCTTGCAGGGAGTTAACCCCTCTTTTCCTGTGGCAATACTTTGAACACAAAGGAAAAAAAGGCAATTATGACATAAATACTAAGACTTTCAAGAATTAAGGATTTATAAATTGAATACATTACACAGTCATAATTTAGAGGTCCTGAAAGTCCAATGCAAGGCCAAGCAAACAGAATTCAGATCAAAAGAGGCTCCTACAGTCCTTTGTTCAAAGCTGAAGACATGTTAGACCCAACACACATCAAGTATTTCATGTTGGGGCAGATGATGGTTAAAAAGAGGACCAGGACATGAATTAAGTGGCAGAGACAGAGGATGACAACTGGCTTTTAAAAAGAGACATGGGAAAGATGAAGATGTGGACAGAAAGAAAAAACAATTCTCTATTCCAAGATATGTATAGGTTAAACAAGGACAAGGACTGAGTTTGGGATCCTTTGTAATATTCCTCAGAGGGGTTCAATCTTGACTGCAGGAAGAACACAAGTCCTGTATAAATAATAGGTATCTCATCTTTAGCCCTAAGCCTGGATCTTAGAAAGTGATATTAACGACTTCTCTTCAGGTTGTATTTGAATAACTTCTATTCTGAACATACGAGGACATGATATTGGGGAATTCCACTTTTATGATGGACTATGTCTTTAGCGCTGGCCGGCAGTACTGCTGGCTGTTAAGCACAAGGTGAATTATGACTATATCTAATTGATTTTAATTTTGTTTTTTTAATTATTTTATTTGTTCTCAGTGTTTGACAATCACTTCCATGTATCTTAGATTTTTTTCCCTGCCGCCTTCTTATTTCCCCCTCCCTCCCCACTCCCTCCCTGAGATGGCATACAATCTTATATAGGTTCTACACGTACATTTCTATTAAATGCATGTTGCAGAGAAGAATTAAAATGAATGAGGGAAATCATAAAACAAAACAAAACATAATACAAAAGAAAATAATCTATTTCTATCTATGATCCAATTCCATAGTTCTTTCCTGGATGTGGAAGGCGTTATGCCTGAAGAGTCCACTGGAAATTTTTTTAAGTCCATGCATTTCAATGAAGTACTAGGTCTACCAGAAAAATTCCTTGCACAGCATGGTTGTTGCTTTAATTTTTTTTTTTTTAAAAGTTATCTATCTGAATCTACTGTCACTGTCTGACATCTCCCTCCTAGTTTCAGATACTTCTTAGTTTATAAATGCAGTTGGGCTCAGACATCAGCCCAGAAGTGTGCCTTTATGTGTGAGAGGCCATTACATAGCTCATGTGGCACATTCATTCAGCTCTTCCTTAACCACCAAACCCTGACCCTGTTAACCTGCTTTGCCGGAAATTTTACCATTCAATCAGGTAGGTATGATACCTTGCTCTTTATTTAAAAAGATCAATAGCAGCTGTCAGAGAAAGAACAAAGTGCCAAACAGTTATCTGAGTAAATCAGTGCCACAGTGGACAGAGAGCTAAGACTGGAGTCAAGAAGACCTGAGTTCAAATGTAGCCTCAGGCACTTACTAGCTGTGCGATCCTTAATTTCTGTTCGCCTTAGTTTCCTCTTCTGTAAAATGGGGATAAGAACAGCACCTACTTCCCAGAGCTGTTGTGAGGATCAAATGAGATAATTACAAAGTTCTTACCACAGTGTTTGGGACACAGTAAATGCTACATAAATGTTGGTGACTATTATTATACACTATGATGCATTTCTCATACATGTATGAGGACAGATAAACAGACAATACCCCTATGTCTAGGTCTTACCATAGACACATTTATCCTCAGTTCTGATACTCTGGGAATTGTTGGTATTATCTCCTTTAGCCATTGTACTCTGACTACTATTGTTTGTACATTAGTATTTTATCCCACTGTTTAGAGAGGGAGGGAGCTGAAGAAGCAAACTGAAACATCACAAGAGAAACCTACACAACCAAAAAAAAAATGTTTATTCCACAAAAAATCATTCTATTTAAAACAATTGTTTGTTTTCCACTCAAATGTTACATACTGTCTATACATGTGCCACAATGCTATTTTTGAATGAATTTAGAATATGGATAAAAGAACTTGATTGTCTTAACTGATCACTCTTCAAGTTAGGAAGATGAAGTCATGGCTATGAAGGCTCAGTATCACAATTATTATACATACATACACGCATACATGAATACATATACATACATACATACATATACACCTCCACATAAAACTTTGAAAAGCAAAGTCCAAGTGAAAAGTCTTTGAAAACTAGAAAACAAGCAGAAGAAAGAATACAAAGCAAAGGACCAGACCTGAGTAAAGCATCGCACTTCGATCATAGAGGTGAAAGAAGCATTGGAGTTTTATTAGGCAGGAATAGATCTGGCTGTGTGAAATTAGTTCTATAAGTGGTGAGAAGAGGGTGGATGTAAGATATGAATCCTCCTTAATGCTATTGCTTTTCCTCTGTTGATTTATCTTAAATTTATCCTTTAGATATCTTGTTTGTACCAAGTTGTTTTCTAGTTGTCTCCCCAATTAGACTGTGCACTCCTTGAGAGCAGGGACAGTCTTTTGACTTTCTTTGTGTCCACAAGGCTTTGCACAGTAGGCACTTCTAATGCATGCTGACTGAATGATTGATATATTATGGGGCTGGAATCAACAATATTTGACATATGAGTAGGAAAACAAATTCTTACTAGAATCATAGGACCTCAATTAGAAGGGATCTCCAAAGTCATCTAGTCCAATCTGTATATGAACAAGAAACTTTTATATCCAATAAGCTGTTGTCCAGGAGTTAAGGAAAAGAATGGAAATAGATCTTCAAGTATGTGCAAAGTTATTATAAAGAGGAGGAATAAGAATCGATCTGCTTTGAGAAGGGTCAAAATTATGCTTAATATAAGCAAGAACTTTGTAATAATGAGTGTTTCTAAAAAATGAAATGGGCTTTCTCTGAAAACAGTGGATCTCCCTCTGCTGGAGGTCTTTAATGGCTAGAAAATCACCTGTCAAGTATAACCTAATGAGGATTTTTTGTTCACAGACAGGAAGATCTAGAAGGCCTCTAACGTCCTCTGCATGCCAGACACTGGCTGCCCCCATGCATAGGATGGTCTCCCTCCTCAATTCTGTCTCCTGGCTTCTCTGGCTTCCTTCATGTCCCAGCTAAAATCCCACTTTCTACAAGAAGCCCTCCCTGATCCCTCTTAATTCTAGTGTCTTCCCTCTGTTGATTATTTCCAACTTATCTATCTATCTAAATACCCTATATAGTTTGTTTGTGCATAGTTATTTGCCTCCTCCATTGGATTGTGAGCTCCTTGAGGGCAGGGACTATCTTTTACTTTACTTAATAAATGTTTGCTGATGGATTTATTCAATAAAAGAATAATTTATCAAATATATACTATGTGCCATACTGTGCTAAAAACTGGGAATGCTAAAAGGAGAATAGTCCTTGCCCTCAAGAAACTTGTATTCCATTGGCAAGATACAAAATATAGACAGGTAAGTAAATACACCATCATTTGAGGAGGGAAGGCACGCTAACAACTGGAGGAACCAGGAAAGGATTAGGAGGTAAGCTTTGAGCTGACTTGAAGCTTCATTTAACAAGGGTTCTAAGAAGCAGAGGGGACTCAAGTTATTCTTTCCTGTATGTCTAATAGTACTCACACAGGTGTTCAATTAACACTGTAAAGGAATTTTAATATGATCCCTAATAATACCTGAAGGGAGAAATAAGATATATAACTTGAACTGAACACACAAATTCACAAGATGATAAAATTAAGCTTCCTCATGTACCTAAGTTACATAATGTCAGATTTTCTTAGATGAACATCATCTAAATCTTGACCTTGCCCAATTACAGTTTCTTGAGAATTGATCACAGCTAATATAATTAAGGGGCTCTGAATGAATCATGTGAACTGGATGTCTTTACTGAAATCCAGAGAAGAGGAACCAAAAGAATGAAAATCATGTAATGCAATCCCAGCCATCCACAAGCATGTTTTTTTTTTAAAGTGTGCAAAACCATATATGTACAGCATTCTCCCATCCAAACATTAAATCGCCTAGATTTAGTTTCTTTTAATCTACCCAGGGCCTCATTTAATTTGGTTAATTAATTTAATTGGTGAAATCACCAATGCATTTAATTTACTCAATCTAAATGGTTGACACAAAAATAATAATACAATCTGAGTTGGTTATAACATTCACTTTTTCTACCTATGTGAACACTGGTAACAAGTTGAGCAGTTTAAGTCCATTGCTGTAAGAAAACTATTATGGAACACAGCAAAGTGTGAGTAAAAGAGTTATAGGAAACCAAAAATATCAACTTATTTCATTATACAGGTGACATAATCAAAGCTGTAAGTTCAGCTATGAAAATAATTGTGCGTGTCTTACCAATATCTGCACCTGTGATTATCTCACCCTCTTGCCTCTTTGTAAAATTAGAGAATTAATGCATTCTAGTGTTCTGTATATCCTCAATTAAAAAAAATTCTGATTTTAAAGACCAAATAAAATAAGCATTTCTATATACAAAGTAGAGCAAACCTTGAGGATTATACACAAAACTGCAAATCTCTATTAGATACAACTTGATTTTCTTTTCAAATATACAATAAAATCTAATATTACTTTCAAAGTTGTCCTGCTCATGTACATTTAAAAATGCTTCAGTGATCACCTTTTCTCTTTTTTGACAATACTATTACTAGCCACCCTCTCCCTCCAAACATCTCCCCATTGGAGAAAAAAAAAAGAAAAACAAAGCAATGGTACAAATAAGCATACTCAGGGTACTTCTAAAAATGCATGTCTTGTGCACCTAGGGACAATCACCTATCTAGCAGGTATCAGGTGGGTAGCACGCTTCATCATTGGGGTTTTCTGGAGTTAGTTATTTTGCTTGTATTTTAAGCTTTTTAAAATTTCTTTTCTTTACAATGTTACTATAGTAATAGATTTCCTGCTTCTGCTCACTTCATTCTTTATCAGTTCATACAAGTTTTCCCATGTTTCCCTGAAATCACTTTTTTTTAAATCACTTATTATGGCACAGTAATATTCCATTATGTTTACATCTCAGAGTGTGTCAAGTGATTCCCTACTTAAGAGACACTCCCCTGGGAAGGAGGGGAGAAATGGGGAGAAAATTTAAAACTCAAAATCTTGTGGAAATCAATGTTGACTAAAATACATAAACTACTATAAATGGAAAAACAAAACAAAACAAAAAAGCAAGACATTGGTTGGTAGCAGATTGGATAACCCTCAGTTGGCCCTGACCACTTAGAGACATAGCAGACCTAAAAACCACACCTCTCTGTGCTTCCCCCTGTAGTGAACTCTGGGTAACAAGTTGAATAACTGACCTTAACCTTAATTCCTTAACCACTCCCTAATCCCACCCTGAATCACTTAATTAGCATACATGGCACATGTTTTGCTATAGTTTTCCTATGTAAACTTCAATTGTACCCCTCTAATGTCGCAGGTTTCTTAAGGACTTTTGCCTATTGAATAGGGTAACAATAAACCTTTGCCAACTTGACTTAAAAAAAGTTACATTCCTTTAATTTCCAATTCTTTGTTACGACAAATACAAATATTTTTGTACATATAAGATTGTTAGCTTTGATTTCTTTGGAGTAAAGTGCTTAGTAATGACATTTGGAGTAAAGTACTTAATTCAAATTTAGTCTCAGAAGCTTCTAGCATTGTGACTCTGGGCAAGTCACTTAATCTTTGCCCATCTCAGTTTCTCTGTCTGTAAAATGAGGATAATAACAGCCCAAAGCATGTTGCAAACCTGCAAGCATTATATAAATGCTAGATATTATCACTATTATTATTACTGTCATCTTTGCAAATATCATATGAGTGAGTGTTAAGTGTAAGCAAAGTGGGATTTTTTTGTTTTCTTTCTGGAGTTCAGTTTCCCAGGTTCACTGAAAACATCTGTAGGACAATTCACAGCTGTGCTAAGTCAAGTAGGCTGTGATGCCTTTGGGCTTTGAACTTATTGTCTGAAAAGTATATATACTGTGAGGCTGATATTTTGCTTTGGGGGCTTGCTCATGAGAACCTTTTGATTCCCTGGATAGGACTATGAGTAGCCATTTGTTAAGAATCTCCACTCACCTTCCACCCCCCATTACTCAGATGTTGGTGTTCTCTCAGTCTGGTGCTGTATGTAGGTGGATGTATTACTTGGTTCAGACAGGTGGAGCCCCATCTGTTGAATCCCTGCGCTAATTTCTGCTTATATTTTCTATACTCACTTCTTTTCTACTTATCTGTAATTAAAGTTAAGATTGCTGACCCCATTAAAGTTGTCTTTCCTTTAGAAAAGCAGATCAAAGAACCTGTGTTAAGCAGGTCATCTTAGACTACATTAAGGTAGAACTTCAGTGTTGATTTCAGTTTCATTTGTCTAATTAATAATTTGGAGCATTTTTATATGACTATTGATACTTATATTACTTCCTTTGAGCACAACATGGACATATTCCTTCATTATTTATTTAGTGAGGAAGGGCTCTCATTCTTATGTATATGAATCACTTCTTTATATAGAGTATCTTTCAAATCCTCATTTTTTCTTCTTGCTTTATCATTATAGTTAGCATTTTTAATAATGTATCAAATAATTTACTTTGCTTTTTGTATTTATTTAGTATTTAATTTTTCCCCAGTTACATGTAAAAAATAATTTTTAACATTTGTTTTTAAAACTTTGAGTTCCGAATTCTCTCTCTTCCTCTCTCCCTACCCATTCTCATCGAGAAGGCAAGCAATTCAATACAGGTATACATGTGTAGCCATGCAAAACATTTCCATAACAGTCATGTTGTGAAAGACTAGCTATGCTTCCCTCCATCTTATCCCACTGCTGTTCATTCTAGCCTCTCCTTTCACCCTGCGCCTCCTCAGAAGTGTCTGTCTCTGGTCACTCCCCCAGTCTGTCCTACTTTCTATCACCCCCCCCCCACCACATTCTTGTAGGGTAAGATAAATTTCCATACCCAAGTGACTGTTTATGTTACTTCCTCCTTAAGCCAATTCACTCATTCCCTTTGACTTCTTCCCTCTTCCCCTCCATTGTAAAAACTTTTTCTTGCCTTTTTTATGGGAGATAATTTACTCCATTCTACCATTCCCTTTCTCCTTCTCCCAATACATTCCTCTCACCTCTTAATTTTATTTTTTAGATACCATCCCTTCTTATTCAACTCACTATGTGCCCTCTGTCTATATATATATTCCCTCCAACTGCCCTAATACTGAGAAAGGTCTCATGAGTTACAATTATCATCTTTCCATGTAGAAATGCAAACCATTCAACTTTAATAAGTCCCTTAGGATTTCTCTTTCCTGTTTACCTTTTCATGCTTCTCTTCAGTCTTGTATTTGAAAGTCAAATTTTCTCTTCAGCTCTGATCTTTCCATCAAGAAGGCATTAGATATTAAATAACTGATTATCAATTTTCACCCCTCACAGATTACACTCAGTTTTGCTGGGCAGGTGATTCTTGGCTATAATCCTAACTCCTTTCACCTCCAGAACATTATATTCTAAGCCCTCTAGTCCTTTAATGTAAAAGCTGCTAAATTATGTGTTATCCTTGCTGTGGTTCCATGATACTTGAATTTTTTCATTCTGGTTGCTTGCAATATTTTCTCCTTGACTTGGGAACTCTGGAATTCGACTACAATATTCCTGCGAGTTTTCATTTTGGGATCTCTTTCTGGAGGTGATTGGTGGATTCTTTCAATTTCTACCACCCTCTGGATCTAGAATATCAGGGCAGTTTTCCTTGATAATTTCTTGAAAGATGATGTCTAGGCTTCTTTTTTTTTTTTTATCATGGCCTTCAGGTAGGTCCAATAATTGTTAAGCTGTCTCTCCTGAATTTATTTTCCAGATCAGTTGTTTTTCCAATGAGATATTTCACAGTCTTCTATTTTTTCATCCTTTTGATTTAATTTTATAACTTCTTGATTTCTCATAAAGTCATTAGCTTTCATTTGCTCCATTCTAATTTTTAAGGAATTATTTTGTTCAGTGAGCTTTTGGACTTTTTTCCATTTGGCTGATTCTACTTTTTAAGGCATTCTTCTCACTGGCTTTTGGACCTCTTTTGCGATTTGGTCTAGTCTGTTTTTTAAGGTATCATTTTCTTCAACATTTCTGTTTTTTCATAATTTTCTAGCATCACTTTCATTTCTCTTCCCAATTTTTCCTCTATTTCTCTTGATTTTCCACATTCTTTTTGACCTCTGCCATGGCCTGAGACCAATTCATATTTTTCTTGGAGGCTCTGAATATAGAAGCTCTAGCTTTGTTTTCTTCTTCTGAGTGTATCTTTTATCTTCCTTGTTGCCAAAATAAAATTCTATAGTCTGAATTTTTTTTCCCACTGTTTGCTTGTTTTCCCAGTCTATTATTTGACTTCTTAACTCCTTGTTAAGGTAGGGTTCTGCTTCCAAAATAGAGGGTGTACTTTCCCAAGCTTCAGGGGTTTTGTGCAGCTGTTTTCAGAGATACTTCTAGGGACCTGTAAATTTGTAGTTGTTACAAGGTGGTATGATCAAAGGAGTGGTGTTTACTCCTTTCATGGTCTGTGATCTGGTCTGTGAGTGAACACAAGCACTCTTTTCTGCCCTGAAACTGTGAGGAGGGTTCCCTCTCCACTGCTGCCACAAGCTCTGCTATGTCAGTGGTTCCTCCTCCTCACCCGAGGACTGTGACCCAAATCCAAGTATGGGCAAAACAACAGAGTCCTGCCTCAGTGCCAACAAAGAGATTCCTGTAATCCTTCTGACCAGCTGTCTCATCCCCTTACCTTCTGTGGGCCTAAAGCTCCAGAAACAGCTGCTGCTGCCACCACTGCTGATTCAGTCACTCCCAAGGCCTGCTCCTGGTTTGCTAGGGCCAGAGTTGGACAGTGCTCCTCTCACACCCAGGTCCGACAGAACTTTCCTACTGACCTTCTAAGATATCTTTGGAATTTGTGGGTTGAGAAGTCTGGAAACTGCCACAGCTGTCAGTGATTCAGGTCTCTGAAGCCTGCTCAGGCTTTACTGAGGTCTGGCCTGTGCTGGTACAGTCTCTCTTGGCATGGTGCAACAGATCTTTCCTGTCAACCTTCCAGGCAGTCTTAGGCTGGAAATTTGTTTCACTGTGTCTTTTTGTGGGTTCTGCTACTCCAGAATTTTAGTCATTTTTTAGTTATTTGGAGGGGTTTGGGGGAGAGGTCTGGTGAGTCACTCCCTGCTTTTACTCTGTCATCTTGGCTCTGCCCCCTTACCCCCACCCCTGGTATCAAATAATGTTAATGGTAATGATGGGCATCATTACTTTACCTCTGTTCTTACTGGAAAGTCATGTGTTCTTCCTTCATTCACCTTAATGCTGGCCCTTGGTTTTAGGGAAATATGTTTTACTATGCTAAGGAAAGGTTTGTTCATACCTATACTTTTTAGTATTTTACTTAAAAATGGAGGTATTTTGTCAAAAGCTTTTCTCAGCATCTTTTGGTAAGATTTTATTGTTATTATTATTAAGGTCTCTTATATTTATAGATTTCCTTATACTGAACCTGCATTCTTGATATAAATTCAAGAGGTCATAATCTTTTAAAAATGCTGTTGTATCCTCAGTGTGAATATTTTACTTAATATTTTGCACAAATAGTCATTGGGGATATTGGTTGATATTTTTCATTCTCTGTTTTGTGTCTCTCTGGTTTAGTTATCAAGATCATGTCTGTATTAAGAAAGATTTTAGTAGAAACTTTTCTTCTTCCTAATTTTGCAACTAAGATTATGTAATATTATAATTAATTCTTAGAATGTTTGACAGAAATTTCTTATAAAGCTTTGAAGGCCTTTATAAAGTCTTGAAGTTTTTTCTTTGGGAGTTTATCTTGTTCAATTTACTTTTATGAAATTGGGTTAAACTCTATTTCTTGTTCTATTAATGAAGGTATTTTAGATACACATATATAACATCTATCCATTCATCTAAGTTGTTGGCAAGGTAATTTCTGATTATTTGCTTTGGAAAGATCCCTTCTTTTCTTCCAACTGCAAGTTATATAATATTGAAATAATCAGTTCTTTGAATGACAGAATTCATTTGTAAAAACATGATATTGGAGAAGATTTTGGGGATTTCATTTATGGACTGTTCAATTTCTTTTTCTGGAATTAGGTTATTTCCTTATTTCTTTTTCTGTTTAAGCTGGGGATTTAATACCTTTGTAAGCATTTATTTTAACTAAGATATCAATTTTTTTGGCATATAGTTGAGAAAAATAATTTGATAATTTCCTTTATTTCATATTTATTTATTGTAAATTCTCCTCTATCAATTTTTATACTGGCAATTTGGTCTTCATTGCTTTTAAAATTAGGTAACCTGTATTATTAGTTTTCTTTAAAAATAAGTCATGGTTTATTCAATGTTATTTTTGTGTTCAAATTTTAAAATGTATTCTTTGACTTGAAAGTTTTCTTGCAAATCAAAACTCTGTGTAGGATATGTACGTATATAGGTATGTATAACTATACAAGTACAGGTGTATATAAGCATAATTATATATGTCTACTTATCTATAAGAATATAAATATATGCCACCCACCCCCCATATATATAGAACTATTACTAATATACAAGAACAAGATCCATATATACAGAACTATTACTAATATACAAGAACAAGATCCATTCCACAATAAAATGTCAAAGGATATGAATACACAATTAAAAAAATGCAAGCCATCAATAAGTGAATGAAAAAATACTTCAAAACACTAAGAAAAAAATGAAAATTAAGATTCAAGCACTACACTGATTCAATTAGTAAAGATGACAAAAGATGAAAATGGAAATTGTTGGAATGTCTGTAGTAGGATGTGCACACTGGTGTACTATTGGTGGATGTGTGAATTAATCCAATCATTTAGGAAAGGAATTTGGAACTCTATCCCAAAGTGAAACTGATTCAGCAATACCATTATGAGCCATATAACCCAAAGAGGTCAAGGACAAAAGAAAAAAATCCTATGTGTACAAAAATAATCACAGTAGTATGTTTTGTTGTAGAAAAGATTTGGAGACAAAATGGGTGTCTATCAATTGAGAACTGGCTGAAGAATGATATGAATGCAATGGAATATTATTAAGCCATAAGAAATGATAAATATGACAGATCTGGAAAAACCTGGGAATATGCAGAGTAAGGTGGGCAGAATCAGGAGTACAATTTACATGACCACAATAATAAAAGAAAAAAACTTTCAAAGACTTTAGAGTTCTGATCAATCCAATAGTCAATCATGACTTCAGACGCCTGATGATGAAACATGCATTGCATCACTTGGCTGAAAGGCAATGGATTAGAGATGCAATAATAAATATAGCCAATGTATAGATTTGTTTTATTGACTGTGATAAGAGAATGTTTCTATTTTTTGAGCTGATGAATAATAAGAATGCAAAATAAACACCCAGAAAAAAAAGACCACCAATGAAATATTAACTCTATACACAGAAGATATGTGTCAAGGTGACTGCCTGAATAGTAAATCACCCAGCTCCTATAAACCCCAAATCCTGAAGCTTACATTAGATCGAATGATTATTAATAAACCCAATGAGAAAGTATGAGGTGACTTTTTCCATTCCAGAACTGCACAAAATTTCATCTTTGTCCTATCCTCTCCAGCAAAGCTAATGCCAGTGCAGGTTAGCTTCCCTGTGCGACCAATTATGGATGACTCAACTATGAGTAGACGACTCTTCTGAGAAAGACCAAATGATAGCAACCTTGGAAGTACCTGAGTCCAGAAACAATTAGTACTCAGAAAAAGAAAGCCCACACTCTTAGGTCTGTAATGCTCTGTCCTAAGAAAGCAAACCTGAAGTTCTGGTAGACAGAAAATTTCAGGGATCTAGGGGAGGGGAGGGTTCAGTGCAGGTTGGTGAAAGAACCATGAGGACCCAGGCTGTGACCAAGCACAGTCAATCATCTCATTTAAAAGTAGGCAGTAAAGAATGGAGCCTGGATCTGGCACAAAGCCCAACTCAAGAACTGAAGTTGGAGAGATGAGTAAATCAAAGAACACACCCTCCAGTATAAAAAATATTGTAAACCTAATTCCCTAAATTCAGAGTTCAGAAAAAACTTAGAAAGGCCAATTTATGTGAGCAAGTAGAAAGAACCACATGATGATGGAGTGCTAACATTCTAATTATTTCCCTTAGGAACCTTCATGTCTTCAAAGGCTACTGAGGGACTTAAAGCATGAAGAAGAAAGTAGAACTTGCGACTTCTCATAACTGGGGTGGGAAAAAGAGGATATAAATATGAAATGGATTGGGGTATTTGGCATCTGATGAACCATACTCTTATCTGAAATGGCCAAAGAAGGATTAAAAACACATACCTCTACCTCCCACCCTCCCACCCACTCTGGTTTGGTGTAGAAATATATCAAACTTGACAGTGATACAAGCAGGGATGATTCTTGAAACATAAACTGTTAAAAACTGTTCTCTTGGGTTCAGAACACAAACAGAATAACAACAATGAAGATTTCCCTCTACGTTTCTGATCTTTTATTCATGTGACTCTCCTTCATACTCTCTTGGTACCAGTCAACTTCACTAACAGCAAGTGGCCTTTCTTGATGCTCTCACTTACTGGTATGGCTTTCCTCATTAAATTACTTTGCATGTAGTTTGTATTTACTTAATTGCCTATCTGCTGTATCCCCATAGTAGAATGTAAGCTCCTTGAAGCAAGGCGCTGTGTATGTCTTTGTATCTCTAGCTAAGTGCTTGTACCTTGTAGGTGGGACTTGTTCAAGTATTTTTCAATGATGTCCAACTCTTTGTGACCCAATCTGAGATTTTCTTGGCTAAGATACTGAAGTGGTCTGCCATTTCCTTTCCAGTTCATTGAACACATGAGGCAAACAGGGTTAAATTTCTCGCCCAGTAAGTTCTGAGGCCAGATTTGAACTCAGGAAGATGAGTCTTCCTGTCTCCAGGCCCAGCACTCTATCAATGGCACCACCACACTGCTTTCATACATGGTGAGTAATCAATAAATGTTTCTTGAATTTACTGAAAAAATTTCAGACATGATCACAGTGGTGGTCAGAATACTCTATGCCTGAGCAATCAATAGCAACCGAAAATACAAAACTAGGCACAGAGTCTGCCACACTAATTTTGGTCAAAATGTTAATACATGATGGGAAAAGCTGGCATTTCTTTGGTTTTGGGGGCAGAAAGGTTTAATTGATCTATTCACAGGAAGAAAGTTACAGTCCTAGGACTGAGAAAAAGCAAGAGATTAAAAGTTGAAGAAAATTAAACAATTGCACAACTTGAAAAAAAATGGAGAATATTTGAGCTGAAGTAAATGAATACTGTTTTGCCAATTTTTAATAACCCCATGACCAAAGATAGCAACAATCATCACATTTTCTAAATATATTTTTATGTTGCACCAATCTTTAGATTTATTTTCTCTATTGCTTTCAGGGATTTTATTTTTATTCAAACAAAGCTTTCTAATAATTCTATCATTTTCACCAAAAAATTATATTTGTATACACTGGAGTTTCTCTGTATGTGGTAAGAACTTTCAAACTCATTTGGGTCTATTACTTACATTCCTTATGAAAATGTGTGCCATATGAGACCTAAACTCAAATATGAGAATGGCACTTAACAAAAACTTAAAAATTCAAATTTGAGAAATTGTAACGTCTTTAGGAAATATATATGTATATATGTTCTCCCCCTCCCCCCACAATATCTATATAGACTGTCCTGATATGTCCTGAGTACAGCTGATGGTCCAGTTTTACCTAGCCAAGAAAGAAATGTTTCAAACTGGACAAGCAGAAAGAATTCTGGTGGTTTTTATGCTGCCTGTCTTAAGGACATTAAATTTATACAAACTTCTCCAGCTTCTAATTCTCTAGTAAGCTCATAATAAAGCAACACCTGCCAGTGAGCACCCAGAAAGTCTATAAATGCTTGTGCAATAAGTTAATTTTTACATATTTGTCTTGTATGTATTCTCTACAGGAATGTATAGCTGAAATGTTAGAGTATGTTCTCTCCCCTAGCTAAGCTTAATCTACTCCAGCTGTCTAAGTAAGCAGCATTTTAGAGTTTTGGATAAGGAGAGCTTTATGTAAACATTAACTCTACGTTGGAACCAGAAGATCTTCTGTCAGAAGCTCCAATACAACAGCTTCAATTCACCTCCAGACCCCATTCTTTTGTTCATTTTTATCCTTTGAATTTATGATGGGAAGAAAACTTTAAAATACAGGTTTGCATGCTCCAACAGAATCAATCTAGGGCTGTTGATGGAGGGGGAAGGAAAAGACTATTCAAACACAGCAATCCTGTGTCCTGCAGGGAATCACAAATTGAAGGACTGCATTTATAGAATTCAGTAGGCCAACCAGCCCTGGGCTAGGCATCTGTGCTAGGTTCTAAGATAGAGAATGATCTTTCTATGTAACACTGTCTTTGGTGCCGTAGGGAAGTTGGTATCAGACTTAAAACAGACACGAGGCCACAGAACTACGCATGAGAAGGATCCCTGTGGACTACTATTAACTTACAAAAGTAGCCTGAATTCAGTGTGTAGAATGAACCCGCAGTCTGACTGACCAAGTAAAGGTTACTGAATTAATCAGGGTGCTGGTAAAGTAGGTCTAGACCTGCTTAGTGGCTGTGGTGATGAAAGGGAAAATCTGAGAGACATCCGGATGAAAGAGACAACTGCACTTGTCAGAAGATTGGATATAGGGGATAGAGAACAGAAAAGAACCCTAATCTGGAAGACTAGAAGAAAAGGGATAACTAATGGCAAAAGCAGAATGCCTGAAATGGCGGAATGCCTGAGGAGGCATCTTCCCTGATTAAGTTATCACCCAAACGTTGGGTACCCTAGTCCCTCAAAAATCTATTTCTAGCCATGACTGTACTATTTTCCACAGATAAACCTTTCTGTAACGTTAAAGACCATCATTACTAATCCTTCCATCCCCTCAAAACTCCACTCTTTCAGTTTACTGGTGGGGGGAATAAATCAGAAGAGCTGCTTGACCATTCAGTTAAGTGGCAGTACAACAATGTTGTAGAAATAAGGAAAAGTCTATGATGGTGATGGCAGCAACTTTCCCATTTTTTCAACTTTATTAATCTTTAAATGCTACTTTGTCTATGGCTTTGTCTAATGCAAACAGTAGACAGGCAAAGACAAAAACAAAATTTCCCGAGTCAGAATCTTCAACTTCCACTATGCCAAGGAATTGGACAGATGGTGAAGAAAACTGTAATTTGGTTGAACTGACAGAGGGAAGATTTAGGCACTGAAACTTCTTAAAATCTGTTTCTTCTTGTTTTGTGATATAAAAGTGGAAAACACAGTTTCATAAGAAACATTACTGAGCATGAAGATAGAAGAAAGCCTGGATGAAACTGCAGCCTTAGTAAGGGAAGATCACTGTGAGTAGACAGGAACATGATGGTGCTACCAGGAAATTTGCAAAAGGGCACAACAGCTAGTGCTGGCAATGGCATCTGCCAACACCTGGTCCGCAAGGACATTTTCATTATGTAATTATGAATCTCTGGCTTCATTTACTTATAACTTTCTAAAAAAAAAAATTGGGGAGTTGAAAATTTCCGTGCTTGATCTTGTTCCAAAGTTTATTTTTTTTTCCCCATAGAAAAGTCTGAATTAAATCTACCTAAGTATATCTAAATTGCAGGCCTGGAGAAAAATATTATTTCCCCCTTTTTAATGACAAGTAGTTTCATGCGCAAATAACTCAAAAACAACAAATATTAACACACTTTGCTATGACTATTTTTTCTTTAACAGGCTTTGCTTTTTTGAAAGATTTGAAAAAAATCTCTCCAAAAGAGTCATTTAATAATGACTGTCCATGTGCATCAGTATTTTAGTAGGTTTTTAGATATACTCTCAATAAGTACCTATTAGAACTTAAAAAAAAAAAAAGCTATAAAAATTTCCCTTTGGATACCCATCAATTGAGGAATAGCTGAACAAGCTGTGGTATATGAATGTGAAGGAATACTATTGTGCCATAAGAAATGATGAAGGGGATGGTTTCAGAAACACCGGGGAATTCTCATTCTTCACAGAGTGAAGTGAGCAGAATCAAGACAGCAATTTTATACAGTTACAGCAATACTGAAAGGATAATCAACTCTGAAAGCTGCAGGAACTTCAGCGATGAGATTCATGGTGAAACATGGTATCCATCTCCAGACAGAAAGTGATGGACCCAGAGTGGAGTCTCAAGCAAATTCTTTTCCTTCCTTCTTTCTTTCTTTTTTGGGACATGGTCAATGCAACAATTTTTTTTTGGTATGACTATACATATATACATACATATATATATGTATATATGTGTAATGGGCTTTTTTAAAAATTTGGAACCAGTTTCACAGGAAACATTACTGAGCATGGATTTTACCTCAATGGGTGAAGGGGGAAGAAGATGGAGAGGGAAAGATTTTGGAAATAAAATACAATTTTGAAAAGTAATTCTTTTCAACTGAGAGGAAATAAGTGAAAAAATTATTTTCATTTTATCCCTCTCTACAAAGGAATAAATTCGTTACGAAACACTAAGCTAGAACTCTAAGAACAGTGTAGCTTTCATATATAGCAAATGAAGTGAACGGATGAGTGAAAAAGCAATAAGTGCTTACTGTCTGCCAGATGCTAAGTGGTAAAGACAGAAATACTAAAGAGAGACAATCGTTGCCCTAAAGGAGCTTACCTTCTAGCATTCTAATTCTCACAGGTAGAGATAACTTATATGGGGGATTGGTGGTGAGGGAAGAGTGTTTTGGTTTAGGAAGCAAATGGTTTCTAGAAGCAATGGTGGTATCAGTTTGATTACATTCCAGAGCGCAGAAAGAGGTGGAAAGGTGGGTAAACGAATTGAGTTGCAGCATAAAATCACCATGATGGTGAATCATATATTGGTGAGTGTAGCAGGCTAGCCTTTGTGAGCTTTCACCAATCAGGAGAGCAAGGATGATTTGTAAGATTGCTAAATACATAAATTATTTAGTAATATTACATTATAGGGAAGTGAGCAAAACCATTTATAACACTGAGATTATGTTTTTTGATTTGTGGATTTTCATTTGTAGTTTCCAATATTATATAACAGGAGGGTTTTTTTTCAGGTTTTTTTTTTTGGTATGTTTGTTTTTTAACCTTAAAGGATAATTTTCTTAACAGAAGTTAAAAAAATGGGAGATACTAATTAGAAAAAACGATCAGCTCCAATATGTCAGTATGTAAGGGAACCTCATAAAGCTTTAGGTAACTGATAATGTGACAGCTGTCTTTAAATATCTTAAAGGCTGTCATGTGAAAGAGACTGGTTTTGTTTAACCTCAAAGAGAAGAACCAGGAGCAGAGGGTTAAGGGTACGAAGAGATACACTTAGACTTGATATATAAGGAAAACTTCCCAATAATCAGTGCTATACAAAAAAGGAAAGCATTGCTTCATGGGAGGTCTTCAAGGCAAAGCAGGATAACCACATGTTAAATATATGTAGAGGGCATTCTCATTCAGGCATGAGTCAGAATATATCATCTGAGTTCCCTTCCAACACTGAGATTCTGTAGATAATAGCCTAGAGCTAATACTGAAGGTAGATGTTTTAAACACTGTCCTACCTCATATCTCTTCATCGGTCCCTAGCTTTAGAATGCACTCCCTTTAACCCTTGACAGTTACTGTGGTGCTCGGTTTTCCTGCTCATCTCTGCTTTCCCTCCACCGTCTCAGACTCCACTCACCCCCCATCTCCTCACAGTGTCCGTTTCATCCTCCTTTCGCTAACAAGTCTTTATGCAGCTCCCTGGTATCGTCACCTCTCTGCCTGCTCCCTTTTTCGTGTGTCTTCAATCTCCCCTTCCAGCTATGCCACAATTTAATTCAACAGGCATTTCCTAAATGCTTACTTGGTGAAAGGTATTATGATAAGCTTCAGTGATACAAAGACAAAGCAGTCCCTCCTCTCAAGGGGGCTTCTTTTTGCTATTCTAAAGATATAGAAGAAGAGCAACATGAGATTTTTCTACATAAATATTAGCAGAGAAGGTCATCTGGTACACCTAAGGAAGTTACGTGGACAAAGTGCTGGACCTGAAGTTAGGAAGACTCAGGTTTGAATTTTGCCTCAAACATTTACACTAATCATGTACCTCTGCTCAAGTCACTTAACCTCTCAGTTTCAGTTTTTTCATCTATAAAATGGACTTAACAATTGCATCTACCTTACAGGGTGATTGTGAGAATAAATGAGATACTATATGTAAAACACTATATAAATATTAGCAATTACAAGCTACTACTGCTGTACAGAAATGCCAACATTTCAAAAGGCTGTGAAACTTTTACTGACTCTATGGAGTAATGTACCTCGGAAGACGGTTCTAGGGTTTGCTGACCTGTCTGTTAAGCCTCAGGCAGTAAGTAAGAGTAACAAGCAGTCCTCATATTTATAATACCCATAAATGTCATTATGTCTTTTCCTTTGCAGATCACATGGAACTGCTTTTTTGTTCAATAGCTGGTGCCACAAAGCTGGAATCTATGCGGTACATGATACAGGATGATGCTTTAATAAGTTTTCATAGTGGTCCAGGTATAAACTGACCTGCTCCTGGGTCATCTTCTGCAGCTCACTTTCCCAAGCTGCCCGATCATCGTCCAGGTGATAGGAGGCAGGTGGAGTTAGTCCTCGCAGAATCAGGGGATCTCTGTCATGGCAGAGAGATGTCAGATGTCCAATGTACAACTTCAATTTGCTGCGGTTCTGGTCAAGTTCTAAGAGGGGCTGGATTATCTGAGGTGAAAGAATGAGGACCATCAGGGACAAGGTGGCTGGGAAAATTCAAACTTTTTTTGTAATTTTCCTACTCATTCAAAAGCAGAAATGTAAATAAAACCACTCAAATCCCTGAGCTTAGAAGGGCTACAATTAATGACAATTAATTAATTATTACAATTAATTTCACGTAATTACTAAAACAACTCATTTTGCCATTTCTACTACTCTGAAAGAAGAAAGGAGAGATTGCTGAGCTTTTCATCAACTCAAGAAGCAAAAAACTGCATTTAGACCAAGGACTAACCAAAAAACCCAACCCAATGGGTAGGTAATCAGAGACGACATTCCCAACCCTCCTGCTGCTTCACAGCTTTTACTGTGTCATTCTCCATTGACCCAATCTAGACAGTAATCCTATTTTAATAGGCTCTTATGAAATTAGTTTCAATGAAGGCTACTAGAAATTTCTCACTTGAAAGACAGGACTACAATTCATATGGTTCTTTTACCTTCTACAATGACTGTACAGAAAAGAGCTTTTGTCTGAGTACAGTGAGTTTGTTACCAAATTAATCCTTGAATTTCCCATGGAGGCTTTTTGAAATGTCAGTTAATAAATTCTCATACAGGATGAGATGCCTGACTCAGAGGCCGGGACTCTCTGTACTATTCCAAGTTCTATGAATTATTCTATGCATATCTACTTATGAACCTTTGAAGAATAGTTCTATATTTAGTTTTTCCTTCGTATTAGTCCTCTGATTTTCCTCCCAGGAAAAGACACTAGTTAATTCTGATTCAGGATCTCATTTTATAGCTATTCCCTATATTTTCAGCTATATCAGTTTAAGAAGGGTGTATGGACACATCTCACATCCGTGTTAGAGAAGCACCAGCCTGATACACAATAGCTGATTGTACAGCCTAACCAAAATGCTGGCAATACTCAAAATGTTCCCAAGGTCTATAAGGCTGAGTTTTCCACCTGTTGCGGATTAGCAGGCTGGCATGTTTCATTAGCAAGACACCTCTGACCCTACTAATGAAAGAAGTGCCTGACAATTTCTTAGAAACAGGGGTTTCGTAGACAACATTAAATTATTCCCTTTATCCCTCCAATAATTCTCTACCTTTCCTTTTATTCTGACAGTATTTCAATAGAATAACTATTACAAAGTGAGAAGAAAAGGTACCACTAAGTGACTATCTACAACAATTCTGTATATTTCTGAATACATCTGTATATAATATAATACAATATTATTATAATATATTGTGAATACTCTAGGAGACATCTGATATCATAAAACTAGAAAGCATAAAAAATCAGGGAAAGGAGTTAATTTATATGTATTAGACACATATACAGAAACTAATGAAGGTTAAAAACCTCACTATCATTATTTTGATTATTAAATTATTAAAGAAAAAAATAACATGATGATAAAAATTGTAACACTTAGTACCCTACTGAAGGGGCTTATATGGCAGTAGACTAATGGGACCAGCACTCTGCTAAAATTTCCTATAAGTTACAGGTGTATACATATTGCCCATCAACCTTGGAAGGCAAATACTGTTTTAATTAAGCATGGGACTCTCAGTGGGTAAGAAAAAGCATTGGGCGGGGAGGAGCCAAGATGGCGGAGTAGAAAGACTCACATATGCTAGCTCAGAACCCACAGCCCATAAATTTCCTGTAAAAAGAACTTGCCACAAATTCTGGATCTCTGCAAGCCACGCAGAAACACAGTGGAAGAGATTTCCGTTCCAGAGAGCCCTGGAAAGCCGTCCCCAGGGGTCCATCGCACACAGAACAGCGGAGCCCACCCCTGCACTGCCCTGGCCAAGTGGGCCCAGAGGAGCAGATCCAAGTACAAGTCGCGAAGGTCCCTCCACCCACAGGCACTGCAGGTCAGTGATAGAGACTTTTGCGCTGGCCGAGAGGGGAGCAGGGTGTTTCTGTGACTCGGGCCCCCTCGGGAGGCAGCGGCAGAGGGAGCGGCAGAGGCAGTGGTGGCCCGGGACTCCCGGAGCAGGCAGGGGCTTGGGTCCATTACCAAAGGTCTGTGTATAAACCCCGCCCTGAGGGAACTGAGCCTGGGAAGCAGCCCTGCCCCCACCAGAACTTAAGCTCACATTGAATAGCAGCCGTGCCCGCCACTGAAAGCCCCGAGGCTGGGGAGCAGCATTTGAATCTCAAACGTCAAGTTCTAGCTGGGCAGATATAGGCGGGGGTGGAGAGGAATCTCAGAAGTCAAGTAAATGGCTGGGAAAATGCCCAGAAAAAGGAAGAAAAATAAGACCATAGAAAGCTACTTTCTTGGGGGACAGATGTTCCTGCTTTTCATTTCTGATGACGAGGAACAAGTCTTACCATCAGGGAAAGACATGGAGGTCGGGGCCTCTCTATCCCAGACATCTGAGGTGGATGTCCGGTGGGCTCAGGCCATGGAAGAGCTCAAAAAGGATTCTGAAAATCAAGTTAGACAGGTGGAGGAAAAACTGGGAAGAGAAATGAGAGGCAAGAAAAGCATGAAA
Source organism: Bettongia penicillata ogilbyi (assembly GCA_023548195.1). Lineage (NCBI taxonomy): Eukaryota > Metazoa > Chordata > Mammalia > Diprotodontia > Potoroidae > Bettongia > Bettongia penicillata. Next base: position 2,249,503 of record JAJHZJ010000732.1, read on the forward strand.
AATGGGTCAATACCTTGGTAAAGCAGACCCAAAAAAATGCTGAAGAAAATACCTTGAAAAATAGGCTCACTCAATTGGCAAAAGAGGTTCAAAAAGTCAATAAGGAGAAGAATGCTTTCAAAAGCAGAATTAGCTAAATGGAAAAAGAGGTTCAAAAGCTCACTGAAGAAAATAGTTCTCTCAAAATTAGAATGGAACAGATGGAGGCTAATGACTTTCTGAGAAACCAAGAAAGCACAAAACAAAACCAAAAGAACAAAAAAATGGAAGAGAATGTGAAATATCTCATGGGAAAAACAACTGACCTGGAAAATAGATCCAGGAGAGAAAATCTAAAAATTATGGGACTACCTGAAAGCCATGATCAAAAAAAGAGCCTAGACATTATCTTTCATGAAATTATCAAGGAAAACTGCCCTGACATTCTAGAACCAGAGGGCAAAATAAGTACTGAAGGAATCCATAGATCACCGCCTGGAAGAGATCCAAAAAGAGAAACTCCTAGGAACATTGTGGCCAAATTCCAGAATTCCCAGGCCAAGGAGAAAATATTGCAAGCAGCTAGAAAGAAACAATTCCAGTATTGTGGAAATACAATCAGGATAACACAAGATCTAGCAGCTTCTACATTAAGGGATTGAAGGGCGTGGAATAGGATATTCCAGAAGGAATTAGGACTCAAACCAAGAGTCATCTACCCAGCAAAACTGAGTATAATACTTCAGGGGAAAATATGGTCTTTCAATGAAACAGAGGACTTTCAAGCATTCTTGATGAAAAGACCAGACCTGAAAAGAACATTTGACTTTCAAACACAAGAATGAGAAGAAGCATGAAAAAGTGAACAGCAAAGAGAAGTCATAAGGGACTTACCAAAGGTGAACTGTTTACATTCCTACATGGAAAGACAATATTTGTAACTCTTAAACCTTTTCAGTGTCTGGGTAGTTGGTGGGATTACACACACACACACACACACACACACACACACATGCATACATACATACATACATGCACACAGAGACAGAGAGCACAGAGTGAATTGAATAGGATGGGATCATATCTTTAAAAAATGAAGGTAAATGGTGAGAGAGAAATGTATTGGGAAGAGAGAGGGAGAAATGGAATGGGGCTAATTATCTCTCATAGAAGAGGCAGGCAGGAGACTTTTTAGTGGAGGGAAAAAGAGGGGAGCTGAGAGAAATACATGAAGTTTACCCTCATCACATTTGACTAAAGGAACGAATAAAATACACACTCATTTTGGTATGAAAACCTATCTTACAATACAGGAAAGTAGGGGAGAAGGAGATAAGCAGGGTGGGGGGGGATTATGGAAGGGAGGGCAATGGGAGGAGGGAGCAATTTGAAATCAACACTCTTGGGGAGGGACAGGATCAGAAGAGAGAATAGAAGCAGTGGGGGGCAGGATAGGATGGAGGGAAATATAATTAGTCTTACACAACATGACTATTGTGGAAGTCATTTGCAAAACTACACAGATATGGCCTATATTGAAATGCCTGCCTTCCCAAAGGGAATGGGTGGGGAGGGAGGGATGGGGAGAATTTGGAACTCAAGGTTTTAGGAACAACTGTTGATTATTGTTCTCGCTACTAGGAAATAAGAAATACAGTTAATGGGGAATAGAAAGTCATCTGGCCCTACAGGACAAAAGAGAAGATGGGGACAAGAGAAGGGAGGGATGATAGAAGAGAGGGCAGATTGGTGATAGGGAAAATTAGAATGCTCGGTGTATCAGGGTGGGGGAAGGGGAGAAAATTTGGAACCCCCCCAAAAATTTGATAACTAAAAAAAAAAAAAGAAAAAGAAAAAGCATTAGGGAGAAGTTAGGGGGCATCCCACTGGCAATATTCAAGTAAATGCATTTATACTATATTCTTTTGATTACACATCTTTTTATATTTCACCTTCACAGACACTTTTTTAAGAATCACGTTCCTCACAATGCAGGACAACACAGTTCCATTTTATTTTCTGATTTCCTTTAGTCTGATCTCTTCTACTCCTTTGAACAAACTGTCTACAAAACAATAATTTCTCGTATTCCCAGTGGATTTGAATTAACTTCCCTTTTCAACATTCAGAGTCCCAAAAGGCCAGATTAATTCAGGTAATGATTTCCAACGTTAGACTGTCACATCTGTGCTTCACGGTTCAAAGACAGGAACTTTTACCCAAGAAATGTCTTCTATATTTATTGCACTCATGTTTTGAGCTTGATAACAGGCATTAAAAGTGTGACCATTTAGGAGTAATGGAAGGTTCAGATTTCTTATAATGAAATGGAATTTAAAGGGCTCCTAGTCCACTAATGTATGAACAGAAGGTTATTAACATATCTTTCAGTTCCAATTTTCAGTCATGGGTGTTTACCTCAAATCGATTTAAATGCATCACTTCGGCTTGAATCCTAACTGATTAAAATAAAACAGTACTTGCAGTCTGAGTCAACACACTACTGACCAATTTAAGAATGGAATCTGATTCTGTATCTTCTAGGACAAGAATCTATTCTATCCGGTGGTTATTTTGTTTCTCCTCTACTTATCTATCAAAAGGTATTTGTTGCTTCTATTAAGGTGATTACTGAAAATATGTGAAACTGTTCCATGAGTAGTAATACTTCCACACACAATCATAAAGCCAACATCTCAAAGTCAGGGTGTCCTGGGTACCTTAAGAGTCAAGTAGAAAATAACTTTATGCATTCAGTTCCACTAGCATTTATTTAGCATCGACTGGGTACGAGGAACTATGCTGAGTGCTGGAGATACAAAAAAAAAAATAAAGAAAAACACTCCATATTCTCAGTGACTTAAAATTCTACTGGGAGATACATGTATACATGTACAACAATTAAATGAATAATGTGAGGAGAGAAAGTATAACTGAATATATCACAAAAGGTTTTCCACAAGAGGTAGCACGTAAACTTTTCCTTGAAAGAAGGGAGGCATTGTAAGAGATGGATATAAGAAGTGTATTCCAGGCACAACAGACAGGTCAGTCTGGCTGGAATGTAAAGTACACAACAGAGAAAAATATGAAATGTGTGGAAAGTTTGGAGCCTGGTTGTGAAGGCTTAACATGCCAAAGTATGGGGTTTGCACTTCTTCTCTAAAGGCAATAGGGAGTCCCTGAAGATTTGAGAGGTAAGGAAGCATGTGTGTGACATGACAGCAGACCTGTGTTTGAGGAAGAAAATTTTGACAGCTAGCTGAGGAGGGTTTGGAAAGAGCAGAAATAAGAAGCTAGGAGACCGATGTGAAGGCCTTTACAATAATCCAGGCAAGAGGGGATGTGGGCCTGAACTTGAGTGGTGGCCATGTGAGTGGGAGAAAAGGATGAATGTGAGAGACGTGAAAGTATAACTGTCAATATTTTCTCTCCTCTGCTCCTTTTCTGTCTAACATGAACTGGCCATTTAATAGAGACAACACATTACATATACCCTAAAACTACTATTGCATAATCTCAAGGGTATGCAAGAGAATTGGTTTGCCAGAATGACAGTGTCCTTGGATCCAAAAGTGATATACATTATCCATGTACAAATTTAATGGACTGGCAAGGAACCCTAGCAATTATTATCATCAGACATATTAGCTGCATGAATACATTAGCTACATTATTCCCCCCTGAAACTACAAAGCTACAGGAAATTTCACAGAATCACAATTGGAAGGGAATTCAGATGACATCTACTCCAACATATAACTGAACAAGAAGCCCTTCTACAATACGCCCATCATGTAGTCACCATGCCTTTACTCGAAGATCTCAAGTAAGAAGGAGTCCACTGCTTCTGGGGCAGTCCATTTTATTTCTGGATAGAGCTTATTGTTAGGAAGCTTTCCCTTACATCATGATAGTAAACTAATCACCTTTCTTGTTCTGAACATTCTACCTTTCTTAATGCTAAGATTGCAATAGCTTTTCTGGCTGCCACATAGTCCTACTCTGATGCCATATAATAAAGTACAAGTGACCCTAGGATCTTGAAGGCAAAAATTCTGGCCAATTCTTCCAAGACAGAAAAGTTTGCTGTCTGTGGACCAGTTTAGCTATCCATACAGAGACTCATCACAAATAGCTTGGCCACGAGTTAACAAATTCTTTGTCCACAGAAACCCATGAAATAACTAAAATTAAAAGAAAAGGAACTCAGTCCTATATAACCAACTTCTGCTTTTATGGTGGAGGTGGTAGAGTGATAAAAATGAGCAGAGTATGCTAAGAGTTACAGCCACTTACATCCTGTGAGTTTGATACTTTGTTTTGGGAAATTTTCTAAACTCTTAACTTATGGAGGAGGCACAGACCTGTATTGGTAGAAGTTTCCTCATTTGGGAGTTTCTTCTATTAATAGACTCATAGGTCCATCCCTATCCCCTGTCCCTTTAAAAAAAAACAAATGAGGTAAAGAGCTGAGACTGTGTCTTTGAAAAAAATAAACAAACTATTAGGCCAGCAATTTGCCAGCTGCCAAGAAAGGTGGTCCTTAAAGCCCTTAAACCTATGTGTACTGGGGAATCACAGAGGAAATCAGAGGAAATTGGTGATGATCATCTGGGCTCCATTCTGCTTCTCTCTGGTCCCAGTGGCTGCAGCATTCATTCTTGATTACAGACATGAAATAGAAATTTTGGAATAAGCATGTCTTCTAGACAGAGAATGGAAGGTTAATAGACCTGTCAGCTGTGTAAATTGCACTAAACCCCACAACCTTTCATTTTTGTTTCACCCCCCTTAAGAACTGAAATGTTTCCAATAAACTTGGGGTGGAGAGAGTGTGAGAGGGTACATGGGAGCAACTTTTAAGGATTTTTGATCATAAACATATCTCGATAATGAAGGAATCACTCTAAATACAGGTTATAACTACAAATCACACAAGACTCAATTTATCACATGGTTTTCCCTATGGATAGCCAGTGAAAATTCAGGGAACTCACAAATTACAGGGTAAATTTCTAATAAGAAACAGGATCTAACAATATATGTGGTCAAAGCAGGCAGAAACTAGACTCCAGAAAGAACCTCCTAAGAATAACTTCAGTGATAGTGGCAGCTAGGTGGCTCAGTGGATACAAGTGTCCAGCCTGGAATCAGGAAGAGTCATCTTCCTGAGTTCAAATCTGGCCTCAAATGCTACTAGCTGTGTGACCCTGGACAGGTCACTTATCCTCATTTGCTTCAGTTTCCTCATGTGTATAATTAGCTGGACAAAGAAACAGCAAAAAGAGAGTTTAGCTACCATTTGGAATTGAGGCAAAAAATACATAGGTATGCTACATATGTACATATAAAATTAAAAACAGATGTTTGGTGAAAGGTAAGTCACAAATGGTATCTGCTCTACTATTGCTAAAAGCAGAAATAGCGAGGAAACAAACTATGCCAGGTCAGAAACCTGTAGTGCTGTGTGTGTGTGTGTGTGTGTGTGTGTGTGTGTGTGCGTGTGTATGTGGAGGGGAGGCAGGGCTGGGGGTGGGGTGCGTGTGTATAGTTACGGTAAGGTGGGGAATGAGAGAATGAGAAAGGGCAAGGTGACTGCAAAAAAGATCAGTAGTCATTAGCTCAGGTCTTTCAGAAAAAGGAAGAATACTTGTGGGAATCTGCACAGGCTACTAGAAAATGGAAAGAAAGATATTTCTGAACAAGAGAAAAGAGATTAGCTAACCAAAAGAAATATGAGAGGTATTCTGATTAGCACTGGTAAAAACTCATTGTTATATACTGAAATGGGGCATAGCTTCCTTTGAGTCAGGAGTGGATACCAAAGACCACTTGGACTTTTTTCCACAAAAATACCTGAGCCTAGGCAACTAAACTTTTGAATAGATTTTGTTATTTTACCTTCTGAAAGCTATTTCCTCACTCCCATTGTTACTCTGACCTAATCAAATGAACAATATTTAAATTTTCTACTCCCACTATCTGAAAATTCCCTCAAACCTGAAAGGCTGAGAGGGATCTTAGCTGCTCTGACAGAGTTGTCTTTCCTGGATTTATTTTTGCCAGTCAATGAGGAAATCATAAAGCAAATTTTTTTTTCCTGAAATTTTTACATAACATGAACACATGCAACAGATTAACAATTTCTTTCACTTTGGATACTATCTTGGATTTAGGGCTTTCTTATGGGAAAAATAAGAATAAGGAATGCTGTTTTCTCTATCCACTTTCTCTGTTTAAGAACAAAAACTCCCATGAAATATTTGAATCACCAAAAATACACCTGGTAATTTAAACAACTTGTTCTTCTAGGAAAAGTTTAATTTATACACACAATCCAAACCTTGTTGGACATTTGTTAATAGTATATTACTATACAGATCAATACAATTAAAATGCATGCCTTGGAAAACTTTTCTCACGTAAAGATACAATTTAGTGGTAGTGGTAGCATTCTATAGGAAGATGGTAAACAACTGGGGATTTTATAAAACAAGGCTGAGGTGATCTAACAAAGGGGATTTAAGGCAAGAGGATTTCAGGACTATACCACAAAATCGGACTCTAACAGGAAGCATCTTCAGAAGCCAACAATTACAACTCACAGCTGAACAAGAATCCCTTTTACTAAGTCTCTCATAAGTGACCATCCAACATCCAATAAGAAAAAGCTTAGCACTCCCTCAGGGCAGTTCATCCAAACCTTGGATAGCTCTATCCTGTAAGGTTTCATTTTTCATATCAAGATATATATATATCAAAATGTATCAAGATATTTTTACATCAAGATATATATTTTTATATCAATTTTTTTTGATATCTGCTTCTCTTCAGTTTCCATATGCTGATCCTAACTGTCCATTAGACTCATGCAGAACAAGCCTAATCTTTCAGCCATGGCAAGTCAGACTAGATCAAGTAGAAAAGCACCCCAAGGTAGATAAAAGATGTGGTTAAGTCAAGCTACTGGCACCATTGATCACTACTATCCCCTCAGATCCTAATGGATTTTCCTGAATCTCAGTGCCTCTGGGAATAACTGTGCTCCACAGATTACTGGATCTTTGTCTAGGCTTCAGCCATCATCAAGGGAGGTAATCACCAGCTCCTCTGATACCACCTACTGCCACCCACAGGAAAATAAGCCCACTAGCTGCTGAGGTGGCAGCAGGTCTCCAGAACCACCAGTCTGGCTTTGGCTCATATCCTGGGAAGTAGCATCCATGGTAATCTAGTCTGACTACTACTTCTACCAGTTTTAAAGTTATAGCTACTGAAGACTGAAGAAAAAACATCACCACCAAATGACTTAATATCTGAAAATGGTGTGATTTTGTCACTAGATTAAATGCTATGTATTACCATATCCTTTGCTGCTACACCCTAAAGACTCTAGGACAGGGGTGTAGCCTCAAGGTCACATGTGGCCCTCTAAGTCTTCAAGTGCAGAACTTTGAACCCTAACGTCACAGAACAAATCCCCTTAATAAAAGGATTTGTTCTGTAAAACTTTAAAGTACACCAAGGTGCATTTCATACTTGTATTCTTTAAAAAAAGAAATGTAAAATATCAACATCTTTTTAAAAAAACACTGATAACTTCATAAATGAAACTAAAGCAACCTTTTGGTCATGATTGGTAACTTTTATTCTCAATTCTTAATAAACTCTTTAATTAGTTAAGTGCTTAGAGGTCAAAGACTGTTATTCTTAAATACTCTGCATAGTGCTCAATTCGTTAGAATGCTTAAGCTAATTAAGATTCAAGAAGAAGATGAAATAGAAAATCCAACACTTGAAAACAGTGATGGGAGGCAAAGGAAAAGTATGTGCACAGATGTAAGTTCCTGATTTCTACTTACAGTGTAGTATTTCTTTTTCCCACCCCTTCCCCCATTAGGACCAGCCATCATCTTATTCCTCTTAATGTTTATCTTCCCTTCATTTTCTTTCTAGCCAATACTCTTTTTGGTCATAACAACTCTTACCAACTTCAAGTAACTCAACCAAATGAAAATACTGTGCTTGTACTACATACTTGCTAGAGGTTCTTTATACATAACTGCTGGAATGACTGTTGACAAGTTATAATCCTCCTGAATGTGGTAGTGTTGCCGATAGAAAAAGAAAGCTTTCCTGTGATCATATGAACAAGCATACACATAACATGAGTTTTTACCCACTGGTCTAATATACTCCACTTAAACAATTCACTCTTCTAATCAGCTGCTTCTCTTTAAAGCACTGGTTCATATCATTATTATTATCATTATGTAGAATTGTAGACATTTCATGACTCCAACTTTCTTCAGCTCCTATTTACAAAAACCTGTTCAACAATTCATAAATTCAGTAACGAAGTCCCTACATATACAAAGTTGTATTACAGTGGTTAAGTATGATAGTGATACAGTACAGTCACACGTGGCTTCAAGCACACATGCACACAGTCGAACTTAGTTTAGCTGTGGGTAGGCGCCAATAAACGGAACTACTACATCTTGGTGTCTCATACTAATTATAGCTTGTACCTTCTAGGAAATCACAGCTGCTCATCTGGCTGCCTGCCCTTACTTGCTCTCATGTTAGTTAACAGTAAGAATTAAATTCATTTAACTTATCTATGCTTTATCATCTCAATTAAAATTTTTATTTACTTCAACAGTTCTCTGGCAGGAGTTACTGCAGTATCTCAGTACCTAATAATGAAATTTAATGAGGAAAGAATATCCATTCTTTTGTGCCAGAAAGAGAAACATGGCTATCTGTAAGGCCTGAAATATGAGCCATTCAACCATTAATTCCAGAAGTATGCAAATCCATTGCTAACAAAATAAGTTTTGTGAGGAAAGGACTAATATGAGAGCAGTTAAGGGTAAGCAGCCAATAAGGAATCATTATCCTGTGTAGATAGTACTTTTCAACTGGATATCCCATAAGCACCTCAAACTCAACAAGTCCAATACACAACTCATCTTTCCCCAAAATCTATCTCTTTTGTGAACTACCCTATTTCTATTAAGGGCATTATCATCAGTTACTCAAACATGCAATATCAATGTTATTTTCAAATCACTTACCGTCTCATCAGTTCCAGTTCTTATAATTTTTATTTTCACAAGATCTCTTCCCTCACAATTAGGAACCCAGTTCAGTCAAGTCAAGAAGCACTTAATAAATGTGTATTCTACCATGCACTGACCAGGCCCCTCCTAATTGTTTTCCTTGATTCAAGTCTCTCTTCACTTAAATACATCCACAAATTAGCTATCAAAGTGATTTTCCTAAAGCACAGGTGACTCAACAAACTCTAGTGGCACCTTATTAGTTGAAAGATTAAGTCTTCATTTGCTAAAATGTTAACTATTTTACAGATGATAAGATATATCACCTCACAAACCAGAGGGCCTAACGTTTCAAAGAAGAGGCTGAGATTGAAATTAAGTAACCCCTATCATCAAGAGTCTGCCAAAGAGAAAAAGACAAAATCCCATCTTAGAGTAACAATATACTTGGCTTCTAAAGTTAAAAAACAAGGCTATTTTTTAAAAGGGGAGCTGTTTGCCTTTTTTCCTTTTGGGCAATCAAGGTTAAATGACTTGCTCAGGGTCACACAGCTAGTAAGTGTTTGAAGTCGAATTTGAACTCAGGTCCTCCTGACTCCTTGGGCTGGTGCCACCTAGCTACCTCCTGCGCTTTAATACTAACATAGACTCCTGAGCTCTCTTGTCTCAGTTACATTCCATGACTAGCTATATTTGAATATGGCTCTTGTTCCATGTAGTTCGCTATCATTAGCTCTTCTTAATACTTCAATGCCTCTAGGATCTCATCAACGTAGGTACTCCCATCAACAGAACAAAACATATCCACACATTCTCATTCCATCCCTGTCCAAATTTCCATGGAGGACCTATCAAATATGCTGAAGGCTTTCCTTTAGATATTTTAATATTCTATGGGTACAAGTCTGGCACTTGGGTTGTCTACATGTTTTCATTTGCATTTGAGACCAACTCATCTCCTTTTTCAATCATACATTTCCTTCACAATATATATTTGAGTCACTTCTAGCATGCAATTCATCATTGGTGATACATTGTAGAGTCCACTATGCATGCATGTCTCCATCACCTTTTATGTCACTTGCACTTCAGATTCACTGTGGACTGTGGTATTCTATGACTGGCAGCCATAAAGCATCACTGGAAAAATAGTGTCATTAAAAAGATGAGGTTTTGCATGAAGGCAAATTTGGGATTACTAACAATAACATTCGAGTTCCTAAATACAATCAATGTATTTTTTTTCTCATCTTCAGAAGTAGGTCTAGCTCACAGTCCATCTGAAATTCATGTAAGATATGTATACTGGCTTCCCATTCTATTACATATCAACATCTGTGCAGTACATATTCTTCAAACACTTGCATTTTTCCTATGTAACTTAAAATAGTCCAAAGTTTCTTGAAGGTTACTCATCTTACTGGAGAGGACCTACACTATACTGTAGTTTAATGTAATCAGCACAATGCCATCTGCACCTCAGAAGCATTTGGAGGACCTCTTCTATTTGAATTGTGCATAACATATACTCCAAAACTACTGCAACATTCAAAACATGATATGATGGGGGATTGTGGAAAATTACATTCAGAGAATCAAAAATGGAGCCAGAGAGGAATGAAGCAGTGAACATGATTGATCTGGGCACATTCCTTAGCACAGAAGTTCTGGGAAGACCTGACCAATCAGAGGAAGGCACTTCCAGGGGTAGAGTAATTTCCCAGGGTGAGAAGGCCACTGGATTATGATGGAGAAAGAGCTCCAAAGAATCAAGAGTGGAGCCCAAAGAAGAATGAAAGACTCTTGGAAAGGATGCTCTTTATCATTTATGTGACAAATGACCATTCAGTCTTTGCTTGAAAACTTCTAGTGAGATGGAGCCTACTACCTTCAGAGGTAATCTATTTTACTTCTAGACACTGTGCTAAGGAAACTATTACTTTTTTTTCTGGACATTATCTCTCTTAATGTAGTGAAATGTAGTAATGCAGTCAAAGATAATACATGCTTTCTTTGGGTTTTCAAAGTCTTATGCCAACAAAGCAAAAAGTTCTGCCGGATTCTACCCAGACAAAAAAGTTTCAAGTATGAAACTGGTAGCAAGTCAAACTTCATATATGAGGATCAAAATAGTTAAGGACAGAGTAGGTTGAGTAAGATTTGGCAACAAAATGCCCCCCACCCTCAAATGGCTCTCAGGGCTAAGTGCTCACCTCGTTTTTGCCATGACTGTGGTATAGATAATATTACAAAGGGGTTGTAGGTGCTAGGAATCACAGAGTTTTATACCACCTAAAAGACTAACTTACTTGTTGGTATATTAATTAGATCTTTAACCTATGACAAAGGAATTTATATATTCAACCTATTATATGCCAGGAAATGTGCTACATGGTGGGAATACTAGGGAAAAGAAGGAAACAATTCTTATTTGCAAGAATATTCTAAAGACAGAGATAAACAGACATATGTATAATAATACACAGCATAAATACAGAGTTAGTAAAAATAAATGTATTCAAAGTAGTTAAATACAAGGTAGTTTGGAATGGGGGCACTAGCAATTGATGGTAGAGAATCAGGAAAGGCTTTATGCAGAAGATGATACTTGAGATGAGTCATAAAGGAAGAGAGGGTTTCGCTGAAGAAGTGGTAAGAGGAAAGCATGGGGAACAGTCTGTAGCAAAACATGGAGATAGGAGCTAAAGTGTCATGCATGAGGAACAGAGAAGCCAGTTTGGCTGAACTGCAAAGTCCGGGAGGAGGAGTAATGTCCATCGAAGCTTGAAGGATTACAGCCAGTGATCAAAGGAGTTTATATTTTATTGTAGGGTCAATGGAACATTGATAAAGGAAGGCACTGGCTGCCTTGGGCATACGTATAACATTCCATGGGCAATTTTTATTATTACACTAAATGAAGCATAACACATTACAACGGAGAATTATGACCGTGAATTTTAAAGATCTTAATACTTCAATTACTTATTTTCTCTATCCATCTTGTTTTTTGCTATAATTATTTCCTAAATAAAACTGCTTCTTTAGTTTTTGGCAGTGTGAGTATTCAAATAAAAACTTTTGTCAAGTGTGACTTTTGTTAGTTTACATGAAACAAAATTATATTTTTACTTAGATCAAAACAAGTTTCTTGAGATCTTGCAAAAATCTTTTCATAGGAAACATTTAGAACTCACTTTTATGCTAAAAATGTTAAATGTATTTTACCTGCATTTTAATCTATTATTACCTGGCTTATTCAAATAAGCTATTGATACTGAAAATTGGGAAATGGACAAAGAAACAGACACTGACAGAATCACTTGGTCTTGTTGAAATATTAGCAATGTAAAAGAATTGCCCTTCTAAGAAAGACAAAAAAGCCTAGGAACTAGCACAGCAAACAGATACTAGATCTTCATGGCAAGTCATAGAAACAAGGAGGCCAACACCTGTGAATTCACTAGAATAGTGGTGTACAGAAAGATTAAACCTACATGATTTTTAGATTTTTGATAACTGCATTAAAAATGTACAAATATTCATAATAATTCTGTACTGATGGCTAAGAAAAGAACAAATAAAATCATGATCATAGCAGAAAAAAGTGAAGACAAAGGAAGAATGAATGAAAATATGGTTCAGATGTAAGAAATAAAGGAAACCAAACTTCAAAGCCTCCTACTTACACATCATGACTATTTTCTTCAATTCCCAAGTCCATAATTTATCTTCCAGGCCCTCCTCCCTTCTTTTTCCATATTCTTTCAACTGATCTCATCAGCTATGGATATGTCTCATAAATTGCCATATCTCTCTCCTGATCTGTAGTCCCATAACAACTGTTTGCTGGACATCTCTACTTGAAAGACTCACAAATTGCCTTCCCTAGAAACCAATAAGCATGTCTAAAATGAACTCATTATCTTCTTCTAATTGTGATAGTTCCACCCTGATCTATTAAAAACAAGTGCTGATGAAAAATTTAAAAAGGCAAAGCTATTGATATTGACCATTACCATTATCTACAATTCTATTATGTAAAAGTTACCCAATGAGAAAGTCAAACAAACACAGAAACTATCTTAGCCAGCTAACACCAGACTTCCTTGCCAAATAGAAGTGTGGAAATCAAAGGAAACAATGGTTTAGGATTACAAAGACATTTGCAAAATGTTGTGAGGAAGATGGTTAAAGATTACAAACATTATCACATAAGTAAATTAGTAGAACATGGTGGAAGAGAAAAAAAATCCATAAAAAACTTGGGTGTGAGACCCAAATAAGCCATATCACTATCGAATATTCATAATTAAAAATGGCATTAAGATAAAAAGTAAAGAAGAAATGGGAGCTTTCAGCTCTTTTTATAGCAATATGCTTTCAAATTCCTTACAATGAAACCACTACCATTTGGACCACAGCACTTTAATTCCTGATATGAGGAAATAGAAGGGCAGGTATGGCAGAAACTGACATAAGAAACTGAACCAGACCAAGTAGACAAATTTCTGTGCTCTAGGTAATATAATGGCTTTTTTTTTTGTTTTATTAATTTATTTGTTTTCAGTTTTCTACAACCATTTCCATAAATCTTAGATTTTCTCTCCAAGATGGTATGCAATCTTATATGGTTTCTATACATACATTCTTATTAAAGTACATTTTCACATTATTCATGTTGTATACAGGATTTAAAATAAATGGAGGAAACCATGAGAAAAAACAAGCCAAAACAAAACAAAAGAGAAAATATTCTGCTTCGTTCTGCTTTCCAATTCCATGGTTCTTTCTCTGAATGTGGATGGCATTTTGCCTCCAGGTAATATAATGTCGAAAGACAATAGGGTACCTCACAGAGGGGAAAGCAGAATGAAAAAAATTATAGGTAGTATTACTAACTCCAAGAAACTGATGTAGGATGTGCATGTGCATATGTGTGTGTGTGTGTGTGTGTGTGTGTGTGTGTGTGCATGTGTTTCAATCTGGCTATCAATAACTAAAAACCCATATGTCTATTTTGATCTGAATAATTTCTCTCTTAAGAGTACAATCTGCATGTATCTTATTTATGGATGTGCTGATTGCAATTAAGCCCAGAATACTGTAGGGCTTTCTTAATGACATCTAACGAGATAAGTTTATCAACTCATTTAGGAAAAACTACATAAACGAAAAATATCTCTTGTTCTATGATGTACAGTTGAATGGCCAGTTTATTGAATCGGTATGTCAGTATACATATCTAGGATAAGCAATTCAGTTGGATACCCTAAAGATCTATGCAGAGAGGAATGGTGAATATGAATTGTTTTTGTTGCTCAGTCACGCCTGATTCCTTATGACCCAATTTCAGGTTTTCTTTGCAAAATACTGGAGTAGTTTGCCATTTCTTTCCCCAGATTACTGACAGATGAGGAAACTGAGGCAAACAGGATAAAACGACTTGCCTAGGATCAGACAGCTAGCAGGTATCTGAGGCTGCATTTGAACTCAGGGTTTCCTGATGCCATGCCTGTCCCTCTATTTACTGCACTACCTAGCTGCATATTAGTGAATATGATCTGCACACCAGAAGTAGTATAGAATTATCTTCAAAGAAATGTACAAATATAAAAAAGACAGGGCCAGTCATGTAGTGGAAGAGAATGTCCTCATATTTTACTGGTACTCAGGTAATGTTGAAAGATCCAGAAGAAGATCCACAGTACAATGGGTAGACACCTCGTGGAAGAGAGATAAGAGAATACAGAGAAGAACTGCACAGAATGAGAAAGCATGGATGGGTTGTGATCTGTACCACTGGACAGAATATCTATATTGATGAAATCATAGATTCACTCAAGTATTCTATTTCACTAAATTCTCCTGGTGAATTGGCTGGATCATAGTCCTTGGAGCACCCATAATCTTTGAATTTATCAAAATTGTGGATTACCCAAAGAGCAATGGAAAGTTGCAAAACGAGCACAAATAAACTGCAGTATATTTGCAATAATGCAAGAAGTGGCAAAAGGAATACTTCAGTGAATTTGATGATGGGAGTACACAAAACAGTCAACAAACACTTCTAAAGCACCCACTCTGGACAAGGCATTATGCTAACTGCTATGGACACAAATATAAAAAAACTCCACAGGGAGTTTACATTCTTCAGTCATATTCAATATATTCATAGATGAATAATGTACTAAATAAATGGACAATGATTTTTTTGGGGGAGAGGAATTACTGGGGAAAGCAAGGTCTCTTGAAGAGAGTGGCACTTGCTTTAATCTCCAGAACAGGGCTCCTCTAGGTATATTTGGTCCCATCTGGCAACTTTTCCTGTTTTTGTTCTCTTTAGTGTCACTTCTACCTCTCCTATAAGTACAGAAATGATTTTAACTTTAGAGTTCATGTATGGTTTTTCCTCTGTCATTGATGGTTTATTATCATATTCTTTGCAGATCTTTTCCATTTTTGTTTTATTTGGTGTTCTATTTTTTGACTATGATATGTCTTCAGATGACTTTGCTTAATTGTCTTTCTTGCTGAGCTTTCTTTAAACTGGTTTTATCTTTCATAGTTTCTCTGTTTCAGAAGACCACACTGCTCATTAATGTTCATTTATTTTTCCTTGTAAGATATTAAAAACAAATATAATATCTAAATAGGTGTTATGTTTGGTTGCCATCTTGCTCTGCTTGCTAAGTAAATCAAGTACTTGTTGACTAAGGTGCAGTTTCTGGGTATTCTTATTCCGGCATATTTTTTTTTACCTAGGCTTCACTTTCAAATACATTACTGCAATTGGTATAGATGTTATTTCTAATATCTACTTCCCATTGCTGACTACTTATTTAACTGGGTTATCTGAATTGTGTGCTATATTTTTTCTCATTATCCTTCTTTTTGCTTTTTACCATTTCTATCTTTGAACTGATAAGTCAGTAGTCTGACTTTGATTACATCAGGCATTACATTATATTCAGAGAAAACTCCCACATCAATAACAAGATTTTTTTCTGTCTGTTAGAATACTATCTGCTTCTTTTTTTAAATGTTATTTGGTGGATACCATATCTAGGCTTACCAATTTCTTCTTGAAGAAAGTTTTCATGAAATAAAGGGGTGAGGCTTCTGTGTAGGCTACAATTATTTAGCCTCTCTCATTCCTTTTTCTTGGACCAAGCTTTTCCATGTATTTCTCAGTAAGTGGCCAGTCTTTTGGTAAGGAGTCTCTCGGTAGACTAGCTAGGCCAGTCCTCAGAATGTAGACTCATTCTATTTTGAGGGCCATACTTGAAGAACTTCAGTTACAGCAGAACCTGTCAGAGCTGCTTATGCACTTTTGGCATAGTCTTGAAGAACCCAGAGTTACTTCCACTCTACCACAAGACTTGTGTACACACCTTTACAAATGTCAGTTGGCTGATGTGTTCCCTGTGTGTCCACATTAGTCCTCCAAGACAGTTTCTTTCTTTTACTCTCCAAAGAAGCTGTTGGGTATACAGAATTTTGTTTTAGAGAGCTTCCTATTTTCCAGATTTCTTAATTACATATAAGTACCATTGTTTCATTGTGGAGGGAGAGCCCTCAGAGCCAGAAAGACTGATCCATGTCTCCCCTCTGACACATAGTGGCTGTATGACATTGAGCAAGGCACTTCATCTTTCAGTGTCCTAGAGAACTTTCTATGACTAGAAATTGCAGAGAAAATGCTGACTTACAGTGGTAGCAGAAGTTTCTTTACTTAGGAGTTCCCTATACAAACGAAATCACAGGTCCAATCTTTAACTATATACTATAGTATAAAATCACAGGTCTAGATTTGAAAAAAAATATTGTTCACTATTATTTTATGTGCAGGATATTACTTTTTGATTTCAACTGTATTTTAAACTCTTTGAGGACAGACTACTTTTACATTCTTTTATGTCTTACCATGCCAAGCAAAGTGCTGAGCACATAGCTGGTACTGACTAAATTCTGATTATTTTACTTACTGAATGAATTCCTGGAACTGAGTTTTTAGAAGAGCTGACCACTGTCCTGGATGGCAGCAGGGCAAAGTTCACAGAGAAGCCATTTAGGTGTTTTTCATTATGGGGCTGCCACAGAAGCTCAATGGATATTACAGTTAAATTGCTTTTAAGCAAAAGGAGTCATATAATTTTCCCTTTTAGGAAAGAAAATGTGTTTTCTCTTTTGCAATTAGGATCTTCTTGTTTCCTGAACTCTACCAAAATTTTCAAATTTCACCCTAGTTTTATCCGGATGAATTCTCTGCTAAAGTTATCTCTGACCCATTTTTGAAAACCCAGGGTCAGGTTTTGCCCTGACTACTCTGCCATTTCAAAAACTGATACTAATATTTATTATGTGGGAAGATTTATAAACTTCCATTGAAATAACCATTTTCTCCAAGCTCAGAACATTATTCCTATATACTATTCTCTTCAATCTTGCTAGAGGACAACATCTCCCACCCACAGAAAGTTCCCTTGGAGATTTAAGAGACTTCTATTATAGTGCTGATAACTGCACTGAATGAGCATGCTGAACACTTAGGAGATTTAAAAAGTAATAAGGAGATACTATACACAACCCAAATTGTATAAACCAAAAGTAAATGTAAAAAAAAAAAAGCTATCTTAAAACACTATTCTTCTGAAAAGATCTACCAGTACTTTCACAGTCCCTGAAAAATTAGAGATTGATATCTATCTATCTATCTATCTATCTATCTATTTATCTATCTATCTATCTATCCTAAGCAGAACTATTTGGATGCTACACTGTTCTAATAAGCATTCAATCAACTTCCAGATTTTAGTCAATATAAACCAATATTGAATGTTGTATTTTTTAGAAGGCATGTACTCTGCTTGCAGGAGTTCTGGGGATGGTTTATGTAGATACTCTTGTATAATGAAGCCCAAAGAAACAATGTATCAATGGCACATTATATGTCTAGATCATCTTAATGGCCAACAGCTACAGGTAATAGGATGCTAGCAAAAAAAGAAAAAGATTTCTCTATCATGCTTGGTTGCATTTTCCTTGGTACTGAACAGTAGAACTCAAACCCTAGAATACACATTACTTTCCTTTTGGCTTCCAAAGTTTTTATCTAATTTTTGTTTCCAGACATTTTTATTGGTTATTTCTCCCCTTTCTTATCCACTTGTGTAACCTCTTGGTAGTGTTTATGTCACAACTAAAAGCCAATTCTTTTTTTTTTTAATCTTGAATAAAACTCTCCTTTGTAATTCACAGTTTTATCAGTGAGACTAAAGGTAGCATAGATAGATTTAGTTGTCTAGGGCTATTCAAATGGGTAATGGTATAAAAATCTGTTTATTATTAATATTGGATCTATTTAGGAGGAAAAGGGTTCTGTTTGACCTTAAAGAACAGAAGTAAGAACAATGGACAGAAGCAGAAAAAAACAAAGTTAGACTTGGTATAAGGAAATACTTCCTAATGATTTCAACTGTCCAAAAGTGGAGTGGGTTATGTCAAAACACGGCAGTTTTTTCCCCACTGGAGCTAGTTAAACAGGAGTTCTATGGTCATTTGGATGAGTATTTTATAGAAGAAATGACCTGAACTAGATAGCTACTGAGGGTCTCTGAAATTCCAAGATTCTTTTTGTAAAGTCCAATATTACTAATTAGCAGAGGGAAAGAGACGGGTGAAAGTAGTAGTATTTGGAACAAGACATAAGACATGATAATTTTTCACATTTAGCAATACTATTCAAGGAATAAATAAGAAAAGCATTTATAAAGAATTTACTATGTGCCAGCAATTGTGGTAAACTGGAGAGTGCCTATTTGTAATTTAACTGAGTCTAGAGCAAGAGGTGGAAAACTGGGAGAGAGCGTAAGGGTAGATGGCAAAATGAATTACAGTGGACTTCTGTATGGAATGTCAAGCATGATGTGGTCTGATGAATTGATGTAGAATTGCCTAGATATAGCAGGTTAGTTAAATTAAGAGGATAAATCCTAGGACATTAAAACATGATACCAACTCTTGGAAAGGGCAGGTTAGCAGGAATTATAACTGAGGTATACTTCTATCAAGACATGTATGGTGTACACAGATGATAAATGCCCCTTTAACTAGGTATGCTATGTGGCAGAAACATTCTGATTCAAGTGAAAGATTTTATTTCTATTGAAATCATTAATTTTTACATTTTGAAGAAAGACTGATCAACTATATTTAACTTTTCTATTGATCTAGCTGCTTTATATCATTTGGAAGTAAGTTTCCCCAGCTTTAGCTCCTTCTAGAAAGCTCTGCATTATTCCTTGAAGAGTCTGCTTATGATATCAGTTATACTATGTTCTTTCATACCTTCTAAGTATAAGTTATTTGGCATTTTCCCTGCAGTATGTACCCATTTCCATCAACTTACCTTATCAGCTTGTTTGTGTTTCCTAACTCTAATCACTTTAGGCAGTTTAATACCAAGGCAAGACATGTCAAAAAAGACCTAATTCTAAAACAGTGATATCACCAATAAGTTTAGGGAGTGAATTCAATGGAGTATAATATCATCAATGAGTATGAATTTCATAATCACAATTATTATTTTTGTCACAGAAAAGCATTTCCTAAGGAACCTCCAGGGCATAACATCAAAGGGAGATGCTGCTAAGGCTGTATTAAATTTTGACCTGGTGATAAAAATTTAGACAGAGTCCTGGCAGCTGTTTAACATAGCTACTAGTCTGGAAAAGAAGAAAAATAGCTCTTTGCATCAACTTTTAGAAAAACCCCTGCTCCCTTCTCCCCAATATTGGCAGTTGCTTGAAAATAATTTTTTAAATGTCCTAGGGGCTAAACTATTGCTTTCAGTAATTCAAATGAGTTATACTAAGTCTGTGGCCTTAGGACATTCATATATAGATGAAAATAAAATAAGATTTTAGTTGGATGTCATAAAAAAGACTTCATGTATGAATAAATGCCATATGCAAAGAATTTGCCCAAAGCCCAAGCCAGACTTACTCCATTTACAAAATGGCACAGTGTAGAGTCTATTTTTTGCTTTCAGTTTTATGTGAGTCATAATATAATGTTGCCAGGACCCTATAAGGGGGCATCCCAAATATGATGATCTATTAAAGAATCATACCTGTAAAAAATTAATTATATGCCCTGGAAGTTCTCCTCAATAAACACACACAACAGGAAAAACACCATCACCCAAACACAAGGATGTCAGAAACACAATACATTCATCATGTGAAAAAAAGGAAATTCATGAATCACACAGAAACAAGTGATTGTGTAAAAAACAACTTTTCTACAATTAAGGAAAACTGGTTCTCACCGTTCTGAACAAAATGGCTGAACTAAGAGCATCTGATTGGCTATGCCCATATACCCTCCTCCTCATCCTATTGGAAGAGAGAGATGACAAGGGGAATAAGGCCCCAGAGCAGCATGGGAATGAAAAAGAGTTGGTTAGTAATATTTAAAACATAGACATAAAGATAAAGTAGAAAAGACTGGATTCTAATTTCCTTATTTTTGTCCTTTCTACCTCCCCACCCAGTTTTCTGACTCACTGAGATTGGTTTTCTTATAGATAAAGCTATAAATTTCAGGTGATTTTGAATCTAAAAAGATTCACTTAGAAAGTTACTTCTCTTCCCCACTCATCATTTACAAGACCTGGAAAAACCCCCTTTCCCCGGAAAAAACAGAATTAGATATGGCTGTCTTCTTTATAGAGAGAAGTTGAAGGTAGGGAAACTCCTTGAGACTGACTCATGCTAGAGGACTCTTCTATATGAATGGAAGAGACTCCACATTTGAGTTCCTAATTCTAGGTGGCACTGAAAAGAGATTTGGAAATCTGCAATTAAATCAAAGATGGTTCACATTTTAATAAATGTTCTGTAGGTAATTGATTTTCTCATTTCCATTTGTCATATATGTGGCCTAGGGTATTGTGTGATATGTGTATTTCCATCATGCCAAAGAGACAATCTGTTTTTTACTTCCTTTTATGCCTTCTACTGAACTCATAAGGAAGCAGTATCAATCTGTTTTACTCACAGGACACAGTTCCTCTCATAGGAAAAAGTAGGACAAGTAAAGACTCATGGTATGTTTCTGAAGTTGGATAAAGAAGGAATTTCCCCAAAATTCCTAGAACATTTTATTATTCTCAAAACTTCTGAGTAGCCAAATATTTTTAAGGTTCAAAATCACCACATTACTACACAGAGACTGTACATGAAAATAATTAGGGAATGATTCTCAGAAACTCATTTTTCTAACATCATTTCAGAATGAAGATTCTACATGCAGATGTAAATTATACCCCACATATTTCAGAACATCTGAAAGAAAGACAAGAGAAGGAATACCTGGTCTGGGGAGGGTTTGTGGTTGGTTTGGCTGGAATGAGAAGATTTGAAGTGGTCATCCTCATAGTTGTCAGCCATCAACTTCATGCGATTTTGAGTCTAAAAAGACATACAACACTATTTAGATAAAATTCCTATGGTATGATAAAGTGAAACTCAGAAGCTTTTAAAGAATCTCAGAGGCTGACAATAAACATTAAGAGAATAAATTCAGCATAGGGTTTTGTGAATATACATTATATACAAAAAAAACCCCTCAACAAATAACAGACATCTAAATTGGGTAGAAAATTTGATAAAAAATTACTTCTATTGAATTTTTTTCTGCATCTTTATGCCTGAATAATTTCCCATCTACTTTCCATGCCTTACATGAAGGGGACAAAAAATAGCAATTGACTCTGACTTAAATTCCAAATTAAAGCAGCATAAAAATACTTTTGTGAGATGAGCAAACCTTACAATTTATAATTATTCAATATTATAAGAAATGAAAGTCATTTAGGACAATTCAGACTGAGAAGTATGCACGAAAACTGATTAAATTAGATAATAACATTTTGATGCTACAAGGGAAATATTTTAATTTTTACAGATCTGCACATATTTTTGTACCATCTTTTCCTTATTCTAGTAAGAAACTACCTTAGAGACTAAACATTTTTTTTCCCTAACGGCATTTTAAATTGTTATAGATCCTGAGATGTTGGACATGCATCTATTTTCAAGGCTGTGTTTTGGGGTGACATTCTGCAATATCTAGGACATTATCGACAATTTTTCTTTTATGTGGTATCATATGCTACATGATACATGAAAGTATATTGCTTAGCAAGTCTTAAAAAGGGAGGGAAATGAACTTGCCTGGAAAGTTTGTAAAAAAAATGAAAACATCTGTATTTCATTCATTTGGCTAAGCAAGTTTTCCACATCAATCTAATAAGAATGTGCCAACAACAATATGCTTTTCCCTGTCATCTTTTTTTTTAAGAATTTAAAGGAGATTATCTTTAATAGTTGGTATTTAATGAAACTTAAAAGAAATATTCATGAAGGAAATCTGAATCCATTTTAAAGAAGAATATGAAGTACTTCTTATGATATGCAAACTTTAAAGGAAATACTGACCAGAACAGAGGGATCTGGACAAAAATAAGTTACTGGATTCGATGGAGAGGTCCTCAAAAGATGAGGCAGTGTGGTAGAGAAGAAAGATGGCAGCCACGGGAGTCAGCACTGGCTCCCTGTTCAAATTCCAGGTTGGCCTCTTTGTACATTGCCTTGGGAAAAGTCATTTAGCCTCTACAGTTTCAGTATTCACATGTACAAAATGAGCCAGTTGTACCAGATGGCCTCTAAGGTCCTTTCTAGCGCTAAATCTATGATGATCTTATATATTCTCCCTTCTCCATTTCTAAAATGATGCTCTCAAAGGTAAGCTTGAAAAGTATTTTTACTGCCAGGAGAAACTTCATTGTCCTGGATATTTTGTCACTTGAAATATTAACTTATGCAGATGGATGAGTTCCTTATATTTTTGAATTCCACAAAAGGAAAGATAACCTCAAAAGTGGTGACTGGGAAAAAGACCATCAAATATAGAAGAAAGGAAATTCAAATAACACCAAATTATTCTATACCTATGGGAAAACACTTGCAGGAACGGAACAATGTGTTCCAAAAAGCAAGGGAACTCAAGAAGCAACTGAAGATGACCTACGCTGCAAATGTGAGCCTAATCACTAATGAAAAAAAGATGCAAATTTAATATAAAAAGAGGCATTCAAAACATTCCTAGAAAGAAATCAGACCTGAAGAAATTACTTGCTTCTTAAACACCCAAGACAACAGAACTACAAATAGGGTAAACAAACACAGCAACCAAGGACGACAACAGCAACCAAATGATAACTAAGAGATCATTAAGAGGTTTCTTTCACCCTAAATAGACAAGAGAAGACAAAGGTGAAAATAGAAGTTAAATAGAAATGGTGGAGAAACAGGATTAAAATATCATGGACTAAACCTCATGACACTGCTTATAGGTGAATCAATGTTTTTTTGGAGGACCAGACTGCAAAATGAGAGGGCACTTATAGTTATAAATAGAGTTATAAATAGAGATCAACTATCTCTAATAGTTGCCCTATGCCCTAATAAAGTCAAAGGTTAAGTAAGGGAAGATAAAATAACTTTTGTAATCTCTCAGGAAGAAGAGAGCCTAAAGGAAAATGGGTGAAGAGACAAAGGTGGACATAGAAAAAGGGAGAAATCAGGTTTCAGTGGTAGAAAGGGATACTACTGATGAATGCAGAAACGGGATGAGAGAGATAATGTATAAGGGAATACTGTGGCCTTATAATGAATATGATTGGCAGGGATTTGATGATGTCATAATACTGACTCAAGAAAAGAGAAATTAGCTCAGGGAGGGAGAGAAGAGGGAGGAAACTGACATCCAGAAGAGTGGGAGGGCATAGCCTCGGGGAAGTTTTTGAGGCAAATAGGGAAAAAAATTAACAAGTAGAGGACAAAGGTCAATGATTTGCACAGTAAGAGACATGGGAAGAATACTATCAGGGGCAAAATTCTATCATCTACAAATCCTGCATCTTATCATTTACAGGAGTGGAAAAGGGGGCTGTGGGAAGATGTACAAGATAATAACAGAAACTATGTATAAGGAATAGATATGTAGCTTAAAAGCTTTAATTTCATGAGAAATGTAGAGAATAAAGGACTAAAGTAAAGGGCTATGAGTCAAAGAATAAAAGTCTAGCAGAGACACAAAGGAAAGATAAATAACAAAGAGAATGAGGGAAAGAATTTGTTTTTAGGAAAATATAATTAATTAAGAATTAAGAAACTAATAAAAAACCAAATTGAAGGGGAAAGGACAGGAAATTTTATTTGACTACCTGAGAGGGGAAAAAAGAGAGGAAGAATTAAATAACTCGATAAAAGCAATAAAGAGAAATGAACAAAATGAAATAAAGCTCCAAAACCAGCAAAAAGTGTTAACAGATGGGTGGCGTCCTGAAAGTAAAGGGAGAACAGCCAGTGGGAATAGGGCTACCTTAAAATAGATTAAGCTAAAATAACTGCATATGTTGTATTTATAGTCAAAGAGGGGAAACTCCTAATATGGAGAAAAAAAAACCCAAGACAATGTAATCAAGAAATGGAGGAAAATATTAACCCAAATCTGAACTTTAAATGTGGAGGAATAAATGATACAATAAAATGAAAGATAATGACAGAGAGATAGGGAAAGAAAATAAAACCCCATAATCTCTTGCTCACAAGAAACACATTAACAAAATAAGAAATACACAAAGTAAAAATAAGAACAGAAAAAAATTTAATATGCATTAGATGAATTAAAGAAAGCAAGAGTTGCAATCAAGCTATACGATAAAGTAAAAACACTCAAAATACAAAAAAAGATTAACAAAAAATGTCAATATTAAACTTATATACTCTAAATGCCTTATCACTTAAACTCACCAAGGAAACATTAACTGAACTATAAGAATACATACATAGTAACATAACAATAGTAGGAGATTTCAATGTTCCTCTCTTGGTTTTGGATAAGTGTAACAGAAAGATGAGTAAAAGGGCAAATATAGAACTGAACAAAACATTTGGCAGTTAAATGGAAATATACCAGAGCAGCACTTCTTCAGCTGTGGGAAGCAATCCCATATGGGATCACATAACTGAATGTGGAGGTTGTAGAAAAATCTGGCAACAGTAAAAGGTTTCTGAATATGCAATGACCAAATATTAATTCAAAATCAAACATGAAATGAATCTGAGGTGTTTCTGGCAATGTTTGCCTGTGTTTACTTGTGCACCTTCATTGCTGCCTTGATTCTAAACATACAACATGTGCCTTTGCACTGCATACACTGCATATGCAGTCTAGCACTCAACACCAATGAATGCTGCCAGAAACACTCCAAGCTCAGATTTGAGA
This sequence comes from Bettongia penicillata ogilbyi, assembly GCA_023548195.1. NCBI lineage: Eukaryota > Metazoa > Chordata > Mammalia > Diprotodontia > Potoroidae > Bettongia > Bettongia penicillata. Next base: position 2,274,909 of record JAJHZJ010000732.1, read on the forward strand.
ATACTGTATATATTCTTTTTTTAAATTTTTTTTATTTAACTTTTTACATTCATTTTCACAAATTTTGGGGTTCCAAATTTTCTCCCCTTTTATCCCCTCCCCCCACCCCAATACCCCAAGCAATCTAATTTTCCCTATCTCCAATCTGTCCTCTCTTCTGTCATCCCTCCCTTCTCTTGTCTCCATCTTCTCTTTTCTCCTGTAGGGCCAGATGACTTTCTATTCCTCATTAACTGTATGTCTTCTTTCCTAGTTGCAACAACAATACTAAACAATTGTTCCTAAAACTTTGAGTTCCAAATTCTCCCCATCCATTCCCTTTGGTACGGCAGGCAATTCATTATAGGCCATATCTGTGTAGCTTTGCAAATGACCTTCCTGATAGTCGTGTTGTGTAAGACAAACTGAATTACCATCCCTCCTAACCTGCCCCTCATTGTTTCTCTTCTGTCTTTTGATCCTGTCCCTCCCCAAGTGTTGACTTTCAATTACTCCCTCCTCCCTTTGCCCTCCCTTCCATCATCCCTCCCACCCCGCAATATCTCCTTCTCCCCCGCTTTCTTACAGTATAAGATAGGTTTTCATACCAAAATGAGTGTGCATTTCACTCCTTCGTTTAGTCAAATGTGATGAGGGTAAACTTCTTGGTTTTTTTTTTTTTCCTCAGCTCTCCTCTTTTTCCCTCCACTAAAAAAATCTCCTACTTGCCTCTTAAATGACATATAGTTAGCCCCTTCCATTTCCCCCTCTTTCCTCTCACTACATTTCTCTCTCACCATTTACCTTAATTTCTTTTAAGGTATGGTCCCATCCTATTCAGTTCAATCTGTGCTCTCTGTCTCTGTATGTGTATGCATGTGTGTATGTGTGTGCATGCGTGTACATGTGTATGTGTGGTCCCACCAACTACCCAGATACTGAAAAGTTTTAAGAGTTAGAAATATTGTCTTTCCCTGTAGGAATGTGAACAGTTATTTCTGGTAAGTCCCTTAAGACTTCTCTTTGCTGTTTACTTTTTCATGCTTCTTCTCATTCTTGTGTTTGAAAGTCAAATTTTCTTTTCAGCTCTGGTCTTTTCATTAAGAATGATTGAAAGTCCTCTGTTTCATTGAAAGACCATATTTTCCCCTGAAGTATTATACTCAGTTTAGCTGGGTAGGTGATTCTTGGTTTGAGTCCTAGTTCCTTTGCCTTCTGGAATATCCTATTCCACGCCCTTCGATCCCTTAATGTAGAGGCTGCTAGATCTTGAGTTATCCTGATTGTATTTCCACAGTACTGGAATTGTTTCTTTCTAGCTGCTTGCAAGATTTTCTCCTTCAGTTGGGAGTTCTGGAATTTGGCCACAATGTTCCTAGGAGTTTCTCTTTTTGGATCTCTTTCAGGTGGTGATCGATGGATTCTTTCAATACTTATTTTGCCCTCTGGTTCTAGAATCTCAGGGCAGTTTTCCTTGATAATTTCATGCAAGACGATGTCTAGGCTCTTTTTTTGATCATGGCTTTCAGGTAGTCCCATAATTTTTAAATTGTCTCTCCTGGATCTATTTTCCAGGTCAGTTGCTTTTCCCATGAGATATTTCACATTCTCTTCCATTTTTTCGTTCTTTTGGTTTTGTTTGGTGATTTCTTGGTTTCTCGTAAAGTCATCAGACTCCATCTGTTCCATTCTAATTTTGAGAGAACTATTAAATTCAGTGAGCTTTTGAGCCTCTTTTTCCATTTGGCTCATTCTGCTTTTGAATGCATTCTTCTCCTCATTGGCTTTTTGAACCTCTTTTGCCAATTGAGTGAGCCTTTTTTTCAACATGTTAATTTCCTCAGCATTTTTTTGGGTCTCCTTTACCAAGGTATTGACCTGTTTTTCATACTTTTCTTGCATCTTTGTCATTTCTCTTCCCAGTCTTTCCTCCACCTGTCTAACTTGCTTTTCAAAATCCTTTTTAAGCTCTTCCAAGGCCTGAGCCCACCCGCCACCCCTCTGGGGTGTCTGGGGTACTGAGGCCCCGCCCTCCACGTCTTTCCCTGATGGCAAGAATACGTTCTCGTCCTCGCTATCAGATCCGAAGGTCGGGATCATTTGCACTTGTTGGAAAAAACTCTCTATAGTCTTATTTTTCTTCCCTTTTCTAGGCATTTTCCCAGCCAGTTACTTGACTTCTGAGATTTCTTTCCACCTCCGCCTGGATCCGCCCAGCTAGTGCTCGGCCTCTGAGATTCAAATGCGCTTTCCGCAGCAAGCTTTAGTTCTGGCGCAGGGGTGGGGGCAGGGCCACCTCCCAAACTTGGTTCCCTCAGGGGCTTTCTGCAGAGACTTTCAGGAATGGAGCGGGTGGGGGCGGGGTGGGGGGCCGCCTCCTATGCTCAGCTCCCTCAGGGGTTTTATTCAGAGGCCTTCAGTAATAGAGCGGGGTGGGGGCAGGGCCATCTCCCAGGCTCAGCTCCCTCAGATTGGAAAGACCTTCAGTATTGAAGATCCTACCTGCTGCTGGGGGATTCCTGAGTCCTGGGCCGCTGCGCCTCAGCCGCACCCACGCCTCTGCCTCCGCAGCTTCCTGCCCCCGTCTCTGCCGCCGCCGCTTCCTCCCGAGGGGCCCCGAGTCACGGAGACGCTCCGCTCCCCTAGCCCAGCCCTCCTTCTCACTGACCTGTAGCTTCTGTGGGCGGACGGACTTTCCCGGCTGCCGGAGCTTCCCCCGGAGCTTCCCTCTCTGAAGCCTGCTCGGGTCAGCTTCTCTGGGGCCGTGGCCAGGGGTGGGGTCCGCTTTCCGGGGCGCGATGGACCCCGGGGACGGCTCTCCAGGGCTCAGTGGAACGGAAATCTCTTCCCCTATGATTATGCACCCCCTGCAGTGATTCAGAATTTATGGGGATCTCCTTTTACCTCAATTCCATGGGTTGTGGGCTCGGAGCTCGTAAATGTGCGTCCTTCTACTCCACCATCTTGGCTCCGCCCCCCGAATACTGTATATATTCTGAATTGCAGTGTTTTTTTACTGTACATACAAAATGAATTTCACCTTGGGATTAGGATAGAATTTCAAACAATTTCCTAAACATACCTCTGCCATTTTATACTATGTATTAATGTAAAGTAGTGTTCTCAGCACTGAGGATTATAAAATCAAAATATCAATCAACTGAAAAACGCTGAAGTTGCTCTGTCCTGCGGTATCAAATATTCTGCCAAGATTTAATTCTTTACATAAAAATAAACAAGTACATCCATCTCATTAGTATGCAAATTTGCTTTCATCTTTAATAAATGATAAAATTATGTGTAAATAAATTTCTTTGGGCAGAGTCAAGATGGTGGAATTAAATCAGGGACTTGCTAGAGCTCTCCCCCCAAACCCAGCCAAATACCTGAAAAAATGTCTCTAAACAAATTCCGAAGCTGCAGAATAAACAGAATGACAGAGTAAAGCAAGTCTCTAGCCCAAGATGGCTTGGAAAGTCAACAGGAAATGTCTAATGTGCCAGGTGTAAGCAGAGCACAGTCCAGCAAGGGCTGTGGCACAGACAGGATCTGATCAGGCCTTGGCGGGGTTCTGAATCTCTGGCACCTGAGGTGGTTTCCAGACTTCAAATCCCCAAAACACTGGGAACAAACAGGAATCTGGTCAGTGGAAAAAACCTGTTGGACTTGTGTGACAGACTAGAGTGGTCCTGCCTCAGGACCAACTCAGGCCAACCCCAGGCTGGTGGAGGGGCCGGAGGAGCCTGTGGAAGCCTCAGCAGTATGGGAAGTGGCAGCAGCAGCTGCTGTTTCTGGAACTCTAGACCCACAGATTGTGGGGAGAATGAGTAGCAGGTTGAGAGTATACCCTCCACCCCGATTGGAAGCTGGGAACTACCTTGACAAAGAGCTCAAAAGTCAAGTAAATGGCTGGGGAAATGAGCAAAACTCAGAAAAAAAAAATCAGACAACAGAATCTTATTTTGGTGACAAGGAAGACCAAAATATACAAACAGAAGAAGACAACAAAGTCAAAGCTCCTACATCTAAATTCTCTAAGAAAAATATGAATTGCTCTCAGGCCACAGAAGAGCTCAAAAAGGATTTTGATAATCAAGTAAGAGAAGTAGAGGGAAAATTGGCAAGAGCAATGAGAGTGAGGTAAGAAAATCATGGAAAATGAATCAAATGCTTGCTAAAGGGGAGCCAAGAAATGCTGAAGAAAATAACACCTTAAAAAATAGACTAAGCAAAATGGCAAAAGAGATCCAAAAAGCCAATGAAGAGGAGAATGCCCTAAAAAGCAGAATTGGCCAAATGGAAAGGGAGGTCCAAAAGCTCACTGAAGAAAATAATTCCTTAAAGATTAGAATGGAGCAGATGGAAACTAATAACTCTATGAAAAATCAAGAAGTTATAAAACAAAAACAAAGGAATGAAAAAAGAGCAATGTGAAATATCTCATTGGAAAAACAACTGACCTGGAAAATAGATTCAGGACAGACAATTTAAAAATTATGAGACTACCTGAAAGCTATGATCAAAAAAAGAGCCTAGACTTTATCTTTCAAGAAATTATCAAGGAACACTGCCCTGATATTCTAGAATCAAAGGGTAAAATAGTTATTGAAAAAATCCACCAATCACATCCTGAAAGAGATCCCAAAAGGGAAACTTCTAGGAATATTGTAGCCAAATTCCAGAGTTCTCAGATCAAGAAGAAAATATTACAAGCATCCAGAAAAAAAACAATTCAAGTACTTTGGAAACACAATCAGGATAGCACAAGATCTAGCAGCTTCTATACTAAGGGGTCAAAGGGCTTGAAATATGATTTTCCAGAAGTCAAAGGAACTAGGATTAAAACCAAGAATCACCTATCCAGCAAAACTGAGTATAATACTTCACAGGAAAAAACCTCACTCAATGGGGACTTTGAAGCTTTCTTGATGAAAAGACCAGAGCTGAATAGAAAATTTAACTTTCAAATACAGGAATCAAGAGAAGCATATAAAAGTAAACAGGAAATAAATCTTTATGATTTATTATCAATAATTGTTTGATTTGTATATCTCTTTTATATACCTATATACCTGGGGTCATGTAAAAATTTCTTGGGAGAGACAGGGTAGTGAGTGGGAAAATTTTTATAAGTCTTGTACTTGAAAGTAGGGAGAAATCTGAGTCAAGAAAACCAATTGGAAAGGTACTTCTAATATTCAGAAAAAGAGATGATGAGAGCCTGTATCAGAGTAGTGGCTATGTGAGTTGAGATAAAGGGACATATAGGAGATGCAAAGGTAAAATTGATAGACTTTGACAATAAACTGGATATAAAGAATACAAGAATGAGAGGTCAAGGATATCACCTAGGCTGGAAGCTTGAGTGTCTGGGAGAATGGTGGTACTCTCAACAGTAATAGAAAATTCATAACAAGGGAAGATTTTTGGGAAAGATAATGAGCTCTGTTCTGGCCATGTTGAATTTGAGAGGTATAAAAGGTAGGTGGTGATATGAGACTGCTGCTCAGGAAAAAGATGACAGCTGTATTAAATAAATACAGCACAGAGATCATAACTGAACAAAAGGGAGTTAGTGAGATTAACAAATGAGATAGTAGAGAGGGAAAAGAAGAGAGCCCAGGACAGGCACCTGGGGGACACCTGTAGTTATTGGGGCTGACCTGCATGTAAAGCAAAGAAGAGAGACTGAGAAGTAGTCAGATATACAGGAGAATCTAAGAGAAGAAGGTGATCAACAGTATGAAAAGCTGCAAAGACATCAATAAAGATTTTAAGTGTTTTATAAACCTTAACAGGTCATTAATAAGATTAATAAATGTTAATGAAGGTAAGCAAAAATCAAAGTTTCCTTCTGATTAATCCCATGCTATAGAAGTGAACTTCAGTTCGAAATTAACACAATAATAATGATACTGCAAGTCAACGGTAGTGGACAAAAGTTATGAACAGGCAGTTTTCAGATAAAGAAATTAAAACCATCTATAGCCATGTGAAAGTACTCAAAATCACTATTGATTAGAGAAATGTAAATCAGAACAACTCTGAGGTACTACCTCATACCTATCAGATTGGCTAACATGACAAAACAGAAAAATTATAAATGCTGGAGAAGATGTGGGAAAATTGGAACACTGATGCATTATTGGTGGAATTGTGAACTGATCCAACCATTCTATAAAGCAATTTGGAACCATTCCCAAAGGGTATAAAAGATCCAGCAATACCACTGCTAGGTCTGTATCCCAAAGAGATCATAACGATGGGAAAAAGACATATGCAGAAAAATATTTATAGCAGCTCTTTTTGTGATGGTCAAGAATTGGAAATTGAGGGGATGCCCATCAAATGGGCAAAGGCTGAACAAGTTGTGGCATATAAATGTAATGGAATAGTATTGTTCCATAAGAAATGATGAGCAGGCAGACTTCAGAAAAACCTGGAAAGATTTACAGGAACTGATGCTGAATGAAGTGAGCAGAACCAGGAATAGAACACTGTACACAGTAACAGCTACGTTTTTTGATGACTGACTTTGAAAGATTTACCTCTTCTAAGCAATGCAAGGATCTAAAACAACCCCAAAAGACTCATGATGGAAAATGCTGTCCACATCCAGAGAAAGAACCACGGAGTCTGAATGCAGACTGAAACATACTATTTGCTTCTTTGTGTGTTCTTCTTTGTTGTAGTTCCTCCCCTTGGTTCTAATTTTTCTTTACAACATGACTTACATGAAAATGTTTAATGTGAATGTTTATGTAGAGCCTATATCAGACTGCATGCTGTCTTAGGGTGAAGGGAGGAAAGGGGGAAAATTTGTAATTTTAAATCTTATGAAAGTGAATGCTGAAAACTAAAAATGAATAAATTAATAATAATGATACTGACTTGCTTATGTTCCTCAAGAATTCCCTTATAACCTTTAACAATCCCCCAGTAACTTTAATGGAGCTCCTTTATATCTACACTGAGGATTAACAAAGCTAATTTAAGGCAGTAAGCAGAACCAAAAATTTTAGGATTCAGATTTCTTTTTGGAAAAAAGAAAAAAAAAGCACATGCAGTCATTCCTCAACATTTTGGGGTGTTAGGGGTGCAGGATTCCTGTGAATGTGAAAAACAACAAATAATAATAATAAGGCCCCACATCAAGCCTTTATTTTTAATAATACTGTTTATATTTAACACACAAAGCAAGTAAAACAACACACAGAACCCATAAAAAACCCGGCAGTTTCTTTGTGAGGGAGATGAATAGAATATCTCATATACCATGCAGTCTTTACAGACCCAAGTGTAGCTGCTTCACCAAGGATTTCCTCTGAGAAAATCATGTGACTGACTCTGAAGGCTGAGAGACAAAGAGGAGGTTTTCCCAAAGAGATATGTAGCCTGTAGCTCTTTTAACACATTAGACTTTTAAAAAATTTAGCTATTTATAATAAATTTATGGATGCACACATATGGTAGTAAATGATTAAACAGATTAATAATACAAGTATTTATTCATAAACCTAAGACTTACTAAAAAGTTTTTAGGTTTCTTTACACACAAGTCATGAGTGATTTCCAAATTATGCTGTAAATCTCCAAAAAAATTCCAATTTAATTATCAGGGGTCAACCCGCAAATAACTAACACCATGAACGTCCAGGGATGATCTTACTGTAATACCTTCTAGAAACTTAAGACTAGAATGAATACATATTCCACCTTCTAATAAATTTTAAAGGTATTCTCTATATATCAGAAAGGAATGAACACATGGATCTTACCACTTAGTTTATAGAGTGACAATATTATATTATCCACAGAATCAAAATACATTAAAATAATAATAATAATAACTAGCACTTATATAGCATTGTAACGTTTGCAAAGCACTTTACATGTTATTTCAATTGATTACAGATGATAATAGCTTTTAACCATCATTTATTTTATAAGCCAATATACATGCATTTAAGCTTTATGAGAAAAGATCACAACTGCCTGGTCTTTCTGTTACTTATTTAAAATACCTGGATAGTCATTTATTTCATCATTATCATCATCAACTGGAGAGGCAGTAAGATATTACAGTGGTTTTGAGGTTATTACATATATCTGAGATATCCTAAAGAGAATATACTACTTGCGCAAAGCTAACTTTAGTTATCATGGAGATCTGGTACTTCCTTCTAACATCACGGATAGATGTATATTCATCCTTCATTGCCAAAGAAGACCATGTCATCAGAGAAATGATGACAAGACTTGCACTTGACTTTGTTTTGAGCGAGGGAGGGCTGTGCAGGTCACCAGCCTTACCTCTCCTCCACAGCCATCTGAATCCAGTGACCAGATATTCATCAGGATGACTGGAGATGACCCAGGATGAGGCAATTGGGGTTAAGTGACTTGCCCAAGGTCACACAGCTGGTGAGTATCAAGTGTCTGAGGTGAGATTTGAATCAGGTCCTTCTGACTTCTGCACTGCTTCTCTATCCACTGCACCACCTAGCTGCCCCATGGGTAGATGTGCATGCTATAACAACTCTGAACTTCAGAGGATAGCAGTCTTTAATTTGTTGTTCTCTTCAACTACATATCAAACATGAAGACATACTCAGAATTTATAAACTGACATTTTTATTCAAGAGTTCTTATTCTACTCTACTTGAATGCTTGTTTTTTTGGCAAAGTCACTGGACCTAATGGGTAGAATTCCCTAGTCAGCAAGTCCAACATGGTTTGTTTTGGAATTTAGGTACAAATACTGAATGCCAGAGCTATAAAGTCATTTTTTAAGTGAGGTCATGAACTAAGGATTCCTAGGAATTAAATATCTAGAAAGCCAGAGGGTTTGTTCCTTTGGCTTTCTTGCTAACATAATTCCCTATATTCATTTGATTTGAAGTTCACCAAAACAGACTGACGTACAGACTTCATTTCACATCACTACCACAGCTACCACATCACCCTATCTACCCCTTCTTACAAAACTGAAAGAATTCCTTCACAGACTCAATTTAATAAACTTTGTAAGCTCTATTTCCTAAGAAAATGCAAAAATTCATGCCACAAACAAACCAGAAAATATGAGGTCATGTTTGCTGGATCCAATGTGACAACTGTACATAAAGGGATTTTAAATACAAGGACATGAAATAAAATGTCAGCCTAACATTCCTCTACACCTCAGAGAAGAAAGCTGTCTTACTTATGACTTCATCTGGAGAGAAGAGTTTTATGCAAAAATGTCATTTTCAAGGACTCTACCACAACAAACTTTAGCTATAATTCCCCCTATGTAACAAAATTCTCTTTAGGATAAATACCTTAAACCTCAAATATCTGTAATAACCTCAAAACCACTGTAATATCTTACTGCTTCTCCAAATGATGATGATAATGATAAAAAATAATTACTATCCAGGTATTTTAAATAAATGACAGAAAGACCAGGCAACTGTGACCTTTTCTCATAAAGCTGAATGCATATATATTGGGTTTATAAAATAAATGATTAATTTTGGTATTCCTCATTTTTAGAAGGTTTAGGAATTTCTCTGTTAATCAAAATTAAATTCTTCTTTTCCCTTTTTAAATTGAAGTTATACTTAGGCAGTAAAAAATTTATCAGAGTTCTCACCTGTTCTGATCACAAAAGTCTCCAATTATGCGAGAGAAACAGCTAATAAGGATTCAGGAAGATGAATCTCAAGAAGTATTAAAACACAAAGAAATAATTTGTGACCCAGAATATATACTATAATTTTATCCTCCTGATTTTTTCTATAGTTAGATAATGAGACTAATGAAAAGACTGAATAAAATGTTGATTAAAAAAATGCAAGTACAACCTTCAGACTGAGAAAAAGTCATTTTAGCTTAGACTATCAGCCAGTTGAAAAATAGTTTAGCTGCCTTTATGGTCAAATCTTAGGAAACACTGAGATTACACCTGTAACAAAAACTACATGCCAGTAATAACACATAGAACACATATTTTCATCTACTACCAGGAAAGAGTTACCTATGTCTTAGAGACACAGACATTTTGAACTCTGGCCAGCCTTATTTTGGAACTGCTGGAACTTGGTACTACTAAGAACAAAACTAGTCAGAAGATTTCTCGTTGTCTGCATTGTGTTATCGTTTGAAAGCTTTCTGGAAATAATGAGATACCTGGGAAAGCACTAAGAGGGAGGGTGCCAAAGAGAAGCTTGGTTGTTAACAACCATTACGTTAAGCAAAGTAGTTTTGCTTTAATAGTGGCATGTCACTGGCCCCCTGACAGTTTCATGACAATTTCTCAAATTTTGGGTGCTATTTGAATCTCAGGGGCCAATTAAGGCCTGAAAATAGTTAAAGGGACTGGGCAGATGAAGACAGCATTTTAGTTTTTCCAAGTGACTATGGTGACACATAAACAGTTTGCATATCCCTGTTCTAAAGGTCAAAATAGAAAAGTATGTTATATGGCTCAGATCAGCTTATGGATTTGCCACATTTTTAGAGCACATAGACTATCAAAGAGCTTATGTTACTACATACAGATTACATAGATTCAGAGAAGCTACCTACTGCATATTGATCAAATGTGCACTTACTGATTAACAATTTCAACAGATGTGTGACCCCAGGAATGTGGATGCTTCCTTCAGGGATGCAAATTGCAACCCATTCATGTCTTTTTTTCTCTTTATGGTGTTAATTTTAAATAGATTTTATTCTCAAGGGCTAGAAACTGCATTTCCATTTGTTTACAGTACTAATAAAGTACGACGTTGTTCACTTCCATCCTTCTGCACACATCCAAATATCTAGAATGTCCAAATTTATACCACAGCTTAAATTTTAAACAGCCAATGCCTTGGCTACAAACTTCAGTCCTTAAATTTCTGAAAAGCTGTGTGGAATGCTCTCTTTTCTGGTGCATTTAGTCAATCTCTTCAGTGGTGAGTTTAGAAAAAGCACCTTTGGATAGGACTGCTCCATCACTGGGAATCCACCGGGCATGGCAGACATTTCCCCTGAATTCTGGTCCAGCTTAGTAATAATGGGGTCGAAGACTCCTCTAATTCTTCTGCTGCTGCTCAGATGCTTCCATCTCAGAAGTCTTACCCAGCCAAATCATTATTTCATTATATTTTCCAGGATCTTCTTTTGCCTTTGTCACCAATTCTGCCTTGGAGCTTCTTTTCCTCTACTGTAGCCCTCATACTGAAAGCATAAAATTTAAGAGAGTTCTTGGAAGATAACTTATCTTTTTGCTTCTCATCTTCAACCTTGGAAAAAATACTGGAGTGGTTTGCCATTTCCTTCTCTAACTCATTTTATAGCTGGGGAAACAGGGTTAAGTGACTTGCCCAGGCACAATGCTAGTAAGTATCTAAGCCCAGATTTGAAGTAAGAAACAATCTTCCTGGCTTCAGGCCCAGCATCCTATCCACCACACCATGTAGCTGATCAAGTATGGCAGCATCACATGCTTATTTTGAAGAATATTTCAGTAAGTGAAGGATCTGATCTATCCTTCAGTCCAACTTTGTTTAAAAAAAAATCTGTGGATATTTTTTGTATCTGTTACAATTGGGTTCTATGTAGCTGTTAATAATACAGTTGATGTGTGTAGTAATCACAACTTAACTTTTGTGCTTGTTTTACTATATAAACAGTCACTTGAAATTTTACTAAGCATATCAACTAATAATAATTTAATTGCTTTTACTGAAGGAATAAGGAGTGATACCATTGTTGGTCACATTAAATATTTAGGACAGTTCTTTAAAAATGAGTCTAGTAGGTCAATCCTTAAAACAAATGGGACTGGGTTAAAAAAAGAACTATAGCAGCACAACAGCTGAGCTCTTATACAACTACTCCAGGAAGGAAGATAAAACAGGACCAGAATGAGTAATGATCAAGAAATCTGTTTCATTCCCTTCCTGGTTATGTTTCTAACTATCTGGACTTAACTCTGCCCCAGCACCTCCGGCCACTCAATTTTCCAGCTCTCTTTTAATGTGTTGTCTTCCCTAATAAAGCATAAGCTACTGATGTTGGTGAATATAAAGCTGATATCTCAAATAATAGGCAGATGAGTGAGTATATCCTTCTGGCCTACACACTAGGTATGAAATAACTGACTACTGGTATCAATAAAATAGATTCCACCGAGATCCCAATCCCCTATAGCCAGAAGAGATATAAGGAAATTAGTACTTACATTAAGAAAATTGATTACAATCCCAGCATGCTAATTTCAGTTTGGAACAGTGACACTATGCTGAAGTCAAGCACTACTATGCCTCCAAGACGTCTAGAAGATTGGTGGTCTTGGTACTATATATCTTCTGGCCATGAGAAGACTGGTGTTCTAAAACCAGGCATGGTGGTGACCTTTGATCCAATTAGTATGACAACTGAAGTAAAGTGTACAACACTATATCCAGTGGCAAAATATAGAGGCATAAAATTATAACCAAGAATAACTTACCTGCCAAGTAAAATATAACTTTACTGAACTGACCTTTAATGAAAGAGAAGATCTCTAAACATTTCTGATTAAAAAAAAAATCCAGAGATGATGAGAAACTCTTAAATCTAAGTACATGAAACAAAGAAACTAAAAAGTAAATATGTCTAAACAATTCAAAAGGACTATATGATGTGGAAGTGCTTATATTCTAAGAGCGGGAGAATATCTCCTCAGAATGTGAATGTTTTCAATGGTCATAAAAGGAGTTAAATAAGAAAGAGGTCCTAGGATTAATTTTTTGTTTTATGGCTTGAGGAGTTTATTTTAAAAAAGGAAGGGAAAGAAAAATAAATTCATCAAGGAAGAAAGGAGAAAAAAGTCTAGCATTTGATTTTTCATATAATTGAGGTATATGAGAGTAAGAATATACAAAACCTGGAAAACAGGTTAGAGGCAGTTGAGGTCCCAAAAATTTCACTTTTATCTAAACAGAAAAAAAAAAGGGCTTATTTAAACAAAATCTGGAGCAGAAAAAACTCAAAGGGAAATGAGCCACAAACTAGAAGAGGAGAAAGAGAGCATTAAGAAGGAGGGATTAATTATAAGTAAAACTAGGTTTAAATTTGGAGGATAGAGCATGAAAGAAGGATTTAGAAAAATGATAAAAATCCCACGTTTGACAACTTGGCTAGGGGAAGGAAAAAGGGCAGCGGAATGGAGGCATAACACATTCATTATGGCTCATTAGTGTTTAGCACTCCCTCTGTCATCACTCTTTTATGAAAAAGTGTATTGGGACAAAGAGAAAAATAAGAAGAGAAGATGGAAGTACATACACATTATCAATTATACCTGTGGATATAAACGGGAGGAGTTCACCCAATAAAACAGAGGAGGAAAAAAGAATGAATTAGAAAGCAGAATCCAACAATATTTTCTTTAAAAGAAACATTTCTGAACTCACAGAATTAGGAGGGGGTAAAATAACAAGCTCTGAGATTCCTTCTAGCTCTAAATTTATGACCCTATTCAGGAAATAAGTCTACTTCTTTCCCTTTGGCTCCAAGAATAAAAGGATCTAGATCAAAATCTATCATATTTTTGAGGTGAACAGGGAATAACAATCATCATCTCATGCAAGACGACGTTAAAAACTGATACGATTAAAAGATAAATAGGGAAAGGCATTATAGACATTAATATAAATACTACATATGTGGTGGATGGCATAACATGTAAATACTTAGAGGAAAAGTTAATTGATTTATAGGGAGCAATAGAGACTAGAACCTAGAAACTTCAACATAGGTTTTACACACATACACACACACCATACATATATATATATATATATATATATATATATATATATATATATATATATATATATATATATACATATATGTATAAGTATAGTAAACTAAAAAAGAAATTTAAAAATCTGAATATGATTTTAGAAGAGTTAGACATGAAAGATTTAGAAATCAAAGCAGTGCATGTATTTCTCAGCTGTGCACAGGACCTTTATAGGAACTGACTATACTAAGGCATAAAAACTTCACAAATACTTGCAAAAAGAGCAGAAAAATATGAGCTCATCCTTTGCTAACCACAACACAATACAAATTACATAGAATAAAATGATTTTATTAAAAATTATTTGGACAATAATAAACCTAAGAAAATTCTTAAAGACCAAATCATTTTGAAAATACATAATTTCATAAAAGAAAATTATAACAATTAAGACAGTACACCAATACTTTTGGGGAGCAAAGGAATCTGTAGGGAAAATTTTATGTCTCTAAATACTTTCCTCAATAAAAGAAGATTAATTGGATGTATAATTTTTAAAAAAGCAACAAATTAAAAACCTCACTAAACACAAAATTAAAAATTTGGAAAAATAAAACAAAGCATTAAATAGTATAGGAATAAACAGTACTTTCCTTCATATGAGAAAAAATATCTAGTTGGCATAGTGGAACAAATTTTTAATTCCTGCTACATTCACACTTTTAAAATGAACTACTGGGGGAGGTTGACACTGGTGGATTGCCTGAGGTAAAAAATTTTGAGCTGTACCACAGCTAAAGTCCAACTGAATATCTAAACTAGGCTTGTCACTAATAAAATGAGTTACTGGAAAGAAGAATTATCAGGCTGCCAACAAAAGGGTGAATCAATTCAGATTGGAAAAATGGAGCAGTTTAATACTTTCTTAACAATCAGGAGTAGGATTTCATTCATGAAGGGCCATTGTATTTTCAATCTGAGAGTTATGCAGACCTAATTTTAAAAAAACCGTATCCACTTAACACCAAGAGCCCCAATTATGCGTAGTAGAAAAACACTTGAGACCTTTCTATTAAGATCAAGAGTAAAACAAGGAAATATATTAATACTGCTGCTATTTGATATTACTCTAAAAATGCACCTGAGAGTAGTAAGAAAAAGAAATAAAGAAACAAAATTAATGCTTTTTGCGGATAATATGGTGTTCTTAAAAAACCCTAGTGAATCACTTGAAACAATTGAGAGCTTCAGCAAAATAGCAGCATATAAAGTAAATGCATACAAATCATAAGTCTTTTCATATGTGACCAACAAAACTCAGCAGCAAGAGATAGAGAGATTTCTTTTAAAATAACTACTGAATTTAGAGATCACCCACCAAGTACATATAGGAAATATATGAATACAACTAAAAAACACTTTTTAAGAAATATACACCTATATAACTGCAGAAGTATTTATTATTCATGGCAAGGTCATGTCAATGAAATAAAATAATTATACTTAAATTATTTACTCAAAGTCACAGCCACTAAAGGATTTTACCTTAAAGAATAAAAAGCAATTTCAGATCTCAAACTACACTACAGAGCAGAAAGCATCAAAACTATTTAGCACTGGTTAAAAAACAGAAAAGTTGATCAGTGGAACAGTTTAGGAATATAATGCACTAATTTTTTTTTGTTTGGTCAATTCAGTTATGTCTGACTCTGTGTCTTCTTTTTGGGGGGTTTTCTTGGCAGAGATACTAAAGTCATTTGCCATTTCCTTCTCCAGTTCTTTTTACAGATGAGGAAACTGAGGCAAACAGGGTTAAATGACATGCCCTGGGTCATACAACTAGTATGCATCTAAGGATTTGAACTCAGTAAGATGAGTCTTCCTGACTCTAGGCTGGGCACTCCATCCACAGTCACCTAGCTGTCCTAATTATTTTTAACAAACATTACCTTCATTCATTTAAAGTAGCTCAGTGAAGGTCATAGGGGAGATTATAACTTCAATGATAAGAACAAAGTAGGTGAGGTGACTTGCAAACCCTTCTCTTTCTTCATTTGTACTTAACAGGATCCACACCAAAGACAGTAATTCTGACAGAGAAAGAAGAAGCAACTGAGATAGAGGGGCTCAAACACAGAAGCAGGAAACATACTGATTTATTTCCATCTAGAAGATTGGAGAGAGACTGAGTAAGCTCAATCAAAACTTTACAAATTACACAGTCCATCATAAAAGTCAACAGTATGACAACAGGAAGGATGAGTCAAATCTGATGCTAGGTAAAGAGGAAAGGAAGAATTATATAAAAACTCTGAAAAAGTATATTCAACTATCTGGAACTGAAAAACAGAAGAGAGGGACGAAGGAAAACTGAGCTAATTCTGTTTCTCAACCTCAGGACTTCAAGTATTCCAAACAAGAGGAATTCATCTAAACTTAATCTATTTCTCTGTAGGATCCAAGAGAGAAGTGAGATACCACAGAAGAGGATTTTTGTTTTATCTCAAGACACAAAAATTCTGCTTCCATAAAGAAAACATCTCCCTTCCTTTTCCTCTCCCTTCCCCATTAATAGAATTAGTAATTAACAGGAGGCTCAGAAAGGTAGGTGCCTTGTCTAAAACTATATTAGTTACTGACAGAACTAGGATACGAACACATTTCCCCTGAAAACATGTATCAAGCTGTCAGTTAACTTCATTTTTTAAAGTGCCCTACATGTACCAGTCACTGGGTTAGGTATCTGGAATACAAATATAATACACAAATGAATTGAAGAGAGATATAAGAAATTCTTTTTTTTAGAGTTTGTTAATAAGAATAAAATTAATTCCCTTGACAAAAAATTGTACACAATGTTCTATATTTCTGGATTGTTGGTTGTGATTTTTCTTTCTCATTTTAAATTCTGATAATTTTGTTTTTCATTCTCTTCTCTTTTATTTAGTGGTATATTGATTTTAATCAAAAGATTAAAAACAGAATATAAAGGTAAATCCTATAAAAAACAAACCACTGCTCTGAAAAAGAACTATAATAGGAGAGATAATGGAAGAATGATCAGACTAACTGAAAATCATAATTAAAAAACCCCCTAAACCTGGATGACATATTGCAAAAAACAAAACAAAACAACAAAACAAAACATAAATGAAAACTGCCTGTATATATTAAAATGGCAAGGCAAAAAAGAAACTGGAAAGAACTGATGGGTCACCTGCCGAAAGAAACCTGAAAATGGAAATTCACAGGAACATCATAGCTAAAATCCGGAGTTACCAAGTAAAGAAAACAAAACCTCCCCCCTCCCAAAAAAACCCAACAACACAGAAAGGAGCTAGAAATAAAAAGTTCAAATACCAAGGAATCACAGTCAGGATCGCACAAGGTATGGTTGCTTCTACTATCAGAAAAGGGTTTAGAATACTGTATTCCAAAAGAGTTTTCCTGAATTCAATGTTCGGCAAACTGACTTCTGATCAGGAAATGTCCTGGAAGGAAGTCTAACACCTACCTGTCTTTCTCCTGAGCTCTAATCTTCCATCATGAACTGTTTATGGAACAGTGTGAACTGATATCCTGTAGCTGCATCCAACTAAATGTATCCAAAATAGAACTCACCATTTTCCCCCTCAAGTCCACTCTTCTTCCAAACTTCCTTATTACTGGTAAGGATACCTAAGTTCACAGTCTCTGCAATTCTCAACTTACTTACCATACACAACCATTATCAAATCTAGTTGTCTTTATCTCTACATCTCTCGTTTACGTCCGCTGTTCTCCATTCACATGGACCCTACACCTAGTACTCTTACCTGAACTACTTTTTGGCCAGAAACCCTGAGGGTCTTCCCCTCCCAGATCTAATTTTTTTAAGAGGCCATTCTTTGCCTCATTTTTTAAAGCCTTAATCACTGAATGGGTGCTCCTTCAGTCAAACTGAGACCGATAATAAAGTGCTACATAAATGCTACTTATCATTATTGCTACCTTTCCAGTCTTCCTATATATTACAGATATTGACAAACTGTAATATGATGACACAGGTCTACTTGCTGTTCTACACACTTGATGATCCATTTCCTATCTCTGTGCCCATGCACTGGCTGTTCCCCAAGCATGAATGCGCTCTTCTCACCTCTGCCTCTTAGAATTGGAGGGTGGAACATTAAACATTAACTCTGCCTTCCTTTAGAGAGGGTTCACAAACTTTCCAGTAACTCCATTTTCCAATGGCATATCTTGCTTGGCTTCAAATCCATGGAATACCATGCTGGGTACTTCTGGGTGACTATCTCCCATCCTTCCCTTTGCATGTCTTCCCCATCAGATTACAAGCTCTTTGGGGAGGAGGAGGGAGTATTTCTTTTTCTTATTTTTTTATCGTATTTCTTATTTTGTATCCAGCCCTTAGCACAGTGTCTGGCACAGAATACCAGTCCACTCCCTGAAACCATATTCCATGGAAACAACTCCTGTGGAAATGAAACTTGTGGATATTCAAGGCAATTGCTTTTAGAGAACCAGAAAGTAAACTTCTCACCATCAAAGTTGTTGTCATCATAAAAAAGTTCAATGGATATAGTTTTATCCATGAAATGGCGCTAAAGAAGATGGATTATCATATGCTTTGCTACTGCATATTTCTTTATGATTTGGAGTATTAGAATGAGAACTCTTTGAGAGCATGGAGAATATCTTGATGTTCTTTTTACAAACCCAGAAACAGGCTTAATATATCATTCATTCATTCTTTATTAATTCATTCACTAAGCTTTAAAAGTGTGGCACATTGTTCAAGAAGCCATCCATGATTTCCCATTGCAATAATCTCCACACACATTGTTTTACATTTCCTTAGTTACTAGAAAATAAATGACAAAAACCAAAAAAGAAATTTTTTAAAAAGCCCCTTTACTTCTGGCAGAGAGGTGGGAAATTGCTATATGGAATGTTGTATATATGGTCAGGCAGTTTTTTTTTGGAAAGCTCAAAACTTCATCATTTTTGCAGTGGAAAGAGTTGTTTAGCTCATATTTCTTTAATTATATGTGATCTGGAACATTTTCCCTTTTTTTTTCTTTTTTTAAATTATTTTACTAGTTTTCAGTGTTCTACAATCACTTCCATACATCTTAGATTTTTTTCCCCTCCCTCCTCCTTCATCCCCCCTCCCTCCCCACTTCCCATCTGAGACGGCATACAATTTTATATAGGTTCTACACATAAATTTCTATTAAATACATTTTCACCTTAGTCATTTTGCATAGAAGAATTAAAATGAATGGGAGAAATCATAAAACAAAACAAAACATAATACAGAAGAAAATGGTCTGCTTCATTCTGCAATCAAATTTCATAGTTCTTTCTCTGGATGTGGAAGGCATTTTGCCTCAAGAGTCCATTGGGAATTTTTTAAATCCTTGCATTGCAATGAAGTCTACCAGAAAAATTCCTCGCACACTGTGGCTGTTGTATACAAAGTTCTCCTGGTTCTGCTCCTTTCCGTCAGCATCAGATCATATAAATCTTTCTAGGCCTTTCTGAAGTCTTCCTGTTCATCATTTCTTATAGCACAATAGTATTCCATTACATTCATATACCACAACTTTTTCACTCATTCCCCAATTAATGGGCATCCCCTTGATTTTCAATTCTTGGCCACCACAAAGAATGCTGCTATAAATACTTTTGTACATGTGGGACCCTTTCCCATTTTAATGATATCTTGGGGATACAGTCCTAGAAGTGGTATTGCTGCGTGGAATATTGCTCATATGGCTATGGATAGCTAATTTCATCTTTTTTGTTGTTCTTGTTGTTCCCTTTCCTAGTCAGTACTTTGTGTTTTGCTTGGTAAATTTAAGGCAACCTTACTTTCACAGGTTCACTTCCCCTCAGTCTCTATCTCTTTCCACTTCTGTTTGCCTACCCTTGACATAGTACTGGAGTTTTACTTAGTTTATTGATTTCCCCCCCTTTATTTCTATTTAATTTAGCTCATTCTTCTCTTCTTTCCCTCCCTTTCTGGGTTGTTAACTCAAAATCCCTCCCCGCTCCAAACTTCTTTTGTTTGCTAGTTTGCTAGTTTTTGAAATGTCTCTGTGTCCTAATTTGTGTAATCCATTTTTACTCATTGCTTTCTCCAAGATAATTTTCTTTCTCGTTTGCTATGCAACTTCCTCTCATCATACTGGCTAGAGACTGCCCCCAGGTGCTTCAACTTCCCTTCTCCTGACGTAGAATGTTGTTAACAGAAGCACAATACTTTCTCAGTGGAAGTGTTCTCTTGTGCATCAACAGACTGGAATCATTTGTAAGTTCTCCATTTCTCATTTCAGGATATATCTCTAGCCCTCATGGGAATGATCTGCATTGTTACCTACTCCCCCTAGTGAATAATGGAGATCTCCAACTTTCTTTTCTCATTTCAATTCTGTCCTTTGCCAAATAACCCATTTTCCTGTAGTCACTGTCCTTGCTGAGAGACTACAGAAATTATTTTCTCTTCACTTTGTTTACCAATTAAATTGATTAGATCACATCACACATTCCCTTTTATCTTCTACTTTCCTTTTCTCCACATATGTACCCTCCCATTCTGCAATTTAGTCTCACCAAATACATTTATTCATCTGTAGGGAGGCTGTAAGGGTTTAGTCCATGGTTTTCCAGGTCTGTTCCTCTACCTTAACTACTTTCATTTCTCTAAATATTGAATTCATTAAAGTCCCATTACTTCATTCATTATTATCTTTTAAAAAGATATTTCTTAATGGTCCTCCTGCTATTTAAAAAAAAATCCCACAAATATCTCTAGTTTTCTTTCCTTTAATAGTCTTTAAAGATGGGGCTATTTACTACTTATTCTTTCACTGGCAATTGTGTTTACCTTTCTTGTGTTTATTTTTAGGATGTTTTTAAACTGAATAAGCTATACGTATCTTTTTTTGTGGAGAAACAATCCAAAAGACTTTTTACCAAACACTTATCTTCCTTCACTGATAATTGGGCTCATGTTTGCAAGGCAATACATTTTGGTTTGCATTATGCTTTTTTTGGAATATACAATTCCATTCTTTTCTGGTAGGTGCAGGACAGACTTCTGTTACATAAATTTCCTTTCCTTTACATTTAATGTTTTTCTCTTGGTTACTTGTGGAATTTGTTGTATGTCACTGCAGTTGTTAAATTTAATCACTATATGTCTTGGAGGATTCTTTCAATTGGTGCTTAGTTTCTGAACTCAGAAGTTCTCAGTAGTTTATTGCATTCTTTCTTGCATTTCAATGTTCAGGTGTTTTAATGTCAAGGATTATTTCTTAAGTTGTCCCTATTCATCTTGTCTTTGATTTCAATGTGTTTGGTTTGTATAGAAATAAATTTATGATTTCTCCCATTCTGTTAATGTTGCTTTTTGCTTCTCTTTTTTCTAGACTGCCCTTTCATTCTGTTATTCACTATTTTGCTTCTTTTGAGAGGCTCTATGAATTCAAGTTTTTGTAATGATTTCGGCTGTGCAGCACTTTTGTCATTCACTCCTTTGCCACTTCTCTCAAGATTCTGATTTTTCTCTTAACCATTCTAGATAATTCTGCTTCAGTTCCATGCTTTCGTGGGATTTCACAGGATAATGTATTTCATTAGGTTTCAACAGTTTCCAGTTCTTCTGTCTTATAATATTTAATTAGAGTGGTTTATAATCTCTTACATGCCTGGGTACTAAACCTCCCTTCTAATTTTGCTATCTTCTGTTGAATTATCTGCTACCTAGTTATCTACACTTCAGGTTTTTAACTGAATTCTCTTCCTTTTAAGGTTATTATTGGTTCGAGTCTCCTGTTATTGATTCTTTTTTAATGGTGAATTTAACTAGGCTGGAACTGAAAGCTGTTTCAGCATCCTCATATGTTGAGAACTTAATTTTCACTAACTTTAGTTCCTACTCCAAATTGTTTCTGGGGAAGCTGGACTGGATGCAGTTAAAATCCAGTCTCCTTTTCTTCAAGCTCAGTATAAACCTGTATGCTGGCCTACTGTCTAATTTCCTTTGTTATTTAGCTCCCTATCAGTGTGTGTTAATTACTCCAAACTTGGGGGAAGGTGGAATGGATGTTCTGGGTAACATTTTTCAGTCTTGGGGTTCTCTAACCTAGGTGCTATCCCAGGAAGCAAGAAACCCAACTTCTCTCCCCTATAACTCCCCATCTTCCATAAGTAGCTGGGTAAAATTATATGGCTTGTTGCAACAGGAGAGAAATGCCTGAATGGGTTGCAAAGGATAACCCATTGTTGTGGTTTGATTTGTGTGCCCTGCTAGTATATGAATGGAGGCTGTTGGGAAAGGGGTACTGAACGAATACATTAAGGATTAACATTCTCCAATGTTAATTCATAATGTTATCCTTATAGGCTTCTTGCTTTTACTGTCTGCAGAACAAATATTTTCCTTTGGTACACAATTCCTCTTTTTGGAGGGTCTGGGGGGAGTCAGATGGGAATGAATAAAATATTTCATCCTACATACTATTGGTTGTGTAAATCCTGGATTTATTCCTTTGAGAACAGTGTTCCTGTTAAATTTCACCTTATTAGAGTCAACCAAATGTTCTATCCTGTCGAGATCTTGTTGGATACCGACACTATCATTCAATGCACTAGCTATCTCTTCTCTACAATGTATCTATCATCTTCGAATTTGATAAATATGCCATTTCTGCCTTTACACAAGTCATCGTTAAAAGGTTAAACAACACAGGTTCAAACACAGATCCCTGGGGTCTTCAAATGTACATCTACAGTCAATATGACATTTAATCATTAACAATAGCTCTTTCACATTAGCCATTCAACCAATTTCAAATCAGTCTAGCCCATGTTTCTCCATATTTATGGTATGAAATATTTCATTAAGTGCTTTGCTAAAATCTAGGCAAATTTTACACACATACATACACACACAGCATTCCTCTGAGTTCAGGGATACTGTCAAAAAAGAAAATGAGGTTAATCTGGAATGACCTGTTCTATATGAAGTTATGTGGACTTTTTATAATCACTATTTCCTCTTCTAGATGTCTATTAACTATCTCTTTAATGATCCATTCTAGAATTTTCACAGGAATAGAAGGCAAGTTTCCTAGTATATAGCTGCACCTAACTTCTCTTGAAGCCTCTTTTAATTTTTTAAAAAGAGACAATATTTGTCCTTTTCCAGTTCTGTAGTACCTCTCATATTCTGCATGCTCTTTCAAATATCCTGTCCAGTGATGTTTTTACTATTCCAGAATACAGTTTCATCAGGGGTGGATGACCTGAATTTACAAAAAACAATTAGATGACCTCTTACAATTTCTTTACATAACCTGGGAATCAAATCCCTGTCGTTTCTAGTGCAAATATTATTTTTCTTTAGGAGAAATAACAGAAGCAAAACAAGACTTAAGAACCTCTGCATTCTCACTACTGTCAATTCCTATCCCTTATTTACTCCAAGCTGTGGCCCTTTTCCTTCTCTTAAACATTCCTTTCATCTAATACAATGAAGGCACGTGTGCGCGCACACACATGTACCTCCTCCCCCCCTCCCCCCCAAGCTGATAATCTTGTTTAATTGCTTATAAGTCAAAGATTCAAGGGATCAAACCCTTCTCTTCAGTCACAGAATCACTCTGAAGTAGAAAAGTTGCCATGGGCTAAAGATTGTAAATGAATCACAACAATGTCTATTAAATTGTTCTGCCGGCATCTTTTGTTCTGTTTTTAAGTGTTCTATTGATGTGCTTTTAAAAGCACTACTTTAAAAGTTATTACTCAAAGACTCTTTCCCTTCCCCAGAGAGAAATACGGTCTAGAAATAAGTACAGTAAAGCAAAACAAATCATTGGAATCATTTATAGCAAATAGTATATTTTTAAAGGCAAGCTTATGTATAAAGTCTAACAATGGGATAAAGTATCTACCATCAACTCTAGTACCACAGAGGTCAACTGATACCTGGTTGCAGCTTTGCAACTTCAGTGTTACTCTGTCTTTGAAACTAATTAATCTGTGTGACTATGAATATGATATATAACTAGCATTAAAAATACAGAAAAAGAGATGAATAATCTCAATACTAAATAGTGACAAGTGAGTTAGGAGAAGTGTGGTGGATCCAATCCAGGGACCCATCAGTGCCAGGTGGAAGCAGACAACACAAATAGTTTAAAAAAAAAAAAAAAGACCCTATCAAGTTAACAAAATGAAATATTCTTGACAATCCTTGAATTTGTTATGTCCTTTCATGTTCTGGAATTGTGCTGAAATAACTTGTCCTCATGCTTGTCTTAGCCTCTTGAATCTTGGTGTACTACAGATAAAATGGCACTAATTTAATCTGACTTTCTGGTCTCTACTTAACCTTCCCAAGGTAGAAATTATTCTTTCTTACTCCACTAGAGGCTTACCTAATGAGGAGTTGGTCTTACCTGGGCATAAACTAATATTAGTGCTGTATCTTTTAGTATAGAGACCTTCCATAAAAAGACAAAAGAAATTAGCATTACCATACATTTTAAAGTTAAAATGAGTAAGTACAGATAAGATCTACATTTATAGTGAGAACATAATGGACCAAACATTACTCCCTGCATGTATTAATTATGTCTCTGAACTTGTTCTATGTCATAGGATGCTAGGGGTCCTGGGTGTTAGCTGGGCTGGTTTAAGTTATATTTCACTTTTTCTCCCTTCCAGTCGAAAGTCCTAGAGAATTATTAAATACAATAAATAATGGTTTTGAAAGAAAAAGAGGGATGCCGGAGTAACAGCACGGACATTCCAGAGCAGTACCACTACACCCAGCCAAATGCCGGTAAAAAATGGCTCTAAACAAATTCTGGAGCTGCAGAACCCACAGAATGATGAAGCAAAGCAAATCGCCAGGCCAAAAGAGCACAGAAAGTCGCCCAGAAGTGTGCATCGTGATACGCTGGGAGCAGAGCACAATCTAGTGGGGGCCGTGAGGACACAGAGGGGACCTGAGCAGGCCTTGGAGGGACTGAATCTCTCACACCTATGGTGCTTTCCAGACTTCACGACACCAAAACGTTTAGGGTAAATTAGAAAGTAAGTGGAAAAAGCCTGTGGGACCAGTGCAAGAGAGTCAAGTAGTCCAGCCCCAGCCCTAGGATGGCAGGGGGAAGGGAGCAGAGGAACCGCAGCAGTCACAGCAACAGCAGGGCCACCTGCAGCCCTTGTTTCTAAAGTTCTAGGCCCACAGATTGTGAGGGATCGAACTGCTGACAATAAACCACCCACCCCCACAGGAAACAGAGAACTACCTTGACAAAGAGATCAAAAGTCAAGTAAATGGCTGGGGAAATGAGCAAAAGCTGGAAAAAGAATCAGACTATAGAATCTTACTTTGGCAATAAAGAAGACCAAAGCAAACAGAAGAAAACAAAGTCAAAGCTCTTCCATCCAAAGCCTCCAAGAAAAATATGAATTGGTCTCAGGCTATGGAAGAGCTCAAAAAGGATTTAGAATGTCAAGTAAGATAAGCAGAATAAAAACTGGGAAGAGAAATGAGAGTGATGCAAGAAAATCATGAAAAACAAGTCACCTGCTTGCTAAAGGAGACCCCCAAAAAATAACACCTTAAAAAACAGACTAACCCAAATGGCAAAAGAGATCTAAAAGCCAATGAGGAGAAGAATGCCTTAAAAAGCAGAATTTACCAGATGGAAGAGGAGATCTAAAAGTTCCCTGAAGAAAACAATTTCTTAAAGATTAGAATGGAGCAGATGGAAGCTAATGACTTTATGAAAAATCAAGAAATTATAAAACAAAACCAAAGGAATGAAAAAATAGCAGACAATGTGAAATGTCTCACTGGAAAAACAACTGACCTGGAAAATAGATCCAGGACAGACAACTGAAAAATTATGGGACTACCTGAAAGCCATGATCAAAAAAAGAACCTAGACATTATCTTTCATGAACTGCACCTATACAACATAGTGACCCTCTATCAGCTAACAGATTATGACTCACTAAAGGCTCAGATGATGGCTAGCATTTATAGCAATAAAGTACTGTTTAATTTATGTAGGTATGTTGGTTTTCTTAAGACATAATATTATTGCACACTTAACAGACTACAGTACAGTATAAATGTAACTTGTAAGTATACTGGGAACCCCCCAAATTCATGTAATTCACTTCACTGTTCATATATTATTGACTACTTATCTTCTGGGGAGTGGCTTTTGGTCCTTTACATACACACAGACACAGACACAGACACACAGACACACACACATCTATTAACCCTTTCTGAGAAATCTAATACAAAGATCTTTTCCCCTCATTTAACTACTTTCATTCTTATCCTAGATGCATTAATTTTATTTGTACAAAAGCCTTTCAAAGTTGACTTTTATCTTTTGTAAATGCTTCAATCTTTTATTTGGTAAAGTATACATCACCTACCGACAGCTCTGAAAGGTATACGGAATGTTTTTGTCTAAGTTTTCTAAAGCATTGATCTTTAATATTAAGATCATATAAAAATAAAGAAATCCATTTTGAATTTATTGTAAAATACTGCATAAAGTGTTGGCCTAATGTCTGCCAGACTGTTTTCCTGTTTTTCCAAGAGATATTTTTTCAAATCAGAAATTTTTTTCCTAAGTAATTTATGCTTTCTGTTTTATCAAACATTAGGTTACTAAGTTTCATTATTTGTCTAGTCTGTAGCACTGACTGACTTCTCTATTTTTAAACCAATGTCAAATGATGTTAATGATTGCTACTTTATGATACAGTAAGAGGTAATATTCCTCAGTAAATGCTATTTCCTATTGATCCTTACTTTTTTCCATTGTTTCCCTTGATATTCTAGATCTTTTGTTTTGTCAAATGAATTTTATTATTTTATGGAATTCTGTTAAAATATTCTTTAAGTAGTTTGACTGGTGAAGTATTAAAATTGTAAATTAACTTTGGCCATATAATCATTTTTATTGTACAGGCATGGCCTAGTAATGAGCTATTCCTCTAGCTATTCAAGTGATCTTTATTTCTTAGGGAACATTTTGTAAATGAACCTATATAAGTATCTTGCATGCTCTGGTAAATGGCTCCTCATGTTTTGGAAACATTCGGAATGAGATGCCTTTTTTTTTTTATTATTACCTCATGTTGTGCTGCTATTACCATTTTTTGGTGTTATTACCATTTGTTATTTTAAATAAACCATCACATCATTAACAAAGAGGAATAGTTTCATCTCTTTTTTACCTATAGTTACACTTTTAATTTCTTTCTCATTTTAGGGCTACTAGCAACATTTCTAGAAACATGAAATAATAGCAATGTCATTGCACCTCTGTACTTGCTGGGAAAGGTTCTATTGCATCTCAGTGTAGATGATGATTGCTTCTGGCTTTAGAGAGATACTTATGACCTTTTTAAAAAGTATATGCTTTGCCTTTACTTTGAAGATTCATTTTTAATATAAGTGAATGCTTTAGTTATCAAGGATTTTTTACACAATTATTGAGATAAACATGTGGAATAGGGAAGTTCTGACTTTGAATATTATTATGTTGTTTTCTCTAATCTTAAACAATCTTTATCATCTTATATATATAAAATCTTATATATAACATAATTATATAATATAAAATGTATAATATACATAATACAATAAATATATAATCTTATAATCTTTATAAATCCAATTTGGTCATAATGGATGATTTCTTGGAAAAATTACTGAAGCTTTTTGGATAAAATATTACTTATAATTTTAAAATCAATATAAATTATATAAGTTTACAGGTCTTGTTTTATTTTATATTAGGACTATATTTGTCTCATAAAAATGAATTTAGCATAATATTCTTAATTCTAGAGAATAATTTATATAGTATTGGAATCAACTTTTAAAAATTTCATCAAATTCTCTCTTATGAGCAGGAATTCCACCCTCCCTTGCCTTGGAAGTTCCTTTAAGGTTAGTTCTGTTGTCTTTTCAGGGATTGGATTATTTAAGATCTCTATATGCCCTTTTGTTAATTTTCATACTTTTTATTTTTTAAGTCATTCCACTATTTCTTTCATTCCCAGTTTTGTTAGCATGTAACTATCTCTTCAGAACTAGCAGATTTTGCTAATTTTTTTTCCTTCTGATTTTGCTGCAGATTTCTCCTATTTGCTATATTATTGATTTGACTTTTAAAACTCTTCTTTTCATTCAGGTTGGCTGTAGGTCTATCAATTTTGTTAGTCTTTCCAATGAGCTAGCTTTTAATTTTTATCACTTCTATAGCTTTTTTTGGTATCTAATTTGTTTCTCCAATTATTAATATCTCTTTTCTTTTGTGCTTATGTTGGGTTTATTTACTTTCTAATTTTCAAGTATATATTCAGTTAAGTAATCCTTGATATTTCTATATTGCTAACTATGTTTTATGGATGCAAATTTCTCTCAAGGACTATATTAGCTGCATCTCAGAAATTTTGGAATGCTACTTCATCATTATCATTTTATTTTACATATATCTATGATTTGTTCTTTGTTCCACTCATTACTAGGATTCTGTTGTTAAGTCTACATATTGATCTGTCTTTTGTTTGCCATCCCTGAACTGATTAATATTCTTATTGCATTGTAGTCTCACTACTTAACATTTGCTTGTAATATCACCGTATCCTAATAAATGCTCACTTTTTATAAAATTTCTTTGAGTTTTGAGAAATATTCTTATTTGGCAGCAATACCGTTTCAAAAATGTTTTAAATCTTTTGGCTCTATTTTCTCTAGCAATTTGTTCAATTCTATATTTTCTCTTTTGTTGACTATCATATTTGTTGAAAACTGGAAGAGGGACATTAAAGTCTCCTATTGTTGCATTATCTTCTAAGTCCTCAAAATTTAGTTAATTTCTCCTTTATGATTTTAGATACTAAGGTATTTGGAGCATATGAGTTCAACATTACTATTGCTATTATCTCTATGGTTCCTTTCAGCAAATGTAATTTCTGTTTATCTTTTTATGTTACCAATTTTTGTTTTTGCTTTATCAAATAGTACAATAGCAATTTCTGGTTTTTTTGATTCACCTGATACAAACTAAATTTTGTTCCAGGCCCTCATTTTATTCTGTGTGTAACTGTTTTTGTAAAAGTGTATTTCTTGGAAGCAAGAGATTGTATGGTGTTCATTTTTTTTTTGTTTGTTTAGATCTGTCATTTTTTTCATTTTATTGGATTGTTTAAATCCATTCGCATTTAAAGTTATAAAAGTTAAGTTTATGTTTTCCTACATTTGTCTCTAATATTGTTTTCTTTCTAAATTAAGACTTTTTGAACTTTTTCCTCTGTAAAGATAATGTTATCGCTTTTTTTTTTTTTTTTTGCCTTAATCTACCTTAAGGGAACCCTGTTCCCATAAACTGAATTCTCACCCTGAACTCCTTCCCCTATCTGTCACCTCTTTCATTAATTTTTGAATTTTACTTAATATACTAATAAAGTTTTCTTTCTTTTATGTAAATATGTAATTCCTCCCCTTTCCCCTCATTTAAGGAGTTAAGTAAAACCCCTTTTCTTCTCCACCCCTTCAAACTTTTTTTTGTTTGTTGGTTTTAGCAAATTTTCTGCATCCTCCTGTGTCCCAGAATGTGTGATTGGTTCACCACTGTACTCTCTGCCCTGCCCAAGATCATTCCTTTTCCCAACCCCACAACCATCATTTCCTATGAATATCTACTCTCAGTTCATGCTTTACCACCTTTCTGATAATCAGCAGTTCCCATGAGCTCTGATTACCTTTCTCCTGAGTCAGGATGCTGTCCATAGAGGCAGGCAAAACACTCCTAAGAAGTATTGACTAAATTCCTGCAGATTATATATTCACTTAAAATCCCTATGTCCCACTTACAAAATATTTTCCTTCCCCACCCCCCACAAGCATTCTTCAACAGTATTCCCTACCACTAGTGAATTGAGATTTCCACCTTTTTCTCTCAGTTATGATCTTTCCCTCTGCCACCTCACCTATTCTCCCATATATACCTCTTATTATTCCTAAGAGATCACAGCAGTAATTTTTCCTTCATTTTTTACCTCTGACTTGATTAGAGTACAACCAAAACTTTTCTGTCCTCTTTCTTTCCTCTCCTTTTTATACACACATACATTCTGCTCCTTAGACCCCTCAAAAAAAAAATCCTGATTCACTTGCAGATGATGGAATGCGGTGTTTTAGTCCATGAAATTTCACATCTGTGACTCCAACTATTTGTTCTGTTTATTTTCCACTTCCATCCTTTACTCCTTATGTACTTTTAAGAAGGAGCAGCTAGGTGGTGCAATGGATAAAGCACCAGTGCAGGAGTCAGGAGGACCTGAGTTCAAATTTCACCTCAGACACCTGACACTTACTAGCTGCGTGATCTTGGGCAAGTCACTTAACCCCAACTGCCTTATCCTGGGTCATCTCCAGTCATCCTGATGAATATCTGGTCACTGGATCCAGATGGCTCCAGAGAAGTGAGGCTGGTGACCTGCACAGCCCTCCCTCACTCAGAACAAAGTCAAGTGCAAGCCATGTCATCGTTTCTCTGATGGCACGGTCTTCTTTGGTAATGAAGGATGAACACACTTTTAGGAAAAATGATTCCTGTTGTTACTTTTTACCCCATAGGTATTTTTCTCTTTCTGTTTTTTCCCCTCTTTTTGGAAGAAGGGAATTTATTACTTGCACCTTCTTTGGTTGTATTGTGGTTTGTCATTCTTGTGTTTCTATTACCCAAGTTGCTTGCAAAGGAAATAATTTGTTCATGTCTGGGGTTTTATTTATTTTAAAAATCTTTCAAATGATGATCCTTTATTGATCAATCACATTTTAAAATTGATGCTTAGGCTTGATTTTTCAGGATTACTGATGTTTCGCCTCAACTCTATGTCATTTTGAGTTGTATCTTAAGTTCCTTTGCTTTTCCAAACACATTATTCCATTCCCTTATATGGTTTCTGCTGCTGGGTACAGATTAGCACTGTGCCAATTTGAATTTCATTGTCTTTATAATTGAAGGTCTTTCTCCTGGTCACTTACAGAACTTGCTCTTAGCCATTCAAACTGTTTGTATACAGATTATTTGTTCTTTTAATATTATAGCTTTTTTGCTTGTCTTCTTTCAGAATGTCCTTCACTTTTGTGTTTTTGCATTTACAATCACTTTTTTTCTCTTGTGTTTCTTTAGAGACTATCAAGTTTTTCTATTCTGCCAACTTTTTGAGGGCAGGTCATAAATTTTACAATTCCTGTTTGTCTCTTGAACCAAATGGAAACATCTTGCTGAGATACCAAGTTCTTTTGGAAATGCACAGGGTCCTTTACCTCCTCAGGTATTGATTCATTTCCATTTTTCTTGCAATATATATACAAAGAAGTTTGGACTTACTAAGATTTCCTAAATGGTATCTTATCTTCTCTTATTAATGTCTTTTCTGTTGATTTATCTGCTTGTGCCCAAAGTTTTTAACTTTTTTTTCTTTTTGAGATCTTTAGAAATTTCAATCATTTTTTTTTCCTTTCAATCTCCTGTTACTTTCTGACTCTTCCCCTTTGATGGTGGTTTCCTCCAAGGCCTAGACATCAAAACTGTCTCAGCTTCCTCTCACACTGGGAATTCACATTTTGTCAGTCATGGTCTCTGTGTCCAGTGATAGTACTAGATTCCACTTCAGTCCTGATCTGATGCAGCCCTACTCCCCTCATATCCTCTTTTGCCCATGTACATACACACGCATGTGCGTGCGCGCACACACACACACCTTGCCCCAATATATTCTATCCTTAATTTCTTTGAGTGAGCAGTGCAGCTGCTGCCCCAGAGAATGCTTCTGCTTTCCTACACTTTTACGTCCTCGGAATCAGTTACAGAATGAGGGCCAGGGCAAAGAACTGAGCTTTGTTGCTTACTGTCACAGAATATTATCATAAGGACAAACTGTGTGCTGGCAGAGACTGTACCAGCAGGAAGAGAATTGCTAAGTGGATCCCACAGCATAAGTCCAGCCCAGTCTAGAGAAGAATGATAAGGATTAGCCTTCTCTGCTGCTAATTAATCAGGATGTTATTTCTAAAGGGCTCTTGATAGCAAAGTCTGTGGAGAAAGCTGCAATTACTTTATCTCTTGTGTATTATTGTTTTATAGCATTTTGAGGTCATGAGAATCACAGAAAAGGTCACTGAGTCTTGCATCTTTGTGGTCATTTGACCTTTACCTCATGAAAATTCCAGATTTTAGAGCAGAAAGGCACCTTAGAGGTCATCTAGCCTAACACTTTACAGTCAAGGAAACTATGTCCCACTGAGGATAAGTCACTTGCCCAAAGTCAACATGATATTAAATGACAGAGACAGGATACAGAACTCAGATCCTTTGACTCTTTGTTGCAATGGAGGGCTCACCAGGCAGGAGTTGGGATATAACCACAAATAATTTATGTTAAATCCAAAGTCAATTTCAAAACATTTATAAAAGTAAAATGAAATGAAATAAAGAGGAGCCTTTTTAGATTGAGCATTGTAGCCTCTGAAATTAACTATGAAACTAACACACCTTTTAGCAAAAATTTTTTTGTAACTCATTAAAAAAGACTCAAACTGTAGTAATTACTATATGAAAATTATAAAAGAAATCTTTACTTGAGAAGAGAAAAATTGCTCAGAAAGAGAACACCTTGTGAGAGATTGTGTCACTGAATAGATTACATTAATGCCATAAAGAATTCTCTCTAGCTTTACTTAATTCCACTGCTAGTGCTGGCTTGACAAGCACAGCAGGCCATGACTTATAATCTGAACATATTGGCTGGCAAGCACCACAGAACATCTGGACTTTGTTAGACAACTTTTAGCTTTGTTTTCTTGTATTGGCCCTCCCTCTCTCCAAAAAAACCTCCCCAATGACTGCTTTGCCATGAATGAGTCAGAAAGACAAACTACCCTGGTGGGGGGAGGGGAAGGAGTAAATTGGGACCACATTAAATAATGACTCCCACTTTTTAAATCCCTTCCCCACCTCCATCTCATGATGGCAATGGCCCCACGTGAATGCCAGCAACCAGTCATGATTCAGCTGTTCCATTTACTGGAAAGCCTACTCCAAGTTAATTCTGTGTTAGGATTTGGTAAGGAAATGGTCTCTAGACTGAGGCACATTCTTGCTATTCAAGTCTAGGAGCTTTAAATTAAAACAACATTGATGCCATATCCTCTTTCCAAAAGGCCTCTCCTTCATCCAAGCTTTAAATACATACTCTTAGAGAAATTAAAGAACCAAAATGTCTTTGGCAGAACTCTCCTTCCTTTGCTCTCATTTAAACCCAGATGCATTGTGAGTGGGTAGGACTATGAAACCATGCATGGGAGAGAGAAAAAAAGTACAATCCGGAAGAATCTTCACAGCTTTCCTCAGAAATGCTCCATCTTCATCCTTAAAAGGACAATACTGTTATAGGATTTTGGGGACATTCACATCTAGTAGGTATATATGAATTTAGAATTCATTGATAATTACCATATAATTAAATTTCAAATTGTGTGGTAAATTGATTTGTTTCCTGTCCAACTACAAAAGTTCCTCTAGGAATTCTTCCTTCTTTCAAACTTCTTTATTACTCTCAAGGACATCACCTTCCAGTGATTCAGGTTCACAACATAACAGTCATCCTTGACTCTTTACCTTCTCCCTCCCCATATCCAATCTGTTTTCAATTCCTGCTAATTTTACTTTCATCCCATATCTAAGATATGGCTTTTCACTCCTCTGACACTGTCATCTGCTTGATGCATGGCTTCATCTCTTCATGTCTGGTCTACCACAACAGCCTGTTGTGAAGTCTCTCTGCTTCAAGGCTCTCCCCATTCTGGTCTAACTTCCAATCACCTGCTGAACTGATCTTCCCAAACCACAGATCTGATCATTTTACCACCCCCACCCCCGCTCAATACCCCAATCAATAAATTCTCCTGGCTTCTTACTACCATCAGAAACAAGTATTAAATACTGGCATTTAAAACTCGTTATAACCTGGCCCAATTCTACCTTTCCAGTTTTATTACAATTTACTAACCCCCATGTACTCAGCAATATTTTAACAGGGACCTCCTTGCAGCCCTTTTATAAGATATTCCATCTCCCAACTCTGGGCATTTTCACTGGCTGTTCCTCATGCCTGGAATGTTCCCATCTTCTACAAGAAACCTTTCTTGAGCTTTCTTAATGCTAGTACTTTCCCTCTGAGATCTTCTCCAGCTTGTCCTGTAATATCTTGTTTGTCTATAGGTGTTTGCATGTTTTTTCACTATAAGACTGAGTTTTTTGAGAGCAAGGACTGTCTTTGGCACAATGTCTAGTACACAGTAGGTGTTTAATAAACATCACATACAAGGGTGGTTCATCTGTCATGCCTTCCTCATACTGCACGAGAGCACCCTCCTTTTCTAGTCATCTTTTTTCTTTTTGCTTTCTTTTGTTCTTTATACCACAGTAACTTTCTCTTATTTGATACTTCCTCCCTCACCCATGAAAATCTTCCTTTTTAGCAAAGAAAAACAGTGAAGCAAAATAGATAAAAACAAGAAGTATTTGCGACATTTTTATTATGCACTTTTTAAATGACACTTTAAACTGCCCCCTAAGAGCTAATGGAAATGTACAGTAAAAGAAATAGGCCTGACGGTTGTTTCACAACTTTCTAAAAGCAGATAATTCTACTTTTTGCTAGAGATAATTTTATGATACTGAAATTTTCCTTGCACTTAAATGAATCCTATGTGTTACATAATGCCATTTTGTGGAAAAGGGACATCTTTGGGCAAAGGTTGTAGAATTATAAAGTAAATTTTTCAGCACATTTAATATTGATCTGAAAAATGGAAAAACAAATCTGTAGTGCAAACATTCCACATTTATTTAGGTAAATGTGAAATATTAAACTGAAAGACACCAACTATCTGATCACTGGTGCTCCTGGTCCTCCTCTCCCTCACTGCTTCCACACAACAGAAGAGAAAAAACTCCTTTAGAAAAAGCTTTATGGCTCTAATTGCTTCAAGTGGAATGACATAGCCAACAAGAAAAAAAGTAATGTAATTAGAAAAGGGTGGGGGATCATGATAAAGAACAGGACAGAGTACGAAGTGATGGTAGGAGAATGGTCTAATTAGGGAACAAAAGCAAAGGAGATCTCAGTTCTGCCTTGTCCTTTAAAAAGGACCTCTTTTGGCTCTTTGATGTTTGCAGGTGAAAGGCTCTAGACAAACAGTGGGCACAACATTATGGAACGGATGGCATTAGAGTTAGGTTAAATATTGCCCATCTCTTTACCATTCCAGGATCAACCTAATCCTCAAGAGCTAAAAATCCTTTTACAATAAAGTCCTCTTCATGCCTGATGTTGCTGGAAGTGAATCTTAATCTTTTTTTGTCTTGGACCTTTTCTGACAGTTCAGTCAGTAATGTCTTTGGACTACTTTTCAGAATCATGTTTTAAAATTCATAAAACAAAATACACAGACTTACAAGGGAAATCAATTATATTAGAATACAGCTCAAAATATTTTTGGAAAAAAAGTGCATGGACCCCAGGTTAAGAGCCCTTGTTCTACAGTAAACAGATAGGGCATCACCTTTTCTTTTTCTTAATCTGGCAGAAGCACAAAATGTATTGAGGTAGATACCTGGGGACTTGTGGCCATGCTTCTCTAGAAAACTAGAGAAAACAAGGAGATCTTTAACAAAGATGAGCTCATTTACTTACAAAGGCCCATGTGGACAATACATGGCACTTTAAACCACAGGCAGGTGAGGGAGGGAGGGAGAGAGGAAAGAAAGGAAGGAGGACGTAAGGAAGGAAGGAAGAACATATTCTGCTGTGTAATGTAGATGTAGCTGTAGATGGTCCTTCTCTAACCTGGTTCCCACTGTCCCTTTCATCATACCTGCTGTTTCAGTTGCTGCACCAGACGATCCTTCTCACGTTTCAATGCTGCTACCTCATCTTGGGTCTTCTTCTTGGAGGAGGAAAGCTCCAGAAGAGCTATGTTGGCATCTTTTTCACTGATGGCAGCAAGGAGAGCTTCTTGTCTTCAAAAGAAAGTACAGAGGCCATTAATACTCTGAACAGCACAAGACTTTTTCCCCTCAAGTCAATCTACCATTTGGAATGGTTGCAAAACTGTCACTTGAATGTGCTGGGTCTTAAGTAAACCCTATTTTGCATCCTATTCTAATCAAAATTTATTCCTGATAAGTCACATTCTGTGACTCTGTGTGCCAACACATATGTACTTACTAGTCACAGAATGGAATTTATTTCTAAGTGACAAAAGTAGTCTTTCTAGTGTACAAATAAAAAAACCATGCTGCTTATTGCTCAAAACTTCAATGGTTTTTTTATTGCCTACTACATGAAGATCCAATCCTTAGGCTGGCATTCAAGGTGCTCCAAAATCTGGCTTCATTTATAACTCATAAGACTCTCCCTTTGTCTACATAATTTGTCATTGTAACATGAATTACTCATAGTTTGGGGAACAGTTCTTTGCTTTCTTATTTCTACATCTTTGTGAATGATTCTTTTTTTTTTATTAATGTATTTAACTTTTTACATTCATTTTCACAAAATTTTGGGTTCCAAATTTTCTCCCCATTTATCCCCTCCCCCCACCCCAATACACCAAGCATTCTACTTTCCCCTATCACCAATCTGCCCTCTCTTCTATCATCCCTCCCTTCTCTTGTCCCCATCTTCTCTTTTGTCCTGCAGGGCCAGATGACTTTCTATTCCCCATTAACTGTATTTCTTATTTCCTAGGAGCAAGAACAATACTCAACAGTTGTTCTTAAAATTTTGAGTTCCAAATTCTCCCCATCCCTCCCTCCCCACCCATTCCCTTTGCGAAGGCAGGCAATTCAATATAGGCCATATCTGTGTAGTTTTGCAAATGACTTCCATAATAGTCGTGTTGTGTAAGACTAACTATATTTCCCTCCATCCTATCCTGCCCCCCACTGCTTCTGTTCTCTCTTTTGATCCTGTCCCTCCCCAAGAGTGCTGACTTCAGATTGCTCCCTCCTCCCTTCGCCCTCCCTTCCATCACCCCCCCCATCCTGCTTATCTCCTTCTCCCCCACTTTCCTGTATTGTAAGATAGGTTTTCATACCAAAATGAGTGTGTATTTTATTCCTTCCTTTAGTCGAATGTGATGAGGGTAAACTTCTTGTTTTTTTCTCAGCTCTCCTCTTTTTCCCTCCACTAAAAAGTCTCCTGCTTGCCTCTTGAATGAGAGATAATTTACCCCATTCCATTTCTCCCTCTCTCCTCCCACTACATTTCTCTCTCACCGTTTACCTTAATTTCTTTATGGTCTCATCCTATTCAATTCACTCTGTGCTCTCTGTCTCTATATGTGTGTGCACGCACACGTGTACATGTGTGTGTGTGCACGACTGTGTGTGGCCCCACCAACTACACAGATACTGAAAAGTTTTAAGAATTACAAATATTGTCTTTCCATGTAGGAATGTAAACAGTTCACCTTTGGTAAGTCCCTTATGACTTCTCCTTGCTGTTTACTTTTTCATGCTTCTTCTCATTCTTGTGTTTGAAAGTCAGATTTTCTTTTCAGGTCTGGTCTTTTCATCAAGAATGCTTGAAAGTCCTCTGTTTCATTGAAAGACCATATTTTCCCCTGAAGTATTATACTCAGTTTTGCTGGGTAGGTGATTCTTGGTTTGAGTCCTAGTTCCTTTGACTTCTGGAATATCCTATTCCACGCCCTTCAATCCCTTAATGTAGAAGCTGCTAGATCTTGAGTTATCCTGATTGTATTTCCACAATACTGGAATTGTTTCTTTCTAGCTGCTTGCAATATTTTCTCCTTGACCTGGGAATTCTGGAATTTGGCCACAATGTTCTTAGGAGTTTCTCTTTTTGGATCTCTTTCAGGCGGTGATCGATGGATTCCTTGAATACTTATTGTGCCCTCTGGTTGTAGAATCTCAGGGCAGTTTTCCTTGATAATTTCATGAAAGATGATATCTAGGCTCTTTTTTTGATCATGGCTTTCAGGTAATCCCATAATTTTTAAATTGTCTCTCCTGGATCTATTTTCCAGGTCAGTTGTTTTTCCCATGAGATATTTCACATTCTCTTCCATTTTTTTGTTCTTTTGGTTTTGTTTTGTGCTTTCTTGGTTTCTCAGAAAGTCATTAGCCTCCATCTGTTCCATTCTAATTTTGAGAGAACTATTTTCTTCAGTGAGCTTTTGAACCTCTTTTTCCATTTGGCTCACATTCTGCTTTTGAAAGCATTCTTCTCCTCATTGGCTTTTTGAACCTCTTTTGCCAATTGAGTGAGCCTATTTTTCAAGGTGTTATTTTCTTCAGCATTTTTTTGGGTCTGCTTTACCAAGGTATTGACCCGTTTTTCATGCTTTTCTTGCCTCTCTCTCATTTCTCTTCCCAGTGTTTCCTCCACCTGTCTAACTTGATTTTCAAAATCCTTTTTGAGCTCTTCCATGGCCTGAGCCCACCGGACATCCACCTCGGATGTCTGGGATACAGAGGCCCTGACCGCCACGTCTTTCCCTGATGGCAAGCATTGTACTTCCTCATCAAAAATGAAAGGAGGAAGAAACATCTGTTCCCCAAGAAAGTAGCTCTCTATGGTCTTATTTTTCTTCCCTTTTCTGGGCATTTTCCCAGCCAGTTACTTGACTTCTGAGATTCCTCTGCACCCCCGCCAAGATCCGCCCAGCTAGTGCTTGGGGTCTAAGATTCAAATGCTGCTCCCCAGCCTCAGGGCTTTCAGTGGCTGGCGTGGCTGCTATTCAATGTGAGCTTAAGTTCTGGTGCTCAGGTGGGGGCAGGGCCGCCTCCCAGGCTCAGTTCCCTCAGGGGGTTTATGCAGAGACCTTTGATAATGGCCCTGAGCTCCTGCCTGCTGCTCCGGGAGTCCCCGGCCGCAGCTGCCTCCCGAGGGGGGTCCAGTCACGAAGACACCCCGCTCCCCTTTTGGGCAGCCCAAAAGTCTCTCTCACTGACCTGGAGTGCCTGTGGGTGGAGGAACCTTCGCAGCCGCCAGAGGTTCCATCCCTGAAGCCTGCTCAGATCTGCTCCTCTCAGGGCGCACAGCCAGGGCAGCACAGGGGTGGGATCCGCGTCCGGAGTGCGACGGACCCCTGGAGATGGCTTTCCAGGGCTCTCTGGAACAGAAATCTCTTCCACTGTGTTTCTGCGTGACTTTGCACTGCTCCAGAATTTGTGGGGAGTTCTTTTTACAGAAAATATATGGGCTGTGGGTTCGGAGCTAGCATATGTGAGTCTTTCTACTCCGCCATCTTGGCTCCTTCCCCCAACACACGGTCTTTCACTGAACGATTCTTCTTAAATATAGAATGCCCTTCCC
Organism: Bettongia penicillata ogilbyi; assembly: GCA_023548195.1. NCBI lineage: Eukaryota > Metazoa > Chordata > Mammalia > Diprotodontia > Potoroidae > Bettongia > Bettongia penicillata. Next base: position 2,314,129 of record JAJHZJ010000732.1, read on the forward strand.
TTTCCATCCCCATGAACATCCTATCTGTTCATCAGACAACTGAAGTACAACTAAAATGCTACCTTTTTGAAGATCCTTCCTCTATCTATAAGATTAGAGCTGAAAAAGACCTCAGTGGTTACCTAGTTCAATCAATACCAGATATAAATATATAGATTTATTTGATGAACACATATAATATTTGTTTGTATAATATAAATATTTATTTATATAACATGACTACCAAGTAGTCATTAAGGTTCTGCTCAAATACCCCCAAGAAGAGGGAATTCACCACTTCCTACTGCAGCCAACTCCACTTCTGGATAACGCTCTCACAATTTTTTCCTGACAACAAGCTTAAATAAGTCTCAAGCACCTTCTAGAACTAATTTAGATGGGGGGGGGGGACTTCTCCTTTACCTGTCTCAGAACACCTTAAATTTTTTTTTTTATGTTCACATATTCTAAGATGCATTATTTTCTATGCACATTTCTTATTTCTTCCCATAGCTACTTCACAAGTTATAACCATCTTGAGGGCAGGACCTTTATTTTATTTTTTTTCCTCTCCACCAGCACTTAGCACATTGCATATGTTAGGATGTGAACGAAATCGTCTTTTTAAATAAAGTTGATATTTCTGGATAAAAATATAAAGAACTAGTTTTCCTAACACCCTTAATTGGTTAAGAAAAACACATTACACCACATTTATAATGTCACAGAAATAATGTTTATTCATGTAAAGTAAGCAACAGACTGTCAACAAACTATTTTTCAAAGAGCTGCTGCTTTTAGGTGTCATGTTCTAGCTCATAATATTGATAACCATGCAATTACCATCTTGGGCAAATAATATTATAGTAATGTTTTGGGGTATAAAGATGAAATTTGGTTATGATGAATTAAATGTTATTGTAAAATGTCATTTTCTAGGGCAATGAAGTATCTGGAATGTTTGTAACAAATGGATAAACTTATTTGTACTGAACTACACAGAAGCAGATAAAGATAACATACTTTGATGATATTAAGGCAGGAGTGGGGAACTGTAGCCTGGAGGCCCCATGTGGCTTTCTAGGTCCTTGTATGTGGTCTTTCAACTGAGTCCAAATTTTATAAAACAAATCCTTTTATTAAGGGGATTTGTTCTATGAAGTTTGGATTCAGTCAAACGCCTGCACTTGAGGACCTAGAAGGTCACATGTGACCGAGAGGCTGTAGGTTCCCCACCCTGTATTAAGGCCTTAATATTATTTTAAAAAATACGGAGAAGAAAATGATGGATGGTGAAGAAGTTAATGGGAAGCCCACAAGAGGGTCTCTTCCCTTCAATATGAAAGATGTTATAAATCCTTTTACAATAAAGTCCTCTTCATGCCTGATGTTGCTGGATGTGAATCTTAAATCTTTTTGTGTCTTGGACCTTTCTGACAGTCCAGTGATGCCTCTGCACTACTTTTCAAAATAACTGACCTTTGATCAATAATCTGAAACAAATAATAGTTACTAATGCTTTGGAGCTCCAAGTATAACTGAACTGAGAAAATAAAGTGATACCTCTATAGTAGGAAATGCAGAACTTAAACTAACAGATTTAGGTGAAACTGTGCTTGAAAGGTTTAATTAAATTCAATCTTCAGGCAAAATGAACCCTGCTAACCTATTTATCTCTATCCACATATCTCATTCTAGTGAAAGCATTCTGCAGGTACTTGAGTAAAGATGCAGAGTCACACCGAGGTCCCAGGTAATTTCCAAAACTCACATGGATAAAGTACAGACAAAATTGCAAACAAGAGATAAAACAGAAATTAGAAAAATGTCATTTCTTTTTGAGGTATTAACACTAATCCTTCCTTCACTGATACAAATAAATGTACAGCTTGTGGCTTTATATGGCAACGACTTTCAGGTTTTGTATTTTTTTATTTTTAATTTAAACATTAAATAAAATGAGCATTTCCATATACAAAGTAGAACAGAAAAGAGAACTGAACATGATTGTCCATAAAACTGAGTCTCTGTCACATAAAGACTTTTCTGTTTAAGAAATTCAACATGTAACAAGTTTCAGTTATCTGGCTAATTTGTGTTTCTTTATGACTTTCCTTCCGTTATCTTCTGTGTATTTAAAAAATACTTAAAGACCCTCTCTTTTTCTTTTTTCAATAGAAGAAGAGGGGAGCCCTATCAACCGTTCCCCTTGCCCTCCCACCTTGATCCACAATTAAAACAAAATGAAATCCCTGTAACAAATACAGCCTGGCAAGGCAAAATTCCATCCTGGGTATGTCATTATGTACCTTGAATCTAATTCTCCTCTATCAGGAAGTAGCTAGTAGCATAATTTATCACCAGTCCTTTGGAATCATGTTTGGTCATTGTATTGATTAGATCAGAGTTTTTAAGACTTTCAGTTTTTACATTTACAATGTTACTGCATAAACTGTTCTCTTGTTCCTGCTCACTTTAAATTATATTACTTCTTAAAAGTCTTTCCTGGTTTTTTTTTTCCTGAAACTGTACCTTTCATTGTTCCTAGGGGACAATAACATTCTATTCCTTTCATATTTCATGGTTTAACACTTCTTGAGTCGATGAGCACCCCTTTACTTTAAAGTTTTCACTTTTTGTGCATATGGGTCCTTTGCTGCCTTTCTTTGAGGTAAAGGCCTACCAGTTATCAGATTGAAAGGTATGCAGTTTATGACTTTTGGTGTGCAGCGCAAAACTGCTTCCCAGCAACCCTGCATCAGAGTGCCTGTTATGCTGCACTCCTCCAATAATTTTAATTTTTCTTTTTTTGTCATATTTGCCAATCTGATGTGTAGGAGGTAGAACCCCAAGTTGTTTGTAGATCTCTTCCTCGGAAGCCTTCAGACCACATATTTTGACTGATTATCTATCTACTGGGGAATGACTCATCTTTATTGTTTATTGTCTATAGATCAGTTCCTTACAGATTTTAGAAAAGAGACCTTTTTCTGAGTAACTTGCTGCAAAAATTTTCCTGTTATTTGTGTCCTTCTAATTTTAACTGTCTTAGTTTTGTTTGTGAAAAAATTTTTCAATTTTATATAATTAAAATTGTCCATTTTATCTTCTGTGATTCTCTTTATACTTTGGTCATGAACTTTTACCTTATTTATAGTGGTGAAAGCATTTCTTTCTTTGCTCTTCTAAATTCATTATTACGTGACTTCTTATATCTAGGCCACTTCTGCAATTAGCATTCATTGTGGTACATGGGGTAAGAGATTCTAAATCTAATTTCTGTCAGACTGTTTTCCAGTTTTCCAATTTTCCCAGATGTTTTTGTCAAGTAAGTCCTTACTGCAGTAGCTAGGGTCTTTGGGTTTATTTAACACTGTCATTATGTTTGTTTCTGTATACTGTGTATTTAATCTGTTCCACTGATCAACAGTTTTTTTTCCCAATACTACACTGTTTTGATGGTTATTGCATTGCAGCACTCATTTCTGGTACTGCTAGCTAACCTTAACCCCCTATTTTTTTTATTGTTTCTCTTGAGAATCTTGACCTTTTAGTTAATTTTCATACTATGAAACAGATCCCTAGTGGCTTGTGAAGGCTTTTTATAGTTTAGAATGAAAAAGAAAAAAGAAAACAAGACTCAACAAAGAAGAAAACAGAAGATACTGGCAAGATGGCCAGAAGTGAAATGAATAGATTTAAAAATATTCTTTCATAATAAATCTTTTTTTAAATTTATCATTAAGAAGATGAACTTGACTCTATGAAAACTAGTAATCTATCCTAACCTTCTGAACTAAGAAAGTGCTGGAAAAAGCACTATTTAAGCTGAAACTTGCTTCTGTTTTTTGTTAAGATAATTACGCTTCAACAGTAGTCATGTAGAAGTTTTCTAAACCACTAACTGGATGACTACCAGTAGAATATACTGACGAGATATTCTACAACTTTCAGGGCTCTGAGGGAGCAATTTCCAAAGTTGCTGAAAAAAATGAGGATACTTTCAATGGTTATTACTACCTATACCCACAAGTATGATAAAGAAAAATAACTAACAAATATGCTTACTTCCCCATATCTCCAAAATCTATATGAGAAGAATATATTCATATTTTGAGAATATTTTTGATTAAGTATAAAACGGAAGAATTTGCATATTATATTCTACAGTAGATCACATCATTATAAGAAGATAATTGGCTGGAAAGGTACTCAGTGTCCTGTTGTGCTGGCTATGTGTTAACTTTAAAAAAAATATCTGATTTGGTAGAATAAAAGTCAAGTTAAAGGCTTTCTTCTAACAAGCTATCTCTTAAAGATTAGTGAAAATCAAATAAGATACGGAACAGACTAGACAATCAAAAGCCAGAAGCAACTGAAAATAATAACCCAGTGTAGGTTTTTTAATATCTAAGTGACATAATCATAAACTTTTGCTACTAACTGTAGCAAAGAGAGTATCTTTGCAAGAGATGGCACACTCACATGTAAACATAGCTTAAAATTATGCTGAAAAATATAAACTTGAATAGTTTAACTTCTTTTTTATATAATGAGCTACACCTTTGCACAGACTGAGATGACTAGTTAGCATTTCAGAATAATATGATATATGATCACTTAACAGCAAAATTATATCACTGGGAAAACCACTCAGATTCTACAATCCTTTACTTAATTAAGAAAGTCTACATTTTAATTCTGTGTACTAGTAGGTTTGTTTCAAGAGCACCAAAGATTAAGATGAAAAGAAAAACACACCCATTATTGAGGACAATATTTTGGGAGTGAGCAAATCTTGTTAAGAGGATATTGGTTGGCAACAAGAAGGCAGAGTTAAGATGATCGAGTCAGAGCCTTGCTCTCTACTAAACCTCTTCCACAAAGATCTAGCAAATACACCAGACCAAATTCTGATCAGAAAGCCAAGGCCAAGGCACAGTGAGTCACTTTTCCAGACCAGGGCATGTTAGGGAGAAGAAAAGAGTGTTTTACAGAAACTGGAGATGCCAGCAGTATAGCATACTACAACTGTCAGTAATTGAAAAAGGGCTGACGTAAGACAGCAACACAAGAAGCATTTAGGCAGAGAGTGATCCAAACTAGGGCTGAGCACAAGAAAGGATGGCATCTACAAGTCTGTTGCCTACTACCCAGTTCAAGATCACAAATCCAGGGTGGAGAGGAGCAGTCATAAGTAGGGGTTCCAACTATGTAGTGAGCTAATATGAATTAAAGAAAAAATAAGAAAACCAAAGTAGCAATATCAACAGTGAAAATGCAGAATTCACAATCAATGAAGAAAAAATAAAAATCAATTATTAGGAGCTATTTTGCCCAATTATATCATAATAAAACTGACAATCTAAATGAAATGATACTCTATTTACAAAAAAAAATAATTGCCCAGATTAACAGAACAGGAAATAAAACATTTAAATAATCCTATCTTAAGAAAAGGAATAAGCCATAAGTGAACTCCTAAAGACAAAGAAAACCCAGAACTAGATGGATTTACAAATGAATTCAATAAAACATTTAAAGAACAATTAATTCCAACACTACAGCAAATTTTTTTTAACAATAAGTAAAGAAGGGGTCTTACCAAATTCCTGCTATGACACAAATATTATTTAGTTACCTAAACCAAAAAGAGTCAAAAGAAAGAAAAAGAGCTATAGCTCAATATCTGTAGCAATATATTGCAAGGATCAAACACTATGACAAAGCTGGATTTATACCAGGAATAGAAGGTGGTTTAATATTATGATAACTATAAACATAATTGATCAGATTAACAAAATAACAAAAATCATGGTTATAACAACAGATAAAAGCTTTTCACAAAATACAACATTCCTTCCTGTGAAGGAAACACCAAAAAAGTATAGGAATAAATGGAACTTTGCTCAAATGACAATTAGTATCTAAAACCAAGAATGAACATTGTCTGTAACACAGAAAAGCTAGAAGATTTTCCCATAAAATCAGGGGTAAAACAAAGATATCCATCATTACCACTACTATTCAATACTGCACTAGAAGTGCTATCGAAGTAAGGCAAGAAAAGGAATTAAAGGAAGAAGCATAAGAAACGAGAAGACTATCATTTTTTGTAGATGATATGATTAACTTTTTTGTGAAAATGAATTGAAACCATGAATAACTCCTGCAAAGTTGCAGGATAAAAAATAAATCCACACAAATCATTTGCATTCCTGTATATTAGCAAGAAAATGGAGTAGAAAGAGAGTGAAAGAGAAATTCCATTAAAGAAAACTATGGTCTGTATAAAATACTAGGGAGTCTAAATGTGAAGATGCATACAGGAATTATATGAACAGAATTACAAAATACTATTTATACAACAAAGAAAGATGTAAGTAATTGGGAAGATATTAATTGTACATGGGCAAGCCCAGCCAATAAAATAAAAATGACAATACTACCTAAATTAGTTACCTACCTATTCAGTGTCATAAGTTATCAAATTACTTAAAAATGGCTTTAGAGAGTTAGAAAAATAATAACAAAATATATATGGAGGGGAAAAAAGGTCAAGACTATCAAGGGAATTAATAAAAAAAAGTGGAAAAGAATAGATTCTAGCACTATCCTATCTCAAACTCTACTACAAAACTATAATCATCAAAACAATTTGGTGATGAGTAAACAAATAGAACTGCTGATCAATGAAACAGATTAAATGCACAGCATACATGAGGAAATCAGCACAGTAATCTAGTATTTCATGTATCTGAAGAACTCAATTATTGGGGCAAGAACTCACTATTTGGCAAAAAATGTTGAGAAACCTAAAAAGAAGTCTGGCAGAAACTCGGAATAAACTAACAACCCACACTGCAATCAAAGTAAACTCCAGATGGTGCAGGATTTGGACATAAAGGATGACATCATAAGCAAATTAGAGGAGCATGGAAAAAAACTACCTGTCAGACTACTTGTCCACAATCTGTATAGGAAGTAAAATGAAAATCTTTTATTATATCAAATCAAAAGATTTTACACAAAAAAATTCCCAATGCATCTCAAATCAGGAGAATCAGGAAAATGAGGGAAAAAAAATCTTTGCAGCAAGTTTTTCTGATAAAGGTCTTACAGTCATAGTTATTTGAGGAACCTGACAGATATGTTCATATAACATCAATGGGGAAAGACAACACATTATAATAAAAAAACACTGGTAACATTTTTTGTAAGATGAAAGATACTCAATCCCCTAAAATCTAGTGAAGAACACTTGGTTTTCCAGAGGGAGATGGAATTTTCAGGAAGACAAAACTAACTGTTAGATGCACCTACTTCAATTGTTACCTTCCCTAAAAGTAACAAAAATTTGGAATTTCAGTAAATAGATATGTCTAATGACAGATTTCCTCAATCACCTCATAACATCAAGAAATGAACAAAATGAAGCAAAAGAACAAGAAGAAGGAGAAAAAAGAAATCTCGATAAAGAAAAGCTGATATTCAAAAAGGAAAGGGATTAAGGAAATGAATAACAAAAAGGTCTAATAGAGGGACGAGGTTGTGAAATTGGTCTAACCATTTTGTTAGAAAATTTGGAATTATACAAGATAAATTACAATAATGATAATTGCAAATACATATCTCCATTTTGTTATTGAGAAACTGAAAGTCTCATAGATTACTACTTGTAATCGTACTTTATGTTTAAAGTACATAACTATAGCTTAACTGTACTTTATGAGTTGTTTGGGTGATGTTAAATGTCTGCTGTGTCAAAATGAAACAATAAAAAAAACCAAACGTTAACAACTCTTTGGCTGACACTAAAAACTAAATTTGGAAGGTAAAAATTTCTGAAGAAGCTTCTTAGTATAGATATTTTGATGGAGATGAAATGTAAAAAAGATAAATAACTACAAGAAGCCTACCAAATATAGATTTTTTTTTTTAAAGATTATATGCAGCCAAGGAGGATCTGTTAGTGGTGTTTAGTATTAGTAGTGTTAGTGGTTACTCTGATTGGGTTTCCCATACATCCCTGAGGAACAACTCATATAAAAAATGTGTCACAAGCCCCAAATAAGTAAGAACTGTGTGGTAGGAATAGCACTTCTTTTATCTAGGCTGGTACTTAAAGGGATGTGAGGGAAGGTCTATAGCTTCCTTGACACAGGAGGCATAAAAGATATAGTTAATGGGGATGTGTGTTCAGAAATTTTAGCAGAATTCTTACTGTCCTTCAAAATATCTTCTTTACCTAGAGTGACCAATTGTTGTTGTGAATGTAGAGGTAGAGGGATGTAGCTATTTTATCTAAATAATTATTTTTTAACCTTAGTAATAAAGTAATGCCATTTCATTGCATTTTATGATAAACAAGTATCTCATTTCTCAGTCTACAGACATTTATTAAGCACCCATCATTTGCTAGGCACTATGCCATGGACAGTTCCTGCTCTCAAGAAATTCACTGTTTAATGAAGGAGACAATATGCAAGTGAGTATGTATAAACAAGATACTGATGGAATCAACTGGAGAAAAATCTTAAAGAGAAGGCACTAAACATTAATATTAAGACTAAGAAGATGGAATTTTATCTGAGACTTAAAAGGATCCATGGAAGGCAGGAAGTGAAGCTGAGGAAGAAGAGAATTGCAGGCAGGAGGGACATCCAGTAAATGCCTGCAAGGAAGCTAACGTCTCTGAGTCTGCATCGTTAGCTTGGCCCGAGTTAGATTAGCTACAAAATAAATTTCAACATCCTTCCTCCCAAAACACCCTTGCTGTCTGTTTGTTTTTTCCACAAAAAATAAAACACATTAAAAAATGTGAACACAGAACCTTTTCAAAGTGATAACTAACTCCTTATGAATGACTAACAGGCTCATTATGGATAATGGGTTGATGGGCAGAAATCTAATTCAAAGTCATTAAATTTGTCCATTCAACACACCTCAGTTCTTTAAACTGCTAGGCCCGTCCTGGCTGCCCTTTGACCTGCATATCCTAATAGAACCAAGATGTCTGTAAAGTTTCTCTGCTGTGGTATTTGGATTTCAGGAAAGTTTGATCACCCCCTTCTTTTCCCTTCCCCTTTTGGGTAAATCTCAGAAACTAGAGGAGAAGCCTTTTGACACATATGAAAGGCAAATGGAACACAAAACCCCCTTGAGAATCCAAAAGAATCTTTGAGCCTGTGACACTGGGTCTATTATCAACAATAAAATTAAAATGATGACAGGCTATAATCAGAGTTGAACTGAGGGTAGCTGACAAACCAAGGAGAGAGAGAGAGCGAGAGACTGTGAGAGTGCGTGTGTGTGCGTGCGTGCGTGTGTGTGTGTGTGTGTGTGTGTGTGTATGTGTGTGTGTGGAGTGGGAATATGAAAGAAAAAAATGAATAAAGGTAAGAGGACTGTTATTTCCTCTTCCTTTTCCCCCATTCCCCTATATCATTAATTACAGCGTGATTTCCCAGTGAATAATTTAAAAATTATTTTCCTCACAACCACAGTTATTAGCATCAGATGAAAGCTCTAGTGAGGTTAGGAGCTCTGAGAAGGTTTAATGGCATTGAATGACAGGCATGTCAACTATTCCTGGTTTCTCTTCCTAAAAAAAAAAAAGACTCAGCAAATTGATGAAAAATCAAAGTAGCAAAAAGTATTTGATTTTTCTCCCTGTCTTTAATGGTTATTTACCCAATTAATCACCTAAAATAAGAGCAATGAACTACAATGGTATGTGTATCTCTCTCATTTTACTTCATAGCATCTCTCCTACACATTCCTTTTTCTCCTCATATACTTGGATCACCCTTGCTCAGGCTTGATTGCCTCATGGCTAGAATACTGTATTAAGCTTCTGGTTGGCTTAACTGCTTTAAGTCTCTTCCTCCCTTCAGTCTATCCTCAATTCAGTTATCAAAGTGCATTCTAAGTGTATCTAAAGTACAGTCAGTCAGCCAACTAGTATTTATTAAACACTTATTCTGTGCCAAGTATTGGGAATACAAAGAAAGGCAAAAGATAATTCTTGTCTCAAGAAACTTGCAGTCTAAAATGTGCAAAAATTAATCACCTTTAATTTTTAGTTTGGTCCTCCAAGTTGATGGTGAAAAGTAACAAAGGTTTATAAAGATGATCTATTATAACACTTACTATAAAATTCAACTTTCTCAATTCAAAGACTAGATTTCAAAAACTTAAAGGAACATATCTAACTTTCTCTATTAGTTTTCCTCCACAGAAGGGAGTTACTTAATTACAATTACTTACAATTCCAAACCTTGGAAAACAAGGCCCTTGCCCACTCAATTGTGGGGTAAAATGAATGTAGAATGAGCCTGAATTTTCAGAGTTCAGTTTACTTACAATTCCAAACCTTGGAAAACAAGGCCCTTGCCCACTCAATTGTGGGGTAAAATGAATGCAGAATGAGCCTGAATTTTCAGAGTTCAGTGAGGATGTTGACAGTCCCACAGTCCATGTCCCATCAGTGATCTGTTCTCTTTCCTGAGTAGAAACCAGTTGAATCTCTTTTTATTTTAAAGCAGATGACTATTTTGGTATTTCAAAAGCTTTCATATCCCAAAGCTTTCTAGACTACAAAACTAATTAAACCAATTCCATAATAGGCTTGAAAGGTTGGTGAAGAACCAATGCCTGGTAAAACAGCTGCCTTTGTCACTCTTATTCAAAGCCCCTTCTTCCAGTGTTCTTACACATTACACTGTCCAGTGACACTGACCTTCTTACTATGACCTCCTCAAGGCATGTTCATTGGCTGTTTCCTATGCCTGAAACTCTTTCCCTCCTCATCTCTATCTTTTTCCTTTCTTGGTTTCTTTCAAGTCTCAAGATAAAATCCCACTCGCTAAGAAGTCTTTCCCACTTCCCTTAAGGCAAGTGCTTTCCCTCTGAGATCTCCATTTTTTTTCCTGTATGTATTTTGTTTGTACTACTGCTGTTTTCATGTTCTCCCTCTCTCCTCCTTTCTACCCCTCCCCCCCACCTCCCTTAGAGTTTGAGCTCTTTGAAAGTAAAAACTTTTTTGGGGCCTTCTTTGTATCTCCTGTGCTTAGTACAGTGCTTAGAATGTACATAAATACATACCTACAGACATACATACCTTTCCCCCCAATAAAAAGATGAAGAGTCCTAATAGAAATGAAAGGCAGTTTTAAAAATTAGTTGTTTTTTTTCCTTCTTAATGGATAGGGAAAAAACTGTTATGTAGTATTTTTTGCACCTGTTAGTTTGGATTTAAGAACCCTGTCCTGCAAGTACGTGCTTTTGAATTTTTAGCCTTGAGGAAAGAAGATACCTTAAGGTTAAAGCAAATAAAACTCTTCTGAGAAAAAAAAATACCATTTTTTGGGGACAGAAAACATTTGATTAGCATTAGTGTACTAATCTGAATGATTTGGAAGAATTTAATTGCCAAGTAAATAATACGTAAAGTCACTGAGAAGGCATTAAAAAGAAACAAAAGATAACAGCACACTATGCAGTCAGGGGATCTTAAACAGCAAACCAAACTGGAAAGCACTTTATGTGGTATAAAGAGAAATTATGCCTATAAACTTGGAGGTTTCACTTCTGATCACTCGGTAGCAAATATTCTAAAGGAAATTAAGAAATTTTATTAAAAAAAAAGTTTAGGCCAAATAGAATTCAAAAGAAAGTCAATAGCGTGTTCAGATATGGCAGGTTCCAGCCTAATTCACAGAAAATTGTATTAATTTAGCAAAAAGATAGATTCATTAGAGGAAAAAAAGGGAGGAAAACATCCTAAACAATGCATGAAACATGATTCAAAAGCAGAGAAGTATAAAGTTAAGAAATTGGTTGTAGTGAAGGATGTAAAAGGGTGAATCGTACACCAAGCCATGAAATTCTGATTTGTAAGAGAACCAGTTTGGGTTAATCCATCAGATAATAAAAAAAGATTAAAAGAAATTAAAGATGGTTTAAAGCAGAGCAGTGCAGTCCTGAAACTCAATATTAAACTATTTTTAATTTTTCAGAAAACATCTAGGAGGCACAGGTCTGGAGTGCTGGGTTCAAATCTCAGCTCAGACATACTTAGCTGTGTGATTCTGGGCAAATCACTTAACCTCTGTCCATCTCACTTTCCTGATCTTTGGGATAATAACAGCACCTACCTCCCAGGGTTGTTCTGAGGATAAAACGAAATAACATTCTATAATATCTGCACCTTGCAAAGTCTCTCAAAGTACTGTGTAAAGAATGCTTGTGTACATGTATGTGTGCATATAACATATAAAATCATGATCTCATGGCCAAAATAGAGTGATAAAGGCAGATTATTTGTTGAGGAAAGGATTTTTTTTTTAGGGGGAAGGATCAAGAAAGAAATCAGGGAAGAGATGGCATGAGCATTAAATAAGAAAAAAATTCAACAAGCTGAGATCTGGAAAAATTACTTTCCAGGTTTGCTTAATATAAAGATGCAGGAAAATACAAGAAGACACTAGGAACGATTAAGACTTCAGTTAGAAAGGAATGTAAGATCCAGATAATGGGAAGGCAGGCAAAAATGTCTGTATTTTTATCTTTTAGGGTGGCACGCAGAATTATAAATATTAATGGATACTGTAAAAGAGGTCCATTTACGTTTCAAAAAAATTATTCATTTACTCCTCTCAAGAGTTAAAGAAGTTCCTCAATCAAATCAGAATGAATTATAACATAGTTATTGCTGGATAAAGGACCAGCCATGTTCCTGGTGCCCTTTAAATAGTGGCCTTCATTAACTTTCTTGGTCAATACAGCAAGTTTAATTAGTCACAAAAACAGCCACCTCTGGAGGAAAAAGCCAATTCTTTTTTTTGCCTTGCATCTAAAAGTATTTTTTTCCCCAATTACATATAAAGATAGTTTTCAACATTCATATTTTTAAGTTTTTGAGTTCCAAATTTTTCTCCCTCTCCCTTTCTTCCTTCCCAAGATAGCAAACAATCTGATACATTACTCATGTCATGAAAGAAGAATCAGAACAAAGGGAAAAACCACAAGCAAGAAAAAAAAAAGTGAAAATAGTATGAAGTAGCCAGTTCCTGAAAGGGAAGTGGATCCTTGCCTTTTTCCTTGTGCCTCTTTCAAAGTAAGTGTAGAGGGGTAAGTGTGGAGGGTGAGATTACTTTTCCCTCACTCCATCAGTAAGATCAGTTATCTTACAGCAAAGCAGCCTACCCCCATACACCTCACCTGCAGAGAATTGGCTCTTAAAGTCTGCTGAAGACTTGTGTTGAGATCTGGAGAGTAGCAAACCCAGGGATTATCCCAAATGTGACAAGGTGAGATCGATCCTGGGCCTTTTCTTTTCTCTCTACGTATCCTCACATTCGGGACTCTAAGTTACCCAGGTTCAAATATCCTCTCTATGCAGATGACTCCAAAATCTACATATTTAGCTGACTCCTAAATCTCTATCTAGAGTTGTAATTTCTTCTGAGTTCTAATCATACACCACAAACTTCCAGGTAGACATTTCCCAGATGTTCCATGGGAATCTCAAATTCATCATGTCTAAATGTAATTCATTACCTTTCTCCTAAATTCAACCTCCCTTCAAATTTGTGTTTCCGTAGGGTGGGCCATGATCTTTACACTCAACTATGTTTCCAATATCATATGCATTTTTAACTTTTCCTTTTCCCTCTACCTGCCATCCATAATCAATAATTTCCCAAGTTTTATAGATTCACCTTTTATAACTTTTCTTTCATGAATTCCCTTTTCTCCACTCCCATAACCATCATCTTCATTCTGACCTTCTTCAGACCTTGTCTGGACTACAGTAATAGGGTTCTTTATCAGCGGAATTATTAAATTTGTCACTATGTGTCCTGGAGTTTGCAGCCTAGGGTTTTTTCCCTAGAGGTAATCTGTGGATTCTTTTCATCAGCACTTGGATTTTCTATGTTCTTAAGTTCTAGTTCAGAGGTGAGGAACCTGCTGCCTCGAGGCCCCTTGTGGCCCTCTGGTTCCTCAAGTGCAGCCTTTGACTGAATCTAACCTTCACAGAACAAAGCCCCTTAATAAAAGAATTTGTTCTGTGAAGCTTGGATTCAAAGGACCTTACTTGAGGACCTAAGAGGCCACAGGTTCCTCACCCCTATCTAGTTTCTTACATTATGGTGTTCAGATTTTTTTGTTTCAGATTCTGTCTTTGAGATCAATATGCTTTGCTTGTGTATGTGGATATTTTCTTTTAAAGGTGCTGCTTTTTGCTTTCTTTTCCCACATTATCCTTTGGTTCTATGCATTTGTATTTCTAAACAGTTATTTTCTTGTTTCTTTGGTGAGACTTGACAACAAAGATACAAGTTTTTTAAAATTCCATCAATTATTTCTGTACCGGAGATCATAAATTCTACTTTTACAATTCTTATTTTTCTTTTAAACCATTCAGGAACATCCTGTTGTTATTCTATAATTTCTTGGGAATCTACAGTATCCTCTGATCAATCAATTGGCAAGTACTTATTAAACATCTGCCACATGCTAAGCATTATGATAGGCACTGAATTTACCAAATATAAAGCCTGGAATACCTTATGCTTATTGTTCAGTTGTGTAGTCATGGCTGATTCTCTGAGGCCCAGTGGACCTGTTTGGAGTGCATGGGTTGTTTAGGGAAGGCTAGCACCTCGGGTGGAAGGATCTGCTTAGCCCTTTTCAGGGCTGTTCATCCACCTTTAGTGTTCATCTGTCACTCAACTCTCACTTGTGGCTCTGAAAAGCTACAGCATGTGCAACAGTTACACCCTGACAAAACTATCTTGGCAGACAGGCTAAACCAGGCTGAGGGTAACTGATAGGCTTCAAACCTTTTGGTGAGTTACAAGGATGTCTAGCGCAAGCATGTGAAGACTTCTCCTGGTGGGACAGGTCAATGAGAACAATCTATTCCATAAGTCATGCAGGCAGCTGAAGCAGGTGTTGTGCAGTGCTTAGAGTTTGGTCAGACATCAAAGATGCCAATTCTGGGCTGCCACCACTCATCTCAACTTTTGTCTTGCCACTGGACTTCAGTGACTCTGGAGGAGACAGTGAGGCTGATGACTTTGTGCAACTCAACTTATTTCTATTTCATGCACAAGTCAGGACATCACCCCAAGAAGTCACTGGTTCTCCTCTGCATCGTCAAGTGCTGATTCATTTTCCTTTATCTTGCAAAATTTATTCACAAATGTCTAGACTCTTTTATCTGACCCAGAAGCCATGTTCTCTTCTCTTACTAATAATCTTTCCTGAGGGTTTATCTGCTTCCGCTCACAGTCTTTCATTAAGCTTTATTTCTTCCAATACCTTTGGTAATTTCACTCCTCACCCCCCTATTTTCTGATTCCTTTCCATTCGAGTGTGGTTTCCCCCTGGAGGCTAAACCTCAAAACCACTTCAGTCTCCTCCTACCGGGGAAAACTCACTATTCACCAGCCTCAGTCTCTGCCCTATGTTTCTTCTGAAGGGAAAGAATTTGTCCTAGCTGGATGCTGGGTTCTTCTGAAATCTCAGGCTTGGTGGAATGTCACACAGCAACTTACTGGGTCCTGCCCCAGTTCCCACTCTGATCTCCAGTTCTCTGTTTGGGCTCTGCTGTGGCACAGAGTGCTGCCACACTGCTGTCCCTGCCTAAGGAGGCTTCTGCCTTTTGATTTTATATGGCACTAGGGGTGGGGTGAATACAATTAAATTATGTGGCAAGCCCATGGGTTGCATGTAAAGTCCTACTGCTAGGGCATAGTGAGTAGCACAAGAAAGGGAGAGAAGTCTTCTTAGTTGTCGGTTCATTTAATTTTTACCTTATTTGAATGCTCTACATGTCCCCCAATGATCCCTCTAATGAGCTAGAGCTAAGATTTCACTGGCTTCAGGCTCCATTTACTAGAGCTCATGCAAGCTTTCCATCTCCCTTGGTTTGCTCTACTTTCTGATCCTGGTTACAATGTCTAAAGGCAGAGAAAAGAAAGGAAAAGTAGAGTGTTTATCTTCCCCTTCGCTTCTCTGTACAGGAAGCATAGGATTTGATAACACACAGTTATTATTCTTTATAGTAGCTCTCTTTGTGGTGATAAAGAATTGGAAATTAAGGGAATGCCCATCTATTGAAGAATGGCTGAACAAATTATGGTACGTGAATGTAATGGAAACTATTGTGCTATAAGAAATGATGAGCAGGCAGATTTCAGAACGACTTGGAGTTACATGAACTGATGCTGAATGAAGTGAGCTGTACACTGTACAGTAACAGTAACACTATAAGGATCAAGTATGACAGGCTGAGCTCTTCTCAGCAATACAAAGATCTAAGACAATTCCAAAAAAACTCGTGATGGAAAATGTTATCTACATTCAGAGAAAGAACTATGGACTCTGAATCCAGATCAAAGTATACATTTTCACTTTTTTGGGGTATTTTTTCTCTTTTGTTCTGATTCTTCATATCTAATGTGGAAATATATTTAACATGATTGCATAGATATAATCTATATCAGATTGTCTGCCATCTTGGGAAGGGTGTAGAGGAGGGAAGGAGAAAAACTTGGAACTCAAAATTTTATGAAAAATTTATGTCAAAATCCATCTTTACATGTAATTAGAAAAAATAAAATACTTAAAAAAGAAACATATTTTTAAAAATATAAATTCCAAAAGTTCAAAATTTCCAGCACAGTGAATAACTGTGACCCTATTTTCTACTTAAGAGTACAAGGAAACAAAACTCTAGCTATAAAAAATTTTGTTTTTAGTATGAAATCTATTTTTAATATAAAGTTTAATAAAAAACTAAAAATTAGAACTCCTCTAAATTCTCTTTTCTTTTCGTAACCTGCTGCACACTTGAAGCAATTCTAGAATTCTTCCCTTTACTCCATTCTCTTCACAATCCACTATGGAAATAAGAAATCTAATGCCACCTACTAAAACAGTAGTGTGTGTGTGCATATATACACACATACCACATACATATACACATATTTGCATGTATCCATACATATCTTTTTTTGGGAGGGGGAGGGATTATACACACAGACACACACACACAAATACATGAAGCGACATATAAATCCCTATAAATCTAGTTAGCTTTATTCTGTTTCAAGGTCAATGTACATCTAATGCCAGTGAGTTGCCATAGAGATGCAACATATTTGTCAAAATAGGACTGAGTGAAAAACTACGGATAAATCAATGCAAATCCATCATAAATAGAAAAATACCACAAAGTGAATATACTAATAACTGACTTATTCCACCAATTTCACATATGGAGGATTTTGTTTACACGCAGTTCTACCAAGTTCTCTAAACACATACTTTGATTTCCTTCTTCCTCCTATGCCTCTGTTCACACATATCTCTTCTGACCCCTCTATCTCCTCTGTTAAAAAAAAATGTACTCTTTCTTCAAGGTCTAACTCGAGTGATATCCCTTCCACATGAATCCTTGAAACCTTCTCAGGTGGAAGCACCTAATAGGTTCTATTTTGTATTAAGTGTTGTCTACACCACTTCTTTTTCTCCCTTTGTGTCAGTTTTTTGTATTACTTGCAGTACCTGATATAATGCTTTACACATATTAAGAGCTTAGGTTGAGTTCAATATGCCTATGTCCAAACTGTAATGTTTATATGCTGTATAAGAATACTATGTTGTAAACATACTGGCCATAAAGGTCTACCGTAAAGAATAACAGCTAGCACTAGTTTCTTGGTTCTCTTCTTACTTATATGACTTCACCTTCAAAGTCTACTTCACTGTAATCCAGTTCATGTCCACTAATCCTAGATGTCCTACAAAGTTCTGCCCCGCGCAATCTTCTTTTCTCTTGATCATATCCCCCTACACCACTCCCTCAATAAATCTGATGCCTCTCTATCATCTCCCATATTAAATATAAAACTATTTGATGTTGAAATTTCTTAATAACCTCCTTACCCCTTTCCAGTACTCTTTGATGTGGTGACACTTGCCGCCTTGCTTTTCCTTAAACAAAATTCCTATGTGTGTTCGTCCTTCACTGCCGAAGAAGACCATGCCGTCAGAGAAGTAATGACATGACTTGCATTTGACTTTGTTTTGAGTAAGGAAGAGCTGTGCACATCACCAGCCTCACCTCTCCTCCAGAGCCATCTGAATCCAGTGACCAGATACTCATCAGGATGACTGGAGATGACTCAGGATGAGGCAATTAGGGTTGTGACTCACCCAAGGTCACACAGCTAGTGAGTGTCAAGTGTCTGAGGTGAGATTTGAACTCAGGTCCTCCTGACTCCTGCACTGGTGCTCTAACCACTGCACAATCTAGTTGCCCCCTCTTTAAACAAGATACTCCATCTCTAGACACCAAGCATTTTCATTGGCAGCATCTCATCCTTGGGATCCTCTCTCTCCTCTCTTCATCTCTGCCTCCTGGCCTCTTTGGTTTCCTCCAAGTCTCAGTCAAAACCCCACTAAATCCTCTTTTTCTGATCCCTCTTAATGCTACTTCCTTCCCTGTGAGATTATTTCTAATTTATTCTCTCTGTATGTGTATATACATATATATGTATATCATATGTATGCATATATATATATACACACACACACATACATAGAGAAAAAGTCTACCCACACACATATACAGAGAGTATAGATATATACACAGAGAAGGAAAATAAATTGTATGTGTGTGTGTACGTCGTATATAGATATTTGCATGTTGTCTCCCTCATTAGGCCGTGAGCACCTTGAGACCATGAATTGTCTTCTGGTGTCCCCCAGTGTTGCCTGGCACATAGTAGGTACTCAAGCAATATTTATGAACTGACTAGCATAGTACAAATCCATGAGCTTTAAGACAGAGTCTCTAAGGATCCTTTCCAGTTCTAAACACTATGACCTTTTACCCCACGGCAGCTGGCTTATGAGACCTAGAAATACATGAAGGTCAAATGAAGTTCCTGGAATATGAGTTATGGCTACTACTGCTTAGGAAAGGTTTCCTCTAGCTATATTTCCAGTGGTGTTGGGAACTGGGGACATTATGGAGTATTAAGGTATTAGAAAGTTAGCTAAGAACCACAATGAGGGGAAGAAGAGAAAGAAGAGTCACTTTAAAATTGAGATAATCCTTTAGAGTGAAGGGAGGGAGAGCCTTCTAAAGAGCAGCTAGGAGTCTTAAATAAGAAAGTAATGCTGAACAGATGCCACATGGAGGCAGCAGAGGCTTAGAGAGGATCTGAGCATGAGGACAGGCTTGAGATGAATGGGACAGAATGACACAAAGAAAATTTCAATGGGGGATCCTGATTCATTTTGGTAAACATTTCAGTTGCACAAACAACCTAATAACATTCTGCTGCTACTTTTTCCTTCTTCTCTTCCATCATCACCATCATCACCACTATCATTATCAAAATTATACAGGCTAGAGTTGTAGATTTTATGTAAAAATTTCAAAGATAAGTAGGTTTTTTAAAAATCTATTTTCTCTAAAGTCTGAAAGAATAATTTTTATAATTGTGAAAGGGAATTTCCCTTCATTTGCCCTGAGACAAAGGTTTTTCTTGAAAAATATGTTGCTCCTGGATAGAAGAATATCACACAAAGGAAAAAAAATACTTAAGTTCAGTCAAGTAACTATGGATTAGTCTAACAGAGCAATCAGGATACTGAAAGTCAGCTCCAAATCTGTTACTTTTTTTCAAAGGTTCAGATGCACTGACTGTAAATTCTGTAGATCAAGTTATATATTATTTACCATTCTTTTGTTTGACTCACTGGTGGTTTCTTAAGCAAGTAAAAACTTTCCAGATAGTTCATTTATATAAGTTTTAATGTTGTATTAAGTTAAAGAATTTTTTAAGAAAGAAAATATCCATCTTTCAATAGAGACAGAAAGATGTAAGACAGTTCCTGACCTTAAGCAGCTTATAAATCTGGTAAGAGTAATGATACATAGACAAAAAATTATAATATAAAGTTGAATATAATAACAATTTAAATATATATATATATATATATATAGCATTTTACCATTTACAAAACACTTAAAGCAACCCTGTAAGGTAAGTGATTTAAGTAACATACTCCCATGTAAGAAATAGGGAAAGAGGCTCAGAGAGGTTAATTGATGTGATTTAGGTCAGACAGGAAGTAGGAAGAAATATGTATATAGTGTTGTAAGAGCAGGTAGAAGAAAGATACCTATGGTGAGCAATTCTCAAACTTATTTTGCTCATGAGCCCTTTACATTTCAAAGAATTGAGTACCCTAAACAGCTTTTATTTATGTAAGTTATACCCAATGGTGTTCTGAGAAACAATAATTAAAATTTTGGCTGTGAGCATTTACACTTCAGAAATTTAATCTTTACAAATTTGGGCTTGCTTTATTCTTTTGTTGATTGCTAGACTTAAGAAAGTCTTAATAGTACATATTGAACTTAAAAGTGGGAACGTACACATTTTGTTCCCTGGTGAGCCCAGTTGTTAAACATTTACCAGTACACACCTGATTACATTCTAGTGATATACTCTGCATTAGAAATCAAAACAGCTAAATTTAAAAATGTTTAATAATTTATTTTGTTTTTAATTTATTTACTTTTAGTTTTCAACATTCATATCCACAAGATTATGAGTTCCCATCTCTCCCCTCCCCCCAAAACACCATGCACTCTGATTATCCCTTCCTCCAATCTGCCCTTCCTTCTATCACATCCCTCCCTTCCCTTATCCCCACTTTCCTCTTTTCTTGTAGGACAAGACAGATTTCAATACCCCACTACCTGTATTTCTTATTTCCCAGTTGTGTACAAAAACAATCCTCAACATTCATTCCTAAAACTCTGAGTTCCAACTTCTCTCCCTTCTTACCTTTCCCACCCATCTCCACTGACAAGGCAAGCAATTCAATATAGGCTATATATGTGCAGTTTTGAAAAAGAATTCCATAATAGTCATGTTATGAAAGACAACCTATATTATCCTGCCCCCCCATTTATTCTATTCTCTTTTGACCTTGTCCTTACCCTAAAATGCTGACTTCTAATTACTCCCTCCTCTCATTTTCCCTCCACACTACTTATTTAAGCCATACGTGATGAGAGTAAGATTCACCTTTTCCCTCCATTGGAAAAGCTTTTTCTTGCCTCTTTTATGAGAGACAATTTGTCCCATTTTATTTCTCACTTTCTCCTCCCAATATATTCCTCTCTCACCCCTTAATTTTATAGATATCATCCCTTTCTATTTAACCCTGTGTGTGTATGTGTGTGCGTGTGCATGTGCGTGTGTAATCCCTCCAACTACCCAAACACTGAGAAAAGCTTCAAGAGTTATAAATATTATCTTTCCATATAGGAATGTAAACATTTCAACTTTAGTAAGTCCCTTATGATTTCTCTTTTTCTGTTTACCTTCTCATGCTTCTCTTCATTCTTATGTTTCAAAGCCAAATTTTCTATTTAGCTCTGGTCTTTTCATCAAGAATGCTTGAAAGTCCTCTATTTCACTGAATGACCATTTTTTCCCTTTAAGTATTATATTCAATTTTGCTGGGTAGATGATTCTTGGCTTTAATCCTAGCTCATCTAACTTCTGGAATATCATATTCCAAGTCCTTTGATCCCTTAATGTAGAAGCTGCTACATCTTGTGTTATCCTGATTGTATTTCCACTATACTCATTCTAGCTGCTTGCAATATTTTGTCCTTGACTTGAAAACTCTGGAATGTGGCTACAATATTCCTAGGAGTTTTTCTTTTCAGCTCTCTTTCAGGAGGTGATCAATGGATTCTTTCAATATTTATTTTACCCTCTGGTTTTGGAATATCCGAGCAGTTTTCCTTGATAATTTCATGAAAGATGATATCTAGGTTCTTTTTTTGATCATGGCTTTCAGGTAATCCCCTAATTTTTAAATTGTCTCTCCTGGACCTATTTTCCAGGTCAGTTGTTTTTCAAATGAGATATTTCACATGGTCTTCCGTTTCTTTCATTCTTTTGGTTTTGTTTTGTAATTTCTTAGTTTCTTGTAAAGTCATTAGCTTCCACCTGCTCCATTCTAATTTTTAAAGGACTATTTTCTTCAGCGAGCTTTTGAACATCCTTTTCCATTTGGCTAATTCTGCTTTTTAAGGCATTCTTTTCCTCACTGGTTTTTTGGACCTCTTTTGACATTTGGGCTACTCTATTTTTAAAGGTATTACTTTCTTCAGCATTTTTTTGGGTCTCCTATAGCAAGCTGTTGACTTGCTTTTCATGATTTTCTTGCATCTCTCTCATTTCTCTTCCCAATTTTTCCTCCACCTTTCTTACTTGGTTTTCAAAATCCTTTTTGATCTTTTCCATGGCCTGAGACCATTGTATACTTATTTAAGAGATTTTGGCTGCAGAAGCCTTGAGTTTTATTTCTTGGTATACATTGTTCTTCCTCATCCAAAAGGAAGAAAATACCTGCTCACCAAGAAAGTCATCTATAGTCATATTTTTTTTCTCCCTTCTTTGAGCATTTTCCCAGTCAGTTACTTGACTATTGAGTCCTTTGGCAAGTGGAAGGTATACTCTAGGGACTTATAAGTTCTCAGTTCCTCCAAGGTGGCACAATCAAGGGAGAAGAGTTTACTCCTCTCCTGGGCTGTGATCTGATCTGGGAGCAATCACAAGTTTTTCTGCCAAGGATCTGCGAGCAGAATTCCCTTTGCAGAGCCTCCACCAGCTCTACCATGCCAGCACTCCTCCTCACTCCAGGGCAGCCACTTAAGGCTGAGATGCAGATCAGCAGCTCAATTCCCCCAGGGTCTTTAGGCTGAGGTCTCCAAAAATGGATGCTTCAGACGCCTGGGGCCAGGGCTAGGGCAGGACCCTACTCCCTTCTCACCTAGGTGACAGAGCTTTCTCACTGACCTTTGAAGCTATCTATGGTGTTTGTGGGTTGAGGAATCTAGGTACAACAGCTGATCCCTGTGATTCCACCCCCTGAGAACTGCTCTAGTCCTGTCCCTGCCACGCTGCCAAGGCTGGGCTCTACCCCGCACCTGGTGGGATGGACCTTTGTTGTTGGCCTTCCAGGCTGCCTTGGGCTAGAAATCTGTTTCACTCTGTTGTTATGTGGCTTCTGCAGCTCCAGAATTTGTTTAGAGTCATTTTTTACAGGTATTTTATGGGCTGTGAAGGGAGAACTACAGCAAGTCCATCCTTCTACTCCGCCATCTTGGCTCCATTCCCTTATTAATACCTTATTTTAAACTAATAATAAATCTATCACATGTTAACATAAATATTTTTATGCAAATAGCTATATTCCCCCCCCAATTTTTTTTAAATTTATTTATTTAACTTTTTACATTCATTTTCACAAATTTTTGGGTTCCAAATTTTCTCCCCTTTAATCCCCTTCCCCCACCCCAATACCCCAAGCAATCTAATTTTCCCTATCTCCAATCTGTCCTCTCTTCTGTCATCCCTCCCTTCTCTTGTCTCCATCTTCTCTTTTCTCCTGTAGGGCCAGATGACTTTCTATTCCTCATTAACTGTATGTCTTCTTTCCTAGTAGCAACAATACTAAACAGTTGTTCCTAAAACTTTGAGTTCCAAATTCTCCCCATCCCTCCTTCCCCACCCATTCCCTTTGGGAAGGCAGACAATTCAAAATAGGCCATATCTGTGTAATTTTGCAAATGACTTCCCTGATAGTCGTGTTGCGTAAGACTAACTGAATTACCATCCCTCCTAACCTGCCCCTCATTGTTTCTCTTCTCTTATGATCCTGTCCCTCCCCAAGTGTTGACTTCAAATTGCTCCCTCCTCCCTTTGCCCTCCCTTCCATCATCCCCCCTTGCATTATCTCCTTCTCCCCCACTTTCTTATACTGTAAGATAGGTTTTCATACCAAAATGAGTGTGCATTTTATTCCTTCCTTTAGTCAAATGTGATGAGGGTAAACTTCTTGTTTTTTGTTTTTTTTTCTCAGCTCTCCTCTTTTTCCCTCCACTAAAAAGTCTCCTACTTGCCTATTAAATGACATATAGTTACCCCCTTCCATTTCACCCTCTTTCCTCCCACTACATTTCTCTCTCACCATTTACCTTAATTTCTTTTAAGATATGGTTCCCTCCTATTCAGTTCAATCTGTGCTCTGTGTCTCTGTATGTGTGTGCATGTGTGTATGTGTGTGCGTGTGCATGAGTGTACATGTGTGTGTGTGGTCCCACCACCTACCCAGATACTGAAAAGTTTTAAGAGTTACAAATATTGTCTTTCCATGTAGGAATGTAAACAGTTCACTTCTGGTAAGTCCCTTAAGACTTCTCTTTGCTGTTTCCTTTTTCATGCTTCTTCTCATTCTTGTGTTTGAAAGTCAAATTTTCTTTTCAGCTCTGGTCTTTTCATCAAGAATGCTTGAAAGTCCTCTGTTTCATTGAAAGACCATATTTTCCCCTGAAGTATTATACTCAGTTTTGCTGGGTAGGTGATTCTTGGTTTGAGTTCTAGTTCCTTTAACTTCTGGAATATCCTATTCCACGCCCTTCGATCCCTTAATGTAGAGGCTGCTAGATCTTGAGTTATCCTGATTGTATTTCCACAGTACTGGAATTGTTTCTTTCTAGCTGCTTGCAATATTTTCTCCTTGAGCTGGGAGTTCTGGAATTTGGCCACAATGTTCCTAGGAGTTTCTCTTTTTGGATCTCTTTCAGGTGGTGATCGATGGATTCTTTCAATACTTATTTTGCCCTCTGGTTCTAGAATGTCAGGGCAGTTTTCCTTGATAATTTCATGGAAGATGATGTCTAGGCTCTTTTTTTGATCATGACTTTCAGGTAGTCCCATAATTTTTAAATTGTCTCTCCTGGATCTATTTTCCAGGTCAGTTGTTTTTCCCATGAGATATTTCACATTCTCTTCCATTTTTTCATTCTTTTGGTTTTGTTTGGTGATTTCTTGGTTTCTCGTAAAGTCATTAGACTCCATCTGTTCCATTCTAATTTTGAGAGAACTATTTTCTTCAGTGAGCTTTTGAGCCTCTTTTTCCATTTGGCTCACATTCTGCTTTTGAAAGCATTCTTCTCCTCATTGGCTTTTTGAACCTCTTTTGCCAATTGAGTGAGCCTATTTTTCAAGGTGTTAATTTCCTCAGCATTTTTTTGGGTCTCCTTTACCAAGGTATTGACCTGTTTTTCATACTTTTCTTGTATCTCTCTCATTTCTCTTCCCAGTTTTTCCTCCACCTGTCTAACTTGCTTTTCAAAATCCTTTTCGAGCTCTTCCAAGGCCTAAGCCCACCCCACATCCCCCTGGGGTACCTGGGGTACTGAGGCCCCGCCCTCCACGTCTTTCCCTGATGGCGAGAATATTTCCTCGTCATATCCGGAAGTCAGGATCATTTGCATTTGTTGGAAAAAACTCTCTATAGTCTTATTTTTCTTCCCTTTTCTAGGCATTTTCCCAGCCAGTTACTTGACTTCTGAGATTCCTGTCCACCTCCACATAGATCCACCCAGCTAGTGCTTAGGGTCTGAGGTTCAAATGGACTTTCCCCGCCGCCGGCCGCTAATCAATGTGAACTTTAGTTCTGGTGCTGGGGTGGGGACAGGGCCGCCCCCCAGGCTCAGCTCCCTCAGGGGGCTTTATGCAGAGACTTTCAGGAACAGAGCGGGTGGGGGGGGGCCGCCTCCCAGGCTCAGTTCCCTCAGGGGCTTTATGCAGAGGACTTCAATAATAGAGCGGGGTGGGGCAGGGCTGTCTCCCAGGCTCAGCTCCCTCAGGTCGCTTATTCAGAGACTTTCAGTAATGAAGATCCTGCCTGCTGCCGCTGCTGCCTCAGCTGCCGCCCACGCCTCTGCCTCCTCCGCTTCCTTCCCCCGTCTCTGCTGCCCGCCGCTTCCTCCCGAGGGGGCCCGAGTAACGGAGACACTCCGCTCCCCTCCTCCAGCCCAGCCTCTCTCACTGACCTGTAGCTTCTGTGGGCGGAGGGACTTTCCCGGCTGCCGGAGCTTCCGTCCCTGAAGCCTGCTCGGGTCAGCTTCTCTGGGGCCGCGGCCAGGGCAGAGTTGGGGTGGGGTCCGCTTTCCGGGGTGCGACGGACCCTGGGGACGGCTCTCCAGGGCTCTCTGGCACGGAAATCTCTTCCACTCCATTTCTGTACACTTTTCAGTGGTCCAGAAGCTATGGGGGGGTCTCTTTTTACATTAATTCTATGGGCTTTGGTTTCGGAGCTCGTAAATGTGTGCCCTTCTACTCCGCCATCTTGGCTCCACCCCCCAAAAAATTTTTAGAAAAAAAAAACACTGAGGAAAGTGGCAGTATTTTACATATCTTCTTAATGTCTTGTTTAATAAAAGAACAGTTGGATTCTCATATCAGCTTCTACAATCAATCCACTGCAATAATCTATTTTAGTTTATTTATATATAAATAAAATCTGGCTTCACACAAATAAGTAGTTGAAAGATAGAAGAGTATTTTAATAGGTAAATAATATGTCTTATAATAAGAGTAGCTGTGACCTTGTGGACACTCAGAAAAGGTCTTGAGGACCTAAGAGATCTACAGACCATACTTTTGAGAAGCACTGCCTATATTTATAGAATTCAATAAAATGGAATTTCAAATACTTCTAATATTCCCTTTTTCTGTGCCAAATCCAGTGGTTATCAGTCATCATTCTCCTTGACCTCTCCGTAGGATCTAACAGTATTGCGATTTTCTCCCTAATAATCTCTTTCCTCTTGTCTTCCAATTGAAAAATGGATGTCCCCCAAGGACATCCTTGTCTGCCCTGGGCCTGCTTTTTTTTTAACCTCTTCCATTTCGGCAATCTTATCACTTGGCATTTCACTTGACAATCTCATCAGCTCTCATGGACTGAATTATATCTATGCTGATGATTCTCAGATCTATTTATCCAGTCTTAACGTGCCTTCTGACCTCCAGTAACACATCTTCAATTGCCCATTAGACATCTTGATGTGGATATCTTTAGAACTCTTAACCTCTCAACATGACCAAATCCACTTTTACTACACGTTAATCACAAAGTTTCTATCCAATTAAAGGTCAACATTAGGGAATTGAAAATGAATGATGCACTTCTGGCAAGACATCAGAAATAAGGGTGAACCTGATGTACTTTCTAGTTATTTCTTCTTAAAATATAATTTAACTTTAAATATGATAAGAATGAGGTCTTCACACACTTTCACTGTCAGGATTAGGGACAGTGAAATCCAACCCATACATCAGCAAGTCTTTCCTCTACTATAGACACAACAGGTATCAAATTTTCAAACTAGGGATACATAGGAATAGGGACTCACCCTGGCACAAGAAACTCCTGAAGGAGGAAACTCTCTCCAATTTAAAATGGCACCTTCTCTTCATCATATTAAGTTGCTAAGTAACTTGCTCAGCACCACCCAATTAGTAAATGTCAGCGATAGGATGTGAACTCAGGGCTTCCTAGATTCAAGGCTGGCTTTCTGTCCATTACATAAGAGATAGATGATTAACTGACAGGGTAAAGTTTTGAGGGAGACAAGATGTGAATAGATCAAATACTCACACATCTCAGGTACATTTCTCCTTCATGTCTGTTGAGAGTGTTTCTTTTTGCTCTGACAACATTCCCCAAGGCAGTAGTGATAGGGGAGATGATGCAAGCTATGTGGACAAGGTGCCTCACATATTGGTTATGGAAGATACCAAAAGTGTTTCAATTTAACGACTAAAAAAAGCTGTTTTACTTCTGAAGGAATAACATAGGGTATCCAGGTTAATTGTTGGTGCCTATAACTCCCAATGTGTGACATAGATGTATCTTAAAGAAAAACGAATGATATTGTCCAGGATAACCATTTATAACCAATGCATCAGTCACTCAAGTACTACTTTAATGCTTTGATTATAAAGTGGAGGTAACCCTGGGATCTACAAGGCTTTACTAATGCAACAGAAGGTCTGGCAGATTCAAGGTGCAAAAGACATTACATAAGAGCTTAGCAGGAAAAATCGTATGTCCTTCATCCAAGGACCCATATATCTAAATTAATAACAGCTTCCACAACTCACGGATGAAAACACTGTTACCTACAAAGGAAGAAAAACTATATATATATATATATATATATATATATATATATATATAAATCACAGATACTTGAAGCATATTCATTCCTTAAAAAGAATACTTAAATGCTATTTTAAAGGTATAGACAATTAAAAAAACTAAATCATTCTTGTAAATAATTCTATAAAGACCAAGAAAGAGTTCAGATAGATATTCGAAATGTTATGCTTCAGAACAGCAACCTAAGCACAGCTGCAAAATAGGAAAACATCACTAGCTAGCATTCCAACACAATCATTTACAAAGACAAAACTGTTTGTGAAAAAGGGAACTCTGAAATTTAGGCAAACTCATCTGAGACAATTTTACTATGCACACTTAAGCCCCTGGGGAGAGTGGTGATAAGAGTACTAAGATGTAGTAGCAGAGCTAACTTTCAAGCAATTCATCAGTGTTAGAGAACCCAAATTCGGCACACAAAAGTTCAAGAACACTTTCAAGGCAAGTGTAATGGTCAAACACAACAACATAATATCCCTAGAACTTTGGGAAGAGACTTCTTTGGCTGTAACATGGGTTGCTGTAATCTTTACTCTATCATCATTTATAGGAGTTTCCCAGAAGAAGCCCTATCTAAAGAGGAGACAATAAATCTTAGAAAAAGATATAATTCCCTGTCTTATGGAACAGCCTGGACACTTGGTAAGACACAGAACCACCTAAAAACCCAATAGGTCTCAGCTCCACTACTGCTTCTCAGGACAGGTCTAATCCAGTTAATAGGATAGCAGCTTCAAATATGACTCCCTCTGAGGTGACAGAATTGTAAAAGAAACTTAGACCAAATAATCCCATTCTCTGTTTCAACTGTCCTTGCTTTTTCCCAACCCAAGAAAAGAGCACTTCCTATGGAAAATTTTCTTCCACTTAGACCTTTCCTATCTAACAAAATAAAAAGCTGATTAAGTTTGCTTCCATGTTATAATACAAGGCAAAGAAATCCAAACCTATTCCCTCTGGATAATTCAAGAATAAGAACAATCACAGTAACATATTGTGTTACATGGTTAGGTTGAGATAGGTTAAGAGCTTCATTTGATATGGACAGTGAATAGTACTGGGCTTAGAGTTAGAAAGAACTGGTTTATACTCCAGCCTCAGCCAAGTACTAGCTGTGTTACCCTGAGCCAAGTCACTTAGCTTGCAAATCTCTAGGACTCAACTGGGTTATAATTTGCATTGCTGAATGGAGTTCTCAAACCAGAAGATCCACAGTAATGAAATACTTCCCAGATGATTCACAATCTAGTTTTTGGAGATCTAGCTAAAATAATTATGAGCTTATTAGATTCCTAAAAGCTTTTTGCTTTTAATTTCCAGTATGAACTTGAAGCCTTCTCTTAGGGATAGTGAAATTAAAGTAAGTTTATTTTTTAATTGTATATACCAAAAATGTTACAAAAACTCATCATGCATGTGTTTTATGGCATTAAAACATTACCAATAAATGCTAAAAAGGAGAAATATTAAACATCTTTTGCTGAAAACAATCCAAAAAAAATTATATTCAATAAAATACTGCTTGAAGAGATTATTAAAAATTAAAATAACAAAATCCTAAAGAATTTGTATGTCAAGGAAAATCATGGAAATAATACATAATTTTATTAAAGATAATGAGAATGAGGAATATACTAAAATGGATTTTTTTGGGGGAAATTTAGCCAAAAGAGTTCTAAGGTGATAATTTATCTAAAAACTTTCCTCAAAAAGAAAAAGAATAGATCCAGAAATGGGGCATGCCACTTAAAAAAAATAAGAGAAAAGTCAAAAAATTGGAAACTAAAATCTAAGTTAAAAAGAGATTAACAAAACTGAAAGCAAAAAACATTGTAAGTAATTAGGCCCTGATATTTTGGGGAAAAAATAGGTAAATGACTAGGTTTTTTTTAAACTAGAAGGAAAATCAAGTTACTAGTATCAAAAATTTTAAAGAACTCTCACCAAATAAAGAGACAATTATTAGAAATTATTTTACTCAATTATAAGCCAATAAAATTCATAACCTAAATAAAAAGGAGTTATGTACAAAAACAGTAAAATGATTAGTTTAACAAAACAAGAAATATGGAATAAAAAAAAAATCTCAGAAAAATAAATTGAACAATATGTAAAAAGGAAGAAAAAGCAAAAAAAGGAAAAGACAATCCAAGATGAGAAAGATAATTTTATCACACACTGACAGAACAATACATTTTGATACCCCAAAAACTGCTTGCAGGAAAAAGTCAAGGGAATTTATAAAATACCCTCTGTAACACAAATATAGTCCTGATACCTAAACTAAGGAGAGTTAAAATAGAGAGCGGGGAAAAAAACCTACATTATCATGTCTACAAGAAACATCGATGCAAAAAAATATCCATAAAATTAATAAAGTTATTTAAATCATGAAGACTATAACATTATATGACAAAATTCTACACTACAGAATCACATCTGTAAGAAACTGATGCAAATAAATTAAATAAAATATTAATATGAAGATGGATCATAAAAATTATACACCATGGCCAGGTATGCAGAGTTGGTTCAACAAGAACTACATAAAAAAGTTTTTGCAAAGATAGTGCTAAAATTAGAAATAAGTAAATGGGGAAAAGATTTGCTATGTTTCTCTGATAAAGGTTTCATTTCTGAGACATATTGATAAGCCATTCTTGAAATGATAAAGTCAAAAGATACAAAAACAGGCATTTTTCTAAGAAGGAAATCCAAGCAATTAACAGTCACATGAAAAACATTACAAATCATGAACTACAGAAACTAAAACAACTCTGAAGTTTTACCCCACATCCATTAAACTGGCAAAGCTGACCAGAAAAAAAAAGAAAAAGAAAAAAGACAACAGTAAATGGTGGAGGGATGGTAGGAAAGCAGGCATTTTAATGTGATGTTGCTGAAGCTACGTCCACCATTCTGGAAAGCAATTAGGAGCTGTTAAAAAAAAAAAGACTATACATTCTGACTCAGTGGATAGCACTACTATGCTTAGAACCAAAAGAGATAAAAATAAACAGAAAAAGCACCAATATGTACAAAAATATTTTTAGTAGCTCTTTTTTTGGTAGCAGTAAAGAACTGTACACACAAAGAAGGATACTTTGGGAAATCCCATCCCCATTGCACTGGGGAATGACTAAAAAAATGACAATATATGAACATAATCAATTATAATGGTGCCATAAAAATAATGAAATGGATAGTGTCATAGAAACCTTAAAAAGACTTGCAGGGACAGATACAAAGAAAGCAGAAGCAGGGAAACAATTTCTGCAATAACAACACTGCAAAGACAAACAGCTCTGAAGGACTTGTGAACTCTAATCAATGCAATGAACTACAGTTTCAGAGAAACAGTGAAGTACACCACCCATCGCCTGAGATGGAAAAGAGGCAGATCAAATATACATGTGGTCACGGCCAAAGAGGGAATATGCTTTGTTTGACTATGCATGTTTAGTTATAATTAGCTTGGTGTTTCCTTTCTCCTCACTAATCGAGGTGGGGGAGAAAATAAGTGTTTGTTAATTGAAAATTGCATCTATTTTCCTTCAGTGAATTGATGGCAGCCTCTTAGGAAAAGCTAGTCAGATATACTAACAGAAGTTTTACTTTTCCTTCTCGGCATACGGAAAAAAGGAGAGGTTTGAGCTATCCTCACTGTTTACGCTGGTATCAATAAAGTTGGCCATGGTGCTTACCCTAGAAACTTTTAGTTATAAAAGACACCAGCACAGCAATATCACAACACATTTCATTCATAAAGATCAAACTGATGCATCTACTTTGGAAATGTGCAAACAACAGTAGAGGCAAGAAGGTACAATGTTTCATTGCATTCAGAAGTTTGTTGCAGCTTTGCAGGCATGTACAGTGAATTATATAGCGAGCCATACATATGCATAATAAACACTGCTTGCCTTCGTTTACTGTTTTAAGTTATAGACAGAAAGATCTATATGTATATAATGTGAGTGCATATATAGATGTACCTGAATGACAGGGCTATACAAAGGATGATGCTTTAGAAAATTTGTGCACAGAAATGGAAAGCTGAAATAAATATTAACAAATGTCAAAAAAAATTCCAGAAGCTTAAATCTTTGAGAAAGAGAAATATTTTAAACAATTATCTGGGAGAATTTTCATCAAGTGAGCCAAGATGGCAGAGTAGAAAGACTCACTGTAAGCTAGCTCCGAACCCACAGCCCATAAATTTCCTGTAAAAAGAACTCCCCACAAATTCTGAAGCAGTGCAAGCTGCAGAGGAACACAGTGGAGGGAATTTCTGTTCCAGAGAGCCCTAAAAAACCGACCCCAAAGGTTCGTCGTGCACCGGACAGTGGAGCCCACACCTGCACTGCCCTGGCCACACGGCCCCGAGAGGAGCAGATCGGAGCAGGCTTCAGGGATGGAACCTCCAGTGGCCTCAAAGGTTCTTCCACTCACAGGCACTACAAGTCAGCGAGAGAGACTTCTGGGTTGGCCGAGAGGGGAGCAGGGTGTCTCTGTGACTCGGGTCCCCTCGGGAGGCGGTGGCAGAGGCAGCAGCGGGCTGGAACTCCCGGAGCAGACAGGGGCTCAGGGCCATTACTGAAGGTCTCCACATAAACCCCCTGAGAGAACTGAGACTGGGAGGTGGCCCTGCCCCCACCTGAGCACCAGAACTTAAGCTCACATTGAATAGCAGCTGCTCCCACAGCGGAAAGCCCTGAGGCTGGGGAGCAGCATTTGAATCTCAGACCCCAAGCACTAGCTGGACAGATCTGGAGGTAAGGTAGGTGTGGAAAGGAATCTCAGAAGTGAAGTAACTGGCTGGGAAAATGCCCAGAAGAGGGGGAAAAAAGTAAGATCATAGAAGGTTACTTTCTTGGGGAACAGATGTTTCTTCCTCCTTTCATTTCTGAAGAGGAAGTACAATGCTTGCCATCAGGGAAGGACGTGGAGGTCGGGGCCTCTGTATCCCAGATATGTGAGGTGGATGTCTGGTGGGCTCAGGCCATGGAAGAGCTCAAAAAGGATTCTGAAAATCAAGTTAGACAGGTGGAGGAAAAACTGGGAAGAGAAATGAGAGAGAGGCAAGAAAAGCATGAAAAACGGGTCAACACTTGGGTAAAGGAGACCCAAAAAAATGCTGAAGAAAATAACACCTTGAAAAATAGGCTCACTCAATTGGCAAAAGAGGTTCAAAAAGCCAATGAGGAGAAGAATGCTTTCAAAAGCAGAATTAGCCAAATGGAAAAAGAGGTTCAAAAGCTCACTGAAGAAAAGTGAAAAGTGAAAAAAATTCTCAAAATTAGAATGGAACAGATGGAGGTTAATGACTTTCTGAGAAATCAAGAAATCACAAAACAAAACCAAAAGAATGAAAAAATGGAAGAGAATGTGAAATATCTCATGGGAAAAACAATTGACCTGGAAAATAGATCCAGGAGAGACAATTTAAAAATTATGGGACTACCTGAAAGCCATGATCAAAACAAGAGCCTAGATATCATCTTTCATGAAATTATCAAGGAAAACTGCCCTGAGATTCTACAACCAGAGGGCAAAGTAAGTATTGAAGGAATCCATCAATCACCCCCTGAAAGAGATCCAAAAAGAGAAAGTCCTAGGAACATTGTGACCAAATCCCAGAATTCCCAGGCTAAGGAGAAAATATTGCAAGCAGCTAGAAAGAAACAATTCCAGTATTGTGGAAATACAATCAGGATAACTCAAGATCTAGCAGCTTCTACATTAAGGGATTGAAGGGTGTGGAATAGGATATTCCAGAAGTCAAAGGAACTAGGACTCAAACCAAGAGTCACCTACCCAGCAAAACTGAGTATAATACTTCAGGGGAAAATATGGTCTTTCAATGAAACAGAGGACTTTCAAGCATTCTTGATGAAAAGACCAGAGCTGAAAAGAAAATTTGATTTTCAAACACAAGAATGAGAAGAAGCATGAAAAAATAAACAGCAAAGAGAAGTCATAAGGGACTTACTAAAGGTGAACTGTTTACATTCCTACATGGAAAGACAATATTTGTAACTCTTAAAAACTTTTCAGTATCTGGGTAGTTGGTGGGACCACACACACACACACACACACACACACACATACGTATATGCATGCGTGCACACATATAGAGACAGAGAGCACAGAGTGAACTGAATAGGATGGGACCATATCTTCAAAGAAATTAAGGTAAATGGTGAGAGAGAAACGGAGTGGGAGGAGAGAGGGTGAGACGGAATGGGGTAATTATATGTCATTTAAGAGGCAAGTAGGAGACTTTTTAGTGGAGGGAATAAGAGGAGAGCTGAGAAAAAAAAAACAAGAAGTTTACCCTCATCACATTTGACTAAAGGAAGGAATAAAATGCACACTCATTTTGGTATGAAAACCTATCTTACAGTATAGGAAAGAGGGGGAGAAGGAGATAAGCAGGGGCAGGGATGATGGAAGGGAGGGCAATGGGAGAAGGGAGCAATTTGCACTTGAGGAGGGACAGGATCAAAAGACAGAATAGCAACAATGGGGGGCAGGATAGGATGGAGGGAAATAACAGTTAGTATTACACAACACGACTATTATCGAAGTCATTTGCAAAACTACACAGATATGGCCTATATTGAATTGCCTGCCTTCCCAAAGGGAATGGGTGGGGAGGGAGGGATAGGGAGAATTTGGAACTTAAAGTTTTAGGAACAACTGTTCAGTATTGTTCTTGCTACTAGGAAATAAGAAATACAGTTAATGGGGAATAGAAAGTTATCTGGCCCTACAGGAGAAAAGAGAAGACGGGGACAAGAGAAGGGAGGGATGATAGAAGAGAGGGCAGACTGGTGATAGGGAAAATTAGAATACTCGGTGTATTGGGGTGGGGGGAGGGGAGAAATGGAGAGAAAATATAGAACCCAAAATTTTGTGAAAATGAATGTAAAAAGTTAAATAAATAAATTTTAAAAAAATTGGAATTTCCCTGCCTTAATCACTGTTTGAAGCTTTTTCTCCTCCTTTTCCCCTCACTTTTTCTTTTTTAAAAAATTGTTATTGTTAATATTATTATTTATTTCTTTTAATATTATGGACTTTGTTGTTAATGATTAATATTATTATTGTCTGTCTCTGAGAAAAAGAAAGAAAGAGATACAGAGGGATATTCATTCAGTGTAAGAACAACAAAATACTCCACAAAAGTTTCTATTGAAAAATTGAATTTCCCTCTATTTATGTTGTTGCTTTTTTCCCCTTGTTCCTCTTCAATTTATTTTGCTGTTGTTGTGATAAGGGATGACTCTTTGGAAGGGATAAGAAAGGAATGCAGGGGGAAATTCAGATGTTAAAAAAAAATCAATTAAAAAATAAAAAAAAGAATTTTCATCAAGCACAAAAAGTTATGTCTCATCCAACTGGCAATGTAATTGGGGTGGGGGTGGGGGACTTTTCTCTGACCATATCTTAAGGGAGTTGAGAAATAATGGTAGAATTAAATGTACTTAACTGTGTGGAGGATTTAGAAACTCAGAGCAAGAAATATTACCTTAATAGCCTATAAATTTATTTATAGGATATTATGTATTACATATATTATTTATTTACAAATATCATATAATTTATTTACAGGATATTATATATTTCCTCCTTTTGTTGACTTTCTTCCCTTATGCCGCCACCCCCCAAAATATTCAGTAGCAAATTGTCATTAATAACCAATAATTCAAAACTATCCTTAGAAGCAAGGGGGTTAGATATATTCTTTTTTGCCTATTGCAGATGTCTAGCACTCCTTCAATGTGCCTCCCCTCCCCCCCAAAAGGGGCCTGTTCCAAAAGAAAGTTGAGTAATAAGAGATAGACAGTTTATACAGTATCTCTCTGTATTTGGGAAATTCCACCAACCCCTGACCAAGTCTAATTTAGTACAACAAACATTTATTAAGCAATTGCTGTGTACAAGACATAGTTCAAGATGTAGGAGGATAAAGCACACTCATATAAACAGAAAACCAATGCAAAATGATGTCATCCTCTTAGGAGAAGATCACCTTTCATTTACATCTTCTCCATCTTGTATGGCATGTTGTCTCCCTCATTAGACTGTGATCTCCTTGAGGGCAAGGACCATGTTTTTGCCTTTCTTTGTATTTCCCAGAATTTAGCACAGTGCCTGGTACCAAGTAAGTTCTTAAATGAACACTTGGTGTTGACGACAATGATGTTGATAATTTCAGTGGTAATAATGCTCAAAAGAGAGAAAGCACTAAGAACTGTATTCAGTAGTTGTATCTAATCTATGCTTTGACAGAAGCTAGGAAAGATATCAGGGGAAAGTGAGGGGCAAATGCATTCTAGATATGGGAAGGCCACCTATTCAAAGTACAGAGGTGGTACATTGAATGAACAAAGTATACAGGAACAATCTAATCTGATAGAAATGGAGTGTAGAGGAGTAACATGAGACAAGACTGGACAAACAGAGGGTGCTAGATTATAAAGAGATTTATATATACAGGATTGAAAAAAACCCTAAATTTTGTTCTAGAGTTTATTAGAATGACTGTCTGATGAAGTTTTACAAATACCTGAGGAAAGGGGAAAAGCTAGATAGAAAGGAGAAAGGGAAAGATTTTCTAATTGAATGAAGAATTTCAGAGAATAACAAGGGGAAGTAAAAAGGTTTTCTTAAATAAAG
Source organism: Bettongia penicillata ogilbyi (assembly GCA_023548195.1). Taxonomy (NCBI): domain Eukaryota; kingdom Metazoa; phylum Chordata; class Mammalia; order Diprotodontia; family Potoroidae; genus Bettongia; species Bettongia penicillata. Next base: position 2,350,924 of record JAJHZJ010000732.1, read on the forward strand.
CAAAGAAATAGAAGAAAACAATAAAATGGGAAAGACAAGAAATCTCTTCAAGAAAATTAAAGATATCAAGGAAAATTGCACACAAAAACGAGCATGATAAAAGAGAAAAATCATAAGGATTTAAGAGAAACAGAAGAGATTAAGAAAAGGTGGCAAGAATACATAAAAGAACTATACAAGAAAGATCTTAATATCACTAATCCTCTTACTGATCTAGAGCCATACCTCCTGAAGACTGAAGCCAAGTGAGCCTTAGGAAGCACTGAAAACAATTAAGGTTAGTGGAGGTGGTGGAATTTCAACCAAGCTATTTAAAATCCTAAAAGATGTTGCTAAAGTGCTGAACTCAATATGCCACCAAATTTGAAAAACTCAACAACTGCTACTAGGGTGGAAAAGATCAGTTTACAACCCAATCCTAAAGAAAGGTAATGCCAAGGAACGTTTAAATTATTAAACAATGGTACTCAATTTCACCAGCAAGGTTATGTTTAAGATTCTGCAAGCTAAGCTAAAGCAATACATGAACCAAGAATTACCAGAATAGCAGGTTGGTTCTCAAAAAGGCAGAGAATCAGATATCAAATTGCCAACATTTGCTGGATTATGGAGTAAGTAAGGGAGTTCCAGAAAAATATCTACTTTTGCTTCACTGACTACACTAAAGCCTCTGAGTGTGTGGATCACAACAAAATGTCTAAGTTCTCAAAGGGATGGGAGTACTAGGTCATGTTACTTGTCTCCTAAGGAAACTATATGTGTGCAAAGAAGTAACAGAACTGAATATGGAACAACTGATTAGTTTAAGACTGGAAAAGGCATAAGACACCTTATTGCCACCTTATTTATTTAAATGATATGCAGAGTACATCGTGCAAAATGCCAGGTAGGATACATCAAAATCTAGAATCAAAGTTGCCAGGAGAAATAGCAACAATCTCAGACTTACAGATAATACCACTCTGATGGCAGAAAGGGAAGAGGAATTAAGAAGCCTTTTGATGAAGACAAAAGAAGAAAGTGTGAAAGCTGACTTGTAGCTTAACATGAAAAGAAAAACCAAACCGAAAAATGTCCCCGCAAGATCTTGGCAATTGGTCCTATTACTTCCTGGCAAACAGAGGGAGAAAAAAATGGAAAGATTATCAGATTTTATATTCTTGGACTCAGGAGGTCACTGTAGATGGTGACCACAGTCATGAAATTAAAAGGCACTTACTCCTTGAAAAAAAGATATGACAAATCTGGACAGTGTACTAAAAAGCAGAGACATCACCTTGCTGTCAAAGGTGGATAAAGTCAAAGCTATAATTTTTCTGGTACAATGTATGGCTGTGACAGCTGGAATATAAGGAAAGCTGAATATCACAGAATCCATGATTTCAAATTGTGGGGCTAGAGAAAACTATTTTTAGAGTTCCCTTGAAGAGCAAGTAGTTCAAACTGGTAAATACCTAAAGAGATTAATTCAGGCAATTCACTGGAAAGTCAAAACTGAAGTTGAAGCTTAAATATTTTGGCCACATAATGAAAAGATGGGGCAGAATGGAAAAGACCCTGATGTTGGGAAAGACTGAAGCAAAAAAGGCAAAGTGGATGGCAGAAGATGAGATGAAGTGCCACGGAAATAATAAACATAAACTTGTACAGACCTCAAAAGACATTTGGGGGATAGAAGGGTCTGGTGTGCTGTAGACCATGGGATAATGAAGATTCAGACATAAATGAACAACAAAAAGGGAACCACTGATAATTAGAAGTTTTGAAACTGCCACTGGTGGGACTATGACAGAGCAGCAATTAAGGAACAATGAGTGAGAGTAAGGATCTTGTTAAAGAGATAACATGAATTTGTGGCAGATTTCTTCCAGTACCACTGTCTAGGGCAGGACTTCTTAAACTTTTTCCAATTACGACCCCATCACAACCCACAGTTTAAGAAGCACTCATCTAGAGAACAGAAGCAGAGGAGGGAGAGGGTGAAGGCAATCCAGGATTGGTGATCAGAAGGTCATGAACAGCAATAGGACACAAGACAATATTCAGTGATTAGTTATACAATCTATGTAATCATCAGGGTATAGTTCAAGAGTGAGATCATGAGGAAAACAGAGTGAGAACATCACTGTGAATGACTGAGGAAAATGAAGCTACTCATCATGGGAATTTAGGAAGTTGATGAACTGGAATGTACAAGATTTGAGGGGAAATAGGTCTATGAAAGATTTTAGAACTCCCATAAACTCAGTGATTACTCATTACTTCGAAAAACTCATTATAGAGACTTTTATATAAAATAACTAAAAGATGCTTAAAATATCCAAGATCAATCCACCCAAGTATACAAAATACAGTTTCAATTATAAAATGTATGTTAATTTGCTGGAGGAATATTCAGCACTCATGGCTGGGCTATGCCGAAATGATAAAAATGACAATATTATCAAAATAATCTAAAGTGGTAATACTATGTTAATTAAATTATTAATAGAATATTTTTCAGACCTTAATAACAGAATTCAATTGGAAAAATTAGAGACCTAGAATATTAAAGAAAATAATGAAAAGAGGTAAGGAGGAGGAATAACACTTTCAGACCTCAAACTATATTATAAAGTAGCAATCATCAAAATTATCTAAAATTGGTTGAAAAAAATAGTAAATTGATGGAATTGACTAGACAAATAAGAATAAAAAACAATGGAACTCAAACCTGAAAACCTAAGTTACTTAGGAAAAATTCCCTATCTGACAAAAACTGCTGGGAAAGCTGGAAAGCAATCTGCCAGAAAAATCAGACTAAGACTAAGATCATATGGCATATTACATACTATGTTTTAAATGGATACATGCCCTTAATATTAAAGATCACATTATAAAAAAATTAGAAGAATAGACAGCTTTGTCAATGTATCAATCAGATATACTGATTTTTTTTAATCCTCTAAAAATTTTTATTATATTGCCTCCAAAAAAAATACATAAGCAAGCAAACAAAGTGAAAAGTGAAAAGCACTACCCTTTCAGTACAAAAAGTCACACCACTATAGGTAATACAGCTATAACAGCAAATGAAAAATGAATCCATGAGGCCACCACCTAGACATCATAATCCTAACATTTAATGGTATTATACTTAACTCCAACTAATAAAAGGCAATAATACTGATGAATATAGGAAATGAAAAATAAAAAAAAAATCACTACTATGATAGTATAATAGCAAGAGATAGCTGGGATATTTGTCTTAAAGCAATTATCAGTGAATCTGAAAACTGTTAAGATGAAAGAAAATTATTTGAAAGTTTCTTTCCTTGTACAGTTTTTTTTGGGGGGATAAGAGAAAGTTTTAGGTTTTGCCATTTATTATCTACCACAGATGATAAGCTTATCTATACTTCTTCCTCTTCTGAACTTACAAAGAACGAGAGCTATAGCAGTTGATCTTTTTGAAGTGAACGAAGCCATGGAGAAACTGAGATCAGGATCAATATCCACCAAAAGATTCTCAGTTGCCAGGTTGCCAGTAAAACCCATAATCTACTTTCAGCAGAAGAACTCATTAATATTTCCAGATGTTCTGCAGCCTAACCATTTCCATACTTCTACTGATTCATTTGAAGTTTTGCATAAATTGGTATTTTGGTTTGGTTGCAGAGATTTTCTTCTATGATATACAAAATACCTTCCGTATAGAGTCTCTAAAATAATTACATCATCACTGTATTTTAACTAAAAAGAGGAGTTTTGAGTTTTATTTTAATATAGCTGTGATTAATCCCAATTTTATTTAATTTGTAAACTTTTCTGAAATTCCATGATCTGGCAAATGGAAAGAAAACATTTTACCACTCTACTTGAGTTATTCTGGACTTGCCGATTTACTTGATTTGCCATAAAAGTCATAAAATTTTAGTCCAAAAATCAAGAGTATTTTTGCAGGCAAAGGCACAAATATTACATATATTTTATTTTTACTTTCATCCAGTAATTCAAAAGTTACTTCTATCCATGCTACTGCTATAAAATCATGATTCTAATTGGAATTATCAGTTGTAAATCACTACTACCTTTGTTTCTCACACAAGTTAATTTGACCAGAAATAGAAGTACAGACTGTACAGATGATCAGATTGTATTTCTGAATCAGAGAGAAGAGAACCAAAAAAATTTTTTTAAGTCAACACATAAAACTTTTAAAACATTTTTGTTTTAATATTTGATTTTTTTCCTGTGAAGTCAAACTTACATAGGTAATTTTAATATGATAGATTAAAGTTCAAAACTGTCTATGATTTAAGCACTTCCAACACATTTAATTTACCACTGATTCTGGAAAATGGGAAATTAAGAAAAACATAAGACTTTTTCACTCCTTCCTGAAAGAAAAAATTTAAACCAATGTAAAAGAATACCCAGAAGAGTTGACCCATCCATGATATTGTGACACAAAAAATCCACATACCTACTTAATTCTTAGAATTCTATCACCAAAGCCATTAGTCACAATTTTATGGTATTCATGGAGAAAACTGAAGCAAAATACTCTGTTCAATGGAATACTAAAAGTTCCTGAGATGGAGGAAAGATGGCAGAGTAGGAGGAAGCAGTACAGCAAGTCCCCCCAACAAAACCCTTCCATAAAAAAACACTCAACCAAATAGATCTAGAAAATGCAATAGATGCATTCGTGATAGGAAAATCTAAGAAGCAATGATGAGTCATTTTTCCAGCACAGGGAGGCACAGCAAGACACAAGGGACATCTGTGGACCCTGGCGATGGGTCTGAAATAGCACACAGAACATTCCAGCAAGCAGGGAGAGGCTGTGAACCAGACCTTTATGGAGCACTACCATAGAGACAGGTGTGAAATTACACTATTCGGGTTCCCAGTCACAGATACAAGGATGAGCGAAATTATGCCAGGGCCCTAAACTCCTCCACACCCTGAATACCTGACATGAAATCCAAAGTCAGGAATTAGGCTAGAAGAATGAGCAAAAAAATAGTATCACTATAAAAAATTATCATAACAACAGAGAGAAGAAGAGAATGAATCCAAAACATCTACAAGCAAAGCCTCAGATACATACACAGAGTTGGGTAGAAAAATATATTTCAATAGACAGATGGGAGGGAAAGGGGAAAAAGGAGAAGGGAATTTGGAGGGAAGGTATATCAAGGGAGCAATCAGTCCCAAGCAAAACAAACTCTAAAGACATATAAAAATATTTATGGCTCTTTGAGAATGTAAGGGGGTACCCATTAATTAGGGGATAGTTGAACAAATCATGGTATATAAATATGAAGGCATACTCTTGTGCTATAAGAAACTATGAAGGTTTCAGAGAAGTCTGGGAAGATGTATAACCTGATGCAAAGTGAAAAGAACACAGCCAGAAAGAACAATGAAAACAACAACATGGTAAAGATAAACAACTTATAAGGAATTAGGAACTCTGATCAGTGTGATGACGAAGCATGATTCCAGAGAATTAATGATCAAATATGCTCCCAACCTGCTGACAGAGAGGTGAAATAATCACAGTACAGCCTTAGACAGTTTTTAGAAATTTTTTTTTGAACATGCACACATGACCAATATAGAAATTTGCTTTGTTTGACAGTGTCCTTGTGACAGGAGCTATCGTATACCCCATGCTGTCTTTCTAGTGGTGACCTGAAGAGTATCTACATTTTGTCCTTTCACTCCAATAATCTGGGTTGTTTTCTTTTTATCATTTTTTAAAATATAGAGTAATTCAGGTTTATGTTTCCTTATGGCTTTTTGGGGTTACCAGATGATGGGTATATTCTTTCTCTGTCTCTCCTGTTTTCCTGGCCACTAGTTTTTGGGAGCAGATATCTCACCTGCTCTTCCAGTTTTGATGTCAGTTGACTTGCCTCTATTTAAAAAAAATGTTCTATTATTTGAATTGCTAAGCTATATTTATTGCATCTTTTTTCTTGAATATGTCTAAAACTTCACTAAATTTTCCCAACTAATCTTCCGAATTATTTATAGCTATCCCTTCCACACTGCAACTTTTCCCCATTACTGTTGTGATATATTGTGGATTGGTAAAAGAAATCAAAAGGGAATTTTGGAGAAGTTTTGCAGAAGCCACAGATGACATATGAAGGCCAACAGATGACAGAGAAAAAGTTTAGAAACTCAGAAATTAATAAAATATATGCATAGTATTGTATAATGTCAACATACTCTTAAATTTTAATACAACAATTCAGACTTCTCTGGTATGAAGGGAAAAAAATTTTATGCCGATTTTTCTGATCACGGGGGCATCATACCCCTAACGCTGGTGAAGTAGAAAAGATAACTATTCTAATCCTACCTCTTCCTTCAATTCTCTTATTCGGCTTTCCACCACATTAGTCAGGAAATAAACATTTATGAAGTGCCTACTATGTACCAGACACTGTGCTTAGTGCTAGGGATACATATATGAAAAACTTCCTATCCAGTAGCAATACTGTGCTGGGGAAGAGGGGTGCAGGGAGAGTCTGGAAGTGGGGAGGTGGGAGAAGAAGGAAGTTACCCAGTATAGGATATAGCGCAAAGGAGTGCAGCTGGTAAAACCTTGAGAGATGGGGTACTGATGAGTACTGAGGGTACTGTTAAGGTGAGGGTACCAAGGCTGATACCATTTAAAAAGATGATGAAGTTTCCTGGCCATGGTAGATTGCAATAGCAGACACCACACTGCCCAGGAAGCAAGCCTGGGATTAAAGACAGTCAGTGGAGACAACCTTGAGGAAAATGATCATTGGCAGCAAATATTAGAGCCACTTGCTCCATATCAACAGTTTCACAGGCCTCTCTCTCTGTGCAGTGTTCCAGGAGGGATTTCAGTTCTTGCTACTATTTCCACTCAACAAACTTTAGAGTCAGTTCTTTCTGGAATTCTAGCTGTAATTATTGCAAAATTTTTTTCTTCTGTAGGTTGATCCTGGGATTATTTTACCTAAAAAACTTATTTAAGTGTGTGTGGAGGCTTTCTGATTTGTTTTCTTATTCCTTCAGTCTTCCCACTAGCTATTCACTAACATCACACTCCTTCTAAGCAGACTTAACTCCAGAACTTCTCCTTGTTGAGGAGTAGAGGAATCAAGGGGAGCATCAAGGAAGGGTGACTAGTAAATGTCCTTGATGGTTATCCATCCAACAGGAGTTATTTCAGTCACTGGTTAAGTCAATGAGAGGGTTACACTAGATTACCTCTGAGTTACATTCCAGTTGCATTATTCTGATATTTTAGACCATGATTTGAATATCATCAGGAGTATCCACCCTAAATCAATGCCTTATACAATAAAACACAAATGTTTAGAAAAAGTCCTTTCAATCAATGATGTATCGTTTTCAAATATGAAACTAACAATGCCATTTGGTAGGATAGGAAGAACATGGGAAAATGCCTGAATTATAGGTGGTATAGAAGCTTAACTGTAAAATTACTTATGCATCATAGTAATGACACTTCTTCATAAATTTCCATTGAATGAAATGGCTTGGAGAAAGCCTAATCAAGGACTGTCCTCAGGCTGAAAGAGTACTTCTCAGAGGACTTGAAAGAAGCTGAGAAAGGTGATTTAAAGAAAAGATGAATATGAGCGCTTTTATTAGCCTTTTCCTAATTTAGTGAAAAAGGAAGACTTATCATGACTCTCTTTACTCTTTCACTGATTGAGTCCTTCCTAATCCAACCTGCCTTACATATAAATGTGCAATAAATAATTACTGAAAGCCTGATTTCCACAGCTATCAGTGCAATCTAAATGACTTTATATGGATTACTGAATCTTTATTTTAATCTTTCCCTGCTCTGATGCATTCTGTAACAAAAATTTCCTTCTATAAATCAAAATAAGTGTTAATACCTAAAATAAAGGAGAACAAGAACCAACAGTGACTTACATCATTATTGCATACTAATTTGAAAACTTTAAGAAAATCCTGGCCAAAAAAACCCCTCAAACTATTGCAATTTGTCCAAAAAAAAGTTCATGGTTATCCAGCTAGATTTCTAACAAGGACAGCAAGGAAGATTCAACATCAAGAAACCAACGTAATTAATCATAATAAAAACAAAAATATTCACAACCACATGATTATATTAATAGTTACAGAAAAAAGCCTTTGGCAAAGTAAAACACTCATTTCTGTCAAAAATACTACAAAGCACATGCATAGGAGAATCTTTGGCAATGGATATTTTCTGTTGCTGTACAGATGAGATTTAAAGTTACTACTGTTCACATAATAACATGTGAATATAACACAGGGCAACAGAATATCTTCCCTTGGAATATTAGTCCAAATATCGGAAATACTTAAGTTATTTCCAAATTGATTCTCAAGCCACTATTGCAAAAATTTGCTTTAAAATGCTGAAATGAGCATGGAAGAAAATAGTGTATATCACAATTCTTATGACCGCAACTGAAAACTACAATTTCCCAATGTATTTTAAGTCAAATCCCAAACAAGTCAAAGAAATTGTGAATTTATTAAAATAAACCTATAGTAGAGAAGGAGTCACTGTTAGGACTGATATAGGCTACTAAGAAATGTTCTATTATAGAATAAAATGGCTTCGTAAATGGCACTAGAAATTTATGTTTTTAAAAAGAAAAACAAGGGGTTTGGGGTATATTAGTATAAAATAGGTTCCTGTTCTGGTTTGCTTTGGAAAATGAAAAAGTAAGGACAAGTCCAAAACCACGGAAACCTGTTGTAATGATATTGCTTCAAAAAATGCAGGATTTGAGGTTTGGGTTTTTTTTTTGGAGCTGGAGAGAAACTAATTTTTTGGACATGGTCAATAAGGGAATGAATTTTGCTTGACTATTCATACTGGCTACAAGGGCTTCACTTTGTTTTTCAAAGGATGGCAAGGGGGTTGGAAGGGACTGAAAATAAGTCACTATTTTAAAAAAGGATTTAAAATAAATACACATTCTCTTTTCTTAAAAATAAATATGCAAAATAATTCTAATTTCGGGTCTGAGAGTATAAAAATATTAAAGAATTATGTAGAGATCAAAGATTGATTTATAGAGAAAAAAAGGAAAAAAGGATGGCGGATGAGAATATAGGCTGGGCCACCTCAAGCTCATGTCATAAACGTCAAATTTTTTTCAACATCCATCAAAATCAATTGTCCCTTCAATATCTTGATAATAAAACATTAAATGACTTGATTAGCTATGTTTGAGGAGAAGAAAGAAAAGGACTGATTTATTTCTTTTTTAGGGGTAATCCATCTATAGAGTTTGACAGTAGCTGAGTTTTGTCAAAATACTGAATGATAAAAGAGATGGGCCAACAACGAGCTCACCCATTTTATAAATTGTCTCCTGGGTTGCAGCTGCTTTTGAGACTACTAGTACATGAAGCAGCACTGGAGAAGAAATGAGCATTTCCCTCAAAATAGTCCCAAGTTAAAACTTCTAATTATCAGCATCCTAAGAAAATATTTCAGGAGTAGGCATTGAGCTAATAGTTTGAGAGCGATAATTATATAATTAGATGCTTTCTAACAGAATTTTTCAAGAAAATTTCCAACAAGTATTCAATAATCTAATGAACAAAATAAAACTAAAGGAAAACTGACTAGAATACGAGTATTTGTTCGAGCTAAGAGATGAGGCCTCTCTCTCACCACTTGTAATAATTTACATAATTTTTCAATCAGATTAAACCATAATACAGAACTGATTCCTAACAAGGCAAGAATTTTATTTTTCTAAGTCAATGGGAAAAAAAAATCTAATTTCCATAACTTTTCTTCTTTCTAGCAGTTCTTAACTAAATTAATTGGAAATACAAAAATGCAAAGAAAATAGAGGGGAAAAAAAGACATGAAGCACAACCTCAAGCTGAGTAGAGAGGATACAAAACCCCTATGTGACCACCTTTCCACAAAGCCAGAAGCAAAAAGAAACTATTTTCATTCATTCTTTCTTCAACTTTAATGGGTTGAGCAATTACTGCACTGAACAAGCTCTTTTAACACTTGGTGTACTTTTCAGCAGTCCATTACTTTCCCAGGTTTGTCATGGCTCATTTAAATGGTACAGAAAACTCCCTCTACTAAGCTGCTCTTAGGGTTCACTGAGTTTGAGATGTGAGATATGGAGGTGTTTATCATGAGGTACAATGGAACTATGAAGGAGAGTAACAAGAGCAAGCTGGAAAAAGGTTTTTTAAAGAGAAAAAAGTAGGAAGGAAAAAAAGCAACTTCTGTAAGATCAAAAAAACATTTGGATGAATATGGATGTACTAAAGAGGAGCAATGACCCATCTGACACAAACACTATGTAAATAATAAGCCCATAACAAACAATCTCTAAAAGGAAGACAAGAGAGTAAAGGACAGAAACGCCTTGTCACCATGGTTCTGGGACAGTCTAATTTAATATAATAACACAGGATGTAGACCGATTATTCTAATCCGCCCAATCCCAGCAGCAATGAAAGGAATCCTAGAACTGATTCTCTGCATAAAGGGTTGGCATGATAGCAGTCTAACCAGGCAAAAATGAAAACATAGGCTATGAGTTCTTATTGAAATAAAGGAGTGAGTACATATTCAGGGCAGCTAGGTGAAGCAGTGGACACAGTGTCAGCTGTGGAGTCAAATTCAGCCCCAGACATTTATTACATGGGGGACCTTGGACAAATCAATTAACTACTGTTTGACTCTATTTCCTTATCTGTGAAACAGGTGCCATCTTAGGAACGACCTCCCAGGGCTGTTGTGAGGATCAAACAAGGTAAATGTAAAGCATGTAGCACAGTGTCTGCCAGACAGGAGATACTATATCAATGTTAGTAATTATGATTATTATATTGAGAAATGGGGAAGGGTAGGACTGGGAAGAAGAGAGGAGAAATAACAGAAAATGTAAAAAAATGTCTGATGCTGGAATTTGTAAATTTTCAATCTCTATGCACATATTTAAACTTCAAATATCATTCTGCCATGAAATAAGTCAGCACACATTGATCAGTTAGTAGGTTTTTTCACAGCTAATCATCCTTATAATACTGATGTTATAGTATAAATTTTTCTCCTAGTCCTGCTCCCTTCATAGTAAGTGAATATAAGACTTCCCAGGTTTTCTGAAACTGTCCCTGTTAATCATTTCTTATAGAACAAAAGTATTTCATCACATTCATATACCATAATTTGTTTAGTTGTTCCCCAATTAAAAGGCATTCTCTCAGTTTAAAATTCTTTGCCAATTCAAAAAGAGCTGTTATGAATATTTTTGTATATATGGGCTTTTTCCTTGTTCTTTAACTCTTTCAGGGTATAGAACGAGTAAAAGTATTGCTAGGTCAAAGGACATGCAGAATTGAACAGTTTTTTGGGCACAGTTCCAAATTGCTTTCCAGAATGAATGGACCAATTCACAACTCCACCAAAGGTACTCTACTGTACCCATTTTCCCACATACCCTCAAGTATTTTTCATTTTCTGTCATGTTAGCTGGTTGGATGGGTATGATAGGGTAATATAGAGCTGTTTTAATTTGCATTTCTCTTAATTATCAGTGATGTATTGCATTTTTCCATGACTATTGACAGCTTTAATTTCTTCCTCTGAAAGCTGCCTGTTCATACCCTTTGATCATTTATCAACGGGGGGGGGGGGGTTTATTCTTAAAAATTTGGCACAGTTCTCTATATCTTTTAAGAGATGAGCCTTCTATCAAAGAAACTTTCTGTAATTTCTTCCCCAGTTTGCTACTTTTTATACAATTTTGGCAGTGTTGGTTTTGTTTGTGAACAACTTTCTAATTTTATGTCATCAAAGTTAACCACTTAACATCTTGTGAACCTTTCTATCTTTTGTCTGGTATGAATTCTTTTCCTATCCACAGATCTGACAGATAATTTCTTCCATGTTCACTAAGTTACTTCTCATACCAGTTTTTATGTCTACATCAAATAACCATTTTGAGTATATACTGGGATGTGGTGTGACATGTTGGTCTCTGCTAGACTACTTTCCAGTTATAGCATTTTTGTCTAATACTGAGTTCTTCTCTCAATAGCTTAGGTCACTGGATTTAAAAACACTAGATTACTGTGCTCACTTACTTCTGTATAATGTGTACCTGATCTGTTCCACTGATCAACCTCTCTATTTCTTATCTGGTACCAAACTGTTTTGATGATTACAGCTTTGTAATATACTTTGAGATCTGACACTGCAAGGCCCCCTTCCTCTTCATTTTTTTTTCATTAATTCCCTTGATAACTTTGACCTCATTTTCCAGATCAATTCTATTATTTTTCTTCTAGCTCAATAAAGAAATTCAATGGTAGTTTGATTGGTATGGCACTGAATAAGCAAATTAAATAGCGATGTTACTTTTATTATATTGTTTTCCCCATCCATAAGTAATTAATATTTCTCCAATTATTTCACTCTGTCTTTACTTGTATGGTGCTTATTTTTGTAACTGTGTTTGCATAGTTTGTGTGTATCTTGGCAGGTAGACTTCTTAGTACTTTATATACTCTACAGTTATCTTAAACAGAATTTCTCTTTCTGTTTCTTCCTACTGGATTTTGTTGGTAATATGCAGAAATACTAACGATCTGTGCAGGTTTATGTTCTATTCTGCTACTTTGAGAAAGCTGTTTCATCTAGTTTTTTAGTTGGTTCTTTAGGGTTCTTTAAGTAATCAACTATATCATCCTCAAATAATAATAGTTGTGTTTCCTTACTATGCTTATTTCTTCAATTTATTTTTCTTATCTTACTGCTATAGCTAGCATCAATAAAGAATAATAAAAATGATAATGGACACTATGATCTTACTAAAAAGTTGCTAGAAGTAGAACTAATGTTTGCTCTTGGTTTAAATAAATACTATTTTAATTCCTATCTAATACTTTCAATGTTTTCCAGTGTTTTTCTTAAAAGGAATGAGTATTTTATTTTTTCAAAAATTTCTTCTGCATCTATAGAAATAATCATTTTGTTGTTTTTTAAAATTAATATAGTCAATTATGCTTATGGTTTTCCTAATATAAAGGCAGACCTTATATTTTTGGTATAAATAGATTTCGGTCATAATATATGACCTTTGCAATATACTGCTGTAATCTCATTGCTAGTATTTTATTTATATTTTTACACCAATATTCATTAGGAAAATTGTCTAGTTTTCTTTCTCTGTTTTGACTTTTTGGGTTAGGTATTGAGAAAAAAATTGATGTCATAGAAGGAATAGCAGGACTCATTCTTTATCTATTTTTTCCAAATATTTTATATATAACACTGGAATTAACTGTGGCAGATAGGTAGGTGGCTAGTGGATATAGTGCCAGACCTAAATCAGAAGGACATGAATTCAAATATGGCCTCAAACTAGGTGTGTGACCTGGGCAAGTCACTTAATCTTGTGTGCCTCAGTTTCCTCCTCTGTAAAATGAGCTGGAGAAAACACCAAATGTGATTATGAAGAGTCACACATGATTAACTGATTAATCAACAACTGGAAATGTCCCAGAGATGTTTGGCAGAATTTACCTGAAAGTTCAACGGATTCTGGATTCTTTTTTTCTTATGAAGCTCATTTATTTCTGTTTTCTTAAACAGGGTTCTATTTTCAGTTCTGTTAATCACAGCAATTTATGTTTTTAAGAAATATTCAACCACTTCATGTAGACTGTCAGTTTTACTGGAATAAAGCTGGGCAAAACAGCTCCTAATAATATATTTTTTAAATTCTACCTTCATTGGCTGTCAATTCCCCCTTCTTATTTTGGATAATTGTCATTTGGTTTTCTTTTTTAAAATCAAACTAGCCATTACTAAATGTATTTTCTTGTTTTGTGTGTCATCAACCCTTTCCTCCCCCATCCCTTCTATAGCTCTTAATTTCATTTATTAGATTCAATAGTTTTTAGGGGCAGCAAGGTGGTACAGTGGAAAGAGTCCGTGGCCTGGACTCAGGAAGATCTGAATTCAAAGCTGGCCTCAGACATTTACTAGCTATGTGGCTGTAGACAAGTCATTTAGCCTCTGTTTGCTCATCTGCAAAATGGGGATGATAACAGTGCCTACTTGTCAGAGTTATTGTGACAAACAAATGAGATAATAAAAGTAAAGTGCTTAACACAGAGTCTGGTTCACTGGTTCACATTCATAAATGTTAGTTAATATATTAATTTCAGCTTTATCAATCCTTTGATTTTCAAGTTTATATTTCAGTGTTTAATTGGGAGGGTTAATTTGCTGTTTTTCTGGGGTTTTTTTTAATTGAATGCATAGCTCGCTGATCTGCTCTTTCTCTTTATTAGCGTACACATTTAGTAAGAAAAAATTTTCACTAAGAATTTCTTTGGTTGCATCTTACAAATTTTAGTATAGTGTTACTATTTTTAATAAAATTACTAGAGGGTGGAGCCAAGATGGCAAAGTAGAAAGACACACATACACTAACTCTTCCTCCACAGCCCATAAAATACCTCTCAACAAATTCTACAGCAGCAGAAGCCACAGAACAATGGAGTGGAGGAGATTTCCAGCCCAGGGTGACCTGAAAGGCTGACAGGAAAGGTCTGTCACACTGGACACCGAGCGAAGCCCAGCCCAGCCTTGGCTGCGCAGCATGGCACCCGGAGGAGGACCTGAGCAGGTCTCGGGGGCAGAATCATCATCAGCAGTAGCGGAAGTATGCAGATCCCTCAACCCACAGACGCCAAAGGTCAGTGAGAGGGTTTTTTCAGCTGGCTGAGAAGGAGCAGGGTCTCCCCATAGTCTGGCCTCAGGTAGCTGAGGTAGAAGTAGAATTGGGCTGCAGGAGCTCCCACAGCAGCCATATCCATTGTTGGACTGTAAAGTGGGGAACTAAGCAGCTGATCTTTATCTCACACTGAATGGCAGCCCTACCCCTGCCTAAAGCCCCTGGGGGACTGGAGCAGCTTATCTGAATCTCAGCCCCTAGTGCTGGCTTGGTGGAATTGGAGGCCAAGCAGTTGTGGAGAGGAAACTCCACTACTCACAGATTCTGGGCACAAAAGTTTCTTGTTGCTCCCAAACTGATGTACATACTTGATTGTGCCACCTTGGAGGAACTGAGATCTTACAGATCCCCAGAGAATTACCCTACTCTTGACAAAGGACCAAAAGCTAAGTACCTGGTTGGAAAAATGCCCAAAAAAGGGAAAAAAAAATAAGACAATAGAAGGTTACTTTCTTGGTGAACAGATATCTTCTCCCATCCTTACAGATGAGGAAGAACAATGCTTACCATCAGGGAAAGACATAAAAGTCAAGGCTTCTGTATCCCAAACACCCAAAATAAATATTGAATGGTCTCAGGACATGGAAGAGTTCAAAAAGGATTTTGAAAATCAAGTAAGAGAAGTGGAAGAAAATTTGGGAAGAGAAATGAGAGAGATGCAAGAAAATCATGAAAAGGAAGTCAACAACTTGCTAAAGGAGACCCAAAAAAAATGCTGAAGAAAATAAGACCTTTAAAAATAGGATAACTCAATTGGCAAAAGAAGTTCAAAAAGCCAACGAACAGGAGTATGCTTTAAAAAGCAGAATTAGCCAAATGGAAAAGGAGATTCAAAAACTCACTGAAGAAAATAGTTCTTTAAAAATTAGAAGATAACACATGGAGGTTAATGACTTTATGAGAAACCAAGAAATCACAAAACAAAACCAAAAGAATGAAAAAAATGGAAGATAATGTGAAATATCTCATTGGAAAAACAACTGACCTGGAAAACAGATACAGGAGAGAAAATTTAAAAATTATGGGATTACCTGAAAGCCATGACCAAAAAAAGGGCCTAGACATGCTCTTTCATGAAATTATAAAGGAAACTGCCCTGATATTCTAGAACCAGAGGGCAAAATAAATATTGAAAGAATCCACTGATCACCTCCTGAAAGAGATCCAAAAAGAGAAACTCCTAGGAACGTTGGAGCCAAATTCCAGAGTTCCCAGGTTAAGGAAAAAATATTGCAAGCAGCTAGAAAGAAACAATTTGAGTACTGCGGAAATACAATCAGGATAACGCAAGATCTAGCTGCTTCTACATTATGGGATCAAAGGACTTGGAATATGACATTCCAGAAACCAAAGGAACTAGGATCACCTACCAAGCAAAACTGAGTATAATACTTCAGGGGAAAAAATAGTCATTCAATGAAATAGAGGACTTTCAAGCATTTTGATGAAAAGACCAGAGCTGAAAAAATTATTTGACTTTCAAGCACAGAATCAAGAGAAGCATGAAAAGGTAAACAGGAAGGAGAAATCATACGGAACTTACTAAAGTTGAATGGTTTACATTCCTACATGGAAAGACAGTATCTGTAACTCTGAAACTTTTTTTTCAGTATCTGGGTAGTTGGTGGGATTACACACACATACACACACACGAGAGAGAGACAGAGCACAGGGTGAGTTGAATAGGATGGGATCATATCTAAAAACCCGTAATTAATGGGTAAGAGAGGAATATATTGGGAGGAGAAAGGGAGAAATGGAATAAGGCAAATGATCTCTCATAAAAGAGGCAAGTAAAAGACTTTTCAGTGGAGGGAAAAAGCGGGAAGGTAGGAGAGAAAGCATGAAGCTTATTCTCATCACATTTGACTCAAGGAAGGAATAAAATGCACACTCATTTTGGTATGAAAACCTATCTTACAATACAGGAAAATGGAGAAGGGGTATGATAAGCAGGGTGGGAGGGATGATGGAAGGGAAGGCAATGGGAGGAGGGAGCAATTAGAAGTAAACACTCTTGGGGAAGGACAAGCGCAAAAGAGAGAATAGAAGAAATGGGGGGCAGGATAGGATGGAGGGAAATATAGTCAGTCTTACACAATATGAATATTATGGGAGTCATTTGCAAAACTACACAGATATGGCCTATATTGAGCTGCTTGCCTTCCCAATGGGGATGGGTGGGAGGGAGGGAGGAAGAGAGGTTGGAACTCAAAGTTTTAGGAACAACAGTTGAGTACTGTTCTTGCATACAACTAGGAAATAAGAAATACAGGTAATGGGTTATTGAAATTTATCTTGCCCTACAGAACAAAAGAGAAGATGGGGATAAGGGAAGGGAAGGATGTTAGAAGGGAGGGCAGATTGGTGATAGGGGTAATTAGAATGCTTGGCGTTTTGGGGTGGGGAGAGGGGAGAAATCGTGAGAAAATTTGGAACTCAAAATTTTGTGGAAATGAAAGTTGAAAACAACTAAATAAATTAATTTTAAAAAAAAGAAATGCCTATTCATATCCTTTGATCATTTATCTTTTGGGGAAAGGCTCTTGTTACATATTTGTAACAGTTCCCAATAACATCTTATATAACAGAATTTTATCAGGCAATTTGATGCAAAGGTTTTTTTACTCTCAGTTAACTGTTTCCCCTTCTAGTTTTAACTGCACTGAAATTACTCAGGAAAACATAAGGAAGGGAGGGATGTTAGAAGGGAGGGCAGGTTAGTGACAGGGGTAATTAGAATCCTCAGTGTTTTCAGGTGGAGTGAGGGGAGAAATGGGGAGAAAATTTGGAACTCCAAATTTTGTGGAAATGAATGTTGAAAACTTAAAATAAATTTAAAACAAAAAGAAATTACTGACTGTTCCTATAATATGTTCTTTGAGCCACTTTAGGATTAGGTTACTTAGTTTCCAATTAGTTTCTAATCTATGCTTCAAAGGCCTTTGATTGAATGAAAATTTTTTTTGGTATTATGGTCAGGAAAGATACATTTAATATTTCAACATGGCTTCATGTGTTTTTGAAGTTTTTATGGTTAATTTTTGTGAATGTGTTATACATAGCTGAGAAAGATGTATACATCTTTCTGTTCTCATTCAATATTCTCTGGAGTTTTAGCGTACATACTTTTAAAAAATTCTGTCCCTCACCCCTTCTCTTAACTACTTTTTCTCCTACATTTCTGTTGGGTAAGATTAACTTCTGCACCTAACTCTGTGTGTGTGTGTGTGTGTGTGTGTGTGTGCGTGTGTGTGTGTGTATTCATCCCTCATTAAATTAGTTTCAATAAAGAATAATGCTTAAGTGTTGCCCACTGCCCCTATGCATCCCCCTCTCTATTATACAAATTCTTTCTTGCACATCTCATTTATCTAAGATATTATCCAACATCCTCTCCCTTTCCCTGTTCCCAATGCATCCCTCTTTCTCATTCTTACATTCATCTTTTGAGATCATCCAAACATAACACAACTCTATACATACTCTCTAAGTAGAATCCTTCAAACAAACCTAGTGATGATAAACTTCTCATGGGTTACATGTATCATCTTCCCCTATAGGAATGTAAATAAGTTAACCTTGTTTAGTTCCTTATGATTTCTCATTCATATTTACCTTTTCCTTGAGTCTTGTGTTTTAATGTCACATTTTCTATTCTGTGGTTTTCATATGAAACACTTGAAAGTCCACTGCTTAATTAAATATCTAGTTTCCCTTGCAGGATTATACTCAATTTTACTGGGTAGGTTATTCATGGCTGTCATCCTACATCCAAGCCCTCTACTCCTTCATAGTGGTAGTTGCTAAATCTTGTGTGATCCTTACTATGAAATCTTTCTTTCTAATTGCTTACATTATTTTCTTCTTTACCTAGGAATTCTAGATTATGGATAATGTATCTAGGAGTTTTCTTTCAGGAAGTGACTAGTGGCTTCTTTCAATTTCTACTTTGCCCTCTGTTCTGAAGATATCTGGGAAATTTTCTTTTCAAATATGAGGTTCTAAGTGTTTTTGTTCATGGCTTTCAGGAAGTCTAATAATTATTAAACTGTTTCTCCCTATGAAATATTTCATATTTTCTTCTACCTATTCCATTCTTTCGACTTTGTTTTATTGTTTTTTGATGTCTCATGCAGTCATTAGCTTCCACTTGGACAATTTTAATTTTTAAGGAGTTATTTTCTTCTGGGAGGTTTTAAAATTTTTTGTTATTTGGTTAATTCTGGTTTTGAAGGGGCAATTTTTTTCATTTTTTGGGGGGAGGGGTACTTCTTTTATCATTTGCCCAACGGAGTTATTTTTTTTGTAGCTCTTTTACCAAGCTGTTAATTCTCTTAATAATTTTCTAGTATAATAGTTATTTCTTCTCTCATTTTTTCCTCTACCATTCTTGTTTGATTAATTTTTTTTTGCTCTTTTTAAAAAACCTTTCTTTCAATTTTCTAAGAAATGTTAATGAATTTGTGTCCAATCTGCACTTTTCTTAAAAGCACCACTTTTATGTATTTTCAAATCACTAGCTTCTTTTGTGCTTATGCCTATTCTTTTTTTTTTTCTCGTTTTCTGAGCCTACTTCTCAATTTTGGACTTTACGTTAGTGTCAGCTTCTGCTTGCTTCTTTATAAGCTGGGGGGTGGGGAAGTGTTGAGGATGGGAGGGGCTTCTGGTCTAAGTTTCAGCTCAGTCTAGGGTCCTTTAAGCTGTTGATATTTCCAAGTAGTATGATTCAGGAAGAAGTATGTTCATTACTCTCTTGGTCTACTTTCTGTAAATTTCTGACCAGGATTCAGTCTGTTAGCCTGTGTATAATTTAGTTTCAGTAGATTGCTACTGATTCAATAACAGTTAGCCTGTAGGTTTTGGTTTTGGTTTCCTGCCCTCACATCTATGGATCTAAGGAGTAGATCCACTTTGTTCCTAGGATCAAAGCCATATAGCTAACTTATTTTTTGCTCCTTACACAAGTAGGGCCCTGACTGCTCCTCACAACCACAACTGCTCCTCTCTGCCCTGGAATCATGACCCAGAATTGGGTAACGGATAAGAGAGTTGCTAGCATAGGGGTCCCCTGCCATCTCTTTCTGCCTAGATGTTCAGTCTTCTTACTGTTTCTGGGTGCTTGGCTGCTCCTTATTGTAGCTTCCACCTGTTGCTGCACTGTGTGGTGCTCCCAGTGAACAGCCCACCCCAGTGCCTACAGACCTGTCTATCTTCCTAAACAGCCTTAGGCTGGAAAATGACTCACTGTGACTTTTGCCTGTCTTTCCTCCTCAGAATTCAGTTTGAAACACTTTCTAGATCACTGTAAAAGAGGTTCAGGGGGAGGTTAGGCAAAACTGCAACCTCTCACTCTTGACTCTGTTTCCCCACTGGGCTTTGCTAGAGATGAACCAATTTTTAATTGAACAATTAGCTGATATTTTGCAGATAATTTGGTCTGCCAATATACATTCTAAGGAGAGTTTGAGCTTGCTTCTGATGGCACTGGGCTTCCACTGGTGTTGAAAATAAACTTTCTGCTACCATGTGAGGCACCACAAGTAGACTGGGGAGCAGAGGAGGGAAGATAAACTTCCTTCAAGAATTAGTTCAAACTTTACAAGAGGCTTTTCCCAAGTCCAGTCTAACTTCCCTATATTTCCCTCAGATTGCCTTCCATTTACACTGCATTTACCTTCCATTTACGTAGTTATATATACAAGCTATCTCCCTCATTAGAATTGGAACTCCTTGAAAATGAGAACCATGTTTGACCCTTTCTTTGTATCCTCAGAGCTTAGTATACTGCCTGTCAAGGAGTAAATGCTTAATAGTACTTGTTGACAAGATATAAGATTCAGAAGATAGAGAAAAAGAATCAAATTGAGAGATGTAAACAATTCCAGAAAAAGAAAATAAATATGGAGAGACAGAAGGGACATATACATGTATCCATTATGTATATATTAACAAGCCCCTGACATGGTGGTTTTGCTCAATTACTTGTCAGCAAAATGGATATAAGATGCATAATTTTAAGTTACTATGAAATTCACATATGCCTGAGATATTCCTTCCCACACATCAACTCTTGGGATAATCAAATTTATAGGTCAACAAAAAAAATGTTTTCTTAAAAATAAAAAGTATAATTTTTTAAGCTACATAGTTTTGTAATGCGTATGCCAGGAATGAGTAGAACTGCAACAGAAACCTGGATGGAGGATTAAGGAATAGGGACTTATCCAGATCTCTTGATAGTAGACCTCATAATTAAAATTGTTTCTTTTCATTTAGCTAAGTTTTTGCTTTATGATATTTTTTAAAGGACAAAAAATAAAATAAATAACCACAACACAAAGAGGAGGGGAAGTAATGTTGGCCCTGCCAATAAAAAGGTTCTTTTTATTTTTCTTTTTGAGTACTGGCTAAACAACAAAAATGTTTCTAATAAACCACTGTCAGACTCAGTTTATTACTGAGGTAAATAGTTGAAAGACTCTCAAAATTTAGGGCAAACATCTATTTGTAAAATACTGCTCAAAAAATTACAATCATAAAACTCAGAGATGTGGAAAATGGTCACATTCTCTTCTCACACACTTGTATCTCATTTCTTCACCAAATCTGAGCAGGATATTCCACAACAGGTTATTTTTCTAGTCTTTCGTTTAGCCTAACATTTACTAAGTACAGATAAAAGTGACCAGAACTTAAAATATGCTTTCAGACTTTTCTTTGATATAATTTCAAACTTTCTCCATCAACAAAAAATAGAATCACATTTGGACTTTAACATCACAATATTTGATATGTTAAAAAAGGAAGCAGAAATGACACTAAAGAAAACAGATAATAAGTGGCTGAACCAGATCAAGGCTATGAGGGAAATGACACAATGCTGAGCCCTGAGGAATGAATTTTTTGGGTTATCTTAAAGAGAGGAAGTTAGAAAAACATCATGTATATTAATGGTATAGAAAAAAAAGATTATGAAAACATAAATAGCTTCATCACCACCTCTCAGTAGTCTCCTCCTCCCCTGACTTGTGCTGAATTATTCTTTCACTTCATGGCATTTGTGTACAGAATATAGAACAAGAAGCTGCTTCTTTCTCACAGGATATGCCTCATTAGCCTTTGCTGAGAATTTCCCATCAGTTAACTCCCAACAACAAACATTTATTTTAACTGACACATTCTTCCAGTCTCTAATCTCTTGACACCTAGGATGATTTCCCTCCAACATTTTGGATAGTTCTTCTTTGTTTTACATTTTATCTCTTCCTTCCACTACAGTACATTCAGCAGGTAGATCTCAAAAAGTAAATACTACTTTAAAATCCAGCGTCTCTCCAACCACTCAAATTTTTTTTAAACCACATCTAAGATTAATAAAATAGGAAGCAGGAGAAATTACCAAGTAATAAATCCAGCATTAACATAGACTAAGCAGTTAGGTGTAGTGAACAAACCCTAGACATCAATTTTGAAGACAGAATTTATAAATATACTGAATTTTTAAATTTAAAATATAAATGTTTTCATTTGGAAAACAGTAATAAAATATTTAAATTACTTAATTCAAAAGTAGTTCTAAGGAACAATAGTACACATGTGCATTAGTATGTAAGGAAATCTGTACCCATAAAATGTTACAGAGGTGTGAATTGTCACTATTACAACAGTCAAGAAACATGAGGTGTGAAGGAATAAAGGTAAGTCAAGTAATAATATTTTGCCTTGGAAAATGGTAACTGAAGTGATGGTAAAAATTGGCATAGGTTCATCATTCATAAAGCTTTCTGGACAAGAGTTTTTTTTTCCTCCCAACTCCCTCAGTGACCAAGAAATTTTAAAGATATAAATGTCCATTGTATAGAATAAATACAATTAGACAGGAGTTAATCAATAAACTATCTAGAGGCATTAGTGGACTGCAGGTTCAATATGAGTTAGAAGTGTGATGTGACAAACAAAAGACCTAATGTGACATTGGGTAGCATTGGAAGGTATAATTTCCAGGAAATAATCAAGTGACAGCTATACTCTTCACTGGTCAGATTATACCAGAAGTATCATCTTCTGTTCTGGGGGGAACAGTTTAAGATGGACATTGATAAGCCAGGCAATGAAGATGTGGAAAAGACCTTGAGTCCATGTTACATGAGGATCAGTTTAAGGAACTTGGGACTTTGGGCGTAGAGAACAGATTTGATAGAAGTCTTCAACAATGTGGAGAGCTTTCATGTAGAAGAGGGATTTCCCCCCTGTTTGGTTCAAGAAAGCAGAACCAGGAACAATGGATATAAATCTCAAAACAGCAAATTCAAGCTTGAGATAAAGAAAAATTTTCTGAGAAAGCCATTCAAATATGGAATAGGCTGCCTTGGGGGGTAATCCATTACAGGAGGTATCTAAGCACAGACTAAGTCTGGTATTTTACGGTGGTGGGGTCGGGTAGGGAAGGTGGATCCTCTTAGGTTGACCTAGATGGCCACCACTAACACCATTCCACCTCTAAAATTTTGTAATTAACTAAGTGCTAATGAAAAGGCAAAAGCAATATGAGAAAAGATTTCTAATAAGTATTTGTATGACTTAAATTATGAATACTTACTTCATCTCCAAGACCTCTTCCAAATGTTTCCTCCTTTCTGCCCGAAGATTGGTCAAATGAGTTTCCTTCTCTGCTAATGACTGTTGAGTGGAAGACAACTTTGCTTTCATGGACTCTAACTCCTGTTTTACCTTTTCCATGGCCAAAAGCAACTCCTCCACCTTGAAGAAACATGGGAATGAGAAAAAACAGAACAATCACCAAAAAAGATTTAAGTCATGGCAGCAAATGAACGCATAAGAGCTTATGAAATGTGACATAAATCCTGGAAATCCAAATAAAAACTCTAGTAAGGACCTAAGACTTCAGTCCTTATGGTTAATATGACATCACCTGAAGTTTTAGGTCACAGCTTACAAGTGACCAATTACATTTCTTTGTACTGGGGTCAAGTGAACAACAACAAGAACCACTGCAACAAGCTGTTCCTTTCTTCTTCAACCATCCAGGAAACCACACTCTGATACCCCTGATTTTTTTTTTAAATGATGAGCATTAAAAATTTATTTTTGAGGAACCTTCTATAAATCACAGTATAAGTGACAGGACAGAATTAAAAAAGAATGCTCAAATAAGGTAACAGAAACAACTATCAATGATGCATCCTTAAAGAAAAAGAAGATATCAATTAAGAAGCACAAGTAAAGGAGCCACTTTTATCCCTTCAAACCAGACTTTTATTGCCTGCTCCATTTTTCCTTTCGAAAAACTACTAGACACAAGACAGAATGGCATCCCGAATGTGGGCAGCAGAAACTGTAAAAATATGAAGAAAAAAAAATTCTGTTCTAAAGACTAATAGAAAGCGGGAAAGTGGGGAAAGATGTAAAAAAATAAAGAAAAAGAGTCAGAAAGCAGAGTATAGACTTCAGGACACATTTCCATTTTTTCCACACAAGGAAAATTCTTCACATT
Source organism: Bettongia penicillata ogilbyi (assembly GCA_023548195.1). NCBI lineage: Eukaryota > Metazoa > Chordata > Mammalia > Diprotodontia > Potoroidae > Bettongia > Bettongia penicillata. The sequence goes on from JAJHZJ010000732.1 coordinate 2,375,236, forward strand.
ACAATTTTTCATTTTACTAGGAGGGCAGAATGCGAGACAACCACGAAACACGTGTTCAGTAACCAAAACAACCTCCAGCGGTCAAGCGCCGAGCCAACCACAACAATCACAAGTTTACTACTTCTGCTTACTAACTGATTAAGTTTTGTGGCAATAAACTTTTTTGCAATGAGTGAGGTAATGGGGGATGTGAAGGAGGAGTGAAAGAGAGAACATTTAACGTTTGCTACTCTACTCCTAGCTAAAATGCAAGATTATACCTCTAACAGTAGGGGGATGGCCAGAGGCAGATCAATCACATGACAAAAATGAATTATTAATAAGATACACGGATTACAACACATAATTGCTGGGAAACCTCCTTCCCCCACCCCTAAGCTTGCTATCTTATCATTTGTAAAGTGGTGGTACTTTTAGAGAATACTGGGGAAAAGTGTGAAGGGTGAACTCTTGGTATCAAAAGGTAAACTACTGAATGTTGAGAACTGACACAGGAAGGCTACATTATAGAACTCATTTTTTTTTGCACTAATTGAAAAATTAAACAACTCAGTCAGCGTTGTGCTATGAACCAATGTCATCTGAATCTGAATTGCATAAATGTTTGTCAATTCTTTTCATTTTTAATAGTCCTCTTCTAAAAGAGATCATATATTTCCTTAGAAAAACTTATTTTTCTTTACAAAAAGCAACTAGAAAAAGTGTAAAATTATCTTGTAGCTAAAAATAGCTCATATTAGTAGCCACAATAATCCAACCACCAACCTGTGTTTCACTGCATACATTGTATGGTTAGAAATAAATAAGATCTGAGGTAGTTCACAAATTTGGGGCAAAAAAAAGTTTTTAAAAGAGATAAGTAAAATTTCTTGGAGTACAACTTCACAGTATGTTAAAAGTATTTAAGTCAGCTTCACCTAAGACAAAATACAAAATCAATAGAAGTAGCTATAATTTCACTCACATAGGAAACCTGCTGATGAGAACACTCTACATTCTGCCTTTTGCAGAATTCTCGTTTCTACATAGAGAGGTTAAGTGATTAGTTTAGTATCACACAATGAGTATATGTCAGAGGAAAGGGACCATGGTAAAGTTAGTTAGGAAGCTGGCACCAGTCAGGAAAATTAGGGTTTTGAGTCTTGCCTCTGAATAAATATGAATAAATATAAAATATTTATGGAAGGAAGATATTAGCAGGTAAGAGGATTAAAAAAGGCTTTATGTAGAAGGTGATACTTGAGCTAAGTCTTGAAGTGAGGGACTCCTTAGGACAGAGGTTATGGCCAGTGCAAAGGCACAGAGACGGGAGATGGAGTGCCACTGTGTGAAGAACTGTTGGCTGAGTCACAACAAACAGTATTTAGAGGCAGCTACACGGTATCATGAACAAAAGCACTAGGTCTGCAGTCAGGAACTTCAATTCCTGCCTCAGATGTTGACTAGCTGTTTCACCATGAGTAGCTGTTTGACCTCTCAGTTTCAGTTTGTCCCTCTGTACAGTAAGGGCCTCTAAAATACCTTCCAGTTCTAAATCTATGTTCCTATGAATAATGTATAATGGGACTGGAAAGCTAGATGATGTAAAAGACTTTCAATGTCAAATAGATGAGACAGAATTTTAAGTGTTCAGGAACTGATTCACAAGGCTTCTGGAGGGAAAAGTATCAAAGGCGAGGAGGAAAAAATTTTGGACCTTGTTAATAGTCAAAATAAAGCAACTAAAAGATTAAAACATGACATTTTTATGAGGCTAATCTAAACATAGATAATAGCTATCCTTAAAGCCTATATTACTGGTAATGAGATGATATTTCATATATGATATTCCACAGCAGACAGTATCTTTATCATTAAATAACTGACTGAAAAAATGCAACTATGCATTATGCTACAGACTTGGGACATAAGTATTGAAGCAGGAGAGTAGTGTCATAAATAGCCAAAGAGAAGAGTCACCTAGAAGAGAAGGGCAGTGAATGAACAAATGCAGCAGATAGGTAAAGAATGATTAACGCTAAGGAAAGATTGTTATATTTGGCAATTAAGAGACCACTTTAAACTTTAAAAAGAATTGATTCAGTTGAGCAATGACACTAGAAATCAAACTAGCTGAGGCTAGTGGAATGCTTGTGTCTGAGGATTCTGAGCAGCAGTTCATTAAGTGGGTCAGATGTCCCCATAAACTGCAGCAATAAAGTAAGCTCCTGGCAGGAGAGTCACCAGGCTGCCTAAGGAGGAGTAAACCAGTCCAGGCTGAAAAATTAAGCAAGAGAAGGTCCCATGACAATCAACAGTGGCATCGGGCCTCAGAAAGGATGCTGTACTTCTAGCCTGACTGAGAAAGGGAGATCCAGTCTGAAAAAAAAAACCCAAAAGATAACTAGAGGAAAGAAGGAGGGAAGGTAGTATGTACTTATTAAGCATGATCTTGTACTAGACATTGTACTAAGCATTTATAAATATTATTTCATTTGAAATAATAGTGGTCAAAGTGGGCATTCTTGCTTCATACCAGTTATGTACAGGGAATGCTCCCAGAGCTCCTCTACTGAGTACTACATTGGCTCTTGAATTAAGATAACTACTTTTCAATGTGCTAATGAAAAGACCCTCTCATACCTTTTCCTGAAAGATTTTTCAAGAAAGAAATACTTTTTCTGCATCTGCTGATGTAATCACTGTGGGCAAGGGGGATGAGAGGAAGTGTTCATATGTTCATAATATTGCAGTCTTCCTGCTCTTGAACCATTCTTGGTAAAAAAAAATTCTGCATGCTTGTGATGATGAATTCTATATATGTATGTGCTGGTTTTCTTCCATTGGATGGTATTTTACTTACTATTTTTGAAACTATATTCACTTTCTTTTGTTGCCCAGTGGTTCAAATAAATCCAACTCTTTGTGACCCCCATGGACCATGGCTGCCAATACTGTCCATGGGGTTTTCTTGGCAAAAGTGCTGGAGTGGTTTGCCATTTACTTCTCCAGTGGACTGAAGTAAACAGATTAAGTGATGTGACCTACTTCATACAGTGAGTTAAATGTCTGAGGCAGAATTTGAACTCAGCTTTTCATGACTCCGGGCCCAGTGTCCTATCCAATGAGCCACCTAGCTGCCTCCATTGGACAGTACATCTTACAGATAATATAGACAATACACACACACACACACACACACTTCATATATATACACAAATATTCTTGGAACAAAGCTTAGAAACTTTGAAATTATTTAACTTCGAATCTCACCAGGTAAGGGTTATTTAAGTGGGGATAATTCTGACAGATTGTCTTTTCTCCAGAGTTTAAAATATTAAAAGATATTCAGATGACTGATTTTCTATTGGCCAGTTTAATTCATTTATAATTTCAAAGAGCTGTTTCAATGAAGCGACTTCCTGCTCCTTGCAGTAGATTACAAAGGTTTACAAAAACACAACTCTGAAATTTTGCAAATGTTGTTGTCAGATAAGGTAACCCTGCCCCTTAGTTTTAAGAAGGCTCAATGGTAAATAGGGAAAGTGGTATACAAGAATATAACTTTAATGTAAATAATAAAAGGCATTAATAAAAAATGTAAAAATATAGCTGTATGGTACAACCTAATAACATTTAAAATTTATTTTCTCTTTACTGTTGTCTCTCATTTTTATGTATTGATTTGCATTTTTCTCATCCATTAAAAATAAATTTAATGGTTTGTCAATTTGCTAGTATTTTCAAAGAAAAATTTGTTGGTTTTATTTTTCAATAAGACATTTTCATTTTCTATCCTGTTTTTTCTACTCTTTACGTCATAATCTTTTTTAATATTTTTATTCGCTGTTGCTTTGTTCCTTTTCTTATGCTTTTAAGGGAATGTTTTATTTTTACTGAATTTGCTTCTAAAAACACCTTTAGCTACATGTTATATATTTGACCTATAACATTATTGTTGTAACTGGTTTTTAGAAAGTCTATATTGTTTTTTAAAAGCCAGTATAAGCTCTGAGCTCACTCTCTGAGCACATATTCATACTTTTATTCAGTGTTCCTAGAATGTGACTCCGGCAACATCTCTCCTTCAAGGTTCTCCAGGTTCCCGAGAAGTTTTTACTTCAGGTGTGCTTCAATTGATTTTACACTTTTTAAAACATGATGATTGTCTAATAGATTATTACTTAGTTTCCATGTAGTTTTATATCTTTTTCTCTTTTTAATGTTTTTTCCTCTTATTTTGATCTGAAAAATACTGAATATAATTTCTGCCTTTTCAAATGCATAAATCTCTTATAAAATATTAAATTTTTGTGGGCATTCCATGAGCACTTAAATATTTTATGTATAAGTTCAAGTATATGTATGTATGTATGTATGTAAACATATATAATATGTACATTACTTCTCACACTTAGTTTTCTGTGTGTATCTGAAATTCCATTTTGACTATTAAGCATTTTTATCATTATCTTTTTTACCACATTCTGAGACTAGAAGCTGCCTATTATATTTTGTCTATATCTTTTTATGTAACTGTTAATTGTTTAATGAATTTATCAAATTGTGTGGTGCTTATAAATTAAGGATTGTTACATATCTGGTGTTCATTTTTTGTTTACCACTAAAATCCCAGATGTTGCAATGTCTCAATTTATGATTTGAATTCAATTTTATTAAGTATATTACTAAAACTTTTGATTTGTTAAACTTTTTTTCTGCATGATTTATTTTATATCAAATTCTTAATTTTAATCTACACACACACACACACACACACACACACACACACGATGCTTCCTGCAAACAATGTATCAATGGGTTTTGCTTCTCGATTCATCCTGTCACCATTTTCTTTTCATTAAGACCATTCACAATCACAAGTAACAAACTAATTTTACCACTGTGTCAGTTTTCTTATTGTTCTTGATCTGTTCTGGAGAGAATAAAATCAAGATTAGCCTATTGAAACCATGAAAACTTGTGAATAAAAAAAGCTAGGTACACTTCTGATTTTAGTACTGTTTCTTCACTACGCTAATGTTTAACTCTTCTAATTAAAAACAGAAGCGTACTTTTTTTCAAATGCTAACTCCTTTCCCCCCTTTCCCTTTCATTTTTCACAGTAATTATTTTTCATATATGTTAAATACTTGTTAAATAGTAACTGAACAAATGAAGAATTAGGGAAACTACAAATGACCACACATATGTAAATGGAAAATAAAATAATAATAAAAAGTGGAAATTGAATGAGAAATTATAATAATAACCAAGTATGGTTATTATATGAAATATATAAAAATGCACTTTCCTTAATTATTGCTAAGACCTCTTATACAGTTCTAACATATAAGAAATCACCTACTACAGTTTTTCATCAGATTTATTACTCATTATTCAGTTTGGTGAGAATTATAGTAGCTTGCTTTTTGTTCAGGTAGTCATCTTATTATTATAGAATTTATGAGATGAATTAAGCATATTATATCACTGAATACAAAACTGAAAAAGGCATCAAACACTATGCTAAGTGCTAGAGATACAAAATACAAAAGGAGAATGCCTTTGCCCTCAAGAACTTAACATTCCACTGGGGAAATAGGAAGAGACAGATGGTCTGATCAGTCACAAAGATATAAATGAAAAAGTGGATCAATCCATTAATGCACCCTTAACAGAATCACTGCAGTGGCTCCATGTGACTTCAATATCAGAGATGAAGTCCAACACTGGGCAGTTAGCCCTTCACAGGTCCCTTCCTATCCTACCAAACCATTTACATATTACTTTTCTCCACATGCTCTGCACTCTACAATCTAGCTGGCCATCATGTTCTCCTCTCTATTCCTCCCAAATGACACTACATATCTCAACTCTCTTTATATTTTTATACTAAATGAAATGTTCTCCTTCCTTCTTCCTCTTCCCCTCAGTTACCCTGGTTTCTTTTCCCAGATTATTTTCCATCTAGCCTGTACATAGTTTGCATGTACCTAGTTATTTTCACATTGTCTCTCCCATTTGAATATGAGATCCCTGAATGCAGGGACTATATATTTGTTTGCCTTTCTTCTCATCATCAGAACTTAGCGTAGTGTCTGGCACATAGCTAAAACTTATGAAATACTTGCTGATTAATGGTGTTAGGATTACAATTACCAGGGAAAGAATTACAAAGGCAGAATTGAGGGTGAGAGAGCACATGCATTCAAGGCTCTAAGAAGTACACAGCTGAGTGGCTTACCTCTTCTCAGCCATAACCTCTGGTAGTATGCTTTAGAAGATGGCAGAGCAGGTAGAAAATGGTGGAGGTGTAGATGAAGATGCGCGATCCCAGGGAGGGCAGAACCAAGTGGTTTAGCTCCACCCAAGTATAAACCAAGGTACTGGTATGAATTTTTTGATGTGATAATAGGATAAACCTGAGTTCAGATAAAGAAACATGGTCCACTGTTTGAACATCAGCCTGTAAACTAAGATATCAAGAATTCTGATCCCAACTCTGTGACGGTGATAACACTGTGCTAGCAATGTGACTTAGCTGATTGTTAAAGGACTATATCAGAACTTATAAAGTCAAATATACATTGTTTCTCAAAGTAGTCATCATTTTATTAGTGATTTCATTAAACTGCAATTAATTCAAAATATGTTAAAAATTCCAAGGTGCAGATGAAAAGTAGTCTTTTTTTATGACTTTCCTAGTTATGTGTGTTATTTTGTTTTGTTTTTAGAATAAAAAAAGTATTTCTCATTTTGAATACTCAGCATATTTATATAACTTAGATATAAATTAGCTTTGATTTTTCCCAAAAATTCAATCTACTCTCAAAGAATAAAATTTGTCACAAGTAAGATAATGAAAGACAGCAATATTGTGGTGTATGTGTGTGTGTATTTATTTATTTCTATAATAGAATTATTAGGAAGGGGACAATATTGCTTTCAATATATAATTTTTGGAGGTAATATAAATACCTCTACTTATAAAGTTTGAAAAATCAAAGATGTTCCTATTTCAAGAGGTAGACCAATTTCTTCTCAAGAATTTTTCTTCTACGTACAGGTGCTACATTTCTGGATTTTAATACAATTTTACTAGAATTATTTTTTCTGAGTCCAAAAGAAAACCCAATCCCAAATGCTTCTTTTTTTTTAAAAGGAGATTTCAGAACTCTGTTGAGAATTGCATCTAAGTAGCACAGTAAGGCAAAATACTAGCTTATCAGCATTTATACTGGGATTTTAAGAGAATAAGGAAATAAAAACAAGATGGGGAAGAGGACGGGGGAAATTTCTGAGACAGAAACAAAAAAAGCAATTTCTTCATACCTTGAACCATTTAGAAGCCAAATGATTGGTCTTATGGACTAAATCACTGAATAGCTTCAGACAGGGAGTAGCAGAATAGTAGAAAACAAGATAAATAAGAAAGAAAAAGAAAGAAAAAGCATGGTATTAAAAGCAAATTATAACCAGGTCAGGCAATAATAAGCTTGAAAAATAAACACATTCGACAGCAGCATGCAACCAATGCAGTGAAGAGAGAAATACACCTAGAATATAAATAAAACTCATTGTTAAATTTCATAAAATCTATGTTTATGTGAATATCTCTTCAGTGTGTGAACATTTTCACTAAAAAGTAAAAGGTGAAAAGCAAAGTACAAAAGAAATCTCAAGAAGGAGGAAAAAATTAAGACTTTTTAAAATGAAGAAATGTGGGGGAAAAAAAAATGAGTGAAATATAACTAAAATGAAATCCCTTTCCAATGTTGAACCAATGGTTGCTTACCCATTCCTCCATTAACTAGCCTCAGTTTAACTAGTACAGAGGGAATTATTCAATAAGGAAATTGGACACAGCATGTCTTAGAAGCACAGCAAGAAAAAACAGCCGCTTTGACACCTGATAAATTTCCCTTGCTATGGCTAAAAAAAAAAAAAGTCTTATATCTATCATAAGAAAGCATCCTTGTGGTAATATACACAAGACTACTTCCAAAATGAACAGTTCTTATTTCTCAACTTGCCGCAAAAGGAAAAAAATCTCATAAAAACTATACCAAATATTCCCATCTTTAGGCAGCAAGATCAACTAAGCAAATAAAAGCTGATTAAATTCACAAATGTGGTCAACTAAGTACGGGAAAATTACAACTGATATACGGCCCCTTCAGTGAATATGAAAACAATGGCACTTCAGTCTTTTTAACATTTCCTTACTAATTATAATTATCCTTTGAATGTTCTTATTAATGAAGAATAAAAAGATGGGGAAGTGGGATAAAAAAAAATTTTTAAATATAAACTGAGAGCTTGAGTTGTTTTAGTGAGCATATAGAATAAAAAATGAAAAGATATGTTCCTGATCTTAAAGAGCTTATAATGTGATAAAAATATGAAAATGCATAAAGAATTATTCAAAATGCTGCTCAATGAAAACTCTATTTGAATGTTAAATCAATTTCCATGATTCCAGTAGCTAAGAAGATGCACAAAAACATATGAAACCAATGCCTCAGAGAAGAGTACTGTTACAATTTGACTTAAAGATCTTATGATATATATATATATATATATATATATATATATATATATATATATATATATATATATTTAATTCCCATACACTTATGTTCAAGAGATGCTTCACCAACCTCTGGAACACTTATCATATGTTGGGATCTGCAAAATATAAGAAGCTACCTAGAACTAAGAAGTTACCAATTGAATGGCACCTTAAATTCACTGGGCAGAAATGCCAGTGATTTATAAAATAGCAGACCTGTTTTTCAGCACTGGTTCTGGCTGACTCCTCTTGGGCTAGCACCATTTCTCGTTCAGCAGTTATCTGTACACTTTCTCTTAGTGCCTCTTCTAGTTCTTCAATTCTGTCATCCTTCTTACGGAGATTGTCCTGGAAAATGATGGAAGATGGGATAAAGTAGACCAAAAGAAGAGCCTGTTTTTCAAGTGATAATGGCTAAAACAATTCTTTCCTCCCAGAAGCAAATTTATGAGGCAGAAAAAGAAAGTATCCATAGAGAAAAGGAAAGAAGAAAGTAGTAAAGACTGAAGGGACACATAAGCAAAGCAAGACAAGCGCTGGATGATGACCTTGCTTGATGCAATATCGCCAATGAACCTGCTTGTGTCAGCACAGATAGCAGAGTTCTTTTATCAAGGAATGGAGACATTTTGGAACCCATAATCTGGGTTTATAACAAACTGAAATGGAGCCCGCATAGCTAAACTGAAGGCCCATGTACTGTGTTTCTTCCAGGCATGTTAGTAAGTGGAGGTAAAGAAGAGTACAGTCTTAAAGTTTTCATTATTCTCCCAAAAAAATTCTGGCAGATTCATATTTTAAAGAAGAAAATCAGAGATGTTTGGGGAATAGATAGCTTCATATGATTCCAAAAAAATCTTTTTGTACATTGATTGAAAACCTCCACTGAAAAGGGAGAGTTTTGGCCTCTGTGTTCCAACACATCATTGACCCTTGACAATTCTTCATTAGCAGGTAGGTTCATTTGTTCTGAAAGGAATCTGTTTCCAATACTGCTGAAGTTATCATTTATTCATAAGAAAGCTGTCAGAAAGTGAAGGAAATTGATCCAAAATCTCAAGATACTAAGATATATGATCATGAATGAGATCTTGAAAGAAGAATAAGTTAGTTCGAGATAAAGTATACTGAAGGACTGGATTCACTCCATTCAGAGTTACAAGAGCAAACACGTCTCTCAAATTCACTGTCATGCCGGTCCTAAAAGACTGAGAAAATGTGCTACTTCTTAAGATTCAGGAAAAAATGATTTGCTATTTTCAATAATAATGATGGAATTCAAAGAATGGATGGGATTAAGATCTCTATTTTGTGCAACTCATTAATTTAATATATGATTTATTTGTATATGTAAAAAAGCAAGATGTGCTTCTCTTCTGAGCCTTGAGCTCCTCCAATCACTTCAAGATAAGAATTTCTCCTATCTCAGGGGCAGGAGGCAGAAATTGAAAGGATGAACATATTTAATGGTTTGCTTTAATTCTAAAATAAAAAAACTTTTGTTTACTATTTTTTTCTCAGAATAAAAACTTCAGAATAGTATTTTTCAAACTTAATTAACATTTTAAACTATATCACTTTTTAAAAACATATTACTCTTCTTTAGAGTTGAAAGTAGAACTAATGAAAAAAACTGGGAAGAGGATAAGAATGTTAATGAAAGAGTTCAATCTCCTCAAATACCTCTTTAACTGATAGCCTTGTCAATAATAAGATGAAATGTGGAAATTTAATATAGTTCTTTAAAAACAATTTATTTCCAAAGATCCAAATGCTAACAGTTTCTTTCATTAAAATTTTATCTTCATGAACACATTTTTTTTTAAACTTAGACATGGTATTGAAGGAGCACCTACGTAAACACATCAGGTTAACTCAACAAAATTTAATTTGCTTGTTGTATGGGGTAAGAAATGATTTAGAGAGCTAGTAATTTGTGAAGAAGTATTAGAAAAGTTATTGGTGAATTGCTAAAGAAGGATCAAAGAAGTCTAAGAGATAGAAACTGTAAACTGACATGCTATGTTTACATAAACCAGAGATTAAGGTCAGTTCATAGTTCAGTTCCTAAACAAAGTCCATTTGATTGAATGAAAGTCCTTTGACTACACTGACAAAAATCAATTTCAAAAGTTTTTTTCCCCACATTAAGAAAAAGAACAAGTGCCACAGGAAATAAAAGAGGCAAAAAAAGGGAGAGGAGGAATAAAATGATACATATTTATTATGTAAATGATATAAATCCTTTACTTAAAGTGAGTGGCAGTAGACATTTTCAGTGAATTAAAGTAAGTCAGACTAATCACAAAGGAAAACACTGACAACAGAAATCTTCCTGAGAATACGACAGGAAGAAAAATTCAATTAAAAAAACAAACTTTGACTGCTATTTTGTTTTTTGGACACAATAACAAACCTACTAAGCGAAACAACAGAGTTTGCTTTTCCTTTTGTTTACTATACACTTAGACCTTCCATCTAACCCAAAGACATAGGGAGATAATTCCAAAAATGGGACAGCTAAGGGGTGCAGTGGATATAGTGCTGGGTATAAAATCAGGAAGACATCTTCCTGAGTTCAAATCTGACCCCAGCTGTGTGACCCTGGGCAAGTCACTTAACCTTGTTTCTCCAGTGCCTCATCTGTAAAATGAGCTGGGAATAAAATGGCCAACTACTTCAGCATCTTTGCCAAGAAAATCTCAATAGGGTCATGAAAAGTTGGACATGATTAAAGTGATTAAATAACCAAAAAGGTACAGAAATAAATAGTGTAACTATGTGATACAATGTGACACAATAATGGTGTCACAATAATGGTGTCCCCAGACAGTTTTTTTAATTGATTGCTTACTCTTCCAGTGCAAAATGAGTATCTGTTTCATACAGAGTTTTATTTGAATATGCAACAGCTTTTAAAAAAAAACCCTAATATAAAAGAAACAATTATTTCTCACTTGTAGTAGCGGAATTTCTTGAAGTTGAGAACCCTACAAAAAGAAAAGGTCTTAGGAGAAAGATATAATTTCTGATCTTAAAACAGGTTTCTGGTGACATATTAGTACTTTCATATTTCATATATTCACCTGCAAATGAAGATTTCACCATCAAAGAAAAATCATTTGTAGTTCCTGGTGAATCCTGTAAACTAAAAAAGACATTGGCAAGCAACCTATAACAATGGGCATCATATTGCTCTGGAAACAGATAATGACAAAGATACTTGGAAATCACTTCATGAAACACTTCCACATGAGGAAATTGAGACTCAAGGATTTTAAATTATTTACCTACTGTAATATCTACTTAGCACACATGATAAATCTACAAAAGTTAAGCAACAATGCAGCAAAAAAAATGACTCCGGTATTACAGATTACTGGCAATAATACTAAGAAAATATTCTGAATGAAACTTCATTAAAGAAAATCTAGTAATAATTCACAATATAAACATCAGATGTATACCAGACATGCTATATTATTTAAACATTAGGAAAAGAAATAGCATAATGTACCATGTAAACAACAACATTTTAAAATAACTTGCAAACAATATAAAATACTTGGGAGTCTACCTGTCAGAACAAATTCTGGGACTATATGAACACAATCAGAAAATATTTTTCACACAAATAAAGATGGATCTAAACAACTGGAGAAATAGTAATAGCTCATGGATAGGCCAAACAAATATAATAAAAATAAGCCCAAGTTAGTTTACTTATTCAGTGCCATGCCAATCAAACTACTAAAGAATTGTTTTACAGAACTAGAAAAAATAATAAAATTCAACTGGAAGAACAAAAAGTCAAGAATATCAAGGAATTCAATGAAAAAAAATATGAAGGAAGTTGGCTTAGCAGTAACAGATATTACAATGTGGCTGGCAATCATCAAAACAATCTGGTGCTGCCTGAGAAACAGAATGGTGGATCAGGTGAATGATCAGTCACACAGTAAACAGTAGAAAATAACCACAGTTACCTAGCGTTTAATGAAGTCAAAGATCCAAGTATTGGGGGTACAAACTCACCACCTGACAAAAATTGCTGGGAAGAATGGAAAGCAGTTTGGAAGAAGCTAGACATAAACCAACATAGAGAGCACACTGTCTACCAAGGAAAAGTCAAAATGGATAAATGATTTAGACATAAAGGGTAAAATTGTAAGTAAAATAGAGGAGCATGAAAAAAATGTAACTGTCAGATCTACGGTTTGGGGAAATTATTTAAGTTAATTTAAATTTAAATTTTCTGTCTTATTTTCATCACATACTGATCTTTCCTTTCTTAGAGGGGACCATACCTGTCTACATGAGAAAAGAGAGATATCACTCCATCCTGTTTCCCCAGCCTACTTGACTGGAGATAAAAGGAAAACTATCATTCCATCAGTTCCTCCTGCTAGTCTCCTACTCTGAGCTACTAAACACCCGGGGAGATTCCACCTTGAAAATGAACCCCCTATAGATGTTGATAACCAATATGAATTCATTTTTTAATGATTAACCAATTCTCTCTTGGCTATATCCGCCACATCCCAGAACACCCAGAAGTCATTATTCAAAGCCTTTCCTCCCTCCTCTACTTCCCATTCCCTTACTCCTATCCCCCCTCAAGCAACCTGTTCTAACCCCCAAAATCACCTACACTAAAGATATCCACTGACTCACTTCCACTTTGCTCTTTGGGACGCTTGTTTCATAGTAACAAACTTGCTTCCATTTCAAACCTTTTCCTTTTCTATTTCTTTCATCTACAGGCTCTCACTGAGACCTGGCTCCTTGCAGAAAACATAGGTTTCTCAGCCTCCATTCTAGCCATGTGTAATGGTAAGTGAATTTGAAGATCTTCCCTGCCCCTTAATAGGTCCATGTGATATGCTTTGAGCTTTGGCTGAGCCCATACAGCCTGAGTCACAGGAAACTCATGGTGGGAAGAGCTTGCCAAATGGGTGGAGGCAGAAGGGCAGAGGAGAGAGAGAGAGAGAGAGAGAGAGAGAGAGAGAGAGAGAGAGGGCAAACAGAGCACAAGCAGATAGGCTGAGTGAGAGGGCAAGTGATTTTGCTTAAGGGAGCTTGTTTGTGGGGAGGTCTGATAGAAGGAAGGCTTGAGGATGGCTGTGCTCCCTGCACTGATAATGTGTACAGATTTCTTAATTACTATGATGAATTTGACTTTCTGGCATTTGAATAAATGTCTTGGTTTCGTCTCTGAGGAAGAGTTTATAATTTGTGAATTTACCCTGGAAATATGCGTGCATATCCATAGTGGCTGCTGTGGGTATTGCATCAGCCTTACACACTGGTAGCATTTTCACTCACTGTCCCAACAAGGTAATGATGCAGGAGCTGGAATCCTTACTGTTCTCTATTGTCACTTCCAGACTCAGTCTACCATCATTACTGCACCTTTCAATTTGTATATGCCACCCACAGGGCCATCACCAGTTGTCCTAACCTATGTCTTGCCACTGGACTCCAAAGGACACTAGAGGAGAGAGTGAGGCTGATGACTTTGGACAGCCCTTCCATACTTAAATCCAAGTCAAGACATTACCTTCTTGATGTCATCAGTCTGCTGCAACAATGAAGGATGACCAACAATATATGACACCCGATCACAATTCTGGTACCAAGTTTCTAGCCAGCCTTCAGGACACAACCTTTCTTTCCTCAGTGAGTTTGCTGGCTGCTTCATAGTCATTCTCTTCACTTCAACCTATGGGCTCAGACGAGGAAACTTCAAACATGCCTGCTGACACTGGCTCAAATATCTTAACACATAGTTTCTCAATTCACTCAGTTTCTACAACCAGCTGCACACCAGAATAATCAGACTCCTGATCTTGCCATCAGCCAGAAATAAACCATTTTCATGTTTGTGAAGCATGAAGTGCCTATCTCTGATCACAAACTACTGACATTCCATTTCTTCCTCTGCCCAAACTTCTTTTAATCTCTCAAACCCTTAGCTCTTTCCCAGGTCATCCCCTCTGCACTGTTACCCTCTCTTCTCCATCTTGTTTGTCATGTTATTTTCAGTCATGCTTGACTCTTCTTGATCCCACATGGGGTTTTCTTGGTAGAGATATTGGTGTGGTTTGTCATTCTCTTTTCCAGTTCATTTTACAGATGAGGAAACTGAGGCAAAAAGGGTTAAGTGCTCAGGGTCACAAAGCTAATAAGTGTCAGAGGCCAGATCTGAACTTAGGAAAATGAGTTTTCCTGACTCTAGGCCAGGTACTCTATCCACTGTAGCTATCCTAATTTGACAACTTGGGTAAATCAACTCAGTTCTATATTATTTTTTTTTCTCTCGGGATCCTGGCCCACTCATTCTGTTTTTCATCTTACTCTGTCTCCCAAGTCTTGAACCCTCTTCTATATCTATACTGTTTCACTCCATGATGTCATCCACTCTCATGGATTCAGTTATCATCTCCATGTTGACAATTTTCAAATCTACTTATTTGGGACTACTTAATTAACTGATAAATTGACTTCTAGTCCCTCTTCTCCATTGCCCCTTAGACATCTGGAATTGTCTATACTCATAGACCCATACTCTCCCCTCTTCCACACATACACACATATCTCCTCTAACAATCATCACTCTGATGCAGGTCAAGATTACCTCACTCTTGGACTACTGCAATGGTTTTCTGATTGGTATCTCTCCTTCCTATTATATCTAGAATCAAATAAAAAATTCTGCTGAACTTACTACACTTTCCTGTACTTAATGTTAATGATCTCCCTCTCTCCATTACCTTCAATTTATCCTCTATATATCTTGTTTGTATATTGTTCTTTGCATGTTCTCCTTCCCATTAGACTGTAAAATCCTTGACAGTAGAAATTGCATTTTATCTTTCCTGTATCCAAAATTAGCACTATGCCTGGCACATAGAAGCAGCTTAATAAATGCTGTCAGAATGACTAACAGTTAAGTAACTCTGCATTCTGGGATGAATCTAAGTCACAGTGTATCCTTTGTATTAAGTTGACATAATCATTTTGCCAATATTTTTGTACAAATCATGGATTTCTGTACTACTAAAGGCTCTGCCAAAAAGGTCACCCATGCAATTCCCAAGGGATACCAACAAAACAAGTAAAGGACTTGAAAACTTCCCAGGCACATGTGTAAGGAACATTATAAGAGGTGGACATTGTGCTTTACTTCTGCCTGATCCACAGATTATACAATAAAATCCTAAAAGTGGCAGGAACTCCCCTGGCATAATTAATTAATTTAGCTTAACCTTAAGTCTGAACAAAATAACTGATACACATGACTCTCCCTAGCTAGAGAACTAAAGAATGGAGGAACTGGGATACAGGGATACAGTGCACAAATACACTGCGATGGAAGGGAAGGTAATATGGCATCACAGTTCTGTGCTTATAGAAACTACTCAGGGCAGAAACATAAGCTACTGAAAACTGAATTCCTTAATGTAGGAGGGGACTAAGATAGCTCTGAGGTCTAGACCAAAAGGTAAAATTACCACCACAAGGTAAAGAATCAGCAAGTGAATGGAAAGAAAGGCAAAAAAGACTAAAAACTACCAATGGTTGCATTAGAAATAAAATTTGGATAAAAAGTTAGAGTACAAGCAGATAAATCAACAGAGAAGATATTAAAATCAGTAGAGGACTAATACCTAGACATCTAAAATATTGAAAATCTGGTTAAAGAAAGACAAGATGAAAGAAAATGAACCAACATCTGATGACATATAGACATCTAAGGATTTTTAAAAGAGGATAGAATCACAACAGAATGTTCCAGAATGTCTCAAGATACAAATCAGAATCTCGAAACTAGAAGTGAACAAAAGGTAAAACTTTTGACCTTCACAACAGAAATAAGAAGAAGAGGAAAAAAACCAAAATCTATGGTGGTTAGTCACTCAACAGAAGCAAAGGGGAGAACAATATAATATTGAATACAAACATATAAGTGAATGACAATCTAAAAAAGAGAAGCAAAAAGTGAAGGAAAAAAAAAAACACAGTGTCTACAGAAATAAAACAATGACCGGGGGGGGGAAAAATGTACATGGAGACAACATAAGTATAACCTCCATTCCAAAAGAATTTGATAAGTAAAAAAACCTGAACTCCATCATATAAGAAATAATACAAGAAAAATGCCTGGAACTTCTGAATGTAGAAAACAAAGTGTCACTGTAAAGAATCTAAAAATCAACAAAGAAAACAAATAATAAAAAAAGTAGCTTAAAACAAATAACGAACTTCTATAAACAATCAGGAGAAATACTCTTATATATGAAAAAGCAAAGGAAATGCAAATAAAATTACTTTTTGACCACTAGAAACAGCAGAAAGGAATGGAATGTTATACTGTGAAAAGCTAAGGACTTTAAGATGCAACCCTAAACAACATACACTGAAATCTTGAAATTTACATCAATAAAAAATGACAGATTTGGGGGGAGGAGCCAAGATGGCAAAGTAGAAAGATACACATATGCTTGGCTCTTACCCCACAGTCCATAAAATACCTGTAAAGAAGAACTCTCAACAAATTCTACAGCAGCAGAAGCCACAGAACAACGGAGTGGAGATATCTGTTCCAGAAAGACCTGTAAGACTGACGGGAAAGGTCTGGTGTGCACTGGACCCGGAGCAGAGACCAGCCCTGCCTTGGCCACACAGCACAGACAGGAGCGGATCCAAGCAGGCTTCAGGGACGGAATCTCCAGCGGCAGCGCAGGTCCCTCAACCCACAGGTGCCAAAAGTCAGTGAGAGGATCTTTTCGACTGGCCAAGAAGGGAACAAGGTGTCTCCATAACTCAGGTCTCCTCAGGAGGCAGCAGCAGAGGCAGCAGCAGCAGATGGGGCTCCCAAAGCAGGCAATAGCCTGCATCCATTGCTGAAGGTCTCATCAGAAAGCCCCTGAGGGAACTGAGTCCGTGAGGCAGCCCTGCCCCCACATGAGCAGCTGATCTTAATCTCACACTGAATAACAACCCTACCCCTCCCCCCAACAAAAGCCCCTGAGGCTAGGGAGCAGCTCATTTGAATCTCAGCCCCCAAGTGCTGGCTGGGTTGTGAAGAGGAAACTCAGAAGTCAAGTAACTGGCTGGGAAAATGATCAAAAAAGGAAAAAAAAAGTAAGACCGTAGGTTACTTTCTCGGGGAACAGGTGTCTCCCCCCATCCTTTTGGATGAGGAAGAACAAGGCACACTATCAGAGTAAGTCAAGGCCTCTGCCTTGAAAGGGAATTTAAAATGGACTAAGGCAATAGAAGACCTTGAAAAACAAGTTAGCAGCTTACTAAAGGAGAAACAAAATAATTCTGAGGAAAATAATAGTTTTAAAAAGAGGCTACCTCAATTGGAAAAAGAGGTCCAAAAAGTCAATGAGGAGAAAGAGGTTTTAAAAAGCAGAATTAGCCAAATGAAGGAGAAGGTTCAAAAGCTCACTGAACAAAATAAATCACTGAAAGAAAGAATTGAGTTCAGGGAAATGAATGACTATGAGTTAAACCAAGAAGTTAGCAAACAAAACCAAAAATTTGAAAAAACAGAAGATAAGGTGAAGCAACTCATTGGAAAAACAACTGACCTGGAAAATAGATCAAGGAGAAATAATTTAAAAATTACTGGGATACCTGAAAGCCATGATCAAAAAAAAAGAGCCTAGACATTATCTTCCATGAAATTACCAAGAAAAACTGCCCTCACGTTATAGAATCAGAGGGCAAAATAAATATTGAAAGAATTCATCGATCACCTCCTGAAAGAAACCCAAACAAAGAAACTCCTAGGAATATTGTGGCTAAATTTCAGAGTTCCCAGATCAAGGAGAAAATACTGCAAGCAGATAGAAAGAAACAATCTGAGTACTGTGGAAATACAATCAGGATAAACACAGTATCTGGCAGCTTCAACATTAAGGGATCAAAGGGCTTGGAGTAGGATATTTCAGAAGTCAAAGGAACTGGGATTGAAGCCAAGAATCATCTATCCAGCAAATACGAATATAATACTTCAAGGGAAAAAATGGTCATTCAGTGATATAGATGAATTTCAAGATTTCATGTTGAGGAAAAGACCAGATCTGTATTTAAAAATTTGACTTCCCAAGACAAGAATCAAGAGAAGCATGAAAAGGTAAACAGAAAAGAAAAATCATAAAAGAATCTCTAAAGCTGAACTGTTTACATTACTACATGGAAAAAAATACTTTTAACTACTAAATATGTTCTCAGTATTTGGGTAGATAGAGAGATTGTACATACAAACACACACATAGATAGAGAGTACAGGGGGTGTTATATCAGAAGAGATGATATACATACACACACACACACACACACACACACACACAAAATAAAATAAAATAAAAATTAAGGGGTGAAGGAGGAAAATTCCAGGAAGAGAAAGGGAGTAATGGAATGGAGCAGGCTATAACTCATAAAAGAGATAAGAAAAATCTTATTCAATGGAGGAGATAAGGGAGAAGGGGAGAGGGGAAAAAATAAAGCTACTCTCCCCACATGTGGCTGAAGGAGGGAATGACATGTTCACTAAATTTGATATGAAAATTTATATACACCACAGCAAAGTAGGAGAGGAGGTAACAAGTGGAGCAAGGGGAACGTTAGAAGGGAGTCACTTAGAAATAAACACTTTTCAGAAGGGACAAGGTCAATTGTGGGGGGTGGGAAATAAAGAGAGGGATAGGGTAGGTCAGAGGACAATATAGTTAGTATTACACAACATGATTACTATGGAAGTCTTTTGCAAAACAACACATATTTAGTCTGTATTGAATTGCTTGCCTTCTCAGTGGGGCTGGGGAAGGAGGAGGGAAGGGAGAGAAAGTTGGAATTCAAAGTTTTAGAAACTAATGTTGAGAATTTTTACTGCATATAATTGGGAAATAAGAACTACAGGGATAGGGGTATGGAAATTTACCTTGCCCTGCAAGATAAGAGAGAAGATGGGGATAGGAAAGAGATGGGGTGTGATGGAGGGGAGGGTACACTGAGAGAAGGAGTAATCAGAATGCAAGGTATTAGAAGTGAGGGGAGGGGATTGACAGGGAGAAAAATTGGACATGTTACAAAGTGAGGTAAAAGCAATTAGTATTAAAACAACGGACTGAATTAATTACTGAGAATAAATCAATGACATCTTTAGTTTGGAGAAAAGAATTTCAGTCTAAATTTCCTAGCAGAAGGTAACCTCGGGTAAAATTTGGCACTGAAGGAAAATTCAAGGTTTTAACGGTAAATCTAATTTTATGATTGCCATTTAATCAGGAACTAGAACATGTATAGAAAGGCATGTAAGCCACTTCAGACTTCCTCAAAAGATGTTCCTTAGCCAAAGTGAAACTATAATCATATTTGAAACCTGGTTATTGGAACTTGCCATTTTTAGATGCTATGGGATTATTAAGTGACTGTTCTTCTGAGTCTAACTCCAGGTATGGGTAGCAAGAAAGGCGATCTGGGCCTCCAATCCATGATTCCAGTAAGCTGATGAGATGCTGGTATGAACTGCATAGGTGATCTCAAGGGAAGGGTGGGAGAGTGTCTGTTCAGCATGGGCTGAGGTAGGATTCCCCTGACTCAATTTCCCCACTGACACCTGGCAGACTTTAAGCCTGACTGAATGCAAGTGGATAATCTAATCCTGCCTGGAATTGACATGAAGTTGAGGAGATGTTGTATCCTGCAATGTCCTTACTATTGGTGGCAATTTCCTATAGTCAAAAGGTTTATAAGCTTAATACCAGATCTATTCAATTATAGATTATGGGTGGGAGAACATCCAAGGTTGTCTAAAATTAAGCTATTAGGCATAGGACTTTAGACCAACAATATTAAGTTAGGGTCCTTTAATTCTTAGTAATACTGTGGAGACGATTAGGTCAAGAGCTTGTGAAGTTAACAACATAAATATTATTTGTGTCTCAGTTAGTTAATGTTAAAAAAAAATTTCTTTTTGATCCATATTGTAAATGCTTTAAAAAGAAGTATCATCTGACCAAAAGTCTGAATTGCTTTATCTGTTATAAACTGTGTGTAAAATAAATAATAAAAAAATGACAGATTTCAATAAAAAAGAGAGATTTGAACTATCAGAGAAAAAAGACACAGATAAGAACAAACTATTTGAAGTAAAAATAAACATTACAGAGAGAGGCAAATAAGACATGCCAGGGAATCCATAAGTAAATAATTAACCTCATATCACCAAATTATTTCAAGAAAAATATAAAGAGGAAAGACTCCAGTATATATTTTGGAAATGAGGGTTTATTAGACACTGGCTGTAAAAATTGTTTCCCAGTATTCTGCTTCTCTTCTAATCTTGGTCTCATTGGCTTTGTTCATGCAAAATTTTTTTAATTTAATGTAATCAAAATAATTCACTTTGCATTTCTCTATCTTTTGTTTGGTCATAAATTCTTCCCTTCTCCATAGATCTTACAGGTAAACTATTCTTTGTTCCCCTAATGTGCTTACAATTTCACTCTTTATATCTAAATTCTGTACCCATTTTAACATTACCTTTGTATACAGTGTAAGATGTTGGTCTATGCCTAGTTTCTACCATACTCTTTCCACTCTTCCCAGGAGTTTTTGTCAAATAGTGAGTTTTTATTCTAGATTACTATAGTCACTGACTACAATGTCTTGTATATTTCATCTATTCCACTGGTCGACAACTCTTATTTCTTAGTCAATACCAAGTAGTTCTAATGAATGATACAGAACTGAGTAAGTACATTAATTTAGGTAGAATTGTCATTTTTAATGTATTACCTCAGCCTACCCATGAGCAATCGATGCTTTTCCAATTATTTATATCTGACTTTATTTGTGTGAAAAGTGTTTTGTAATTGTGTTCAAATAGTTCCTTGGTTTGTCTTGGCAAATAAGTTCCCAAATATTTTACATAGTCTACAGTTACTTTAAATGGAATTTCTCTACCTCTTATTGCTGGGCTTTGTTAGTAACATATAGAAATGGCAAATACTCATGCAAGTTTATTTTATATCCTGCAACTAGTTTTTTAGTTGATTCTCTAGGATTCTCTAAGTATATCATCATATCATCTGCAAAGAGTGATGTCTTCGTTTCTTCATTGCCTATTCTAACTTCGTCAATTTTTTGTTTTCTTTTATTGCTAAAGTTAACATTTCTAGTACAATATTGAATAACAGTGGTGATAGTGGACATCCTTATTTCACCCCTGATCTTACTGGAAATGCTTCTGGCTTATCCCCATTACAAATAATGCTTGCTGATGGCTTTAGATAGATGCTACTTACCATTTTAAGGAAAACTCCATTGATTCCTATGCTCTCTAATTTTTAAAAATAGGAATGGGTATTGTATTTTGTCCAAAGTGTTTCCTGCATCTATTGAAATAATCATATGATTTTTGTTAATTTTGTTATTAATATAGTCAATCATGCTGCAAGTTTTCCAAACACTGAACAATCCTACATTTCTGGTATAAAGCCTACTGTGATAAATTGCAGTAATCTCTTTTCTAATATTTCATTTAACTTTTTTGCATCTATACTCATTAGGGAGATTGGTCTATAATCTTCTTTCTCTGTTTTGGCTCTTCCTGGTTTAAGTATCAGCACCATATTTGTATCACAAAAAGAATTTGGTAGGATTCTTTTGCTTATTTTTCCAAGTACTCTATATATAGTATTGAAACTAATTCTTCTTTTTTTGATAGAATTCACCTGTAAATCCATCTGGCCTTGGGAGTTTTTTTCTTAGGTAGTTCATTGATGGCTTTTTCAATTTCTTCTTCTGAAATGGGGTTATTTTATTTCCTCTTCAGTTAATGTGGGCAATTTATGTTTTTATAAACATTCATTTCATTTGGATTGTCAGATTTATTGCCATACAGTTGGGCAAAATAGCAGCTAATTATTTCAAATTCCCCTTCATTAGTAGCGAATTCAGTCTTTTCATTTCTGATACAGGTAATTTGGTTTTCTTCTTCCTAAATCAAATTAACCAAAGGTTTATCTATTTTATTGGATTTTTTTTTCACAAAACCCACTTATAGTTTTATTAGCTCAATAGTTTTCTTTATTTCAATTTTTTAATTCCCAATATTCACTCCACAAGAATTTGAATTCAAAATTTCTCCCCACTCTCTCCATCTCCACTCCAGGATACCATGCACCCCATCTACACCTCCCTCCAATCTGTCCTCCTTTCTACTACTCCACTTATTCCACCCCCTCCCTTCTATTTTCCTATAGGGAAAAATAAATTTTTATACCCCACTGTTTACAGGTTTTATTCTCCAATTGCATGCTAAAACTATTGCTAATAACTAATGCTAATAACATTCAATATTAAAGCTCTGAGTTCCATATTCTCTCTCTTCCTCCCTCCCCACCCACAACTCTCACTGAGAAAACAAGCAATTAAACATAGGTCATGCATGTGCAACCATGCAAAGCACTCCCATAATAGTTATGTTGTGAAAGACTAACCACATTTTCCCTTGCCTTATCCTGCCCTCCACTCATTCCATTCTCTCCTCTGACCCATCTGCCCACAATAATGTTTGCTTCTGATTATCCCTTTCCCCAATTTGCTGTCCCTTCTATTATCTTCCCTCTCCTATCCCCTTCCCCCCTGCATTCCTGCAGGGTAAAATAGATTTCCATATCCAACTATGTGTTATTCCTTCCTTAAGCTAAATCCCATGATTTAGCTTTCATCTCCCCCCTGCTTCCCCTCCATTGTTAAAGCCCTTTTATGTGAAATGACTTGCTTTGTTCTAAATCTCCCTTTCTCTTACTCCAAGTACATTCCACTCAACAGTAAATATCATTTTTTAGGTATTCTCCCTTCATATTCAGCTCACCCTGTGTCCTTTATGTATATATGTATATACGTATATTATATATATATGTATACACACACATACATATGTACACACGTACACCCAGGTACATATACATATCTGCACATATATGACACATTTATACACACCCACACATACATACACCTATCTATCTAGACAGATAGATATATTCCCTCTAACTACCCTAATATTGAAAAAGGTCTCATGAGTTAAAAATAGCATCTCTCCATACAGGAATGTAAACAATTCAATTTTTATGAGTTCCATAAGGCTTCTTGTTCCTGTTTACCTTTACATGTTTTCCTTGATTCTTGTATTTGAAAGTTAAATTTTCTATTCAGCTCTGGTCTCTTCAACAAGAATGCCTGAAAATCCTTTATTTCATTGAATGACTTTTTTTCCCATGAAATATTATACTCAGTTTTTCTGGGTAGGGGATTCTTGGTTTCAATTCTATCTCTGCTGACCTCTGGAATATCCTATTCCAAGCCCTTTGATCCCTCACTGTAGAAGCTGCTAAATCCTGTGTTATCCTGATAGTATTTCCATGATACTTGAATTGTTTCTTTCTGGCTTGCTTCTCCTTGACCTGGCAGCTCTGGAATTTGACTACAGTGTTGTTAGGACTTTTCCTTTGGGAATCTCTTTTTGGAGGCAATTGGGGGATTCTTTCAATGTCTATTTTACCCTCTGATTCTACAATATCAGGGCAGTTTTTGTTGATAATTTCTTGGAAAATGATGTCTAGGTTCTTTTTTTGATCATGGTTTGCAGGTAGACCAATAATTTTTAAATTATCTCTCCTGAATCTCTTTTCCAGTTCAGTAGTTTTTCCAATGAGATATTTCACATTGCCTTCTATTATTTCATTCTTTTGGTTTTGTTTTATAATTTCTTGCTTTCTCATAAAGTCATTAGCTTCCATCTGATTCATTCAAATATTTAAAGAAGTACTTTCTTCAGTGAGCTTTTGAACTTCCTTTTCCATTTGGCTAATTCTGCTTTTTAAAGCATTCTTCTCCTCCTTGGCTTTTTGGACCTCTTTTGCCATTTGGGTTAGTCTATTTTTAAAGGTGTTATTTTCTTCAGCATTTTCTTAGGTCTCCTTTAGCAAGCTGTTAACTTGATTTTCATGATTTTCTCATCACTCATTTATCTTTTCAATTTTTCCTCCACCTCTCTTACTTGATTTTCAAAATCCTTTTTGTGCTCTTTTATGGCCTGAGACCATTGCATATTTTTTGGCATTGCTTTGGATATAGAAGTAGATGACTGTGGTATCTTCCTCTGATTGTATGCATTGTTCTTCCTCATCCAAAAGGATGGAAGAAAATACCTTTTCACCAAGAAATAATCTTTATAGTCTTATTTTTTCCCTGTTTTAGGGCATTGTTCCAGCCAGTTACTTGACTTTTGAGTCCCTTGGCAAGTGTAGGGTATACTACCCTAGGCTTCAAAGATTTTGTGCAGTTGTTGTCTGAGATACCTCTAGGGACTTGTAAGTTCTCAGTTCCTCCACGGTGGCACAATCAAGAGAGAGGAGTTTATTTCTCCCCTGGGTTGCACTCTGGTCTGTAAACAACTAAAAGCACTCTCTTCTGCCCTGGAATTGTGAGTAGGATTCCCCCCTCAAAAGTCGCCACCAGTTCTGCCATGCGAGCACTCCTCCAAACTCCAGGACTGCCATACAGGACTGAGACCCAGATCGGCCAATCGATTCCCCCAGAGTTTTTAGCCTGAGGGCTCCAAAAGCGGATGCTGGCTGCTGCCACCATGGGGCTGGATTGTGCTACCCTCTCACCAAGGTGAAAGAACTTTCTTACTGACCTTTAAAGCTGTCTTTGGCGTTTGTGGGTTGAGAAATCTAGAAACTGCAGTAGCTACCCGTGATTCAATGTCCTGAAGCCTGTTCCAGTCCTATCCATGCCATGTGGCCCATGCTGGGCTGCACTCCACTCTGAGCTCAGTGCAATACATCTTTCGTGTCAGTCTTCCAGGCTGTCTTGAGCTGCAAATCTGTTTCATTCTGTCATTTTGTGTCTCCTTCGGCTCTAGAATTTTTTTCGAGTCATTTTTTACAGGTATTTTAAAGCTATGGGGAGATAGCTAGAGCAGGTCCATCCTCCTACTCCACCCACCTTGGCTCCATGCCCTTTAATTTCAATTTTATTAATCTCTCCTTTGATTTTCAGAATTTCTAATTTGGTATTTAATTGGAGATTTTTAGCCTGTTCTTTTTCAAGCATAGCACACTCAATTCACTGACCTTCTCTTTCTCTATTTTATTCATGTAAGTATTTAGAGATATAAAATTTCTTCTAAGAAATGCTTTGGCTGCATCCCATAACTTTTGGTATGTTGCCTAACTGTGGTCATCCTCTTGGATGAAGTTATTGATTGTTTCTATGATTTTATGTTTGACTCACTCATTCTTTAGTATTAGATTATTTAGTTTCCAATTAATTAGTCTACCTTTTCATGTCCCTTTACTGCATGTGATTTTTATTGAATCATGATCTGAAAAGTCTGCATTTAATATTTTTGCCTTTCTGCATGAGATTTCAAGGTTCTTATGCTCTAGGAGATGGTCAATTTTTGTTTAGGTGCCGTGGTACTGCTGAGAAAGAGGTATATTCCTTTCTATCCCCACTCAATTTTCTCCAGGTCTAACATATTTAACTTTTCAAAAATTCTATTCACCTCCTTAACTTCTTTCTTGTTTATTTTGTGGTTGGATTTATCTAGTTCAGAGTGGGGGGTGGGAGTTAAGGTCCCCTACTCGTACGTTTTGCTCTCTATTTCTTCACATAACTCACGTAATTTCTCCTCTGAGTATCTGAGTGCATATATGTATAGTATTGATATTGCTTCACTGCCTATGGTACCTTTCAGCAGAACATAGCTTCCTTCTTTATCTCTTAATAAGTAGATATATTTTTGCTTTTCCTTTGTCTATCAGAATTGCTGCCCTACTTTTTAAAAATTAATTTATTTTTAGTTTTCAACATTCACTTCAACAAGATTTTGAGTTCCAAATTTTCTCACCATCTTTCCCCTCCACCTACCCCAGGAGAGCAAGTATTCTGCTTATCCCTTCCCCCAATCTGCCCTCCCTTCTATCACACCCCTCCCTTCTCTTATCCCCTTCCCTTCTACCTTCTTATAGGGCAAGATAGATTTCTATGCCCCATTGCCTGTATATCTTATTTCCCAGTTGCATGTAAAAACAACTTTTAATATTCATTTTTAAAACTTTGTGCTCCAATTTCTCTCCCTCCCTCCCAACCCACCCTCATTGAGAAAATAAAGAATTTGATATAGGTTATATATGTGTAGTCATGCAAAACAACTACATAACAGTCAGGCTGTGAAAGACTAACTATATTTCCCTCCATCCTATCCTGTCCCCCATTTATTCTATTTTCTTTTTTTTACCCTGTCCCTCCTCAAAAGTGTTTACTTCTAATTACCCCTTGCTCCCATTTGCCTTCCCTTGCATCATACCCCAAAATCCCCCCCTCAATTTATCCCCTTCCCCTGCATTTTCCTTTAGTGAAAGATAGATTTTCATGCCAAATTGAATGTGCTTGTTATTCCCTCCTTAAAACCACATCTGATAAAAGTAAGGTTCACTTTTTACCTCTCACTTTTGCCTTCTTCCCCTTCATCTCTTTTCTGTGAGAGATAATTTCCCCCATTCTACTTCTCCCTTTCTCCTCCCAATAAATTCCTATATCATCCCTTAATTTTATTTTTTTTAGATATCATCCCTTCATATTCAACTCACCCTGTGCCATGTGTATGTGTGTGTGTGTGTGTGTGTGTGTGTGTGTATAATCACTCCAACTACCCAAATAATGAGAAAAGCCTCAAGAGTTACAAATATTATTTTTCCACGTAGGAATGTAAATAGTTCAACTTTAGTAAGTCCCTTATGATTTCTCTTTCCTGTTTACTTTTCATGCTTCCCTTGATTCTTGTGTTTGAAACACAAATTTTCTATTCAGTTTTTGTCTTTCCATCAAGAATGGCTGAAAATGTTTTTCATGTTCTCTCAGCTGCATGCCCAATTCATTGATCTCCTCTTTCTCTATTTTATTCATGAAGGCATTCAAAGATATAAAACTTCCCCTAAGAACTGCTTTTGCAGTATTCCATAAGATTTGGTAGGTTGTCTCATTATTGTCATTCTCTTGAATGAAGTTGTTCATTGTTTCTATAATTTGTTGTTTAACCCACTCATTCTTTAGGATTAGAAAGTTTAGTTTCCAATTAGTTTTTGGTTTATATTTCCATGGGCTTTGATTACATTTAAGTATTATTGCATTATGATCTGAGAAGGATGCATTGACTATCTCTAGCTGTCTGCATTGGATTGTAAGGTTTTTAAGGCCTAGTACATCGTCAATTTTTGTATATGTGCCATGGACTGCTGAGAAAAAGGTATATTCCTTTCTATCCTCATTCAGTTTTCTCCAGAGATCTATCATATCAACCTTATCCAGAGTTCTATTCACCTCCTTAACGTCTTTCTTGTTTACCTTGAGGCTTAGATTTATCAAATTCAGAGAGGGGGAGGTTGAGGTCCTCCACTAGTATAGTTCTGCTGTCTATTTCTTCCGGTAACTCCTTTAACTTCTCCTTTAAGAATCTGGATGCTATACCACTTGGAGGAAGAGTAAATCAACGAACTGGGCATGCAGCTGAAAAAGCTTGAAAAAGTACAAATTCAAAATCTCCAAGTAAATACCAAATTAGATATACTGAAAACCAAAAGAGAGATTAATAAAACTGAAATTAAGAAAACTATTGAACTAATAAGTAAAACCAAGCGTTGGTTTTATGAAAAAAAAATTAATTGATAAACCTTTGGTCAATTTGATTTAAAAAAAAGGAAGAAGAAAACCCAATTACAAATATCAAAAATGAAAAGCATGAACTCCAATGTTCCAATGAGGAGGAAATTAAAACAATAATAAGAAATTACTATGCCCAACTGTATGCCCATAAATTTGACAATCTAAATGAGATGGATTATTATTTTAAAAGATATAAATTGCCCAGATTAAGAGAAGAGGAAGTTCAGTACTTAAATAACCTCATCTCAGAAAAAGAAACTCAACAGGCCATCAATGAACTCCCTAGGGAAAAAGCTCCAGGATCTGATGGATACACAAGTGAATTCTATCAAACATTTAAAGAACAGTTAATTCCAATACTATATAGACTATTTGGGAAAAATAGGGAAGGAGTTCTCCTAAATTCTTTTTATGATACAAATATGATTTTGATATCTAAGCCAGGAAGAATCAAAACAGAGAAAGAAAATTATAGACCAATTTTCTCTAATAAATATAGATGCAAAAATTTTAATAAGATTTTAGCAAAAAAAATACAGCAATTTATCATGAGAACAGTACATTTTGATCAGGTAGGATTTACACCAGGAATGCAGGGCTGGATCAATATTAGGAAAACTATTAACATTATTGATCATATCAACAACAAAACTAACAGGAACCACATAATTATCTCAAAAGATTCAGAAAAAGATTTTGACAAAATACAATACCCTTTCCTATTGAAAACACTGGACAACACAGAAATAAATGAAACTTTGTACAAAATAATAAGCAGTATCTACCTAAAACCTTCAGGAAGCATTATATGCAATGGGGATTAGCTAGACACATTTCCAGTAAGATCAGGGGTGAAACAAGAAATGTCCATTAACACCACTATTATTCAATATGGTACTAGAAATGTTAGTTCTAGCAATAAAAAAAAAAAAGGAACTAGAATAGGCAAAGAAGAAACTAAGTTAACACTCTTTGCAGATGATATGATGATATACTTAGAGAATCCCAGAGAATCAAGTAAAAAACTACTAGAAATAATAAACAACTTTGGCAAAGTTGCAGGTTACAAAATAAACCCACACAAATCTTCTGCATTTCTACATTTTACTAACAAAGTCCAACAGCAAGAGATAGAAAGAGAAATCACATTTAAAGCTACAGTAGACACTATAAAATATTTGGGAGTCTACCTGCCAAAACAAAACCAGGGACTATATGTATACAATTACAAAACATTTGTTGCACAAATAAAGTCACATCTAAGAAAGAGGAAAAACATCAGTTGCTCGTGGGTGGGCTGAGCCAATATAATAAAAATGACAATTTTACCTAAATTAATTTATTTATTCAGTGCCATATCAATCAAACTATCAGATAATTATTTTCTAGTGCTAGAAAAAATAATACCAAAATTCAACTGGAAGAACAAAAGGTCCAGAATATCAAGGGAACTAATGAAAAGAAATGCTAGGGAAGATGGCCTAGCTCTACCAGATCTCAAATTGTATTATAAACCAGCAATTATCAAAACAATTTGGTACTGGATATGAAACAGAAGGGTAGACCAGTGGAATATGTTAGGTACTCAAGACACAACAGTCAATGAATATAGCAATCTACTGTTTGATAAATTCATGGATCCCAGCTTCTGGGATAAGAACTCAATGTCTGACAAAAACTGCTGGGAAAACTGGGTAACAGTGTGGTGGAAACGAGGCACAGACTAATGCCTGACACTATATACAAGAAGAAAGTCCAAATGGGTACATGATCTAGGTATAAAGATTGACACTACAAACAAAACTGTGGAGCAAGCAATAGTGTATTTATCAGATTTATGGAGAAGGGAAGAATTTTTGATTAAACAAGAGATAGAAAACATTATAAAGTGCAAAATGGATAATTTTGATTACATTAAATTGAAACGTTTTTGCACAACCAAACTCAATGCAACCAAAATTAGGAGGGAAGCAGAAAACTGGGAAAGAATTTTTGCCAACTAGCGTCTGTGATAAAGGTCTCATTTCTAAAATATACATAAAAATGAGTCAAATGTACAAGAACACAAGTCATTCTCCAATTGATAAATGGTCAAAGGATATGAACAGGCAGTTTTCAGAGGAAGAAATTAAAGCTATCTATAGTCATATGAGAAAATGCTCTAAATCACTATTGATTAGAGAGATGCAAGTCAGAACAACTCTGAGATACTCCATCACACTTATCAGATTGGCTAACATGACAAAACAGGATGATATAAATGTTGGAGAGGATGTGGGAGAGTTGAAACATTAATTCATTGTTGGCGGAGCTATGAGCTGATCCAAACATTCTGGAGAGCAATGTGGAACTATGACCAAAGGACTACAAAAATGTGCACACCCTTTGACCCAGCAATATCACTTCTAGGACTGTATCCTCAACAGATCACAAAAATGGGAAAGGGTTCCAAATGCACAAAAATATTTATAGCAGCTCTCTGTGCTGCTCAAAAACTGGAAATCAAGGGGATGCCCATCAATTGGGAAATGGCTGAATAAATTGTGGTATATGAATGTAATGGAATACTACTGTGCTATGAGAAATGATGAACAGGAAGACTTCGGAGAGGCCTGGAAAGACATTTCTATGAAGTGATGCTGAGTGAAAGGAGCAGAAGCAGAACTTTCTATACAGCAACAACCATAGTGTGTGTGGATTTTTTTCTGGTAGACTTAGAACTTCCTTAAAAAATTCCCAATGGTCTCTTAAGGCAAAATGTCTTCCACGACCAGAGAAAGAACTATGGAATTCTAGCAGATCGTTTTCTTTTGTATTACATTTTGGTTTGTTTCATGATTTCACCCATTCATTTAAACTCTTCTATGCAACATTACTAAGGGAATGTATGTGTAGAACCTATATAAAATTTTATGCCGTCTCAGGGAAGGAGGTGGGAGGTAGAAAGAAGAAAAAAAAATCTAACTTATGTGGAAGTGATTGTAGAACACTAAAAACAAATAAAATAACAAGGAGACAAGGAAAAATAAGAATGGATGAAAAATCCTCTATTTCATAGAGGACCAATTTTTCCCCTTTAGTACTATACTTAGTTTTGTTGGGTAGGTGAGTCTTGGTGTTAATTCTAGCTTCTCTGACCTCTGGAATATTATATTCCAAGCCCTTTGGTCTCTTAATGTAGAAGTTGTTAGATGATCTTGTGTAATCTTGGTTGTGTTTCCACAATACTCAAATTGTTTCTTTCCAGCTGCTTGCAATATTTTCTCCAGAGCTCTGGAGTTTGCCTACAACACTGCTATGACTTTTCCTTTTGGGATCTCTTTCAGGAGGCAAAATTGGTGGATTCTTTCAATATTTATTTTACCGCCTGGTTCTACAATATCAGGACAGTTTTCCTTGATAATTTCTATTTTCCAGGTCAATTTTTTTCCAATGAGATACTTCACACATTGCCTATTTTTTCATTCCTTTGGCTTTCTTTGACAATTTCTTGATTTTTTCATAAAGTCATTAGCTTCCATCTGCTCCGTTCGAATCTTTAAGGAATTATTTTCTTCAGTGAGCTTTTGGAGGAATGCCTTTTCCATTTGGCCAATTCTGCTCTTTAAGGTGTTCTTCTCATTGGCTTTTTGGATCTCTTTTGCCATTTGGGTTAGTTTATTTTTTATGGTGTTATTTTCTTCAGCATTTTTTTTTGGGTCCCCTTTACCAACTGTTGACTCATTTTTCTTGATTTTCTTGTATCATTGTCATTTCTCTCCCCAATTTTCCCTCTACTTCTCTTACTTGATTATCAAAATCCTTAATGAGCACCTCCATGGCTTGAGACTAATTCATGTTTTTCTTGGAGGCTTTGCATATAGGAGCTTTGATTTTCCTGTCTTCTTCTGTTTGTATATTTTGGTCTTCCTTATCACCAAAGTAAGATTCTATAGTCCGATGCTTTTTCTGGTTTTTGCTCATTTCCCCAGCCATTTACTTGACTTTTGAGCTTTTTGTCAAGGTAGTTCTCTGCTTCCAGTGGGGGTGGAAGGTCTACTGTCAGCCAGCTGCTCAATCCCCTCCCCCTCAATCTGTGTGCCTACAGCTCCAGTGGCAGCTGCCACTGCCCCTGCTGCTACTATTCTGCTGCTGCCACTGCTGTGGGTTCCTCTACCCCTCCTGCTGCCTTGGCATTGGGGTTGGACCACTCTACTCTCTCACACAGGTATGACAGGATTTTTCCACTTAATTTCCAATAGGTCCTTGGCATTGTGCGGTTACAAAGTCTAGAAACCTCACAGGTGCCAGATATTCAGTTACCCCTAAGCCTGCTCAGGCCCCATCTGTACTAGCTCAGCCCACACTGGACCACACTCTGTTACCAACCTGGCACAATAGATGCTTCCAAACAATCTTCCAGGCTGCCTTGGTCTGGATATTTGCTTCACTCTGTCATTTTGTAATTTATTTAGAGTAATTTTATACAAGTATTTGACTGGGTTTTGGGGGAGAGCTGTAGCAAGTCCTTGCTTTTGCTCTGGCCCTACCCTGCTTTTTCTCACTTCAGCTAAAGTATAACATATTCAGCTCCAGTCTTTTACCTTTACTCTGGGTATATCTCTCTGCTTCAGATGTGCTTTTTGTAAACAACATATTGTACAATTATAATATTTACTCCACTCTGCTATCAGCTTTTGCTTTATGGGAGAGTTCATTTCATTCACATTCACAGTTATCTTTACTGTCTCTTCTCTCCATCCTATTTCCCCCTCATTTATGGTTTTTTATCTCCTTTCTCCCTCCCATTCCTCACCAGTATTTTGCTTGACCACCAACTCCCTCAATCTTCTGTTCCTTCTACCAGCCCTCCTCCCTTTTCTTCCTCCTTTCCCTACTACTTTTCCCCTCTCTTCTGCCGTCCCTTCTATCCACCTTCACCTCCCATTTCTTTCCCTTTTCCCTCACATTTCCTATGGGGCAAAATAGATTTCTATACCGAATTGAGTTTGTATGTTATTCTCTCTCTGAGGGAAATCCAGTGACAGTAAAGTTCTCCCTTCTTTAAAAGTCTACTGATTTTTCGGCACATTTCCAAATTACTTTCCATAACGGCTAGGACAATTCACAACTCCACCAACAGTGTACTAGTATGCCAGCCATCCAGTAACCCTTCCAAAAATTTTAATTTTTTATATACAAAAATTTTTATAGACAATTCTTACTGAATGCCGAATAAAATGAGAATTTTCATATACATAGCAGAAAAGAAAAAAAGAATGTTACATGAAACAGCATATCTCCATGACATATATAGCTTGCTTTCATGTAGACATATACATGTTTTTGCTGTTGTTGTTCAGTTGTCTGACTCTACATCATCTGGGGTTTTCTTGCCAAAGATACTGAAATGGTTTGCCATTTACAGAGGTGAACAAGCGACTTACCTAATGTAACAAAGCTCATAAATCAGAAATCAGATTTGAACTCAGGAAGATGAGTCTTCTTGACTCCAGAGCTGCCCATATACGTGTGTGTGTGTGTGTGTGTGTGTGTGTGTGTGTGTGTGTGTGACAAACTCAACATGTATTTTTCACAGCTCTCCTGTTTGTGATTCTTTCTGGACTTCCTAATGTTTTCTTCTCTCAATCTAACAAAAAATTCTTAACATATTAGGGAATGATACTTTCATTTCTAGTCTTTCTCATGATTATGTTAAACATAAGTACATTAGGACCATTCATTCCTATTGTCTTTTGCTTAAATTTAGCATATTTACATATATGTGTGAGAAACAATTCATCTGGAACCCTTCTCGTTCTAAACAACATTAATCAGTCTGATATGATTTCATAGGGATAGTGATTACAAGTTCTGTATATTATGCCCCAGAGCTGTGAGTTGCAGATTTTAGATTCATTTGTTTACTCATAGGAAGTTAACTAGAGGCCCTGTATCTTTATTCTTCCCTGCCACGGTGACCAAGCCCAATGTGTCAGAGGTGACTCAATCACATGGAAAATCCCCTAACTTACTTTTGTATCTGCAGAGTATTACCTCTTGTTCAACATGAGCAGATGACTGTCTTATAACCACTTAGTCACTGGAGATGCCCTATGCTACCCTGAAACACCCTTGCTGACGTAACATTTCTAGTCGATGCATTATTTTTTGGCCTGCAACTATCTAACAACTTTTCAGCTACTTAAATTTCAATGGATGAAGCTGATAACTTCTACCGCCCTATTATATCACTTTTAGGAGGACAACCTTGTCAGAACAAGTCCCTTTTAAAACTCTAATTGCAGAGCTTTTCTTTCCCTTTTCTTTCACTTCTGAATACTCTTCATCTTCCTGACAAGGCAAGAAAGTCTTTCCTCCTCCTCAACCTAAGATACTTTGCTTCCCCACTGAAACCTTGTTTTCCTTTAGGAACCCTTCTAATCCCCAGCAAACCGGAAAGTAGACGGGTGTTCCTCCAGTCTCTTAATTTTCTCCTAAAGAAGCAAGATCAGCCTGTACTTAGAAGAAAATAGATAACAGTCACTTGGCCATGGCAAAAATACAAACATCTTACATTTGATGCCTTGTATAACTTGCTTTATTCTCTATAATGGTAGAGATTTCCAGCCTAGGTTCTTACAAAGCTTTAAGTGTATGCTTAGGTTTTACAACCCTAACCACTCAGGTAAAACTTTCTGGTCATTTTTTAACCAACTTACAACCTCACTCACATTCCTTTTCCTTACTCTCAACATCTCCACAGTCACAGACACAAATCTCCCTCTTCCCTTTCATGCCTGTATCAATCTCCAGTTGGTTTTACCATTTTATGGTAGCAATCCACTCAATCTGATTAACACTAATTATTCACTAACCTTTTCTAATTTACCTTATTCTGTCTTTCCAACTATATTCTCCTTCTATCTTCCTCCTTTGATTCTCTTCTCTAATTTTCCTTAAACTTTTCCTATTCTCTTTAATTGTCCTTCTTTCTACTTCTCTTACCCACTAACATAATCTGAACCAGTATCAGGGCTTAGAGATTGTTCTTCCAATTTTTATCAATTTATCCCAAATTTTGCAAACTTTCACCCCCAATTCAACCTCTAATCTACTTACTGAATCCAAATGCTTCCAAGTAACCTAAGTGATTCCACAGCCATAACTGCAAATGTTAGAATATTATGGCAGAGGAAACCACAATATCATATTAACCAGTTGACAACTATGGGAAGCAATAAGAACCTAATAATCAGAGGTTTTTCAATGGGATTTCAGACAAACAAAGCACCTTCTTAAAACACCATAATGTTGAGGCTAATTCAACTCAACCAGTAAATTACATATGAATTTTTGCTTTACGGAAGTGAAATAATGTAGCAAAATGATCAGAGAAGTACTAGTTTTTGCAGCTACAAAAAACTGGGTTGGCATTCTACCTATGGCACAGAGTGGCTATTTTACCCTGAACAATCACTTTAAACAAAGCAGATTTGACCTGTTTTCATAGAATTACCGCAAGTTCACTATACCAGTTGTCACCAAACATTTTTGATCATATACCTCTACCAATAAAAAAAAGTATGCACACATAAGTCCAATATATGTATATTTACTTATTTATAAACTATGTACACATACTGCTATGCTAGTAAGTACATCCTAAAATCTCTGCCAAAAAAAAAAAAAAAGATATTTGATGTCAGAAGCAATAGAGAGCCTGTCATTGTACGAAAATCGTTTTGGCGATGTGGAAGATGTCTTGGATTATTAGGACTGAATTATCTGAGATACAGAGAATAATTAGGAAGCTTTTGCAAAAGTCCGGTTAAGAGGTGAAAATGGCCTTAACTATGACAGCTATGGTTGTAGAGAGAAGGTGACAGATTTGAAAGAGATTGAAAAGGCAAAGTTTGACAACTAACTGCCTATATAAATAAGGGAAAGCAAGGAATCAAGGAAAATACCAAGTTTGAGAACTTGGGTGAGTGGAAAGATGGTGATGATCTTAAAAGTGTGGAGGAAAAGTTAATAAGTAATGCTGCAAACATGCAGAATGAGAGTCTAAAGAACATCTAATTCAAAATGTAGGCAGTTCACAGCATAGGACTTGAATTCAAAAGAGAAATTTAGACTGAATATACAGATAGATAAGACAGATTTGAAAGCTGATAATTAAACTAAGGGGAGGTGATAAAGGCAACAATTTCTTAAGTATAGAGAAGACAAAGGCATTATGTCCACAGGGAGTGGATGTAATAGTAAAGAAGAGCCAGCAATGGAGAATGAGAAAGAACAGTCAGACTGGTTAAGGAAAACCAGGAGACACCAATGGCATGATAATCCAGACAGAATAGTATACTGGAGGAGAGGGTGGTCAATATGTCAAATGCTAAAGAGAATGCAATAAGGATAAGGATTGAGAAAAGATTATCAGATTTGGTAATTAAAAAATCTTTGGTAACTTTGAAGTGATCAGTTTCAATTAATGAAGAATTGAGAATAAGGAGGAAGTTGAGAACTTGGTAGAGTTAAAAGTATTAACCCAAATGGAACCTCAGAAGTTTGAAAGAAGGATGATTTTGGTAGGAAATAACAGTCATAGTCCATTATGCCTTTTTACCCTGTGCTACTAAAAATGAGGTAAGGGGAGTGGTTACTGAGAAGATACTGTACCCACTCAGTGGTGATCAAGTGGACAGGCTGGGGGGAGAGGGACTGGGGGGTAAGTTGGTGCAGCTAGCTGGTGCGGCACCTGGACTCAGTTAAGTTAGATTTCTCATGCCCTAAGATGAATATACCTGGTTAAGCTAGGGAAGGAGAGCTGTGGAAAGAAGCAGAGTGAGAGGGATTTGAAGGGTATGGTATAGTGGTGCTAAAGACAAGCTGTTAATTGGTTATCAAAGGGAGGGTAGGATGTGATTCTTTTCCTTGGATCATTCTGTTCCACAGACTCAACTTTGGAGACTGTTGACCTATACCGATAAAATAACAAGCTTGGTCTCCCCAACCCCACCAAAAAAAGGGAAAAATAAAGTTCAGCTTTCCCAAAAAACTGAGCATAGAAAACTGATCTTTCAATAGCTCCCATTACCCTCACCCTCTCTCCCATGCCAGACGCACACAATTTAATGCATAAAAACTCAAAACACTTTTACAAACACATCTTTTATATTAAATTAAATTATAGGACTCCAAAGAACCATGCTGGGGCTAGCAGATTAAGGAAAGAGGCAGGGGAAATTAAGTTAAATTTTCCTTCTCCCTGTAAAGGTTTTTTTTTTTTGGTAAAAATGCTAATAGGTCTAGGAGGAATTTAGTACAACTCAGCAAATATTTAGCACCCACTATGTGAGGGAAAAGACTCTGATAGGTGCTAATGATACTGAATCACCCTTCACCCGGCACAGTTCTTTGTTCATAGCAGGAATGTGATAGATGCCCAATGTCTCATACTCAAGATAACATAATAATATTTGTCATCATTATCCTCATCATCCATAAGAAGGCAACCTGGCTTAGACAATGGAGAAGTGGATAAAGGGGTGAAATAAAGAAGATTTGGGTACCATCTCTGACATGACCTACCTGTGAAACACGAATGAATAGGAATGAATTATTTTAACTTCTGAGTATTTAACCTTAGCTATAAAATGGAAATAATATTGCCTATTATCTCTATTTCATTAGCTTTTCAGGAGTTTCAAGTAGAAAACCTATGTAAAGTACTTTGTAAACTTTAAAGTACCTTATGAATATCAGAGATGTGGAACCAATCTGAAACCCCCCATCACACGAAAGAACCCTACAACCTGTATTGGCCAATCGAAAAAGGGCAGTTTGGCCCACTGTAAATTAACATACCATAATCCTTTGCATGTTCTCTGACTAAACCCCAAAATTAAGCTGACTGGGAGCATGCTCCAGTTTATGACTGATAAAGACAAGGCAAGTTGAACCAGACACCATCTTGATTGGTATTTCTCTTATCTTAATGTTTTACAGAATGCTCTTAAAAAGATACTATCTTGACATTCTTACTTTATGACATCCTGGGGGTACCTTCTTGTTCTATGGAAACTATAATTTTTGATGATATGAACATCCTGAGTCAGAGAGGGGAGGGAAATATTCCCTTGCTCTATGGGCATATAATCTGTGAAGTCGAACCCCAAAGTGAGCTCATTTCCAAATGTATGCATATCTGCCTGCTTTGAGAGAAATAAACACATGCAAACAACCTAATTCTGTTTGTCTGAGAACAAACTCTGCCAAGTTGACAGTTATTATTGTCGAGGAGTAATAGCATTAACCCTTAGCAGAACAAAAAACATTTCAACTTTGAATAGTGAAAGAAGAAAGTGAAACAGTCTGATTAAGGGGAGATAAAGGATATGGAATGCCAAGTTCAGAGAATGGTTAGCATATTAGCTTGTATGAATTAGAAAGGAGAGCTGCAATGAAAGAGTGGAGGGCTTCCCATGCCAAACAACTGAGTTCATATTTTGCCTTGAGGCATCAGTGATCTGAAGATTTTTAAGCAGGTGAGTGACAGTCCAACAACATGGAAGGTTACTATGGGAAACATGGAGAAGAAAGCTGAAAAAGACAGAGACCAGAAGCAGGGAGACGAGTCATCAGTCTGTTTAATGAACAAGATGAATATAGGTTAAGTGCCTCAACTACAATACAATTTATGCTGGATTAGTGGAGAGAAAGGAAAAGTCTAGAACAGGGGTGAAGGACAAAGAAAATAAAGGAAAGAGTGACTGAAGTGAGGGCACTGAAATCAAGTGTTTTCCTTGGTAAGAACAAACATTTATGGAATGAAGCAGAAGGAAAGATAAGAGAACAGATCATTATTATCAGAGAGAAGAATTTCAGAATCTAGGATTATTGAGGTAACTTAGTTATGGGTGATTCCATGATCTTTCACATCTACAGCTGCTCAAGTAGAATCAACTGAGATAAGAGATGGGAAAGTTAAAAAAGTATGAAAACAGTATCTTGGTGAGGGTACAGCAAAATATTAATGAAAAAATGGAAAAAACCGAAACAAATGAAAAAAATTACAGCATCAATAAAGTTCTCAAATATAAGAGCAAGATTTGTAATGAAAAAGGACAATGAGCTAAGAACTGAAGTTCTTGAGAAAACAGGAAGAATGACTTAGGGGCTTGCCGATATTTGGTCAAATAATAAAGAGAAGTAGAATGGAGCTCAAAGAGGACAGCTAAGTAAAGTGGCAGAGAGACGGCGAGTAAATGACAATGTGAAACAAGAAGTATGTTCACTTTCCCTCTTAGCCAATATATCATGGACAGTTCCCAATTACTAAAGATGTGTGCCAAGGATGCAGTGATTTTATGAGGGACCTTGGTTTTCATGAGCACAAGATAACAACACTTGGAGAGGATCTAGAATGAAAGGGAGTATGTTAATGCTAGATGGAACAAAAGTATCAAGTATCAGTAGAAGGAAGGGAGCAGAGGAAGACAGGCACTAACTAAGGGGAGGCTTGAGCTCAACTGGACCAACAGTGGAGGAAGGCAGCAAAAAGAAATAGGGAGACACATCCAAGTATAGAAAAAACAACAGGCCATTATAGATCCCCAGCACCCCCATCGATGTTTTCTTTCAGCTCTGACCTGGAGCTGCTGAGAGCTGTCATTGAGATTGTCTTCCCTCCTCCGAGCCTCTTCCAGCATCTGCGCACTCTTCTTTTTCTCCACCTGCTCCTTGTGCTTCAGATTGGCAACCTTCTTATTTTGGTCTTTTACTTGCCTATTGAGGAAAAAAAATGAACTTTTCAACATTGTGTATTCCCTTTATTCTATGAAGCTGATACTAAAGAACAATTTGAAGGAAGTTGGTCTTGGGATTCCTGTAGTTTCCAACACTTTTCTACTCCACTGAAACCAAATTTACATAAATGACACCACATGTTTCTAGTAAATAACATTTATTTAAACTCCATATGTAGTGCTTAAAAATGACTTCATAGAACAAAAGAACACCACATGATCAATAGTCAATAAATATTTATTAAGCATCTACTATGCTCCAAACATCATAATAAGTGCTGAGGATACAAATAAAGGTGTATGTGTGAGCTCTTATGGAGCTCTCACAGTCTAAGGAGGTAAACTATATGCAAATAACCACATTTCAACATGTTATACACAGGATAAATTAGGAAAAAAAATAGAATGAAGGTACAGAATTGGTGTGGGGGAGGTCAGGAAAAGGTAATTTTAACTTCATAGGACAGAAAAGAATACTATCAGGGTCTTTAGTTAGAAGTATGACAAATTTGTTAAACTAAAGGCCTGTGAACCCTAGATGAGTGACTAAAACTGGAGATAAATTTTTCTGTAGTTCAAGATAGTTTGATGATGTTTAGCCAAATATCTCTGACTAGTGATAAAAAATGCTTTCAAAGAAACTAAAAATAGGTAAGATACCGCTATTTTGTCAATAAGGGATGTGATGGAGACATGAATCAACTAAGATATGAAAAAAAGTCAAATCTCAGCTACAAATGCAAAACACATTCACATATTACATCAATTTTAATGGATAATTTATATTATTAAGTATACTACTCACACTTATTTAAGAGATACAAAAATGCTACAAATTCATGAGCAGTACTTTTTGTTTTTAAATAATATGCATACAGAAATTCATCATAAATTGCTGATGTAGATTCTGTAAGATGGCAGTGTGAAACACAAATGGAAATGGAAGCCACTACACAGTATATAAGAACTCCTGCAGGCCACACAGTGACCTAGAAAACTACATGTTGGTATATATCTTTTTAATAATTTCAATACCACATAAAAATCAGACAGAAACCAGATATAATAAATATGTAAAAAAGATATTATTACATATTTGACCACTTAAAAATATGTTTTTACAAAATATAAATCAGATAGGAACTATAGATAAAAAGTATATCATTTTATGTTTTAATACGGAAGATTCAAAATCATTATAGAACATATATTATAAAAAATTCAAAAGTCAATTTAACATCATTTGCTTGAAATTTGGCAACTTTCTCCAGAAGCTATTTGATTGATATTGGCTACAAGCTTTTGTGATGTTTTCAGAATGTATGATGAATGTCTATTTGTAAATCTTGACCTATACCAAGATTTAACAGACTTCAGCAGTGAAAATAACTGCTTGTATAGGCATGCATTACCAAACATTACTAAAATTCTACATTACTAAAATGTTCCAACAAATGTACATTTCAACAAAATGGCTTGTCATGTAAGAATAAGAATCTGGAAGATTTTATTATGATTTTCTTTTTAGTAATGTTACATTGGGAGTGCTGAATAG
The DNA here is from genome assembly GCA_023548195.1 of Bettongia penicillata ogilbyi. NCBI lineage: Eukaryota > Metazoa > Chordata > Mammalia > Diprotodontia > Potoroidae > Bettongia > Bettongia penicillata. Next base: position 2,416,889 of record JAJHZJ010000732.1, read on the forward strand.
TTTTTTAAAGTATTTTCACACATTTTGAATCCTTCATACTGTTTTTCAAATTCAAATACTAATTCCTGAATATCTGACCCATACTTATTGAAATTGTAACAAAAATGACTCGATAATTTATACATGTAGGAATGAGTCAAATCACAGTTTTATTTACCTTTACTAAAGACCAAGTTTTATCTTAAAAGGTTTTGATGAAAGTATATGCAAATATTACACCCTGATTTCCCCCTTAAGTTTTAAATTTAACTCGTTTAAATACTCCATAACATCTACAATGAAAGCCAAATCGTGAAACTAGTTCTTATTAAGCTGTTCTGTTACTCTTCTTTCATTTGTAAAAACATCATGCTTTCATGGAAAAGGTGCCAGAAATGCTTCAAAATTTAATGACAAGAGAGCCAGTGAATTTCTTTAGTAAACATTCCTGCTCATTTTCAAAGAGTAACAACACTACAAATGTCAACAGTCTAACTCTAATTTCTGGAGGAGAATAGGATCTCAGTTCCAACTTGTAGCCCAACTTGTAGCTTTAGCCTGCAGAGTAATACCAGAGCAAGAATCTCAGACCAAAGGAGAGCAGCATTCAGTTCTGATACTGACAAGCAACAGAGCTGGCTAATCGTAGCAAAAGCCTACTACTGTTCAGACCTAAAATTAAGTCAGGAATTTGTAGAGCTTACTTAGACCATGGGGGTAATAATCAGACCCTGCCCTGCCACTTTGGGAGCACTTAAAGAGAATACACCCAAATCCTAACAGGTTGGAGGAAACAGCAAACAAAATGAGAATTTTGCCAGAAAAAGATACTAGGACGACAGGAATTCTCAGAGAAAAACACATCCTGGACACAAATTCAACTACAGTTTCTGGATTCTTAGAGGGGAAAGAAGGATTAAAAAAAAATTGATTTTTATGAATGAGGTTTGGAGGAAAAAATTGAGAAGGAAATGCCAACTATGGAATCAAAGAATCAGAAAGAAAAAACAGCTTGACACAGTAGGCTAAAAAAAAAAAAAACACACAAACCAAAAAACCATGCCCAAACAACATACTCCCTGAAAATTACAACAGACCAAATAGAAGCCCAGTGATTCCATGAAGCAATAAGAAATATTGGAAAAAATAAATTCAATAAAATAAAATCTAAACTATAGCAAAAACAAATGACCTGGAAAACACACTGCAAGGGGGAAGTTTAAGAATCACCGAACTAGCTGAGTGCCATGACTGAGAAAAAGGCCCCAGACAAACTATTTCAAGGAAAAAAATACTGAAAGCATAATCAGAAAGAAAGAATTTAAGTACTGAAGCTCTGATTTCTTCATCTGAAAACTGCCTGTTCAGATCCTCTGACCATCTATCAACTGGGGAATGACTTGTATTCTTATAAATTTGACTCGGTTCTCTATATATTTGACAAATGAGGCCTTTATCACCAATTACTTGCTATAAAAATTGTTTCACAGATTTGTTTTCCCTCTCAACTTTCAGGAAGTGATCAGTGGATTTTTTCAATTTCTATTTTACCCTTTCCTTGATAATTTCTTGAAAGATGTCATCTACACTCTTTTTTTTGATCACGACTTTCAGGTAGTCCAATAATTTTTAAATTCACTCTCCTGGATTTATTTTCCAGGTCAGTGTCTTTTCCAATGAGATATTTTCACACTGTCTTCTATTTTTTCATTCTTTTGGTTCTGTTTTATAATTCTTGATTTCTCATAGTCATTGGCTTCCATTTGCTCCATTTTAATTTTTAAGGAATTATTTTCTTCAGTGAGTTTTTGGACCTCTTTTTCCATTTGGTCAATTCTGCTATTTAAGACATTCTTCTCCTTACTGGCTTTTTGGACTTCTTTTGCCATTTGAGTTAGTCTATTTTTTAAGGGTATTATTTTCTTCAGTACTTTGTAGGTCTCCTTCAGCAAGCTGTTGACTCAATTTTCATGATTTTGTTATATGACTCTCATTTCTCTTTCCAGTTTTTCCTCTACTTCTCTTACTTGATTTTCAGAATCCTTTTTGAGCTCCTCCATGGTCTGTGACCAATTCAAAGTCCTCTTGGAGTCTTTTGATATAGGAGCTTTGACTCTGCTGTACTCCTCTGGTTGTATGCCCTGATTTGCCTTGTCACCACAGCAAGATTCTATAGTCTGAATTCTTTTACGATGTTTATTCACTTTCCCAGCCAAACACTTGATTTCTAATTCTTTGTCAAATTAGATCTCTGTGTCCAGTTGGGGTGGGAGTGGGTGTACTGTCCCAGCCTTCAGGGATTTTGTACTCTCCACTGTCTGTGGGCCCAGAGCTCCAGAAGCAGCCTCTGCCACTGCTGATGCCACATGCTGCCAGCAGGTCCCCCCACACCCCCAATTCCACCATCCTGGGTTTGAGGCTTGACTGGCCAGGTGATACATTCCTCTTTCACCCAGTCACACAGAGTTTTCCCACTAACTTTTCTTTTTTTTTTTTTTTTTTTTTTTGGCATTTGTGGGTTGAGAAGTCTGGAAATTGCCATGGCTTCCAATGATTCAGTCTCCACACCGGACTGCGTTCTGCTCCCAGCCTGGTGCAATAGACCCTTTCTGTTAACTTTCCAGGTTGTCTTGGACTGAGGATTTGTTTCATTCTGTCATTTTGTGGGTTCTATAGCTCTAGAATTTGAGTCATTTTTTTACAGGTATTTCGTGAGCTTTGGGGAAGAGATCAGGAAGGTTCCTGCTTTTACTCTACCATCTTGACTCCACCTCTGATTGTCTCAACAGGTAAATATTAAGAAAAGGTGAGAAAAAAGGGAGAATTAGAAAGAGGGCAGATAAAGGGAAGGATTAGTCCTAAGCAAACAAATTCTGACTAAAAATGTAGAAAAACATTAACTGCTCTTTTCAAGGTGGTAAAAAAAATGGGAATGAAAGAGGGCTCATCAATTAGGGGGTGGTTTAACAAGCTATGGTATATAAACGTGACTGAGTAATACTGTGCTGTAGGAAATGTTTAAGGAAATGTTTCCAAAAAATCTGGAAAAATTTACAGGAACATATGAAGAGTGAAATAGACAGAACCAGAATAATTTACATGAAAACAACAATATGCTAAAAACAAACAACTTCAAAAGAATTAAGAAGTATAATCAATGTAATCATCAACCATGATTCCACAGCACTAATGATAAAATACGCTACCCATCATCTGAGAGATTAGAAAGGGACTTTCTTCTAGATCACATCTTCTAACTATATAGTTATCTCTCAGCTCTGTCCTGGATTCTCTTCTCTTCTCCCTCTATATACTTTATGGTGATCTCATCAGCACCCATGTACTTAGTTACCATCTCTATGCCTCAAAAATACCTTTCCTGACATAGCCTCTTTCTCATCTTCAATCTCCTGTCCCCAACCATCTTTCAGACATCTCAAACTGGATGTCCAGTAGACATTTTAAATTCAATATGTCCAAAACAAAACTCATTTATCTTTTCCCTTACACATTCCCCTGTCCCTACCTACCGTATTACTACAGAGGGCAACACCAACTTTCCAGTCTCTCAGGCCAGCAATCTAAGAGTCATCATGGATTCATCATGAGCTCTCACTGGCAGTTGCCACAGGGTCGGCCAATTTTACTTTTGGAATATCCTTCAATATGCTCCCCTCTCTCCTCTGATATTGTGATTACTCTAATGCAGGCCCTCATCACCAAGTACCTAGATTATTGAACTAACTTCACTGAAGTCATTTACCATCTCAAGACATTTTCCATCTGGTCACTAAAGTGATTTTCTTAAAATGAAGGTCCAATTATGTCAATTCTACTCAATAAACTCCAGGAACAAATACAAAAGGCTCTCTTTAGCATTCAAAGTCCTTTATAATCTAGTCCCCTCCTACCTTTCCAGTCTTCTTATATACTCCTCCCTCATATTCTTTGACACATATTGACACTGCCCTCTTAATTCTTCCATGAACAAGTCACTACATCTTTAAGCTTGGGCATTTTCTCTGACTGTCCCCCATTCCTGGAATGCTTTATTTTCTCTATTCTATCTACTGAGCTCCCAGGCATTCTTTAAGTCCCAATTAAAATCCCACCTTCTACAGGAAGTTTTTACAAAACTCTCTTAATTGCAGTGTTTCTATTAATTACCTCCTACACAACTTATATACAGATTGCTTGTTAAATATTTCTTCCCCTACTGTCTTAGTCATTAGACAGTAAACACCTTGAAAATAGGGACTGGTTTTTGCCCCTTTTATATATATACATATATATAAAAGAAGATTTTAACTGTTGAAAGAACAAAAATTTATTGTAGCTTTAGTTGCCATTTTCATACTCTTTTCAGGAATCTGTTTCCTTTACTATTTTCTTTGTAGTATATTTTAACTGAATTCAAATTGAAAAGCTTAAAAAAATCTAGTCAATTTTAGAAGGGAGTAATTTTAGTTTCAGAGTGTATGTAAGTTGGCTAAGGTCTTGTAGGTAATAAATAGCAGAGCCAGAATTTCTATCTATCTCCTCTGACTCCAAATTTGTTGTTTTTCCCACCATACTACATTATTCTGTTTCTGAGAAAAAAATTATCCTGGGGTCCACCAATTAGATGGTGGTTTTTGTTCAGTCATATACAACTTTTTGTCACACTATTTCAGGCTTTCTTGGCAAAGATACTGGAGTGGTTTGCCATTTTCTTTCCCAGTTCATTTTACAGATAGTGAAACTGAGGCAAAAAAAAAAGATTAAATGACTTCTCCAGGGCCATATACCTAGTTAACTACCTGAAGCCACATTTGAACACAGGTCCTTTGGACTCCAGCACTGGCACTCTATCCCCTGTGGCACCTCACTGCCATTGCTTAGGTACTGCTGTCACTTACCAAATCAACAATACAAATATGATGAACTGCAGTTTCATTATACCCAGAAAACAGGCTCAATTAATTGTTTTTAAGAGTCAATAAGCCTAGAGTGCCAGCTTCAGCAACTTTATTTAGAATGTGAATATGTAAGTAGCAAAGAAAAATTTGAATTTCACAAAAAGGAGGAAGAAAATATGAAGGTATACACTTTCAGAAACAGGTAACAGAAGGGGACATAAGGATACCTCACATCTGGTCAAAATTAGAATAGTGACTCTAGCTTCCAGGAACATCATCTGGAAGCTCAAAATAGAGACTGGAGCAGTGTCCTCTTCTTATAATGAGGCATCACATTCTTGTATATCCTATTGTTTTCTCAAGATGCCTATATATAACTTTTCGAGCAGGCATTTCTGAAAGGTTAACATGTATTATGAGGCACTGAATAACACAAAGTAAAATTATGAGTATTATAAGACACAAGGTTTTCAGGGGGGAGCCAAGATATGAGAGAAAAGGCAGGGACTTGCCCGAGTTCATCCAAATTCCCTTCAAAAGAACTTTAAATAATGCCTCAAAAGTAATTCTGAAGGAGTAGAGTCCACAAAAGGATGAAATTAAACAGTTTTCTAGTACAGGACAACTTAGAAGGACAACAGAAAACAACTGTGACAGCAAGGTGAGACAGGAGTGCAGTCCAGCTACAGCAAAAGCTGTGCAAGGGTGGGCCACAGCCCAGCAGATCAGCAGCTATAATGGAGGTGTCCTGACTCTTCAGAGCACAAACAGTAACCAAGTTGGAAAACTGGTTAGAAAGAGAATATGGAGGGGGGTCCCCTTTGCTAGAACTGGATATAGGACCCTGTGGCATTGCCCAAACAAGGATCTAGGTCACAGTCCCAGGGCAAAAAGAAGCACAACAGAGCTTGTAGTCTAACTCTGTTTGGTTACAGTTCCAGGGTGAAAAAGAATGCTTGTGGTCATTCACAGACCATGGTACAGGCCAGAAAAGTAGTAAACACACCTCTCCTTATCATCTTGGAAGAACTGAAAACTTACAAAAAGAGCTCTGAAAGCAGCTGCACAACAAAGAGACACTGAGTACCACCTCTACCCCAGGAGCATAGTACAACTTTAACATATAAAGTTAAAAGCCAAGAAATAGACTGAAAAAATGACGAAATAAAAGAAAAAGAACCTGACCACAGAAAGTTACTATGGTGACAGTATACAAAGCAGAATTGGCTAAATGGAAAAAAAAAAAACCTGGTACAAAAGCTCATTGAAGACAATGATTCCTTAAAATTTAGAATAGGGCAAGTTAATGACTCTATGAAACATCAAGAAAAAATAAAAATCAAAACAATAAAAATGAAAAGCATGAAAAAAATAGAAGAAAATGGGAAATATCTCACTGGAAAAACAACAACATGGAATCAAGATCATTTAAGAATTCTTGGACCACCTGAAAGCCGTGATCAGAAACAAAGTCTAGACATAATTTTTTAAGAAATTATCAAGGATAACTACCCTAATATTTTAGAAAAAGAGAGTAAAACAGAAATTGAAACAATCTACAGATCACCTCCTAAAAGAGATCCCAAAATGAAAATTCTCAGGAATATTATAGCCAAATTTCAGAGCTCCTAGAACAAGGAGAAAACACTGCAAGCAGTCAGAAGAAACAATTCAAGTATTGTGGAAACATAATCAGGAACCTGACATTTTAAAGACTGAATGTCAAAAATAGTTTTTATATGTACATGGAAAAAAAGGAAACTTTTTTTTTTTAGAAAAAAGTGGGAAAGGCTTCACGCAGGAAGTTGGAATTTTAGCTAGGACCCAAAGGAAAGTCGGGGATGCCAGAAGGTAAGGAAAGGAGGGAAAAAAGAGAATTCCAGATATGGGGGAAGCTTTACAGAAGAAGAAACTAAAGCAAAGTACCCTTTTTTTTGCAAAAATAAATAACCTGGGTATCTTGTCTTACGTATACTGAATGCAAATACTTCATATAAGCTGTACACATGTATTTACAGAGGAACTATACATGTACTTTAAGGGTTATACACATATATTTAAGCTTTTTATATATACACATATACTTATACATATACATACATGCATATAAATGTGTGTATATATCTACATATATATATATATATATGCATGTATATGTATATTGAGGTGGTGCTGTTGTTACTGTTGTTCATTTGTGTCCAACTCTTTGAAACGGAAGCACCTTAACATGACAGGCTCTTCTGCCCTCCACTAACTCTTGAAGTCTATTCAAGTTCATGTTCATTGTTTCCATGATACTATTTAACCGTCTCATCTTCTGCCATGCCCTTTTTCTTTTGCCTTCAATCTTTCTCACTATCAGAGTCTTTCCCAATGAGTCTTGTTTTTTCATTATGTGGCCAAAGTACTGAAGCTTCAACTTCAGTATTCGATCTTCCAGAGAATCTGAATTAATTTAAATATTGACAGATTTGATCTTCTTGTTGTCCAAAGGACAGCCAACAGCCTTCTCCAGCAACACAATTTGAAAGCGTTAGTTCCGTGACGTTCAGCTTTCCTTATAATTCAATTCTCATATCCATATAATGCTACTGAAAAATCACAGCTTTGGCCACTGGACCTTTGTTAGCCAAGGTGATATCTGTGTTTTAGTATGCTTTCCAGATTTGCCATAGCTTTGCTTCCAAGAAGCAAGTGTCTTTTAGTTTCATGGCTATAATCATTGTCTGTGATCTTTGAGTCCACGGATATAAAATCTGACACTGCTTCCTTTCCTTCTCCCTTTATTTGCCAGGAAGTGACAGAAACAGTTGCCATGATTTTAGCTTTTGGAATTTTTAAAGTCAAACTTCAGACCACTTTTTATTCTCTTCTTTCATCCTCATCAAGAGGCTTAATTCCCCCCTTCACTTTCTGCCACCAGAATGGTGTGATCTGCAAATCATTCCAACTTTTATTTCATCCAGTCTGGCATTGTGCATGATGTACTCTGCATGTAAGTTAAATAAATAAGGTGACAATACAGTGTCTTGTCATACTCCTTTTCCAATCTTAAGCCAATCTACTGTTCCATGTTTAGTTCTAACTGCTGATTCTTGACCCATACACAGAGTCCACAGGAAACAACTAATATAATCTGGTACTCCTGTTTCTTTGAGGACTTTCATAGATTTTGTTCACTTTTTTTCTAAAGCCATGAAATTAGACTACATAAGTCAGCAAGTCTCTCTCCCCTTCAGTATCTCTGTCTCTTTTCCTAACCCCACTCATATTCCCCCACCCACCCTGTCCCTGCCTACACCAACAGACCATACCTGAAAGAATTAATCCCTTCATCTAAGGTAATCTTTCCATGGGAAGACAGGTGTTCCATGATTGGTCCAATACATCAAGCCAGTTGCTCAAGTCATGATTTATTTTACTCCCCTGACATATTTTGCCAGTCACCCAGCTACCACTTCAAACCCACTCTCCTACCAATTTTCATAGTCTTCAACTACTATCAAATCATTATAGTAACTGTTTCTAGAAAGGATGAACTTTGAATCCCTCATGACAGCACTCAAAATAGACTTGTAATTTTCCAAGCAAAATATCACTCTTTCCCTAGACACCACTTTCTAATCTATGTCCTTTCTCTCCCCACTCTCTTTTCTCTCCCTGTAAGCTCACTGAGGGCAAGGGCTACCTACTTTTCTGTTTTTGAAGCTCCAATTTAGCACAGTACATGACAAATAGTGAGAGCTTAGACATACAATATCAAAATATGTTAATATATTTTCATCTATTCATACACATTTCTTAAGAATGAAAAAACCTAAATGAAGTAAACATTTGGAGATTTACAAATCTAAAGAACATGATTTGGCTTTTTTATATATTGAACTTTGTAATAAATTTACTCTGGACTATTACTTTTAACAAGAAATAAAAGATGGAAATTTTGTATTGTCTTATGAGCATTGTTTTCTGACACCTGACTGTGATAATAAAAGTACAAATTACCACATGACAGATTTGTTTTGGCCTTTTCCTTGATTTTTCCCTCACGATTCGGCTGTAATTTTAGTAGAGAACTGCAGAACATTTTGTGTTAAAAAATTTCTTAAAAATAGAAGGTATCAACTTTTAATTAGCAGAAATAAGTTAACTCTTTGGCTTTGTTCATTTTGTTGCAGAAATAATGTTTTTCCTGCAAGTTAACCTTTCGATATTCTTTGACACTGTAAATGTCTACAAATTCAATCTCTGGGAAAAGGGTATGGAAACTGAAATCACTTTCTTACCATAATTAAAAATTTATTTTCAAAATGATTGAACCAAACTATGTCTCCACCAGCAATGTATTAGTAATTTTGGTATTTTCGTTCCTGCAATATTGACTACTTCCATCTTTTGGAAGTTTTTTTCCAGTTCTCCACCCATTTTGTTGGGAGTGAGATAAAATTTTGGACTTGTTTTGATTTACTTTACAATTTCTTTAGATAAATCACCATCATACATAACAGACAATTAAATCTGAAATTAAGAGGATGCAATACACCAATAGGTTATTTCAAATTAAATGGAGGTAGTGTCATAATTCTATATTTGTTCATTAAATTAACTATTTCCTTGTTTTCGATTTGCAATAATCACGTCACTTGTACCTTCTCCAAATCTGCCAACATAGTATCAAAAACTATATCACAGGTTAAAGTCATTTTTAAATGATCAACTTTGGATTTACCACATTAATCCTTTTTCTGAATAGTGGCATTTTTCTCCAGTCTAACAATGTTACTACTACGTTACAAATTTAAAGAATTAAATAGTAAGCAATAGTAAAAATGGAAGATCTGTTGCAGAAGGGGACAGTTAAAAGTAATTATTTATAAGAAGGTTAAATAAGAATAAGGGTGCTAGGTGGATAGAGCTCCGGTCCTGGAGTCAAGAAGACCCATCTTCAGGAGTTCAAATCTGGCTTCAGACATTTACTGGTTGTATGCTCCCGCACAAGTCACTTAACCTTGTAACTCAGTTCCTCATCTGTAAAATGAGCTGAAGAAAGAAATGGCAAACCACTCCAATATCTTTGCTAAGAAAATCCCAAATGGGGTCAAAAAGAGTTGGGTATGACTGAAAAATGACTGAACAAAAAATTACAAAGATTAACAAGAACAGATATCCTCTAAAGCAATGGGGTAAAATAGAATCAGAGACCACTAAACTATACATAAAGACTGCCACCAGCACATTGGTTGCTGTCCTTCATTCTCAAAGAGGATGAAAACGTACAGTGTGTCCAACTGTGGCTGACTGGATCACTATCAGTTCAGAAGATTATCATGGGTCAGGCACAAATTGTCCACATGAACACTTGGAGTGGAGATGTCTCTCAATTTGTACATCTCCCTCTTCTGAGCTACTGCAATTCTACTTTGCTCACAGAGCACAGTGTCTTCTGTGATGCAGCCATACCATGCTGGAAGGTCCTATGCCAGTGTCTCCAATGTCACATAACTGATTGCAAAGTTCTTAAGAAGAGACTTTGAGAATTTGTTTGTATTGATTCTTCTGACCACCATGTGAGGGCCTTCCTTGTGAGAGTTTTGCGTAAAATACGTTTTGAGGCAAACTTATGCTTGGCATTTGAACAACATGAGCAACTCATGGAAGATTAGCTCAAGAAAGGACATCAGTGTCCAGAACCTCATCTTGTTGGGTGATCTTCAGAATATTCCTAACATAACTTAAATGGAAGTCTAATACCTCCTCTCTCCCATACTTTGCTTCACAGTCTCCCAAATACTGAACTACCTTTGAGAATGCATGCAATAACCTTGTTGTCTATGTGGTACTGGCCGGTAGAGAACATATGTTTTCTTGGTGTTAACTGTTAAGCCAAAATTAGTACAAGTAGCAGAGAAATAATCCATATCTTGTTGCATCTCAGCTGTGAACACCTTCCTTGTGTGAATTCTCTGTAAAATAGGCTTTTAGGCAAACATATATTTGGCATTCAAACATTGCCAGCCCATCAGAACTGTACTCTCTGTAGTAGAATTTGAATATTTGGCAGTTTAGCACAAGAAATGTTCCCAATGTCTGGTACCTTATCTTGCCAGGTGATCTTCAAAATCTTCCTAAGATAATTCAAAGGGAAGTGATTCAGTTTCCTGGCTTAGCATTGATATACTGTCCAGGTTTCACAGGCATACAACAATGAAGTCAGCACAACTGCTCTGTAGATCCTCAGTTTGATAGGCAGTCTTCTTCTCTCCCACAGTTTCATTTGAAGACTCTCAAACACTGAGCTAGCTCGGGCAATACATGTGTGAACCTCATCATCCATATGGATCTCCCTGGAAAGTACACTGCCAAGGTAAGTGAACTTTTCCACAACATTCAATAGTCCTCCATTTGCTATAAATAATGGTCTCACATATGGATGGTGTAGTGCTGGTTGGTGAAAAACCTGTGTTTTCTTGGTATCAGGCCAAAATTAGCACAAGCAGCAGAGAATCAATCCATACGGTGTTGTATCGGAAGCTGCACTGAGTGTACAACCACCTGCAAAGAAAAAATCATGCAACAACACACCCCTCACTTTAATAATTTACCGTCAGTGCAACAGCTCACCTTGATGCCATTTTTGTCCTCGTTGAAGGCATCAGACAACACTGGTAAAAATATCATGCTAAAAAGCATGGAAGCAAGCACACAGCATGTGTTTTCATTCCACTGGTGACTAGGAAAACACAAGAGGATTGTCTATTATCCAGAACCCATGCAAACATGCCATCATGAAACCATTTCTCAGCCCTTTCTAAAGCCACTCTGGCTCTCAAATAAATGACCATCTTCCAAGTGAAGGATCAACTGATTGTAAGGAGGACTCTTTCAAGAATCTTGTCAACAATGACTAAGAAAGAGATTTTCCCTGAAGGGGGAATCCCCAAAAGGGTTTCTACATGCATATATTCTCTTAGAAAAATCACATTTTAACATTATCTGTTATCTATATATAAATATTATCTATATATTTTATTTACTCAAATATTTATCAATTACATTTTAATCTGGTTTACACCACCCTCAGGAGTGTTGTGATCTGCATGTGAACTGTGGGCAAAGTATTTGACAATTTCAGAGAAACTATTACTCAAAAGAGATTTGGAAATGTTATGGATATCATTATCATTTTTTTCAATGATCATTATGGGCTATTTGCCCTCCCCCTAGCCCTTTCATTCTTTGCCCCTTACCATACATGAATTCTAACAGAAATATCAAGAGGACACAAACTAATACTACTAAGACTGCAATGTTACCTACCACACTGAAAAAGGAGCTTCTAAGATATAGCAAAGTACATAAAGGAAAAGAAATTACAAATAGGAGAAGAAATATGTTTTAGGGTGATAGCAATTGACAAACAAATTGAGAGAATCTCCATACAAGCACTTTCTCTTGTTGATAGATAAGAGCCTGGTGACTATTTAAGGAAAAGAAAAATAAGTTTTAATTTCATTATGTACCTTTCCTCTGATGGATTATATTCTTGCTTACCAATTCTATGTCAATCTAAAGAAGGGAGGAAGAAAAAGAAATGAAATACTCTCCCATGGATTGGTCAGATAACAACTCTCAAAACACACTCTTTGAAGAACAAAAACTGCCTGCTGAGTTACTATAAAATTCTTTGCTGATAAAGCTCTGAGTTTTGAGAATATTATGTGCACTGGACTGAATTCTTAGGTATCTTTCCTCAAATAAATTGTATTATTCCAGCTAATTTTTAGAACTCGAGATAAAATTCGTACACTGTTATTTTAAACATATTTATTCTTAAAAGGACATACTGACCTTGAGGTGAGACTGAAGGAAGCAGCATATCCAGGAAGATGCGAAAGAGAAAGTTATAAAGAGTTAATGAGATTACTGTTCAGAGATTACACTACTGAAGAACACAGGAAAAAACATGAAACATAGCATTAAAGAAAAAGAAAGAAGTACACCATGGATTATACCAATCAATCAGTAAGCATTTATTATGTGTCAGATTTTCTATTTTTTCTATTTTCTACATTAATGTGAATTTCTCCTGCAAGAGTTCTATTCGAAATCAACTACATATGGAAATTGGCCACTTCTTCAGAATTAGTAATCAGATATGTGAAAATTTGGTTGTATTTAATTTAAAGACAAGACCACTTGATTATTCCTTACAAAAGCTTATTCTTCTGGTGCCTAAGATTAAGCTTTTACTAGTCTCCCTCCTCTGAAAATGTTCCAAATTTCTGGTTTAAGACAGAAAAAAGTAATATATTATTGCTGTTTCCATTAAGTTGTAAAGGGCAGTAGAAAATAAGATCAAGTTTCTCTCTAAAAATCTCAAACAAGCTGTTTCCATTAAGCTGTAAAGGGTAGTAGAAAATAAGATCAAGTTTCTCTCTAAAAATTTCAAATTTCTCTCAAAAATTTCCCAATGTAGGAAGAATTTTTCTTTCATTTTTTCTTATACTATTGACCTCACATTTGTCAAAGTATACCTCATGAAGTGAAGTCTAAAAACAAAAATGGCCCTTTGACTCCAAACTTCACAGAACAATCCCCTTAATAAAAGGATTTGTTCTGTGAAACCTGGATTCAGTCAAAAGGCTACACTGGAGGACCTAGAAGGCCACATGTGGCCTTGAGGCTACAGGTTCCCCACCTCTGGTGTAGCTTTTTATATATTCATACTTCTCCCTTTATGGTGCTCACGACCTAAATTACAATGCAGCTAGTCTCTAAATTCCTGAAGAACATAAAGCCCTTAGGGTTCATTATTACTTACTGACACAAAAAGAAAAAGTAAGTAGAGCTTCTTCAAGAAGAAAAGGAAGACTGGAGCTTATTTACTAATGTCAAGCACCACTTGGGATTTGCTTCTGCTCATTTCATCCAAAGCCATGGTAACTTTTAAAGGGTATGTATCAATGACTTCAAAGAACAGGAATGTTGAAAAAAGATATGGCAGTACTTCCCAGATAAATATCACTGCATCAAAAAATGATATAGTCTAGTTTTTACAGGAAAATACAAGAATTATGGACAAACCACAACCTCAGATGACAATGAAGCAAATCATAGTCATTTCCTTCATTTGGTGAATTTGGAGACAGAATACAAAGTGCAATTCCCAAATATAAGATTACTTGTTAACCCACTGAATGGTCAAAAGCAGAAAAGGAAGAAAGAACTAATAATTTCATAAATCCCCTCAAATGGATATTCAAAATTACTATCTCACAGGAGTATTTAATAAATTACATTACTGAAGATTTCTTGAAAAAGTAAATGTGTTTTATGGTACAAATTTGATATGAATGGCACCATGTTAAGGAATTCACTTCTTTTATGCCAGAGAAAACTTAAAAGTTTTTATTTTTGGCATATAGTTTCCTTTTCTCATAGTTAATCAGTCAATAATCATTTAAATGCCTACTATGTGCTAGGTACTGTGCTAAACACTAATACAAAAAAGAAGCAAAACATTGCCTCTGCCCTCAAAGAGCTCACAATCTAATAGGGGAGACAAGTAAACAAATATCTATCAACAGGCAATAAATGGAAAATAATTAACAGAGGGAAGGCTCAGTAAGTAATTAAGAAGGTTGGAAAAGACTTCTGTAGAAGGTGGAGCTTGAGATAGTACCTGAAAGAAGCCAGGAAGACAAGGGAGAAAAGGCAGGAGACTTGCCCCGCTCTCCCCAAAATCTCTCCAAACACCTCTAATAATGCCTGAAAACAAATTCAGAAACTGCAGAACCCAAGGGGATGAATAAATCTTCCAGCCAAATACATTTTAGGAGGCTGGCAGGAGAAGTCTGTTGCATCAGGGTGAGGGTAGAGTATAATCCAAGGCAGGCGGCATTTGTGCAGACCAACTTCAGACCCAGTTCAGACCAGGCCCCAGCAAATCAGGAAGAAGCCCTGGGAGTCACTGAATCAGCAGCAGCAGCTGCAACTGGAATTGAAAGCTCTAGATGGTAAATGGGTCAAACAACTGATCAGAAGGAGATTAAAAGGGATCTCTTTGGTGGCACTGGGAGCAGGACTGTTCTTTTGTCTATACTCAGATTCTAAGTATATAGCCCATAGTCCTGGGCTACATTCCTTCATCCCAGTAGGATGAACAGGAACCCTCATTACAGTTCAGGGCAGTAAAGAGAGCTTGTGGCCACTCAGAGATCAGTTCATACCAGCTTGGAAGAACTGAACTTATAAGTCCCTAGAAGTATCTCTGAAAACAGTACAAAACCAAGCCAATAAAAGAGGTAGAGAGAAAAATGAGAGTGATGGAAGAAAGTTACGAAAAAAGACAGCTTGGTAAAGGAGGCATAAAAGAGGTACAAAAATCCAATGAGAATACCTTGAAAAGCAGAATTGGCCAAATAGAAAAAGAGGCACAAAAATTCACTGAAAAAAAAAACCTATCTAAAATGTAAAATTGGCCAAATGCAAAAGGAAGTGCAAAATCTGACTGAAGAAAATAATTCCTTCAAAATTAGAATGGAGAAGATGGAAGCTAATGACATTATGAGAAATCAAGAAATTATAAAACAAAACCAAAAGAATGAAAAAATAGAAGATAATGTGAAATACCTCACTGGATAAACAACTGACCTGGAAAATAGATCCAGGAGAGACAATTTAAAATTTAATGGACCATATGAAAGCCATGATCGGAAAAGAGCCTATATACCATCTTTTAAGAAATTATCAAGGAAAACTGCCCTGAGATTCTGGAACCAGAGAGCAAAAGAGAAATTGAAAGAATCTACATCCTGAAACAGATCCCCAAATGAAAACTCTCAGGAATATTATAAACAAATTCCAGAGCTCCCAGGTCAAGGAGAAAATATTGCAAGCAACCAGAAAGAAACAATTCAAGCATCACAGGGTCACAGGATAACACAAGACTTAGCAGCTTCTACATTAAAGGATAAGAGGACCTGGAATATGATATTCTGGAGGAAAAAGGAGCTAGGATAATAACCAAGAACCACTTACCCAGAAAAACAGTATAATCTGTCAGGGGAAAAAATGGATATTCAACGAATAAGACGACTTTCAAGCATCCTTGATGAAAAGATCACAGTACAATAGAAAATTTGATTTTCAAATATAAGAATTGAAAGAAGACAAAAAGAGGTAAACAGGAAAGGGAAATCATCAAGGACTTAATAAGGTTAAACTGCTTACATTCCTATATAGGCAGATAATAGCTGTAATTCAATAAATTTCTCATTATTAGGGTAGGAAGGAATATATGTAGACTGAGGGCCCAGGTGTGAGTGGAATATAAAGGGATGATACAAAAAAGTAAAATTAAGGGGTGAGAAAAAGGAATGCTCTGGGAGAAACGTAAAGGAAGACAAAGAATGGGGCAAATTACCTCACATAAAAGAGGCAAGAAAAAGCTTTTATAGTGGAGGGAAAGCTGGGAAAGCTAGTGGGGAATCCTTGAACCTTACCCACATCAGTACTGGATCAAAGAGGGAATAACATAATACACTCAATTGGGTACAAAAAGAAATCTCTCTTACCCTACAGGAATGTAGGAGGAGAAGGGGGGTCTGGAGAAGGAAAAGCATATTAGAGGAGGTGGTAGTCAGAAGCAAAGCACCTTTAAAGAAGGAAAGGCTGAAAGGAGAGAAAAAATAGAATAAATGAGGGGGTGGAGTCAGGAACTGAATGAAGGGAAATAGTTAGCCATCATAACTATAAAAAAAATTTTTTTGAAGTCAGGTTTCTCTGAGAAAGGGCTCATTTCTCAAGTATGTAAAGTTTGTAAAGAACCGAGTCAAATTTATAAAAATGAGAGTCAGATAAATGATCAAAGGATATCAGTAGTTTTCAGGTGAAGTAATCAAACCTATCTATAGCCATACAGAAAAAATGCTCTGAATCACTATTGACTGGAGAAACACAAGTTAAAAAATTCTGAGGTGCTACCTTGCACCTAATCGGATTGGCTCATTGGACATGGGGGATGGTGACAAATGCTGGATGGGATGTGGTAAAATTAAGACTTTAGTGCACTGTTGGTGGGTTATAAAGTGACTAAAATGCTTAGTGTTAATTTGTGTTTATAATACTTTCTTTAATGCATGGCAGAAATGTTCTCATTCCAGAGAACAGTCTATAACTCTAAGAGTAATGTAAGCAGCTCTCCTCAAACCAGCTGCCTCACAGAAATTAAGTACATCAAATAAGTTAACTTTTGGCACTGAAAATGTACCTTTAAAGAGTCCACAGTATGACAATGAAGGAGAATAACAAAAGGAGAATAACCAAATAAGAGGAAAGAATAGAAAGAATGAAAAAACATGCAAAACAAACTGAAGAAGGGGAAAGCTGTCAACAATATATTGCCTAGGACGATGTCAAAGGAAAACCCACTGCCCAATAGGGAGTAAATGGTCCAGTGCACTGGAATAGGAGGTGAATTTGGAGTCAGAAGGTTTGGGTTGGAATCTTGACTCTGCAACTGACTGCATCTATGATTCTGAATGAACCGTCTTCCTGCATCTGTACAATAACAGGGTCATATTAGATCACATGGTCATGGGATCACATATTTAGAGCTGGAAAAGGCCTCAGAAATTACTCTAGTTTAATTTTCTTATTTAGATGAGGTATTCAAACCCAGACCCTCTGACTCCAAATCCAGTGCCTTTCCCACTACATCACACAATTTACCCCCGTGTTCTTCCTGGTAATTTTCAAACCATGCTATCTCCATACCAGTCATTGTCTTCATCCCTCTCCTAGGAAACAGACTCTGTCCCTGAGATGCTGTGCTTTGAGAGGGGAGCTTTCACTAGATTTTGCCCTGAACTAGACTTCCACATCCTGCACATTTCTAAACTATGTTGCTGTATGTGCTCCCCCAACACCTTTTTCACTTCTAGTTCCCTTCCATGTATTGTCTTTCCCCCATTAGAATGTAAACTGCTTGAAGGCAGGGACTTTACCTTTTGCTTGTATATGCATCCCTAGAACATATTTTGGCATATAATAAGCACTGAATAAATGGCATAATGTTTTATCATAAAAATAAATAAATAGAAAGAATAAAGACAACTGAAAGTGACAACATTTAAACCATAGCAGAGTGTACCACACAATTGAATTTTTCCAAAATCAGGTCAGAATTAGGAAAAGATAAAGATTTATTTAACATAACTGGTTGCTCCTTTTTTTTTTTCCTATTTAGGCCAGTTCCTAGCAAGCACCAGCTCTGGCAAGAGCAATAATAACAATTTAGAACAATAACAAACTTTATATAACATTCACTTCCCTAGCACATCCCAAACAAACTCTCCTCACAACAAAGACCAATACCTGACATGGAGGAATCTATGGAAGATTAGCCTTCTGAGAAACAGCATGACTAAAAGAAAAAACATGCACACAAGAATGAAGCCAGCAGATGGAAATGTGAGGAAATTCAAATGATAAACTATGGGGAAAGTCATGTCAACACATAGAGGGAAAAGTGGAGTGGCAATGCAAAAAACAAATGATTTGAAGAAAAAAAAACAGCCACACGCACCTCAACAATGTAAAAAGCAACAAAAAGTATATGGACTTCCTAATACAGTCCTCCCACATATAAAGCACTACTAAATAAGTATAAATAAATATTTAAGATCTAAACAGTCTCCATCAAAGATAAAGATTTTTAAAAAATAAATGTTTTTCTCTAGAACATACAAAACCTTGACTAATAAAAAATACCACATTCATACAGTATGTTGGTTTTAAGCTAGGATCAAGGTACCAGGCCATACAAGCAGAAAAAGTCTGAAAGACAGTTACCACTAAATCCAGCCAAAAACATCCAGCCAACGTGCAATCTTAGTGCAATGGAAAGAGTACAAGTGTAAGGTTAAGGAGACTTGGACTGTTGTTAGTCCTTATTTCACCAATGACTAAGTACAGACAAGTCAGTTTATACTTGTTTCCACGTCCTCACTGGTAAAAGGAGTTGATCTATAAAGTTCACTGAACTTCTAAATTTCTATAATCTGTTCCCATCTGTGACCATGACAAAAAAGAAATTATATGGGTGTGGAAAATAAAGAAGTACAACTTTTTAAAGGGTTAAAAGATTTTGGGTTATATACTACAAAAATATAACAGCATATGCCTGAAAGAGTAAAAGTGCCTGCAATTTCAGTGGCCTTTCAAGTCATATTCTAAGTAAAAAGTGGGCAAGTTATAGTTTTTCTTCAAATATGTGAATTAAAATGGCTAACACAAGCTTGTCGCTGGCCATAATTCTAGCTAACAAACTACTATGTACTCCTTTTAAAAAATTATACCTAAATCTCAAAGCGAGCACTGGAGTGAAATATTGAATTTATCTTCTTTTTTTGCAAGTAAAGAGATAAGAAAAAGTACATAGTTTCAAGCAATGTTGGGGTTTTTCTTTTTTTAATGTCACAATGAGACTTTCAAAACATAATCCTCAGTAACACATGCTAGGATAGGGAATGCTAATAAAACAAAATGTTTTGGCATAATAATTTACTAAGTAAATATTTGGCAATAGTTCTAAATATGAAAACAATACAAACACAAATAAATGAGAGAAGAAGAAAAAGACAGAAAAATCTAACCTGGACATTTCAGGTAACTATGGCTTTGAAGATATAGTATGAGGGGTTGAATACACCAAAATTGAAGGCAATTATTACAGAAGGCAATTATATATCTCAGCTACTTAAATGGTCATTGCAATAATGGAATATGTGAAGTTACAGGACTGGGGAGTGGGAAGGAAGGAATTAGTTTATATAAAACTCTAAGACTATAAAATAAAGCATTAAAAAAATTAGGAAACTTAAGTCTCAGGATTTTCTAAGAAAGGGAAAGGGGGAGGGGAAGAAGAAGGGAAAAGAGAGAAGAGGAAAGGGGTAAGGTAAAGGGAAATGGAAAGGGAAGGAAATTACCTAACATTTACAGAATGATTCCAGTAGCTTTCAAAAGAATGTTCCTAAAAATTGGGCTTATACATACTAGTGGTTTTAAATCCTTGTCAGCATTTCAAGGCATTCAAATGACTTTTGGCATCTATTAACTTCTTTATTTGAAGGAGTTCCAGTGGAAGACATTCAAAAGTTTACATAACTGGTATTAACTGGTATTAAAAGCTTTGCACATACATATCTAATGTGCAAATGAAAGGGAAAAGAAGGAGGAAGATTCTCTGTGTTCAAATACTCCAAGAACAAAGAAAATAACCAAGGAAATTCCGGATGAGCTCTATGTGTAGGCCTATGAAACAAACCTCATAAAGAAAAGTTTAGATTTAAGGTCAAAGGCCCACAAAATCTTATCCAAATGCTATTTAAATGTTCTTAATTATCAATTGTGACATCTACAGTGATAGATGTCTGCACATTCATCATTTTGAAAAGCCCAAGAATTCAATAGAAACATAGTTAAATTAATAAGGTCCATTCCAACACTGAGTATTTCTAATATTTGGGCTACTAAATTATAGAAACTCTTAGTAATCTCAATGACTAAGTAAAGGCTTGAACTCTTGAATCAATAACCACCTTTTACTCTACTAAATAATGTCATCATCCCATTACTTTGCTCACCAGAGTGGCAACCTTTAATAAACTACAAGAAATGAGAATAACCAAATCACACCAACATGAATGACAAGGAGATTAATAAAGTAAAGTCAAGAACTAAAGTGGTCAAAGATAAAACAAGGTCCCAAATTACATCCCCACTTCTACTCCCCACCTTCAAAAAAGTTAAAAATCCATACTTTAACCATTCTGACTTCATCAGTCAGCTTCCAACTTATCCATTCTTACCTCTCCAGCTCAGCTATCTTCTTATCTTTATCATTCTTCTCATTTTCCATCTCCTTTAAGATTTCGAGGAGCCGATCTACCTCAGCCTGGGCCTTACTGGATTCATCCTTATGCTGTGTAATCTCTTTCTCTAACTGCTGAAGTCGATCATTCATCTCAGGACTGCCTCTGGCTTCTAGAGTTGCTTCATGTGCCTACAAATTAAACCAGGACAAAGTCCATTAGAAACACACACACACACACACACACACACACACACACACACACACACACACTCACACATCACACAGCAATAAACCAAAAAATAAATATTTATTAAGCACCTGCTATGTACCAGGCATGGTTAAAAAACTTACAATTAGGAAAAGAGAGAAGAAGGGTAGGAGAGAAGGAAGGTAGTGGAAGGAATCTGCTACTTGCTAGAAATTGACCTAAGAGCTTTTCAGATAGTATCAAATATTCAAATATGATTTCATGTGATCTTCACATCTCTGACAGGTAGGTGTTACTATTATCCTCACTTTACAGTTGAGGAAACTGAAGCAAATAGAGACCACATGACTTGCCCAGGGTCACACAATTAGTAAGTATCTGAGATCAACCTAGAACCTTAAGCCCAGGTCTCTATCCACTAAACAACCCAGTTTCCTTCTCATATGTACCTATGCAATCTATACAAGACACACACAAAATATACACAAGACAACCTGGGATGGAAATGCATGAGCAACTGAAGGGCCAAGGAAAGATCTCCTGCAGAAGATTATGCTTGAGCTGAATCTTGAAAGAAAACACCCAAAGACTCCAAGAGGTGGAAGTGAGGAAAGACAACATTCTAATAGGGGAGAATCTGTGCAGAGGCTCAGAGGTGGAGAACAGAAAACTATATATGAGGAACACAAAGCACATCACTACGTTGGAGAGAAGAGTACATAGAGGAAAGAAAGATATATGGAGATTAGAAGGGTAGGTCAGATTATGAAGGACTTTAAATGCTCAATGAAGAAGAAAATTGAATCCTAGAGACAAAACAAGGATCTGTTGGAGTTTACTGAGTAGAGACGTGGATTAGATCTGTGCTTTAGGAAAATCACTGCGTGAAAGATGGACTTGGGCAGAAGAATGGGAGAGGAAAAGTTTAAAGTAGAGAGATCAAATAGGAGACTATTGTGATAGTCTAAGTCTAACATACAGATAACAAGGGCATGAACTACAATTAAGAAAAATTACATACATGCACAGACACACACACACGTGTGTGAGAATGAATGATGTAGATGTGGAAAAGCCTTGAAAGGGCAGCTGCCTGAACACGCGAGGTGAGAATGAGGAGTTAAAGATGTCACTAAAGATGCAAACCTGTGTGAGGAGGGTGGTAAGTGCTTTCAACAACAACAACAAAAAAGAAAATCTGGAAGAGCAGAGGATTTAAAGGAAAATAAGTTTTGCTTTGGCTACAGTTCTTTTTACACTCAATACTGCTACAGTGGAATTGCATCTTACACAGAGGAAAGAGATTTAAAGTTAGTAGGAGAGGGCAAAATTGTATACTGGAAGGAATAATGATCAGATTTAGAAAATCTAGGGCCAAATTCTACTTTTTCCACTTAAGCAGTCTTCATTTCCTCATCCATAAAATGGGATTAGACAAGATGGCCAATCAGGTTTTCTCCAGCTTTTTATGTTTCCAACTGAAAATCTCTTACAGTCTCTATAAAATAATGTAGAGTATCTTAAAATTATGTCTCAAGTTGTAGCTTGAAAGAGCCTGCAGTTTCTATAAAAGGAAGTTTGTAGTAAATGCAAACTGGGATAGAAACAATGGAATATAAATTTTATTTTCCATTACAACCACACATTGTTATTGGCCAGGAAAGAAAAAAAACCAGAAATTCTACTCGATAGAAGAAAAGAAAAATAGGTAAAGAATTAGCTGGCAAGAAAAAGAATTATTAGGGGAGAAAACCAACAAAAAAGTATGAGTAGTTTAGACTTGAGAAGGATCCCCTACAATGGCCTGTTCTTTCTGCATCAGCATGAAGCAAGAGAATGAGAAGTCCAAAAACGTCTCTTTCATTGGCTGAATCAACCAATCAAGCTGGATCGGTATCAGTACAAAGCGACTGATGGTCTATGGGCATAAAGAGAAACCGCTAGAATCAAATTCCTCTTAAGACATTCAGCTTAAAAGGAAGTGAGAAGATATGAGACAACTGAGAAAACAGCGGACTCTAGCTCTATCTACTTCTTTTTCCTTTGTCATTTTAGCTTCCTAATCTAAATACAAAATATCAATAGCATTCTATAACATAGACTTTATAAACTGCTTTTATTAATATTAAAAAGGAAAATGATATCTTTAGAAGATGACATTGATCTTCATAATAATTGCTCTTATTAGGGCTTTTCATAAGTTGGTCTTTCCCAACTATAAAAATGCAGATGTTAGTTAAGAACATTAGAATCCAAGGCAGCTGACAAGGTTACTAAGCGAAAGAGAAGAAGAGGGCCCAGTATAGAACCCTGTCATGTATCCACAAAGTCAATGGCATGAAATGTTTGAAACTAGCAAAGAATATTGAGACAGAATAGTTACACAGCTAGAGAATAGAAGAGGACAGGGTTATTAAAGCCTAGGAAAGAGAGACTGACAGCAGCAAAGGCTACAGAGAGGTCAAAAAGAAGATAACTGAGAAGTCATGAGATCTGGTATTTAGAAGACCACTAATAACTCTGGAAGGATTAATTTCAGTCAAGTGATGAGATATGAAGCCAGACTGCAGATGGCTTAGCAGACTGTGAATAGAGGGGAAATAAAGGCATCAAATATTTAAAGATTTTTCTCTGAAAAAGGAAGGCTCAAAACTGGAAAATATGATTTCAGATCCAGTCTCTTATGCTTACTGACTGTGAATCACTGGCCATCACTTACCTTCCCTGGACATCAGTGTCCTCCTCACTGAGATGAGAAGGGTGTATTCTGAGACAATGTCCAACTCTAAATTCCTAACCCTAAGATCTAGTCAATACATTATACAACTGAAGCTTCCACCTATGTGCCTCTGCTCAGCACAAAGCTGTAGCTTTATCCATATCCTTGTCTCTTGCTTGTCGAATTCCTTTCCATCCTTTAAAGCCGAATTCAATATGCCACTACCTCTATGAAGGAACTGGGGAGCAGAAGAAGGTGAGGAATCCTCAGAAAGTACAGTAATAAAAAACATATTAAAATATTTTAATTAATGAACTTTCAAATACATGTACCTTTAAAGAAGTACTTTTCACATTATTTTTAAATTCAATAAACATTTATTGGGCAATAGAATATCAAAACCAGTAAGACTATTCCTGTTAATAATCCAATCTTTCTAATATAATATAGAATACAATATTTAACACAAAAATAAAAATTTCTAGTGTTCTTATCTTTCTCCACCATAGATATGCATAAATGTCACAAACAGATGCAAAGCACTTTGTGTAACAAAGAATATTTTATCTAAATTGGGCTGAATGTTTCGGTAAAATTCCAAGTGGTCCCACCTTAATGATTAAATGTACCAATTCTCACTGACATTATGTCAAGACGGAGTAGGTTAACGTACAGTTATCTAGGATGGTCTGACTTCTCAGTCAATAAGCATTTATTAAGGGCAGACTGTGTGTCAGGCATTATGCTAAGCTCTGGTGATATACAGAGAAGCAAAAGACAGCCCCTGCCCTCAAAGAGGTTGCAAACTAATAGGAGAGACAACAAGCAAACAAATATGTCAAAACAAAAAAAACAAAAAAACAAAGCCATATACGAAAGTGGAAGGTACATACAAGAGGGAAAGGCTTGAATTAAGAGGGGTTAGGAAAGGCTTCCTATTGATACTTTTTGTTTATTTTTCTTGATTTTTTTGAGGGGGGGTCTGTACTTTCTTTCACAGCATGACTTGCATGGAAATGTGTTTTGCATGACTATACATGTACAACTTATGTCAAATTGCTTGCCTTCTCAATGGATAGGAGAGGAGGGATGGAGGAGAATAATGTGGAACTCAATTTGAAAAAGAAATGCTAAATATTGTTTTTACATTTAAATTGGGGAAAAAATAAAATATTAAAACTGTACCCAAAATAAATAAATAAAAGGAAAGGTTTCCTGTAGAAGATAGGATTATAGCTGGGAATGAAAAGAAGCAGGGAAAGCAAAAGGCAGAGATGAAGACAGAAAGAATTCCAGGTATGGGAACAGAGAAAGTGACCAGGTCAAAAGACAGAGTATCTTATTCATGGAACAGTGTCACTGGACCAAAGAATACATAGTGAGGAGAAGAAAGGAGTAAGGTATAAGAAGACCGGAAAGTTAGGGGTGGCTAGGTATGAAGGAATTTGAATGTAAAACAGAGCATTTTTATTTGATTCTGTAAGTGACAGAGAGACACTGCAATTTATTAAGTATGGAAGTAACACAGTCAGACATACACTTTAGGAAAATCACTGACATGTTAACAGAGGATGGAATGGAGCAGAGAAGAGACTTGAGGCAGGATGACTGACCAACAGGATACTGCAATTCTATTCATGAGATGACAAGGGCTCGCACTTAAAGTGGTGACAAATTTTATTTTATTTTGTGATGAAAGCGAAAGAACACAAAAACAACCATATGAGCAATCAGAAAAAAAGAGGAACACTCCTGAAAGAGATACTTTTGGAACAAAACAAAGCAAAAGCAGCTGAAATTTAAGACTCATTCAAATCTGTTCAGGATTTCTTGCCTTACAAACTTTTAGTTTCCAGAGCATAATTTCAATGACATCCAACAAACCTACATAACTCCTATTAAAGTAAAGAAGAGATTAAAAAGCAAATAATAAGAAGGTACATGAATTCATAGAATACTTAAAAAATGCAAACAGTGTTACATTGGCCTTGGATTGCCAGATCACTTCCTGGCTTAGGCGGAAATGGCTCAGAAATACTTTGGAGCGCTAAAGGAAGAGAAAAAAAGAAAGAACCAGAGGGCCTGAAACATGATATTTCAGAAGACAAATGAGTTAGGATTATAACCAAGAATCACTTAACCAGCAAAACTGAATATAATCCTTCATGGGGTTAAAGGGGAGGGAGGCATTCAAGCATTCCTAATTAGAAGACCAGAGCTAAAAAAAAAACCTTGTTGATATTCAAATACAAAATTCATAAACAAGAAACAAAGAGAAACAGAAATTAAAGCTACTCTGAGGCACTGCTACTGTAAGGGATGACAAGCATGAAGGTTTCAGAAAAACCTGGAAAGACTTATACAAGCTAATGCAAAGTGAGCAGAAGCAGAACACTGTACACAGTAACAGCAATATTCTATGATGGTCAACTGTGAATGACTTGCCTATTTTCAACAATGCAACAATACAAGATAATTTCAAGGGACTTATGATAAAAAATACTATCCACCTTCAGAGAAAGAACTGATGGAGTATAAATGTAGACTGAAGCATGCAGTTTTTTCACTTTATTTTTATTTCATACTTTACTACCCTTGGCTTTTGGGAGTGGGTGGAGCCTATGTTTACTTCTGCAACATGGCTAATATGGAACTGTTTTGTATGACAGAACATGTATAACCTAACTACATGTATAACCTACATCAAATTGCTTGTCTTCGCAGGCTTGAGTGAGAAGAAAGAATTCAGAATTCAAAAATTTTAAAAACAAATGTTAAAAATCATTTTTACATGTAATTAGGAAGAAAGAAAATTTCAAAACATACATGTAACGTGTAGATGTATGTATATGAGGGCAGGGGGAAAGAGAAGAGAAACAGAGAGAGAAAGAGATGTACATTTGGCATTCAAACAACATGGTCAGCCCATCACAGTTGTGCTCTCTGCAGCTGAGTTTGAATGCTTGGCAGTTCACCTTGACAAAACACTTTGCTCTCTCCCCTTTCATTTTATTCTTGGCTTGTAGCCTTTTCAAGTTAAATAATTTACTGTCACTAAGGAGTAGCTGACCTTGATGCCATGCCATTTTCACTGAAGGCATCACAGAAAACATCATGCTAAAAAGCATGGGAGGCAAACATACATCACTGCTTTACTCCATTGGTCACTAGAAAAATAAAAAAAACCTCTTGCATTATCCAAAATCTGTGCAAGCATGTTGTTAAGGAACTGCCATAATTTTCCACAAGCCCTCATGACTAACTGTATCAAAGGCTCTGGTCAAATCAATAAATGTTGTATACAGATCTCTGCTCTGCTCCCAGCATTCCTGCTGAAGCTGTTGGGCAGAAAACACCATACTGACTGTTCCTTGGTACTTTCAGAAGCCTATTGAAGGACTATGGCAAAAATCTTGTCAGCAATGACTAAGAGAGAGACCCCTCTGTGATTGTCAGAGAATAACCTATTTCTTTTTCCTTTATGGAGATGGACAATAGAGGCAACCTTGAACTCCTGGGGTATAATCTCCTCTTGCTATATAACCTGTATGAGCAGCTGACCCTCTGCCTTGTAAATCTCAGCTGGAATCGAATCAGCACCAGGCACTCTGCCACACAACAGGACCCTAATGACATTTAAAACTTCTTCTTCAGTTGGAAGTTCAACTAGAGAGGGACTAAGTTCTACCTGAGGTATATATTCAATGGTTTCACCATCAACTGAGGATGCTCTGTTGAGAAGACTATAGAAGAGTTAACACATCACTCCAGGATCAAGCCCTTATCATTAATCAACTTGGTTCCATTAGCACTGAGTAGACGAGATGCACTATAGGTCTTTGGGCCATAAATAGCCTTCAGAGAATCATAAAAGCACTTTGGATTGTAATTATCAGCATAAAACTGAATTCCATCTGCCTTCTTACTGAGCCAAGAATCCTGCATCTCTCTAAGTTTTGCTTGCACTTTACTTCAGATGGAGTAAAATGTTGCCTTCTTAGACATGGATGAACTATTCTACTAGTAAAGCCTCTGGAGTTCTAGCTTTTCATGTAGCAAATCCTGAATTTCCCAATCATTTTCATAAAACCAATCATGATGTCTGTAAACGTTTGGGTCCAGATGAGTAAATGCAGTGTTGTACACCAAATCTGAGAAAGCTGCCCAATGCTTGTCTGCTCCACTGCTGCTAACTATGTGTTGGCTCAACTTTCTTCCCAAGTTAGCAATGAACTGTTTATGCTCAGGGAAGCACTGTAATCTGTGGACATTGTCTTGTGGTAGTTGTCTTGCCTTGGGGCCACCATATTTGTTAAATGCAAAGCTTTAGCTTGGAGAGGATAAGTCTATGATGAGTCCAGCACTCAGCATCATACATTGACTTTGTCACTCTCACATCCTATCTCTGTCTCTCCCTACCACTTACTCTCTGATGGAGTGACAATGGCCTTATGGTTGTTGCAGGAACAAGACATTCCATCTCTAGTCTCCAGGTATTACCTCAGTGTGTCTCTCATGCCTGGAAGAGTCTCCCTCTTCAACCCCTACTATTTACCTCTCTTGCTCCCCTTACTTCCCCAACTAAAATCCTACTTTCTACAGAAAACCTTCCCCAAGAATTCCAGTACCTTTCCTTTGTTAATTATTTCCTATTTATGCTGTATATAGCTTGGTTTGTATATATTTGTTTGCATATTGTCTCACCCATTACATACTGTAATCTCTGTGAGGGCAGGGACTATCTTTCATCTCTTTTTGTATTCCCAGCACTCAGAACAGTGCCTAGCACATAGTGGTGTTTAATAAGTGCTCAGTGATTGATCTGAGGCAGGCATCCCAACATAAATCCCTAAGGAATGAATCTCAGTGAGTAGCTTCTATCTACACACTTAGGACACATAAATTGCTCATTTTTCAAACCTAATTGAAATAGGATTTCCCAGCATTTCATGGATATAAAGTCTTAATACCAATGATACTGCTAGATGACATATATTTGGGAAAGAGCTAAAGTCTAAACCAGAAAATTTTCTTTTCTGTTCCTGGCTCTATCACTTCATAACCACATTCATTTCCCTTGTCCTGCACACAGAATGGATATATTTGGGCTACACAAAACAGTTAAGTGAATTCAGAGCTAGTTGAATGGCTGACCACAAAAGGAATTATTAAGGAACTGATGTCAAATATCAAACTCTCTTATTATTAGCCTAAGGATCGAGGAATTGTTCTGGGCTATTTAACCAGGCATTTATACCATGGTTAGCAAATCTGTAGAATATAAAATTATTAGAGAGTTAGACTCCAAAAGAACCTAAACAGGTGAAATATAAGAAATATAAAAATTATAAATATATAATTATAAATAAATATAAAAGTTCAAAACTATTAAGGTGGGACAACTATGATTACACAAAAGTTAATATGAAAGAGATCTGGAAGATTTAGTAAATGAGTTAAGAAACTCTGAATTAAATAATATAATAGATGTGGAGTCTATACAGCAGCCAAAAAACATCATTTCTGGCTGTACTAAAAAAGGACCAATGAGATAACAGCGCTGCTGTGGTCTACTTTGGCCAGCCAAAAACTAAAGAATCAGTAAAGGGGACTAGGGGTGGGAGTAATAAAACGATATTTAGGTCAATGAGAATGGGAGAATAAAAGAAGGATCACAAGAGGAGAGAGTAAGGGAATAAGTTATGGGGGCAATAGAAGGGTGTTTAGATTTGTGGGGATGGGAGAACATGAGAGGGATCCTTAGAGGGAGGTAGGCAAGTAATACAAGGGTAAGGCAGTGGGAAGAAGTAAAGTAGAGGAGGCAGGAGGAATGGGAAACAAGAGACATGCACAAACATAAAAACAAAGATCAGGAGTAGAATATGTTTAAGAAAGTATATGTCTCTTTCTATATGTGTGTGTGTGTGTTTATATATATGTATGTATCTATAGCTATAAAGAAATATATCCGTATTTAACTGTAACCTTCTGGGTGGCAGAGGAGAGAACAAAGTAAAAAAATGCATAGTAGAGAACAAAAGAAAACTTACAAGGAAACAAAGAAAAGATGGACAGATCTCAACACAATGTGCCAATATATTACAAATATTTTCATATATACATCATATATCATTTCTTGAAATGTTACACATTTTGAATCCTCTCTTATATTCTGCTTACGCATATGACATGGTTTTTTTCCTTTCTTATTTTATATTTAAAGTTCCAATATTTAAGCTTATGAAATTGTTTTTGCTTTTTTTCTCTATTCTGTATTTGTGTTCTGGTGTTTGAGTCAAATAAATTTTTTTAAAAAGAAATATGTTTAGTGTGGGTAACATATTTTAGAAAGATCTCTGAAAAAACAGAGAAATGGAGCTAAAGCACAATGACCAAAATGATGAAGCACTTTGAGATATTAGATGAAGATTAAAGGAACTGTAGGAGAGAGGGGATGTTGAACCTGAAGAAAAAGAGATTTAGGCAGGACCATGACAGCTGTTGTTACTGAAAGGGATGCTAAGTCAAATCAACAAATTTGGGCTAGGAAAAAGAACTAAGAATAATGATGAGCTGCAGAGGCAAACTTAGGCTTCATGGAAGGACAATCTTCCCAAGGATAACATCTACCCCAGTGGGGTCCCACTGCTCCTAGTAAAGGTACACGATGATTTCTCAGGTTATGCTGTAGAGAGTTCTTGTTTGGGTATAGACTGCAACAAATCTCCTCTAAGGCATCTTCCCATTCTGAGATTCAGTGATACAGGAACATGAAATCTCCTACTAAAAAGAAAGTAATAAGTAGCTGGGATGTGTATATTTCTGTCTACTGATTTCACCTGTATGTTGAAATTTCCCTCAAAACTGACAATCCTCTGAGAGCTTTACACTTCTTACTTGAATATATATTACATGAATTATCAGATAATATCATAGCATTTTTAAGTGCTTTACAAACCTTAATGTGTTAAGTGAATTTTTATGAGCATATGCCACATGGACCACAGTCTCTAACATACACTGCCAAGTTCTTCCTTTCTGCTGTAAGTAGACATCAATACAGACCTCAATCCTACTGTTCTGTACAGAGTGGGATTCCCTTCTTGTGTGAGGTATGCTAGATGTCCACTGAGGTGTTTTCCAAATCTCAAATACTGAGATTTTGTGATCTCCATATATCATAAAGTTATTAAGTGTTTGAGGCAGGGCAAAAACATAGGTCTTTCTAATTCCAAGTACAGTATTTTATAAATCCAGGATGGCTGACCCTGGTATTTTATTATTAGAAAAGGAAGGAGTGTGGGCTATAGAAAATTGTTCTAACAGAAAGAATATTAAATTTATCATAAAGAAAACTATATTTTACACCTAGGTCTACAGATGTTGCTGTGTACCAAAGGAAACTATATAAAACACTGCCCATTTTTCTATTTCATGCTAAAATATTTACCCACTACCCCAAAATCAAAAAATTATTTTACTAGAAAAAATCTAAGGAATCACCATTCCGACCCATCATTTTCAGAGTAAGAACACCAAAGCCAAAAGAAGTTCGGCAAATGGCCCATGAACACAAAAACCAAGAAACCATGTCTCCTCATCTGTCCAGTGTATTTCCCAGTATACTACACTCCTTAGTGGAGGGACTGAATTTCAGTGAGATAACAGATTAGGAAAGAAAAGAGCTAGAAGCATGGTACATAGTATTATGGGTGTTCTGCATCTTTTTGTATTTTTTCCTTTCCCTTTCCACTATGTATACATGAGTAAATATGCATACACACACACACACACACACACACACAAAATGAAGTTTTTTCACTTGGTAGTACTGGTGGTTCCTAATGCATCTAACAATATAAGTCAGGCAAGAAGACGGTAATTTTTTTCACCTTTTTCAGTTGTGATTCAATTTTCAGACACTCTTCCTTCTTCTGTTCCAAAGCAATCTCCAGTGTCTTAAGCCTTGAATCCTTCTTCAGTCCTGAGGAAGCCAGAGAAGAAGCATGTTCCTTGAGGTCCAAGAGTGAAGCCTAAAACAATAACAGATATCTGATATAAATGATAGCCAGAGGTCTCAAAATTTATGCCATCTCTGTGTGTTCTGATTTTCACTCTACTGGGTATATAAAAATGTATTCTTCTTTAAAAAGCAAAGAATAATTGTTAGAAGAGTCAGTTTTTCTCTATGTTAAACTTAAATCTAACCTAAAGTCAAAGAGCATTTAAGACAAGCTGAAAAGTTATTCAGTCATATACAGAATTACAGTTTTAAAGTTGTAAGTCAAGCTTGTTACCAATAATGCTGAATAGATGTAACCTCAATCATATAATAGTATTTTCACTTTTACATGGAAAAGACTATAAGAGGCTCTGCTATAAAATTTGTATTTCTATACATTTCCAAAGGATAAGCATTCAGAGGGTAAATCTAAAGCCTATGTATTATCAGCTCACATGACTTTAGGCCGTTTTGCTTTCTAGTTCACATATTTCACATGAAGGAGTATCTCCAAATGCATGCTAAAATGAAATTAACTTGGATGATGACAATTTCAGATTTCTCTGCCAAAAACAAGAAACATTTACAGAGCTGAAGTTCAATAAATCCTTCCTTCATTTTTCCAATATTCATGCCTTACCATCATGCCAATAACCCTAAAAATTTAACAGGGTTCCAATGGTTTCAAGAACTGATCTATAGAAATAATATAAATTGGCAGAATTTAAATTCATCAAGGAGTTAGCCAAGAATTTTAAAAGTATATGTAATATTCTACTTTGTCACCAACTTCCTAAAATATAGCCATTTTGACCATGTCCTTCAAGATTTTCAGAAAGCTTGCTGCAAAAACTGTGATTAGATTCACCTTCTCAATTATTCTCCGTGTGTGTCACTATTCCCAAAAATAACCATGATAGTATATACACACTCACAGTATGAGTAAACACTCTTTCTGTCTGTCTATCTGTCTG
Organism: Bettongia penicillata ogilbyi; assembly: GCA_023548195.1. Taxonomy (NCBI): domain Eukaryota; kingdom Metazoa; phylum Chordata; class Mammalia; order Diprotodontia; family Potoroidae; genus Bettongia; species Bettongia penicillata. The sequence continues at coordinate 2,449,546 of JAJHZJ010000732.1, forward strand.
TCTGTCTCTCTCTCTCTCCCTGGTCTTTAAGTCAATTCAAGCATAATAATTGTGATGAGATTAACCTCTTTTTCTGAGAGGTCTCCTTGCAAGAGGCTGACTTTTTCCTTTAAATCCTTCAGGTCTTTCTTATAGTTGTCAATCTCCTCTTGCTTCTCCCGCTCATCTCTGTCCCGCTGCTCCTTCAAGCGTTCAATTGTCCTCTCCTAAGGAAAAGAAAACAATCTCTTGAGTGTTTCATTTCGTACTGCTATCAATTCTGATTATGGACAAGGATATCACACGTTTTCTTTCTATCTACAAGAGGTTTGAAAATTGTGTGTGTGTGTTTTAAATTTTTTCCTTTTTTTTTTAAAGTAACTATCATTTCTATGATTTTGACATAAGAGAGACAACATTGGTCTGACTTTGCTCTCATGAATATCCAGGTTCTTCTTTCTTTCTATCTATCTATTTATTTATTTATTTAACTTTTTACATTCATTTTCACAAAATTTTGGGTTCCAAATTTTCTCCCCTTTTATTCCCTCCCCCCACCCCAATACACCAAGCAATCTAATTTTCCCTATCTCCAATCTGCCCTCTCTTCTGTCATCCCTCCCTTCTCTTGTCTCCATCTTCTCTTTTCTCCTGTAGGGCCAGATGACCTTCTATTCCTCCTTAACTGTATGTCTTCTTTCCTAGTAGCAACAGCAATACTAGACAGTTGTTCCTAAAACTTTGAGTTCCAAATTCTCCCCATCCCTCCCTCCCCACCCATTCCCTTTGGGAAGGCAGGCAATTCAATATAGGCCATATCTGTGTAATTTTGCAAATGACTTCCCTGATAGTCGTGTTGTGTAAGACTAACTGAATTACCCTCCATCCTATTCTGTCCCTCATTGTTTCTCTTCTACCTTTTGATCCTGTCCCTCCCCAAGTGTTGACTGCAAATTGCTCCCTCCTCCCTTTGCCCTCCCTTCTATCATCCACCCCCCATTGCTTATCTCCTTCTCACCCACTTTCCTATACTGTAAGATAGGTTTTCATACCAAAATGAGTGTGCATTTTATTCCTTCCTTTAGTCAAATGTGATGAGGATAAACTTCTTGTTGTTTTTTTTCTCAGCTCTCCTCTTTTTCCCTCCACTAAAAAGTCTCCTACTTGCCTCTTAAATGACATATAATTACCCCATTCCATTTCACCCTCTTTCCTCCCACTACATATCTCTGTCACCATTTACCTTGATTTCTTTTAAGATATGGTCCCATCCTATTCAATTCACTCTGTGCTCTCTGTCTCTGTATGTGTGTGCATGTATGTATGTGTGTGCGTGCATGCGTGTACATATGTGTGTGTGGTCCCACCAACTACCCAGATACTGAAAAGTTTTAAGAGTTAGAAATATTGTCTTTCCATGTAGAAATGTAAACAGTTCACTTCTGGTAAGTCCCTTAAGACTTCTCTTTGCTGTTTACTTTTTCATGCTTCTTCTCATTCTTGTGTTTGGAAGTCAAATTTTCTTTTCAGCTCTGGTCTTTTCATCAAGAATGATTGAAAGTCCTCTGTTTCACTGAAAGACCATATTTTCCCCTGAAGTATTATACTCAGTTTGGCTGGGTAGGTGATTCTTGGTTTGAGTCCTAGTTCCTTTGACTTCTGGAATATCCTATTCCATGCCCTTCAATCTCTTAATGTAGAAGCTGCTAGATCTTGGGTTATCCTGATTGTATTTCCACAGTACTGAAACTGTTTCTTTCTAGCTGCTTGCAAGATTTTCTCCTTGAGCTGGGAGTTCTGGAATCTGGCCACAATGTTCCTAGGAGTTTCTCTTTTTGGATCTCTTTCAGGTGGTGATCGATGGATTCTTTCAATACTTATTGTGCCCTCTTGTTGTAGAATGTTAGGGCAGTTTTCCTCAATAATTTCATCGAAGATGATATCTAGGCTCTTTTTTTGATCATGACTTTCAGGTAGTCCCATAATTTTTAAATTGTCTCTCCTGGATCTATTTTCCAGGTCAGTTGTTTTTCCCATGAGATATTTCACATTCTCTTCCATTTTTTCATCTTTTGGTTTTGTTTGGTGATTTCTTGGTTTCTCGTAAAGTCATTGGACTCCATCTGTTCCATTCTAATTTTGAGAGAACTATTAAATTCAGTGAGCTTTTGAACCTCCTTTTCCATTTGGCTAATTCTGCTTTTGAAAGCATTTTTCTCCTCATTGGCTTTTTGAACCTCTTTTGCCAATTGAGCGAGCCTAGTCTTCAAGGTGTTATTTTCTTCAGCATTTTTTTGGGTCTCCTCGACCAAGGTATTGACCTGTTTTTCATAATTTTCTTGCATGTCTCTCATTTCTCTTCCCAGCTTTTCCTCCACCTGTCTAACTTGCTTTACAAAATCTTTTTTTAGCTCTTCCAAGGCCTGAGCCCACCCGACAACCCCCTGGGGTGTCTGGGGTACAGAGGCCCCGCCCTCCACATCTTTCCCTGATGGTGCAAATATGTCCTCGTCCTCACCATCAGATCCAAATGTTGGGATCATTTGCATTTGTTGGAAAAAACTCTCTATAGTCTTATTTTTCTTCCCTTTTCTAGGCATTTTCCCAGCCAATTACTTGACTTCTGAAATTCCTGTCCACCCCCGCCTAGATCCGCCCAGCTAGTGCTTGGGCTCTGAGATTCAAATGCGCCACCCAGCTGCTAATCAATGTGACCTTTTGTTCTGGTGCTGGGGTGGGGGCAGGGCCGCCTCCCAGGCTCAGTGCCTTCAGGGGCTTTATGCATAGGCTTTCAGAAATGGAGCGTGGTGGGGCAGGGCCATCTCCCAGGCTCAGCTCCCTTTATGCAGAGACTTTAAGTAATAAAGATCCTGCCTGCTATCGGGGAGTCCCGGGCTGCCGCAGCTACGCCACTGCTGCCTGCCTCTGCCGCTTTCTGCCCCTGTCTCTGCCGCCGCTGCCACTTCCTCCGGCCCGAGTCACGGAGACACTCCGCTCCCCGCCTCTGGCCCAGCCTCTCTCACTGACCTGTAGCTTCTGTGGGTGGAGGGACTTACCCGGCTGCCGGAGCCTCCGTCTCTGAAGCCTGCTCGAGTCAGCTTCTCTGGGGCCGCGGCCAGGGCACCGCTGGTGGTGGGGTCCGCTTTCCGGGGCGCTACGGACCCTGGGGACGGGTCTCCAGGGCTCCCTGGAATGGAAATCTCTTCCACTCCATTTCTGTACCCCTTTCACTGGTCCAGAAGTTATGCGAATCTCTTTTTACAATAATTCCATGTGCTGTGGGTTGGAGCTCGTAAACTTGTGTCCTTCTACTCCGCCATCTTGGCTCTGCCCCCCCAGGTTCTTTTTTCTCCCACAACTTCTGCTAGTACTAGAGATTACTAACAATAACTCTATTAATTCATGCTCCAAGTAACCAAAAATCTAAATAAAACTGATTATATCAGCTAAGAGCATTAAGGAAAGGAACGAAATAAGTATCTATTCATGAACCTACTTATTAATATCCCATTTGTGAAGTTGAGGAAACTAAGGCAAAGGTTAACAGACTTGCCAAGAGTTACAGTGTGTGAAATCACATTTGAACTCAGGTCTTCCTGACTTCAGGCCCAGAGCTCCACCCACCGCACCACCCAGCTACCTGTAGGTATCTGACAAACAAGAACAGTTATCCACAAGCCCAGTTATTTGAAATATCTTAAAAACATATTTAAAAATCTGAAAGTTTACAATGTATAGACATGTAACATAAAAACTAGGTAAGAAGAAGGGATACTATTAAAATGACTTGCTTTTAACAGTTAGTCAGCAAGTTGGAAAACTGAAGCAGCAAAACCCTAATCCTTGACATGCAGTCTAAGAGATTCAGAGAATAATGACCATGTCCTTGCAAAAAAAATCAAGTCTAAAACACATGGGGATGGTCTGGAGATTTCCCAACTGCCACAGGATGGGTCTAGGCACTTCTTTAGATAGTCATTCTTAAACACACACACACACACACACACACACACACACACACACACAGCTTTCCATATAACAACACTGTGAAATAATGGCAAAGATTCACAGTTATTTCTCTCCAAAATTATAATGCGATCTCAAATGCACTAGATTAAAAATATGAAACTAGCAAGTATGTTATTTTTAAAAAACTAAAATACACATAGTAGAATTGATAAAAAAATGATAAAAGCAGGACAAGCAAAGAAATTATCAAAAAGATGTAACCAGGAAGGCACTGGGGTTAACTGAAGGGGCTCCAAACGGTCAGTACCTGAAATGTACCTATCAATATGTTGGTCAACATTCCTTTATTAAGTATTTACTATGTGCTAAATACTGTGTTACACACCGTGAATATAATGAAAGGTAAAAACAATCCCTGTGCTCAAGGAGACATTTTCTAGTGGGGAAGACCACAAGCAACTGAACAGATATATAAAAGATACATCCAGACTACAGATGAAAGGTCTTGGAGAAAATAGCATGTGAGAGTAGTGAGAAAGACCTCCTTCAGAAAATGACTGAGCAGTCTAGAAGAAATAAATTCTGAGAGGCCTTAAAGTAGGCCTGCACATCACTGCAGGCCACCTAAGCAACCATGGGAAATATGCTGGGCAAGCCTGTATTTAATCATCCTCTACATTTTTCATGAGCTGCCTGAAATTCCTTGGTGGGCTCTGTGTTGTGCAGACCTGCTTTAAAGGAAAGGCAGAGTACTGCAGGTATAGGGGACATCTAGTGTAAAAACAAAAACAAAAACAGACATAAAGATGAAAGGGAACAAGGGTAGGTTTCTGAAAATGGAAGAGACATGAGTATCTTTGTAGACACAGGTGAGTAGCCAACAGACAAGGAGAGACTGAAACCAGTGAGAGTAGGGATAACAGAACAAGCAATCTGCTAGAGAAAATGGGATGATATGGAATCGTTTGTGCACATAGAAGGTTTTGCACTGGCAAGGAGAAAGGCGTCCTCTTGATGTGAAACTAGGGTGAAGGAGAAGATAGTAAGAGAAGATAACTGAGTACATAAGATTAGGAGGAGGGGGAAAAAAGCTCTCAGTGACTGATTTCCATTTTTCCTGTAAAATATGAGGCAAGATTCTGAACTGAGAGGGAGAAAGAAGCAGAGCCATGCGAGGTGTAAAAGAATAGTGAAATGCTTGGTGAAGTGTATAAGGATAGCCTCACAGCACTGAAGACCCACTTGACTTATGGGACATAAACTGTAGTGAATTCAGTGAGTGAAGTTTCATGATTTTCTCCAATTTTATTCAGTAGCATGTGAATAGGAGTGAAGGCATCAGATAATAGGAGTAATCCAAAGCTCTGGCTTGGCAGGGCAAGATCAGTCATATGATAACAAGGCAATGGATTCAACAGCAGAGGACAGAGATGAACTAGTTCACCAAAATGTCAAGATAGGAAAGGGAGAAGAGTATATGGAGTGTGTAGATAATGACTTAGGAAAGAACTGAGGGGTTGAGAAATTCAGAAGTCACAGTGAATGGAATAGAAGATTAGGGGTTATAAGACAGAGAAAAAGGTGCAATATGATGAGATAAAGGAATCTCAAAGGTCATGAACAAGGAAGTAGAGTATTTATAGATGATGGAAAAAAATCAAGGGTATGACCATGTCTATATCTGCAGTGGGTTGAGGAGTAGGTCAAGGGAAATGAATAAGCTGAAGAACTAGGGAGTTAGGATATTAGAGGGAACTTTTGTGTGTATGTATGTGTGTGGATGTATGTAAATACATGTGTGTGAGTGTGTGTATGTTGAAATCCCCTAAAATGAGGCCAAGAGTTGAGGGAAGGAAAATAAGACTGAGGTAGGCACTGAATTCATTGAAGAAAGAAGGAAAATGTGTCAGAGGTTGGTAAACAACAGCTACCAGAATCCTGATTAGGTGATAAATGTGTACTGAACAAACCTCAAAGAAGGACAGGTTCTTATTAAGTGATGGTGGTAGAGTGCCAAGGAGCACTCTGACTCCTCCACCATGAACACGAAAGGTATGAGAAAAGAAGAAAGTGCAACAAGCGAAAGTATAACAAACTCTGGGTCAGGGAAGCTGTGTCATCAAGAGGAATGAGGTTTCCAAGAATGCAAGAAAACTGAAGGAGGAAGGAAAAGAATTAAGATGATGGTAAGTTTGTTACCTATGGAGCAGGCATTTGAGAGAGCTTAGCAGACTAGATGGGTAGATCTTGAACGGACTGCTGGGAGTGGGATGAAAGGGAGAACAGGTTAAATAGAATGGGAACTTGGGAGAAAGTGTAGCACAGAAAATAAGGTTTTTAGAGTGATATGTGATTCAGGGGTTACAGAGTGGGGGCTGTGATAGTGTGGCAGTGTGCTAATCACTGAGGAACAAATTCATGTATGTCACCATCATCCCCAACATGCCAGGCAGCAGAGGTAGAACCCTAGCCAACTAGTAATGGAGAGTGAGAAATGAATCTGTACCTTCTCATGATATGGAAGTTCCAGGAAGGGACTCAGCAATCACTGAGTCAGACTTCAGAATCAGGCAAAGGTGTATAGCTAGAAATGAGATCAGGGAAAGGAGGGGAGTCGCAACCAATGTGGACTGGTGATGCCACGGCTGCCCCAGGTTCAGATTCTCCTTTCAAGCTCAAAGTGAAAATGATTGACTCAGAATTATAAAGCTTGTGTCTGAGGTAAGATTTGAATCCAGGTCTTCCTGGGTTCTACATACATAAGCCAGTGTAGCTGGATTGTAGGTATGCAGAGGGGAGCAGCACAGAAAACTGGAAGTCAGAAAGAGCCAGGTTGTAAAAAGCTTTAAAAGCTAAAACAAAGGACTTTCTATTTGTTCCAAAATGTACTAGAGAGCTACTGAAGTTTACTGAGTTGGGGGAAGCTGGGGGATAGGGGAAAGTAGGAGGGGAGAAGAGTGGAGAAAGTGGCATGTCATGATCAGATCGATAGAAAGAAAAGCCTAAATCTTAACTGTTCAATATACCATAGTGAAGCTAATTACTGAAGCAACAGACAAAGATTTCAGGACCTCCACAGTTCAAATTCGGTCTCAGACACTAGCTGTGGGACCCTGAGGAAGTCACTTAACCCTGTTTGTCTCAGTTCCTCATCTGTAAAATGAGCTGGAGAAGGAAATGGCAAACCACTCTAGCTATCTATGCCATGAAAACCCAAATACAGTCACTAAGATTTAGACACAACTGAAACAACTCAACAAGAACAAATGCCATAATATTCCAAAACTCTACATGACTAAAGTATATCAAATTCCAAAGAGGAAAAAATTCCCAGAACTGGTGGCAGAGTATTTGGCTACCTGGCAAAACCTTGCAATTGTCTTCAGATACGAAATGTCTTTTCTAATGGCAGCTGCTGAAATTGGAAACTTGTAAAAGGATTTTCTCTTTTCCTGTAATACGCATTCCAGTAAGAGAGTACTGAATATTCTTTTCTGTTATAACTCTCGGGATTTCACACAACCACAAAATCTCAGATTTAGAAGATACTTCAGAGGTCACTTAGTCCAACCTGTGCTGAAATACTGAACTTGAATTCCACTAAGCCCAGAAATCTTTTCAGACAGACTGCTATCCAGTCAAATTTCCCCAATCTAATATTCTAAAGTTGTCTTTTTTTACTCAAGATTTTACCACCTCTGTTAAATATTATCTTATTAGATATCTAGCCTACTAAGATGTTTTAAGATCCTATTTCATCTGTTATTTATGCCCCCTTAGCTTTGTGCCTCTCCAAATCTGATAAGCATGACACTCTTGCCCTTTGTGTAAATCACTGATCAAAATTTTAACAAAATAGGGCAAAGTATAATCTTTTTAAAAAATTATCATCAAGATGATATTGACCTAATAACGACTATTTCTTTGGTCTATTCATTAAATAAGTTATGAATACACTTAACATTACTACTGACTATCCCACAAATATCCATCTTTTCTGCAAGACAATCATAAGAGATTCAATATCTTTTGATGAAATCAGCCTAGTAATAACCCTGTTCAAGAAGGGAATGAGGTAAGTCTGGCATGCAAAGATCTAACTTTTCTAGATGTTCATGAATCATTCTTCATACCCCTACACTATTTTTCTTTTAATTAAGAGCTCCAACTTTACACAAAGAAGGAAATAACCATCCCTGTTAAAGGAGCCTACTTTAAACCAAGGTCAACTTCATTAGACTACAGTTTTACAAACTGGTCTTTTTTTCCTCTCTTCCACTTCTCTCTCTTTTTTTAAAAATATTTATTTATTTATTTAACTTTTTACATTCGTTTTCACAAAATTTTGGGTTCCAAATTTTCTCCCCTTTTCTCCCCTCCCCCCACCTCAATACACCAAGCAATCTAATTTTCCCTATCTCCAATCTGCCCTCTCTTCTGTCATCCCTCCCTTCTCTTGTCTCCATCTTCTCTTTTCTCCTGTAGGGCCAGATGACTTTCTATTCCTCATTAACTGTATGTCTTCTTTCCTAGTAGCAACAACAATACTAAACAGTTGTTCCTAAAACTTTGAGTTCCAAATTCTCCCCATCCCTCCCTCCCCACCCATTCCCTTTGGGAAGGCAGGCAATTCAATATAGGCCATATCTGTGTAGTTTTCCAAATGACTTCCCTGATAGTCGTGTTGTGTAAGACTAACTGAATTACCCTCCATCCTATCCTGCCCCTCATTGTTTCTCTTCTGTCTTTTGATCCTGTCCCTCCCCAAGTGTTTGTTGACTTCAAATTGCTTCCTCCTCCCTTTGCCCTCCCTTCCATCATCCCCGCCCCTGCTTATCTCCTTCTCCCCCTCTTTCCCATACTGTAAGATAGGTTATCATACAAAAATGAGTGAGCATTTTATTCCTTCCTTTAGTCCAATGTGATGAGGGTAAACTTCTTGTTGTTTTTTTTCTCAGCTCTCCTCTTTTTCCCTCCACTAAAAAGTCTCCTACTTGCCTCTTAAATGACATATAATTACCCCATTCCATTTCACCCTCTTTCCTCCCACTACATTTCTCTCTCACCATTTACCTTAATTTCTTTTAAGATATGGTCCCATCCTATTCAATTCACTCCGTGCCCTCTGTCTCTGTATGTGTGTGCATGTGTATATGTATGTGTGCATGCATGCGTATACGTGTGTGTGTGTGGTCCCACCAACTACCCAGATACTGAAAAGTTTTGAGAGTTACAAATATTGTCTTTCCATGTAGGAATGTAAACAGTTCACTTGTGGTAAGTCCCTTAAGACTGCTCTTTGCTGTTTACTTTTTCATGCTTCTTCTCATTCTTGTGTTTGAAAGTCAAATGTTCTTTTCAGCTCTGGTCTTTTCATCAAGAATGTTTGAAAGTCCTCTGTTTCATTGAAAGACCATATTTTCCCCTGAAGTATTATACTCAGTTTGGCTGGGTAGGTGATTCTTGGTTTGAGTCCTAGTTCCTTTGACTTCTGGAATATCCTATTCCATGCCCTTCGATCCCTTAATGTAGAAGCTGCTAGATCTTGAGTTATCCTGATTTTATTTCCACAATACTGGAATTGTTTCTTTCTAGCTGCTTGTAAGATTTTCTCCTTGAGCTGGGAGTTCTGGAATTTGGCCACAATGTTCCTAGGAGTTTCTCTTTTTTGGATCTCTTTCAGGTGGTGATCGATGGATTCTTTCAATGCTTATTTTGCCCTCTGGTTGTAGAATGTCAGGGCAGTTTTCCTTGATAATTTCATGGAAGATGATGTCTAGGCTCTTTTTTTGATCATGACTTTCAGGTAGTCCCATAATTTTTAAATTGTCTCTCCTGGATCTATTTTCCAGGTCAGTTGTTTTTCCCATATTTCACATTCTCTTCCATTTTTTCATTCTTTTGGTTTTGTTTGGTGATTTCTTGGTTTCTTGTAAAGTCATTAGACTCCATCTGTTCCATTCTAATTTTGAGAGAACTATTCTCTTCAGTGAGCTTTTGAACCTCTTTTTCCATTTGGCTAATTCTGCTTTTGAAAGCATTCTTCTCCTCACTGGCTTTTTGAACCTCTTTTGCCAATTGAGTGAACCTATTTTTCAAGGTGTTATTTTCTTCAGCATTTTTTTGGGTCTCCTTTAGCAAGGTATTGACCCGTTTTTCATACTTTTCTTGCATCTCTCTCATTTCTCTTCCCAGTTTTTCCTCCACCTGTCTAACTTGCTTTTCAAAATCCTTTTCGAGATCTTCCAAGGCCTGAGCCCACCCGACATCACCTGGGATGTCTGGGGTACTGAGGCCCCTCCCTCCACGTCTTTCCCTGATGGCAAGAATATGTCCTTGTCCTCGTCAGATCCGAAAGTTGGGATCATTTGCATCTGTTCGAAAAAACTCTCTACAGTCTTATTTTTCTTCCCTTTTCTAGGCATTTTCCCAGCCAGTTACTTGACTTCTGAGATTCCTGTCCACCCCCGCCTAGATCCGCCCAGCTAGTGCTTGGGGTCTGAGATTCAAATGGGCTTTCCGCGGCAAGCGGCTGCTAATCAATGTGAGCTTTAGTTCTGGTGCTGGGGTGGGGGCAGGGCCACCTCCCAGGCTCAGTTCCCTCAGGAGATTTATGCAGAGACCTTCAGAAATGGAGCGGGTGGAGCAGGGCCGTCTCCCAGGCTCAGCTCCTTCAGGTGGTTTATGCAGAGACTTTCAGTAATGAAGATCCTGCCTGCTGCTAGGGGAGTCCTGCGCCGCCGCAGCCGCGCCACCACTGCCTCCTGCCCCTGCCTCCGCCACTTCCTCCCGAGGGGACCCGAGTCACGGAGACACCCTGCTCCCCTCTCGGTGAGCCCAGGCGTGTCTCTCACTGACCTGTAGAGCCTGTGGACGGAGGGACCTTCCAGGCCGCCGTAGCTTCCGTCCCTGAAGCCTGCTCGGATCAGCTTCTCTGGGGCCAGGGCCAGGGCAACGCTGGGGTGGAGTCCGCTTTCCGGGGCGCGATGGACCCTGGGGACGGATCTCCAGGACTCTCTGGAACGGAAATCTCTTCCACTATGTTTCTGCACCCCCTGCAGTGATCCAGAACTTCTGCGGAACTCTTCTTACATTAAATATATGGGCTGTGGGTTCGGAGCTCGCATATGTGCATCTTTCCACTCCGCCATCTTGACTCCGCCCCTCCCTCTTCCACTTCTTTTTTAATGCAAAAAGTATTTACCTTTGTGCAGTGCTACAAAACTCTCTTATTCTCCACAATCTTTCAAAGTATAACAGAAATGTCAAAAAATATCACATCTGCCACTTCTTATGGGGGATACAGCTCAGCTGTGTCTGGTGACCTGAACTTGTTAAGAACACCGAGGTGTATTCTAATTATGGTCTTGCTTATCTTGAATGTTAATTTTCTACTATTCATTTTCCCCCTATAATTTCCAATTGATATATATTTCTTTTTGGTATATAAAAAAAAGTGCAAAATAAGATTTACAAGTTTCTGCCTTCTTTCCAGTACCAGTTATCATCATGAAACACCAAAAGCAGCATTCTTATCCTTTCATTTAATCCCCTTTATTTTACCATCCCTAAACACAGCTAGCCAATAATAGTACAACACAAGGGACATGGAATTTAGCACTCACCTTCTCTGAAAGGGCTTCTTCAAGAGTAGTCAATGCAGTGTCAGTATTGGTGGTGTCAGCCTGTAGAGATTTGACTCGTTCCTTCAAATTGCTCATCTGTTTCTCCTTATCTCTAAGTTGCTCCTGAAGATTTTCTATCTATAAAAAGGAGGGTCAGAAGGAAAGCCAATTGAAAAGAACAGACACAGTGAAGAACTAATTCAGCTTGCTCACAGCTCTGCCTACAGTTTCCTACAGGTTGCCACAAATATGAAACCTCTATTCTTAATTTAAACCTGCCCCCCCAACCCCAAGAATTTCAAAGCTGCAATACAATTCTTAGCCATGAGGAAGAGAAAATGCAAAGAAAGTGGAAATGAAAACAGGAAGAAAATCAGCCTAAAGAATTCTGTGATGTATGATCACAGTATTTAAACACCTCCAAGATGATAAAAAATGATAAAGGTAATATTCCTACAAAGAAGTAAAGGAAGAAAAATGTTACAGCTATATGAAACAAAAATAGGTAACAGAAAATGTTCTTAGTAAAAAACTTAGATTTATATATTGCTTTTCTTTTGACACCTTCAATATATTATCTCAATTTCTTTGCATGCATTAGTGAGAGTGTATCTCTTCTAAAAGATGAGAAAGCTAAACAGAACATTTGAGGAACTTCCCCAAGGTGAGAGGCAAGCCAGTGACAGATTGTAAATGGAAAACTTTCCAAAGCTTTTTCATTCAGGCTAATGAGATTCAAGTAAATAGCTAGGAAAGGCTGGGAACACAAGCAGAAGAAGTTATTTGCACAAATTAACAGACACTCATAAAAAAGTTAAATAACAGTTGGGGTCTTCACAAATACATTGGTTTTGATGTCCTACAACAATATATGTATGGGTTTCAGACAAAACATAAAAGATTAATTGGCTAAAATATTAATCTAAGTTTAGACAAACTACAAAAGAATTCATAAATTATATGATGCATCTGACTAATATATGGAAAATATCAAAGGACATCAATTAATCAAATTCAATCAATTCAATCAAAACTCTTTTACTTCTTTTTTAAACCACAGTAGAAAATATCACCTCATATAAGTAAGAGCCAAAGGACATTGAGGCTTAAGAGTGATAAGGTAACTCTTCTTGACTTGCCATGTCTTCTAGAAACACTGGACACAAAGTACGCAAGAAGCCCCGAACATATCAAGAATGAAGGCCCCCCTGAGCTGCCATGATTTGTTATTTCTACCAACAGCTGGACTCCCTGTGTCTTCTTGGGAGTTGAACTAACTGCAAACATGGGCGCCATTCAGTCTTCACGAGGCTGAGAAATGGTTTATTACAGCTGAAACCCTTGCAGATAAGCAGATCATCCCATTCTCAAAGTCCGGCGCTTCCCAAGGGGAAGCTGCTGCTTTTGTCATCTTACTTACTCATGTTTCCTCCTCCCTTCCCTTTGTCTTTCTCCTCTCCTTCAGGAGGGAATTCTTTCCCCACCTCTACTGTTCTTTTCCCCTTGCCATACCATTCCATTTAGAAGGTGCTTACTGTTCACTCCTGCCTTCATGGTGGGCAAGCTCATAAATATGTAAGCTTCTGTTTTCATTCTAAACTCTTTGGTATAAGGAGTTCCCACATGAATGTGCCTTTCTTTTTTAACAAATCAGGTTATTATATATCCCATGGAGCTGTAATTTCTATTTGACAGTTTAATTGGTGTCAAAAGTGAGATTCAGACCAGATGAAATGGCCCAGGCTATCCAGGGGGTCCATGCAAGGGGCTAAGGTACCAGCAGAAGACCTTTGTGCCCCTCTCACCCCCAGCCCTTGGCTCCGTGAGCAACAGTTGTCTGCTCCAATCTCAGACTTCTGTTTCCTTGAGTTGAGTCCCCTATTACTAAGAGGAGGACAGAATCCACTTTTGAGAGAGCTCTCAAGTAAATCATTTTGTTTTTTTAAGGGTATCCCAGTCAAAGTGGATCTAGAAGTGCAAATCAATCAAGGGACAATCCAGCACTAAGCACAGTACCTGGTTTATATGGTAGGTGCTATATAAATGTTGGCTATTATCATTATTGTTCTTGTTAGCACTATGGCTATTGCTGTATATAACATGTCTATTAATTTTGCAAATAATAGAAAGATAAAAGAGTGACAGCTAATAGGGATAATATAATCAAAATTTTTTTTAAAAAACTAACAGATTACACACCTGGATCAAATCAAGTAAGATAAAATTTAATAAACAAAAATGCAAACCCTTTTACTAGAGTTCAAAAATCAATTTCCCAAACTCAAAATGGGAGTCATAGCTAAAGATAAGTTCATGTAAATAAGACCTGGAGGTAATAATGAATTACAAACTTCATAGGAATGAAAAATGCAATATGACTGTGAAAATTTTTTTTATTAATTTAGTATGCATTAAGAAAAGAATGAGGAACAGAACTAGGAAAGAAATAATCCCACTAAACTCCATCCTGGGAAGAGTACATGTGGAATAATACTGTGCTCAACTGTGGAAATTGTGAGAGATAGCAATGAGAGATGGCACAGAAGTTGTTATTAGTTGATGGAGTCATTGAGAATAAGTCAGATAATAAGAAGGTTAGCAAATTATATACAGGTGAACTCAACCAATCAGGAGACAGACAGTAGCCTTCAGAAAACCACAGAATCAGGATGGGGTAGATATGGCCTGAGCTGGTTCAGAAATATGACTAGGAATAACTGGGAGTAGGTTTTTCTTCTTTGCACTTGCTTAACAAACTTAACTTCTCCAGGGGTAGAAAAGGCACAAAATTAGGCACATTTCATATGTTAGAGAAGGGAGGGGAAACATATGAAGGAGGTATGTAATGGGTGTATAAAGAAAGTGGTGACTTAAAGGGGAACAGACTAATCCATCCCCTGATGGGAGGATTTGTTTTGAATTAACTGCAAGCTCATCTTGCTTCTGTACTCAGTGCTCCCTCCTCCTGAAAAGACAGTGGGGGCCTGCTTTGGCCAAAGTGTTCAATTCCTCTGAACTCTGCTGCAATAAATTTTCCTTGATATCTTATTAGTGTCAAGCGTGTCTCTAACAGAAATCTTTTTTTAAAAAAAACACACATGAACATGTCCAGGATTCAAAATGGCAATGAGCAATAAACTGTTCTCACTCTCCCTTTCTGACCTCTAAAAACAACTATAAAATGGTTCCCTAGGAAAAATTCCGGAACAATAGAGACAGCTGAAAAACAGGGAGACAGGTCTTTTAGCCTGGTAAACTAAGAAAATAGCCAAGAAAGCTCCATTTCACTCAAGTGAAAAAGGGAATGCAATCCACGAAAGGAGGTGTCCCAGCAACCCAGCAGCACACTCAACCTCAGCAAACCAGAGGGAGATTCTGAGCCACAAGGTGGTGCAGCAGGCAAATGCTAACACTATAACTTTCCAGAAAACCATCATGTGTTTGTACCAGCACATTCCTGGGCAGGGAGGCTTCTTTGAAGGTCCAGACCTCCATATGCTTCAATGGAGTACAAGGGAAATGCAGAAAAACCCCACCTAGCATCAGCACATGCCAGACACCACCAGTAGGACCGCAACTCAGCAGCACCTTAGGCACCAGGACACAAAGCCAGTGACCAAGCCCCTGGTCCCCAGCACAAGAACTTTGGGATAGTGCCTCCTGTGCTCCAGCAGGAGAGCTCAACTTTAAAAGCCAGGAAATAGGCAAACAAAATGAGCAAAAATTAGAAAATAACACTGACCATAGAAAATTACGGGGACAGAGAAGATCAAAACACAAACTCACACAAAGATAATATTGTCAACATGCCTAGATCTGAAACCTCAAAGGGAAATATGAATTGGTCCAAGAACAAAAAGCCTTCTTGGAAAAGCTCAAGAAGGATTTTAAAAGTCAATTAAGAGTGGCGGAAGAAAACTGGGAAAAAGAAATGAGAGATATGCAAAAGAGAATCAACAGCTTAAAAAAGGAAGGACAAAAAATGACTGAAGGAAATAACCTCTTAAAAAATACAACTGGCCAGAGGAAAAGGAAGTACTAAAATGCACCATGGAGAGGACCTCCTTAAAAAGCAGAATTGGCAAAATGGAAAAGAAGGTACAAAAGCTGAGGTCACTTCACTGCTCTGGCCTTCAATTCCCTTGACTAGAAAATGAAGAGGTTGACTCTAAATTCTGCAATCCATTTACAAATGTAACTTCATTAAGTTCAATTAACCTTACGAATTAAAAAGAAAAAGAAAAAAACAAAACAAAAAGTGCTACAAGTTTTTTGTAAGTGCTTTATAAACCCCATAAATATCATGCTTCCCATTCTAGCAAAGGACAAATTGATGCATAGAATAAACAAGTTATTTATTTATTTGTATACAAAATTCCACACAGCAAGATAGAATATAAAGGGGAGAGGAAGGGGACAGAAAGTTCTTGTCTTTTAATCTGGCAATATAACAGGGACTAACAAATAGGAATACATAAAAATAGTTCTTTCAAATTCTATATACATTTCTCTGGCTAAAGTAAGCTAAACCTGAGACTCTAATAAATAGAAAATAAGGGACCATGGAACAAGACCTGAATAGGAATACTGGAATTTAAAGGCAATCCTAGAAAGCACTGTCAACTGCATTGTCAACAACATCACCATATCTTCAATCAAACAGTAAACAGTATGATCTTAAAATGCATTTCTGAATGTAGCTCAGATTCAAAAGCTCAATTATATTTTCCAGAACGGTGACTTGTTAAAATGACAAAAAAATTATTTTAATGCAAAACTAATTTAAATCTAAGAGGAAAACACTAGAAAGGAGGGCCATGGTACTAATTCCACTGTAAGACAAACCAGGCCATCTGCTTTTGTTCTTTTTTATTCTCTGTCCATCAAATTAAGGCAATACATTTACTTTAAGGGGTATTTAGGCCCAATGGACCCAAGTAATTTCTATTATATCACACACAGACAGACAGACACACACACACCCCTTTTTACATGTCCAAAAGGTTTTATCTAATCAGTTTCCCCAAATAACATACTTTTGTCAAGCAAATGAGCATTCTTATGTTTAAATTATTTTCCTATTAGCTGGATTCCAGTGGCAGATAAGATAAATTTTAGTTGATTTCCGAATACCAAAGTTTCTAATGACTTTATAATGTTTTCTGTTCTGAACACCTCTCCTCAAATGAGCATATCTTTATACCAATAAAAAAACAAAAGAAGGCTAGATAGGAGATTTTGAATCTCTACTCCATACATTTTTTTAAATACACATTTGTTGCAAAGCTGTCCTTTTTTGTATGTGACTCCTTTACAATTTCCTTTATTCTTTTCTATGCAGCTTTTTAAAGTTTCAATGGCTCTTTTTTGCATTACTATTGTTAGTGTCCTCCCCAAAAACCCATCTTTATAAAAAAAAAGTACAAATAAAAGCAATAAAGCAAAAAATAAAATAAAATAAATCCACACTGTGGCATATCCAGAAATGTCATTCTGCACCCCGATCAGGAGGTATGTAGCACGGTTCATCGTTAAGTCCTTTGGTTGTGATTGCTTTGATGTACATTCCTAAGCCTTTGGGGATAAAACCTCTGTGCTCAGGGCCTTGATACATAGCCTTGCAAGCTTCCAAGCATCTCTGACCTAGCGAGGGGGTTTTATTCTTGTCTGTTTGACCACAGGTACCGGTTATTGTGACAGCTTCCCTTTGTTTTTTTGTTGTTGCTGTTTTAACTACAGTTGTTGCAAAGATGGTTGCATATCCTCTGTCAGATGAAGGACTATGAAGAATTCCTTTTCCATACTACAGTCAGATATGGTCTGATCATCTTCTGACTGCTTTCGAGCAAATATCAATCTCTGCTAGTCTGGGGGGATGCTTTCTTTTGTCTTGGATCTTTGTCCTGATATTCTCAGCGACATCACTTGGCTTCACTTCAAGGGTAATGGTCTTGTCAGTCAAAGTCTTCACAAAGATCCACACTGTCAAGCAGTGGGAAGGCAGAGCACTCACTGAATAATCGAGTCAATTCTTATCCCCAGCTGATCTAACCTTGTAGGTTTTCTTTCCTACTTCCTCTGGTCACTCTTTTTGGGTAATTTTGGGAATCAAACAAGTCATTTATTATATTCTCTCACTGGATTGCTTGATGATCATTTGGTCTAGTGAGATTTTTAGGTTTTTAGTGAAATTAAGAAGTAGGGGCTGAGTTACCTGCATTCATTCAGACAGGTTCAAAGTCTCATGACATAGCTTCCATGAATTACTTTTGTTTTTCACTCACAAAATCACAACTATAATTAAAGCCCTTATAATCTTTTCAAAAAATTATTCTTACAGCCTCGTAACTGTTTTGCCTGCGTTAAGTCTATTCTCTTTCCAAATCATCATTAATACTTTCAAAGACACTGGTGTGGCCACATCACTATCCTGGCTCTTGGCTGCCTGTAGAACATAGTATAGAAGCTAGGGCCATAAGGTTATCCACAACATGGATCAAACCTAGGTTTCTAGATTTAACTCACGCATGCCTTTTCATGTACTCTACATTTTCAAACAAACAAATATAGCTGATGTACTAGATATTCCTTCTCCTACTTCCATATATTTGCATAACCTATCTCTAAAAGACAGTCCATATTGATCTTTATTTCTCAGCCTCTTCAAGCCATTATCTTACTTGCTCTATGAAGTCTTTCCTAATTTTAGACTTCCCGACTTAGATCTGAAAAAGAAATATATAGACTGGAATTTGTCAGGTATCAGTGGATGAATAAAGGACCTTGACACTGTCCTATTAAAAGAAATTCAAGAATGCAAAATCACAGAATAAAATGAAGCTGATGAGGGAAACTAAGGACAATAAAATTACTGTTTTAATACTACAGAGAGAAATCACAGAATTTGAGAGCTCAAGGGGACTGTGGTGATTATCTAGTGCAACCTATACATGAAAGGAATGCTGAAGATAATATAACTGATAAAAAAAAACATGCTTAAAAACCTCCACAAAAGGGAGGGTTTCCAATCTCCTGAGGCAGTCCTTTCTACTTTCAGACAGCTATCATTGCTGAGAGTTTTCCCTAACTTCAAGTATGAATTCATCCATTTGCCATACAAAAACGTCTAATTTCTTCTCCAATGACAGTCCTTAAAACATCTGAAGACAGCTATCAAGTTTCCCATGAGTCCTCTCTTCCCCAGCATAAATGTCTAATTCCTTCAACTAATCCTCTCATATCATGGATTCATTACCCTAGCTTCTCTGCTTTGAATCACCTCTAGTTTATTAATATCCTTCTTAAACAGCAACATTAAGAACGGAATATCTGGTAAGCTGGGGGGAAGGGAAGAGCCAGAGTAAAATGGAACTATAACCTGGGTATTTTTGTAAGCTATACCCATTAATGCAACTCAAACTGAACTTTTTTGGGGGTCACAACATCACAGTGTTGACCCCATATCTTTTTTTCAGAATAACTGCTGTCCATCTTATGCTTACATCCCCTTCTTACTCTTGTGAAATTGTTACTTTACAACCAACTGCAAGATTCCTAATGAATTTAATCTATATTGATTCAGCCCAGTGTTTCTACATTTGCTTTTTGTTTTCTCAATCTACATATAGCTATTTCTCCCAGCTTCCTATCCAATGCATATTTAATGAAAAGCATCGAAGATAGGATTGGATCTTATCCTTAGCACAGATGTGACTATGATGAATGATAGCAGAGCTAATTAAATCTTACTTGCTTCTGTTTTCTTGGCCAAAAGGATTCATCTTTGCACAGACAAAAGAAAAAGGGATGATAGTGAATTGACAACCAAGATAAGGAAAATTGTAAAATTACGTAGCAAGGTTGCACTGATAAATTCAAGTGAACAGGTTCAGAAGAAATTTGTTCTTGGAGAGTGAAATGGTTGGATCAGAATAAGTAAAATTTCATTATAGCTAACAGATAACATATTTTGCTCCAGTTCCTCAATTACATTCTGGAATTTTTCAAATGTGTTTCTTTTAAACCACAACTTGTTGGGTTCGTGTGATAATCTATAATTATCTTTTACCTTTTTATGGGTAAGTTTTCTAGATTTTTTCAGCTTTGCTAATTTCTTCTTTAACTTTCAGAATTTTTAACTTTCTTAGGATATCCTGATTTAGGTTTTCTAGTTTGCATTTTAGTTTCTTTTGTTGATAAAAGTGGTTACAGAAGACATATTTTCTTCCATAGACTGTACATAGGCTATACTTCAAAATATGTGCCACACTGCTATCATTTTCTATGATGAAATTATCATTTCTATGATTCATTCTTTGAACCACCAATGCCTAAGTATTAAGAGCACTCAATTAACTTTGAATCTTTTTTTCAAAAGGCTCTATATTAAATAAAAACTTTGAGGCATTATGATCAGCCAACTAGCATTTATTAAGCATCTACTGTTTGCTAGACACCATACTAAATATGGAGGGTACAAAGAAATGCACAAAAACCAATCAGTTCTTGCTCTCAATGAGCTCACTGTTTAATGAAGGAGACAACATATAAATGGGATATACAAACAAAACATATATAGGATAAATTGGTGGTGGTCTCCAGGAAAAGCACCAAGATTCAGGAAGACTGGGAAAAGCTTTTTTACAGAAAGTGGTGCTTTATCAAGAACTCAAAGAAAACTAGTAAAGCTGGGAGGTAGAGATAATGGACAGCTACTGAAAATATTCTAAGTTGGAAAATAAAGAGAGTCTTATGCCAGGAACATCAAAAGGATGTTCACAGGGTATTTAGAGGGGACTAAAGTGAAAGAAAATGGGAAAGGTAGGATGGGGACAAATTATAAAAGAATTTGAAAGACAAACAGAGGCTGCTACTGGAGTTTAAGGAAGGGAGGGGCAGGGGAATGACAAGGTCAGACCTGTGTTTTAGGAAGATAAATGTGACACTGAGTGGAAGACAGAGAAGGGAGAGACTTCAGGTGAGGAGACCAACAAGAAGGCAATAGCAATAATCCAGGTATGAGCTGATGAAGACCCACAGCAATGTGGTTACCACAGTAAATAAAGGATGTGTTTCCTATTTGTGATGATTTTTTTTTTGTCCACCAATACAAGGTTAGTCAATTTTTATAAAGAATCCAATCACAACTAAGGTATGTGTATACCTTTTTAAGTTATCATTCCGCAATTGCCAAAGATATATCAAAGTTAGTTTTTCCAAAATTCTATTCAGGTCCTCAATTTCTGTTTATTTTTTATCAGCCTTATCTAAGTTGAAAAATGCATGCTAAAATTCCTATCTATTATAGTTTTACTATCTACTTCTCACAATAAATTGCTAATGTTTTCCTTTAATTATTTAGATGATATGCCATTCAGTGAATAAGAATATTATACCCTCACTTGTGGGTGCTCTTCCCAAAAGAATGTAAATTTGATCACTGATACCTTGGAGTTTAAGGGCTAGATTTTTTTCTTAAGTACCTTGCCTTAAAAACAAATCATTCTGGCTCTCATTGATTGGCCAACAATAGGTCCCAGGCCAACCCCCACTCCACCAACCCATTCATGGGCCACCCCACCACAAAGAAAACTTTTTCAAACAAATCTAGAAAACACACCAAACCAAACACTGATGAGAGAAACCCAATCAAAAAAAAATAGTTTTTTTTTTTCCCAGTGCTGGTGAAAACAGAAAGACAGAGGCATGTACAGTCACTAGCAGTGGAGTTGGGTCAGGAATGCTCCACAGAGAGCACTCTAACTCAGTAAGAAACTGCTTCAGAGCAAGAATAGGTCCCAGATGATTATAGAAGCACCCCCAGATCTACATCAGGGCACTGTGATTGGAATACATGTCAACTAACAGTTCTGTTCCTCACCACCTAGTTCTAGATCAAAAATCACAGCGAACAGACGAGATAAACTTCAAAGCTCCCAAGTAAAGAAGAAAATAGTACAAGCAACTGGAAAAAAACACGCCGAATACTGTGAAGCAATACTCAAAATAACAAGATTTGGCAGCTTCTATGTTAAAAGACCAAAGAACACTGAACATGATATTCTTGAGAACAAAGGAACAAGGTTTGCAACCAAGAATAACTTACCCAGCAAAGCTGAATGGAAAAGAAAAATAGATATTTAGTGAATTAAAAGACATTTAGGTATTTGTGAGGAAAAGACCAGAACTGAACAGAAAATCTGAGATGTGAATAGAAGAATTGTCACAGTCGGAGCAGGGCGGGGAAGGACAGGTAGTGCTAGAACCTTATTATCATCAGAATGGGGTTAAAGAGGAATAATAAATATAAGGGAGTATAGTCTTCTTACAAATAAATAGGAAGGAAAAAAGGAGAGAGACTCTTAGAAGGGTGTGCAGACCAAGAAATAGGAAGTTAAGAGGACAAGACAAGGAGGGACCCTTAAAAAATAGGTAGGTTAAGGAATAGGAAGGAAAGAGGAGAGAATAAGGGATATATTCTTAGAAAGGGTGCAGGTTATGGAGGCATTAGTTAGAAATAAAATAAACTGAAGAAGAATGGCATAAAAAGAGAGGGAGAGAATGATAAACAGTGAGGAAAAACAGCGTGGAGGAAAATACACAACTAATAATTATAACTCTGAATATGAATAAGATGAACTCACTCATAAAATGGACTGGAGTAAAAACCAGAAATTGACAATATGTTGATAAAGAAACTCATTCTAAAATGAGAAATACAGCAGAATAAAAATAAAGGAGTGGAGTAGAATTTATTATGCTTCAGCTAACCCAAAAAAAGCAGGGGAAGTCATCATGATCTCAGACAAACTTAAAGCTAAAATAGATTTAATTAAAAGATAAAACAGGGAAGCTACATTATGAGAAAAGGTACCATAGACAACGAAGTAATATCAATATGAAACCCATATGCACCAAATGCTATAGAGAAAGCAGAATTATAATAGTGAGACTTCAAACTTTCCCTCTCAGACCAAGATAAACCTAACCAAAAATTAAGTAAGAAAAAAGTCAAGGAAATGAACAGACTCTTAGAGAAGCTAGATATGATAAATAGCTGGAAAGAACTAATGGGAATAGAAAGTAATACACCTTTTTCCCAGAGGTACATGTTACCTTTAAAAAAACTGACCATATAGTAGGGCACAAAATCTTTCAAATGCAGAAAAGCAGAATTATTAAATGAATCCTTTTCAAATCATGCTATAAAAATGATATTTATTAAGGGACCATGGAAATGCAGATAAAAAATTAGATATTAATGAGTCAGTTAAAGAACAAGTTACAGAAACAATACAAAATTTTATTACAGAGAAAGAGAATAATTAGACAACATACCAAAACCTACAGGATGCAGCGAAAGTAGTAATCGGAGGAAACTTTATATCTCAAAATGCTTCCATCAATAAAATATAGAAAGAGCAATCTGATGAATCAGGTATGCAATTAAAAAAAAAACTAGAGAAAGAACGAATTAAAAATCCCTGATTAAATGTCAAATTAGAAATCCTAAAAATTAAAGGTGAGAGTTATAAAACTAAATGTAAGAAAATCACTGAATTAATAAATAAATCTTGGAGTTAGTTATATGAAAAAAACAATAAAATAGATAAACCATTGGTTAATATAATTTTTAAGGAGAGAAAAGAAAACCAGAGCACTATTATCAAAAATGAAAACAGTGAACATACCATTAATGAAGATGAAATCAAAGCAATTATTAGGTGCCCAATTGTATGCCAATAAATTTAGCAACTTAAGTGAAATGAAATGTTTAAAAAAACATAAGCTGCCCATAACAATAGAAGAAATAGAATATCCAAATAAGACCTTTACAGAAAAAGAAATTTAAGAAAAAAGCATCAGAACTAGATGGATTTATAAGTGAATTTTACCAAACATTAAATGATGAAGTAATTTCAATTTTAAATAAATTATATGGAATATTAGGCAAAGAAGGAGTCCTAACAAATTCCTTTTGTGAAACAAATATGGCACTGATACCTAAACGAAGGACAAAAACAGAGAAAGAAAATTATAGACTAATTTCATTAATGAATAATAAATAAAATACTAGCTAAGGGACTACAACAACGTATCACAAAGATTATACCTTGCAACCAAGTAGGATTTAGACAAAGAATGCAGGATAGTTTAATATAAGGAAAACTATTAACATAACTGATTATAGCAGTAACAAAAGTAAAAATCATAGATTATATCAATAGATATGCAAAAAAATCTTGACAAAATACAAAACTCATTCCTATTAAAAAACATAGGTATAATAAATTAATATTAATATTACTTAAATTAAAATAATAAAAAGTATCTACCTAAAACTATCAGCAAGAATTATTTGTAATGAGAATGAGCTAAAAGTTTTGCCAACAAGATTTGAAATGAAACAAGGATGCGCATCATCATCAATATTATTCAATATTGTATTAGAAATGCAAGCAATAGCAATAAGAGAAGAAAAAAAGTTAAAGGAATCAGAATGGGCAAGGAGCTAATAAAAACTATTTCTTTTTGCAGATGATATCATGACAGAATTTCAACTAAAAAGCTAGGTGAAACAATAATTTTAGCAAAGTGGCAGGATATAAAATACACACACACACACACACATATGACCAACAATATCCTGCAAGAAGGAATAGTAAGAGATATCCCATTTAAAAGAACTACAGACAGCATAAAATATCTTGGAGTATGCCTGTCAAGACAAACCCTGAAACTATATGAACATAATTACTAAACAATTTTTATAAAATAAAAATCAGATTTAAATAACTGAAGAAATAATTGATTATTCATGGGTGGGCAGAACCAACATAATAAAAATGACACTACTACCCAAATTAATCTACTTATCCAATGACATCTCATTAAATTATGAAAAAATTTATTTTACTGCGCTAGAAAAAAAATAAAAAAATTCATTTGGAAGAATAAAACATCAAGAATATAAAAAAAAAAATCAAAAAAATGTAAGGAAAGGAAGTTAAGTAGTGCCAGATCTTAAACTGCATTATAAAGTGGTAAATATCAAAACTATCTAAGCTAATAGAAGATGGATCGATGGAACAGAGTAGACACATAATACACAAATGATTATAATAACCCTGTGTTTTGACAAATGCGAAGATTTACACCTGTGAGATAAGAATGTATTATTTGGTGAAAATTGCTGGGAAAACTGTAAAGCAGTCTGCCAGAAACTGGGCACAGACCACTATCTACACCCTTTACGAAGATAAGGTCAAAAAGACTACATGACCTAAATATAAAGAAGATATCATAAGTAAATCAGAAGAATATGAAACATACTATTTTATTAGACTTATGGATAGGAGAACATTTTACAAAAAAAAACAAGAAATGGAGGACATTGTGAGATATAAAATGGATAATTATGACTGCCTTAAATTAAAAGGCTTTTGCACAAATGAAACCAATGTAGCCAAAATTAGAAGGAAAGTAGAAATCTGGGGAAAAAATTTTACAAAGGTTTCACATCTCAAATATATAGACCAATTTTGTCAAATTTATAGAAATGTGAGTCATTTCCCAATCAATAAATAGTCAAAGGATATAAACAAGCAGTTGTTCAATGAGGAAAACAAATTCATACAAAAAAATGCTTTAAATCATTACTGATTGGAGAAATGCAAATTGAAACAACTTTGAGGTCTCAGCTCATACCTATCAGACTAGCTGAAATGATAGATGCACTTCAATTCAATCTGTATCAAATGGTGGCCTTCCCTAGTGCAGGTTACAGAGGGAAGGAGGGAGACAGTTCAGAATTCAAAATGGAGGGGTGGAGTCAAGATGGCGGAGTAGAAAGACTCACATATGCGAGCTCTGAACCCACAGCCCATGGATTTAATGGAAGAAGAGCTCCCCACAAGTTCTGGATCACTGCAGGGTGTGCAGAAACACAGTGGAAGAGATTTCCATTCCAGAGAGTCCCGGAGAGCCGTCCCCAGGGTCCGTCGCGCCCCGGAAAGCGGAGTCCACCACAGAGCTGCTCTGGCCACGTGGTGGAGAGGAGCAGATCCGAGTAGGCTTCAGGGACAGAACCTCCAGCGGCTGGGAAGGTCCCTCCGCCCACAGACACTACAGGTCAGTGAGAGACACGTCTGGGCTGGCCGAGAGGGGAGCGGGGTGTCTCCGTGGCTCGGGCCCCCTCGGGAGGAAGCGGCAGAGGCAGAGGCAGCAGCGGCGGCTCACAGGACTCCCCGAGCAGGCAGGCAGGATCTTCATTACTGAAAGTCTCTGCATAAACCACCTGAAGGAGCTGAGCCTGGGAGACAGTCCTGCCCCACCCGCTCCGTTACTGAAGGTCTCCGCATAAAGACCCTCAGGGAACTGAGCCTGGGAGGTGGCCCTGCCCCCACCCCAGCACCAGAACTAAAGCTCACACTGAATGGCAGC
Source organism: Bettongia penicillata ogilbyi (assembly GCA_023548195.1). NCBI lineage: Eukaryota > Metazoa > Chordata > Mammalia > Diprotodontia > Potoroidae > Bettongia > Bettongia penicillata. The sequence goes on from JAJHZJ010000732.1 coordinate 2,475,561, forward strand.
CACACCTGCTGAGGAAAGCTCATTTGAATCTCAGACCCCAAGCACTAGCTGGGCGGATCTAGGCGGGGGTGGACAGGAATCTCAGAAGTCAAGTAACTGGCTGGGAAAAAGCCCAGAAAAGGGGAAAAAAATAAGACTATAGAGAGCTTTTTTGAGCAGATGCAAATGATCCCGACTTTCGGATCTGACGAGGACGAGGACATATTCTTGCCATCAGGGAAAGACGTGGAGGGAGGGGCCTCAGTACCCCAGACATCCCAGGGGGATGTTGGGTGGGCTCAGGCCTTGGAAGAGCTCAAAAAGGATTTTGAAAAGCAAGTTAGACAGGTGGAGGAAAAACTGGGAAGAGAAATGAGAGAGATACAAGAAAAGTATGAAAAACGGGTCAATACCTTGCTAAAGGAGACCCAAAAAAATGCTGAAGAAAATAACACCTTGAAAAATAGGTTCACTCAATTGGCAAAAGAGGTTCAAAAAGTCAATGAGGAGAAGAATGCTTTCAAAAGCACAATTAGCCAAATGGAAAAAGAGGTTCAAAGCTCACTGAAGATAATAGTTCTCTCAAAATTAGAATGGAACAGATGGAGGCTAATGACTTTACGAGAAACCAAGAAATCACCAAACAAAACCAAAAGAATGAAAAAAATGGAAGAGAATGTGAAATATCTCATAGGAAAAACAACTGACCTGGAAAATAGATCCAGGAGAGACAATTTAAAAATTATGGGACTACCTGAAAGTCATGATCAAAACAAGAGCCTAGACATCATCTTCCATGAAATTATCAAGGAAAACTGCCCTGACATTCTATAACCAGAGGGCAAAATAAGTATTGAAAGAATCCATCGATCACTACCTGAAAGAGATCCAAAAAGAGAAACTCCTAGGAACATTGTGGCCAAATTCCAGAACTCCCAGCTCAAGGAGAAAATCTTACAAGCAGCTAGAAAGAAACAATTCCAGTATTGTGGAAATAAAATCAGGATAACTCAAGATCTAGCAGCTTCTACATTAAGGGATCGAAGGGCATGGAATAGGATATTCCAGAAGTCAAAGGAACTAGGACTCAAACCAAGAATCACCTACCCAGCAAAACTGAGTATAATACTTCAGGGGAAAATATGGTCTTTCAATGAAACAGAGGACTTTCAAACATTCTTGATGAAAAGACCAGAGCTGAAAAGAACATTTGACTTTCAAACACAAGAATGAGAAGAAGCATGAAAAAGTAAACAGCAAAGAGCAGTCTTAAGGGACTTACCATAAGTGAACTGTTTACATTCCTACATGGAAAGACAATATTTGTAACTCTCAAAACTTTTCAGTATCTGGATAGTTGGTGGGACCACACACACACATAGACACACACACACACACACACACATACATGCACGCACATACAGAGACAGAGAGCACAGAGTGAATTGAATAGGATGGGACCTTATCTTAAAAGTAATTAAGGGAAATGGAGAGAGAAAGGTAGGGGGAGGAAAGAGGGTGAAATGGAATGGGGTAAATTATATGTCATTTAAGAGGCAAGCAGGAGACTTTTTAGTGGAGGGAATAAGAGGAGAGCTGAGAAAAAAAAACAAGAAGTTTACCCTCATCACATTTGACTAAAGGAAGGAATAAAATGCACACTCATTGTGGTATGAAAACCCATCTTACAGTACAGGAAAGTGGGGGAGAAGGAGATAAGCAAGGGAGGGATAATGGAAGGGAGGGCAATGGGAGGAGGGAGCAATTTGAAGTCAACAAACACTTGGGGAGGGACAGGATCAAAAGACAGAAGAGAAACAATGAGGGGCAGGATAGGATGGAGGGTAATTCAGTTAGTCTTACACAACACGACTATCAGCGAAGTCATTTGCAAAACTACACAGACAGGGCCTATATTGAATTGCCTGCCTTCCCAAAGCGAATGGGTAGGGAGGAAGGGATGGGGAGAATTTGGAGCTCAAAGTTTTAGGAACAACTGTTTAGTATTGTTGTTGCTACTAGGAAAGAAGACATACAGTTATGAGGAATAGAAAGTCATCTGGCCCTACAGGACAAAAGGGAAGATGGGGACAAGAGAAGGGAGGGAAGACAGAAGAGAGGGCAGATTGGAGATAGGGAAAATTAGATTTCTCGGTGTATTGGGGTGGGGAGGGGGGAGAAAAGGGGAGAAAATTTGGAACCCAAAATTTTGTGAAAATGAATGCAAAAAGTTAAATAAATAAATAAGCAAATGAATAAATAAATAAATAAGTGATTCAGGGTGTGACCGAAATAAAAAATTAATTAATTTAATTTGGAAAAAGAAAAATAAACAAAATAAACTGCACTGCAAGGAAGTTCAGTGGTCAATTTCAACAACTGTTCGAAATTTTAAACCAATGGCCTAAATCACTTGGGGCAGGTAGGTGGTACAGTAGGTAAGAGCACCAGACCTGGAATCAGGAAAACCTCAGTTCACATTCGACCTTTATAGACCCATATTAGCTGTGTGACGTGGGAAAGTCACTTAACCTTGTTTCTCTCAGTTTCATCATCTATAAAATGAGCTAGAGAAGGAAATGGCGAACCATTTCAGTATCTTTTGCCAAGAAAAGCCCAAAAGAAGTCACAAAGAGTTGGATATGGCTGAAAACAACTAAACAACAACCAAGACCTAAATCACCTCTCATTTATTTCATCAATCATCTCTAACATCGGAATGACTCTAATTATCCATCAGCCACCTGAAGTATTGTGGTTTTTAGATATATGAATCAAATAATAAACAATCAATAAATATTTATTGAGCATCTACTATGTGCCAGACGCTGTGTTAATCACTGGTGATTCAGCAGAGAAGCAAAAGGCAGTCCATAATGATCTCAAGGAACCTATGATCTACTAGGGGAAGCAACATGATAACACTCATACACAAAGCAAATTATACAGAGGATAAATAGGAAATGATTAACAGAAAGAAGGCACTGGAATTGAGGGGTTAAAAAAGGCTTTCTCCAAAAAACAGGATTATAGTTGAGTCTTAAAGGAAGCCAGGGAAGTCAGTAGGCAGAGATGAGAAGAGAGCATTCTGAGCAAGAGGAACAGTTAAGAGAAAATGGCCAGAGATGAAAGACTAGAGATTATAAATGTCTTGTTCATGCAACAGACAGGAGTCTGTTCTACTGGATCAGACTATGTAGCAGAGATTAAGGTACAAGAAGAATGGGAAAGTAAGGGGGGGTGGTGGTATAAGGTTATGAAGAGGTTTGAATGCCAAACAAATTACTGGGAGCCACAGGGAGCCACTGGAATTTATTGAGCAGGGGAGTGATATTGCTGGACCTCACTTTAGGAAAATCACTTTAGTGAATGAAGAGAGGATGGATTGGAGTGGGAAAGACACTTGAGGTAGCAGACCCACCAGCAGACTATTACAATTACATAACTGTATGTAGGCATGAGGCAATGAGGGCCTGCACCAACATAGTGGCAATGTCAGGGGAGGAAAGGGGGCATATTTGAGAGATGAAGAGGTGAAACCAACAGGCCTTGGTAACAGCTTGGATATGAGAAGGTGAGACATAATGAGGAACTGAAGACAACTCCTAGGTTATGAGCATGAGAGACCAGAAGGATGGTGTTATCATCAACAACAATAAGGAAGATAGGGAAGGGAAGGGTTTAGGGGAAAAGATAATGAGTTTGATATTAGATACAGGGATTTTAAAGTATCTACCAGATATCCAATTTAAGACGTCTGAAAGGCAACTGAAGATGTGAGGATGGAGGTCAACAGAAAAGTTGGGGCAGGACAGGTAGACTTGACAATCATCAATATATTCCCCAATTGATAAATGGTTAAAGTGTATGAACAGGCAGTCTTCACAGGAATAAATTAAAGCAATTAATGGACATGAAAAAATGGTCTAAATCACTAATAACTACGGAAATGTGAAATAAAGAGCTCTGAGGTATCAGTTCACACCTATCAAATTGACTAAGATGACAGAAAAGAAAATGACAAATACTTGAGGAGATAGGAGAAAATAGGCACCTAAATGTACCATTGGTGGAACTATGAAGTAGTCCAATCTTTCAGAACAATTTGGAACTATACCCAACAGGCTATAAAACCATGAATACTCTTTGACCCAGCAATACCACTACTAGATCTGTATCAATATGCACAGCAACATTTATAGCAGCTCTTATTGTGATAGCAAAGAACTGGAAACAGAAGGGATGTCCATCTGTTGGGTGAACGAGTTATGGTATATGACTGTGGTGGAATACTACTGTGCTGTAAGGAAATGTTGTGGGTAATGGTTTCAGAAAAACCTAGGAAGACCTATATGAACTGATGCAAAATGAAATGTGCATAACCAGGAAACACCTTGTAATTGTTAAGTTGTTTTCAGATGTATCTGACTCTTTATGGGGTTTTCTTGTCAAAGATACTGGGGTGTTTTTCCAATTCCTTCTTCAGCTCATTTTTCAGAAGAGTAAGTGTCTAAGGTGAGTTTGAACTGAGGTATTCCCAATTTCAGGCCTGGTACTCTATCCACTATGCCACCCAAGCTGCGCCCAGAGAAAGAATGTACACAATAACAATAATATGTTAAGGAAATTAACTGTGGTGAAAGACATAATAACTCTAATCAATACAATGATAAACTACAACACCAAAGGATTCATGACATAAAATGTCATGTAAATCTAGACAGGAAACTAATAGACTGCCAGTGTAGATTTTTTCCATCCTTATTTTTCTTATTTGTTTGTTTTTCCAGAACATGGCTAATGTGGAAATATGTTTTGAATAACTGCATATGTATAATAGACATTATATTTCCTGCGTTCTCAACTGGTGGGGGAAAGTGTAGAGGGAGGGAGAGAACATAAGAAATTAAATTTAAATTAAAGAGAATCATCATCACAGATACGGTAATTAGATCCATGGGAGTTGATGAAATTACCAAGTGAAGTCGTATAGAGGGCTATGAGAAGAAGACCCAAAGCAGAACCCTGAGGGACACCTACAAGTAGAGGGAATGATATGGATGAAGATCCAGCAAAGGAGTTAGAGGAACAGTTTGATAGACAGGAGAAAAACCAGGAGAGAAGAGTGTCCCAAAAACCTAGAGAGAAGAAAGTATCACGGAAGAGAGGGTAATCAACAACACCAAAAGGCTGCAAAGAGATCAAGAGAATGAGAACTAAAGATAATTGATAGAGTGGGGAATGACAGAGGCAATCTGTTGGAAGAAGAGGGATAGAATGGAATCACCTGAATAGGTAGAAGGGTTAGCCTTTGTAAGGAGTACGATTATCTCATTATGACACTGGTGAAGAAGGAGACAGTGGCAGAAGGGATCTGAGTGATAAGACATAAAGAAGAGGGGAGGAGCACCAGAAGCAAATGGTTTCAATTTTTAGGTGTAAAAAATGTAAAAATATGAGGTAAGGATTTTGGCTGCAAGGGGGCAAGTAAGGGAGACAAAGGAAGTTTGAGGAAGGATGGAGGTTTGAAGGAACCTGCAAAAACTTACTCAATATTACAGTTACTCATAGAGTCCTAAGAACCTAGTCACCTAACAGAGTAAGTAGTACATAAATTAATCTGAACACAGAGCTAGGAAGCATTAACTGAAAATGATCCTTTCTAAGTTCTGGCAAGCAAGAAATTAATGGAAGGCAATAAACATCTGGGATTAATTATAACCAATACCAAGATGTAGTCATCATATTTAGAGAGATCAAATTATGAATTCTGTCAAGAAGTTGACAGAAAACCAAACTGAAGTAAATTCCCAGTATGACTCGGAAAATGTTTTGGGCTATACTTGCATATTTTCCAAGTAGTTCAGGTGACTTTAAAATCTATTAATTAATGGAGTCTTCCTATTTTACAGTAAAGACTTAAGAGACATGTTAGTGAGTTATTTCAATAGTAATATTACATAGTACACACTAAAATTTTCAACACTATCATTTTCACAACTGCTCATCTGCTATCCATTTCTGTTAAGTGAAAATACTATTACTAGAAGATCCATTAAAAGATGAATGTGAATCCAAAGTTTAGCTATGACCTGAAAACAGAATAAGTAACGTATCCAGTTGTCTATACTTCATGTCATATTGTCTCTTGTGTTTAATTACATATGATTATCATTATGGTTTTCCCCCAACTTCAAGGCCAGCATTTGCGTTTAAAGTAGAATTTTTAACGGTGGATATTTTTTATAAAAAGAAAGAAGCTCTTCCTTTGTCTAAATAAATCTCACCAAGCTACAAAATGAGTCAACTGTAACCTGTTTCCTACAAATTGGAAACTGGCCATTCATACAAATGAAGTCACCAACTATATCATCTCTACACAAAAGCATTTCAAAATTAATTTAGCTACTAATTGGCTAATTGAAAAAAGCTTGGAGGTATAAATTATTCATAGGTTAAAGAAAAAGTTAGGAAATTTGGGGACAAAAGAGAGGAAATTAAACTAAGAGCTTGAGAAAAATTGCTCTGTATTACAGAAGCCCAGAAGATGTATGAAAAAATTACCCAAAACAAGCTAAATGAACTTTTTAAAACTAAACAAAACATTTTACCGTTAACAATCCATTCATGCCAAACTCAAAAATGTCAACAGAGGAGTAAGAAACACATCTTGGCAGTTCTTAGCTATTATTTGGTGGCAAGAATGATGTTGTTATTAAAGGAATAGTACGGAGTAATGAGAACATGCGCTTTTACCTTCTTTTGTAGAACATTGACCTTCCGCTCCTTCACATCCAGCATATCCTTGAGATCATGTATTTCTCCCGCTTGGGTTCCTTTCTCCTCTACTATCTCTTGTATCTGCTTTGTCTTTTTATTTAGCATGGTTTCCTTTTCCTCTAGCCGTAATCGAAGCGCATCCACCTAATGATGCAGAACAAAAGAAAAAATAGTGTAACATACTAAAAAGATGGCAATACTCTCAATTCTAAATAGAATGTTTAGCTGCTACAATGGTGCTAAAAGAAAATCCTTCATTAGAGCGTAAAGTCAACAGGATCAGTAAAGGCACTAATAGAAAATGAACTATAAAACTTCAAGAACATTTAAACTAGTATAAACTTTATCTTGTTTTTACAACACAGTTATAATTATCTTTCACAGCTAATAGAGTCATATTCAATTATGACTAAAGATGCTTAAGAGAGATAGATCTTAATACATAGGAAAGTGTAGATGGGTTAATTTAGAAAATCTTACTGTCTCAGTTAATCACACTAGATACATTCTTTAAAGCACTACTTAACCAAAAAAGAGAGGGAGAGACAGAAAGACAGACAGAGAGAAAGAGAGAGAATCTATTGTAAAAGACTAGAAAGTCCCATGAGGCGTTTAGCTAGCTAGGTTAAATACCAGTTTGCTTCCTGATCCCAAGACTGAACAATGAGAGATCCATAACCAATTGTCTTTAGGCCTCGGAGGTTTTGAACATGAGTTTCCTCATGTATGATTCTACACCTTTCCAGCACTGTGCTCCCTCCAACCCCTCCAAATCCAGCTCCCTCCAGGGACAGCCCCCTGCACCAGCTGCGCTCGTCTTCTTCTCTCATGCTGGTCCCTTGGAGGGACCGATTAATCTGCGATATCCTCTTCTCAAGTCTCTTTCTCCCTCATCTTATCACCAGTTATGCCCTGCTCAGCTTTAGCCTTGGATCACTTCCACCATCTGCGGCCTTCACTCCTACACTACGAATGCCCGCTGACCCGTGCAGCTGATCTCACTGGAACTGCTACAGATCTATGTTACTAAATTCCAAATGGACCCTGGAGGCTATTGGCAATCCTCTTCTACTTCTCTAGTTAACTTACTATCCCACCCTCCACAAATTGAGGCCATTTATTGACAAATACTAAGATACCTTCCCCTGATAGCTCCTCCTTCACTCTTATCTCATATGAAAAGATGAGGTGGGCTTTTCCTGGCCAAGGCTCAACCCTCTACTTGTTCAAGTAATTCCATTCCATCCCATCTCCTCCAACAGACTGCCCCCTCTGTCATTCCACTTTCTTACTTATCTTCAACCTCTCCCTCACTAGTGGCTCATACCCCAGTGCCTACAAACATGCCCATGTCTCTCCTACCCTGAAAATAAACCCTCTTGATCCTTGCATTCCCAATAACTAGTGATCCATATCTCTTCTCCCTTTTCTGGATAAACTCCTTGAGAAGGCCATCTACAGTAAGTGCCTCACTTTCTCTTCTCTCCTCTTAACTCGCTAAAATCTGGTTTCTGACTTTATCACTCAACCAAAACTGCTCTCTCCAAAGTTACCAGCGTTCACTTAATTGCTACGTACAATGATCTTTTCTCAATCTTCATTCTTCTTGATTTCTCTATAGCCTTTGACACTTGTCAATCAACTCTTGTCACTATAGATTTTCAGGACACCACTTTTTCCTAGTTCTCTACCTATCCGACTACTCCTTTCCTGAATTTTCACTCAAATCACACTTACTACATAGTGTCCCACAGGGTCCCTGGATGGGCCCTCTTCTCTTCTTTGTCTTTACTACTTCGCCTGATGATCTCATGAGCTCCTGTGGACTTAACTGCCATCTCTATGCTAACTTGTCTGCTGACCACTGATCCAGCATCTCCGACTGCCTTTCAGATATCTTAAACTCAGCAAGATCAAAGCTGAACTGTATTTCCCCTAAATCTTCCCTTCCCTTAATTTCCCTGTTATTGTTGAAAGTACCACTATCTTCCCCTAGATTTATGATCTAAGTGTCATCCTCAACTCTTCACTATCACGACTCTCTCATATACAAGGTGTTGCCAAAGCCCATTGAAGCACCTTTCAAATATGTATCTTTCTCTCTTCTGATACTGCCACCAGCCTAGTACAGGTCCTTCATCACTTCAGATCTGGGCTACTGAAAGAGCTGAGGAGAGGTGTGGGGGGGGAGCATCAACCTGCTACAAGCCTCTACTCACGTTAGTCGTCCTCCAGTTAGCTGCCACAGTGATTTTTCTGAAGCACAAGTCTGACCACATCACCCCCATATTCAATATATTCCAGTGGCTCCCTAACATTTCCAGGATTAAATACAAAATCTTAAGTTTAGCCTTTAAAGCCCTTCATAACCTTCCTCCTCATTCCCAAAATACAAACACAAATTACCAGTCTTCTATACCTTACAGCCCACCCCCTCCCTACATACACATTCTCTGCCACTGACTCTTTGATGAAGTGAAACTGGCCTCCTTGTTATTCTTTTAAAAAGTCACTCCTTTCATAGAAAACCTTTCCTGATCTACAGGGAACCCCTGTAGATTATTTCCAATTTATGCTCTATATAGCTTGTCTGCACATATTTGCTTACATGTTAAATTATTAATTCTTCAAGGGAAGGGACAGTATTTTGCATTTCTTTGTATACCCAGTGCTTATCACAGTGCCTGGCATGATGTAGGTATTTAATAAATGCTTACTGACTGACTGATTGGCCATTTTAATTCTACACACCAGTAGGTTTGTTTTAATCAGTCAACAACAATTTATTAACTGTCTTCTTCATGCCAGGTTCCCTCTAAGGGGGGATCAGGAAAGGTTTCCTGTGGAAGGCAGGCTTTTAGCTAAGAACTGAAGGAAGTCAGGAGACATACATGAGAGAAAAAATGGCAGAAATTCAGACTTTTCAAAGTAACAGCAAGGAGGTCAGTTTCACTTGATTGAGGAGTCAGTGCCAGAGGGTATGTACATATGAAGAGGGAGTTGATAAGGTGTAGGAAGACTGGCAATTTGTGTTACAACAAAATAGCTTCTTTTTGCTAAACCTTCAATGACATTTGAGTGCTTCATTCTGTACCACCTGAACTATAAGAGTACTGGTGTTAGAGCTGTGTGTCCAACACTTGGGAAAGGGAAGGGAAAGAGAAAGGAATGAACATTTATGTAGCAGCAACTATGTTCCAGGCACCATGCTAAGTCCTTTACAAGTATAATTTCATTTGACCTTGGCAATGTGTTAAGCACTGGGAATATGTAAAGGGCTTAAAGGAAGTCTGTAGAAGAGAATACTCAAGGGAAAATTATAACTCTTTTAAAATACTGGGAAGAGAAGTTAAAATGAAAAAGGGTTGGTCTAAATCTGACTGGACTCAGAAGTAAAACCTAAAAGCAATCTATAAAAATTACAGTTACATGTAGGCTTATTGGTGTATGGGGGTAGGGAGGACAGTTTGAGCTATTCCAAAGTGAAATAAGCTATATCTAAAGAGAGATGGCTTTCATTCCTGAAGGCTTTAAAAAGAGGGTGAAAAACTACTTGTTGGATCTATTGTAGAGGAAGGCACAGTTTGGAATTCTAAGATTCTCAAATTTTGTAAGAGGTCTGGCATCTGGGCCCTTATCAGTCATAAGTGATAAAAATCAGGCTTGAATCTTCACTCTCCCTCATCAGTAACAGCACCTCTGACACCACCACCACACTACCCAGGAGAACTTTTTATATAACAATCCTGAGGTATTCAATATCCTGTTATTACTCCCACATTGAGGAGACTCAGAGTTTCAGTCATTTGCCTATGGGCATACATCTAGGAAATGGAAGCATCAGGAATCAAAGAACACCTCTCGTTGACTCTAAGATGGCAATCTACTGCCATCCAATATGTGTGTGCGTTGAATATACATATGCACTTACACAAACATATATACACATATATATCTCTGGTCCGGGTTTTTACTGTTGTTGTTTGAAGTTTTGAGGAATTTTTGCTGTTGCCACTTTTCAAAGTTCAAGGGAAGATTTTACTCCCTCACAGAATGCAAATCACCAAGTCACCCATAACTTGTAATCTCAGAGAATCATCTTGATGGGGTTCAAGGTATATATGTCACAGTGCCATCTCTTAAAGAATTCACTCACGCCGTCTTCAAGTCAAATAAAGGCCTTTATTCTGGGTTAGGTTCCCCACTGCTTAAAGGGGGGATTGATAAGGAATGTCCTTCAACAACTGGCATCCTTCCAACAAACTTATATCCAGAGCCCCTAAGCTAAGGCCCTTGACATTAACTTGAATCCAGATAAGAAGACCCCTGAAAGTCATTAACAAATCAATCACATTCTAGCACTTAGCGGATTAAATGACCAAGGGACTTTTCTGAGATGTGACCCATTCTAAGCAGCACAATGCCTACCTAGCTTGTTCAACAGTAACCTTAGGGCTAATTAACATCTTATGCACATAGTAATCAGCCATCAACGCCCCCCCCCCCCCCCCCCCCCCCCCCGCCCCAGAGGGATCAGACTGCATGATGGGAAATATCAAGTGCAAAATGTTGATCAATGCCATCATCCCTTGTGCATGTGCCCTGGAGTACCTCATCTTCCTGTTAAAGTTCTATATAAGCCCCCCGCTTTGCCCAGTAGAGTTCTGCTGCTACTCCTGTCTCCCTTAAGGGGCTACTGCCCCTGTTTCATGTAAGGACAGAAGCCTATACCTTAAATAAATGACTTGACGAGATAGCCTGAGCAAATACTTTTCAAGAAAACACACCCACCCCTCTCTTGAACCCCAACAACACACCCCACCACACACAAACACCCCCCACACACACACCCACCCACCCATCTCTCTCTTGAACCTCAACAACACACACACACACCTCTCTCTTGAACTTCAACAACCATGGGGATACAGGAGTTAAGTGATTTGTTGAGGGTGATAAAACTAATATATATTACAGGGAATCTTTAAACTTTTGTCTTCCTACTCTACGGCCAGTCTTCTAGCCATTAAACCAAACTACATAAACACATACAACAACTATTATGTATACTATCTGAACACAGGTCAGGTGGTCTGAAATAAAAAAAAATCTAATGTGTTTACAAGCACAATTTCACTCTCCTCCACCTCCAAGGAAAAATATCTAGATACCTGACTTATAACTGTACAGTGTCTTACAGGGCTGAAGTACATGGAATTACTGGCTTTGAGTGAGGTCCGTATCTTACAAAATATGAAACCCCTTCAGACCTTTAAACGACATATCCCAAGACACCATACTAACAGAAAATTTGGCAAAAATGGTCTCCTTATTTACTCATACCAACTCAGAAGCCTGTGACATACCAAATAATGCCAGCATGAACAAAATCAGCACAAGGCCTTCTCTACGCAGTGAAATGATTGTAAAAATGGCCACTTTGTTGCTCCAGTCTTTCATATCTATCACAGAACTGTTACCTTAACCTAAAAATAACTTAGATTCTTTCACACTAACAGAAAGATGTTGCCTAAATGTACCTCAATGACACCTGGTAGGAACTGGAAACAGGAAAAAGTCTACTGAGCTTCAACTAAGACCACAACTGCAGTGATACTGCCCAGACTCAAACCAGACTTAGGAGATTTGAAAATCAGTCCAGAAAAGCAGCAGTCAGACTTTGGCCTAGATTGACTGCTAAAAAAGATATGATAAAAGTTGCAGGTTCTAGATTTGAGCCATAACTGAAATCTTTTGAATACACAACGCTTAATATGCAGAGAAAGCAGCACAGAACCCCCCACCACAGAATACATAACAGGAAAAAAATAGGCCCCAACATTTTTTCCAAAAGTATTCAGTACCTGACACAAAGTCCCAGGTAAAAAGCAAGGCCGATTGATTAAAGAAATGTAAATCTAAACAACTCTGAAGTACCACATCACATCTATCAGATTGGCTAACATGACAAAACAGGAGATAATAAATGCTGTAGAAGATGTGGGAGAATTCAAACACTAATTCATTGATGGTGGAGCTACGAGCTGATCCAACCATTCTGGACAGCAATGAGAAACTACGCCCAAAAGGCTACAAAAATGTGCATACCCTTTGACCCAGAAATATCACTTCTAGGACTGTATCCCAAAGAGATCATAAAAATGGGAAAGGTTCCCACATGTACAAAAATATTTATAGTAGCTCTCTTTGTGGTGGCCAAGAACAGGAAATCGAGGGGATACCCATCAATTAGGGAATGGCTGAACAAGTTGTGGTATATGAATGTAATGGAATACTACTGTGCTATAAGAAATGATGAAGAGGAAGACTTCAGAGAGGCCTGGAAGGATTTATATGAACTGATGCTGAGTGAAAAGAGCAGAACCAGAAGAGCTGTGTACACAGAAACAACCACAGTGTGTGAGGAATTTTTCTGGTAGACTTAGCCGTTCACAGCAATGCAAGGACATAAAAAATTCCCAATGGACTCTTGAGGCAAAATACCTTCCATATCCAGAGGAATAACTATGGAACTGGATCACAGAATGAAGCAGATCATATTCTCTTGCATTATGTTTTCTTTTATGGTTTCTCCCATTCATTTTAATTCTTTTACGCAGCATGACTAAGGTGAAAATGTATTTAGTAAGAATGTATGTGTAGAACCTACATAAGACTGCAATAATAGAGGGGGTCTCTTCACCATGAAGTTTCCTATGCTGATAAAATCACAGGTATAGTCCAAAATATGTACAATGAAGACAAGAAGCATTGTAAAAATACCTATTCTAAGCAAAATACATTGCTATGTACTAGACAGATAAATGCTTAAATGAGGTAGTACTCAGGGCCCCTTTTTTTCTATCAGCCTCTCCCCTCTATAGCATAAGACAGATTTCTATACTCAACTGAGTATATTATCTCCTCATTGAGCCAATTCCAATTAAGGTAAGTTTCAAGTAGTGTCAGTCATTCCCTCCCATCTTCCCCTCCATTATAAAAGCTCTTTCACATAGCTTTTATGTGAGGTAATTTACCTCATTCTACCTTTCCCCTCCTCCTTTCCTGAATGCATCCCTCTTTCTCATCCCTTAATTTCTTTTTATTTTTTGGCCAAGGAGTCATGCTGTTGATTTTATTGTTTCCTGATATCTAATGGAGTCATTACCTTCCACTTTCCAATTTTAATTTTTAAGGGATTATTTTCTTCAGTGAGCTTTTGTACCTCCTTTTCCATTTAGTCAATCCTACTTTTTAAGAAGTTGCTTTCTTTAGTGAATTTTTGTAAGTTTTATGTATTATGTGCTATTTGACCATTCTGCATTTTAAAGAGTTTTTTCTTCAATGGACTTTTGTGCCTCTTTCACCATTTGGCCTATTCTGCAAGTGTTATTTATTTCTTGCATCACTCTCACTTATTTTCCCAATTTTTCTTCTAACTCGCTTCATTTTTTAAATCCTTTTGGAGCCCTTGTATGAGTTCCTTTTGGTCCTGAAACAATCCATAGTTTTCTTTGAGGCTTTGCATGAAGCTATTTTGACACTGTTGTTCACTTCTGAGTTTGTGTTTTGGTCTTCCTTTGCACTATAGTAAGTAACTTTTGAGGCTCTTTTTTTGTTCCTTGCTCATTTTTCCAGATTATTTCTTGACTTAACTTTATGTTAGAATTAGATTTTGCTCCCAGGATAGAAAGGACTCTGTTCAAAGCTTCAGGTTTTTTGTTCTACTGTTTTCAAGCCTAGTTATGGAGATCTGTGAGTTTTTAGTTCCCCTAAGGTGGTCTAATCTAAGGAGAGGCATAGTCACTGCTCTCCTGCAGTGTGTTCTGATCTAGGAGTGACCAAAAATACTGTTTTCTGCTCTGGGAATGGTGACCAAGGTCCCTGCTCCCTTGCAGCTAACAGCATTCCTCTTCACCCTGGGACTGCAACTCAGGACCAAGTATACTCAGTGCCAACAAAGAGTTGTTATAGTCTTCAGGCCATCTATGGCCTGAGAGCTCCACAAGTCATTGCCACAGATTCAGTTACTTTTCCCCATCCCCTCGCCCCGACCTGAGGTTTTCACCAGGAGTGGTCTGCTACTAGCTGCCTTGTATGGGGGCCAAGGGCCTCGCTGTTATCCTGCTGGCTTGCATCAGGGTGCAGAGTGCACTAAATTGAAATACCACCTTACCCTAGTGACCTCTGAAGCTGCCTAGGACTGGAATATTGTTTCATATTGTCCTTTTGTTGGTCTTGTAACTGCAGAATTTGTTCTGAGGTATCATTTTAAAGCTTTTTGATGCAGAATTTCGGGGGGAAAGGGAGCCTCAGATGAGTCCCTGCCTTTACTCTAACATCTTGGCTCTGCCTCCTCCTAGTCTTTAAACTTTTAAAAATTTTGAAGTATTCAATTCATCTTTTCAATACAAGAGCAAATTCAAATTATGAAATCCTTCTGTCAACTGTTTTACTGTGAACTTTTTTGGTTAACCTTGGGTTCTGAAGCTTTCCTTTCTTCTGTAATCTTTGGAGCTGTCAGCTCAATCAGATCCTCATTCAGAATCCTTTTTTCAAATTCAGAATTCAGATTTCTTTCAGAATTTATTACATAATGTCATAACATTACATAATGTCAAATTTGCAAATTTATAAGCAAGAACTATCTGTATTACATCTTCATCTTTCTAATCTCTAATCTTCTCAATGGAATTTAATTCTGAGTAACACTACTAAGTCTAATCATTGTTTTTATGTGTGTCAGATGTTAGGATATCAAAAGTAAGAGACAAATTAATTAACTGGAAAAAAACAAAGTAGAATAATATGACCAAGCTACATTTCTTTTCTTTCAAGGGACAGAAAACAGGAGAGAAGGAAAGGAGAAAAAAGAACAAAAAGCCAAGGGTTTACTAAAGGGGGTAGACAGGTGTTAGTCTTTAGAGTAATTATTGCTATTGTTATAAATAATGATAGTTAGATTTTATATAGAGTGCTTTTAAGCTTTATAGCACTATACAAATATTATCTTCCTGGGATATTATCCGACCTGGGAGGTCGGAGCTATCATTATTACCCTCATTTGACATATCCTCCCCAAATAAATCCACACAACAAAATGCAGGTCCTCCTCTAGGTCAAGGGTTCTGAAGAGAGCCTATGTACTAGCATGGGGAAAAAAAATGACATTTTAATTTTTACTAACCTCTAACTTGACTTCTGAATTCTCTCAAGAATGATTAAAAAAAAAAACCCATATTATTCTGAGTACATAGGCTACGGGGGGGAGGAGGAGGGAGGTTTGTGCGTCTATGATACAAAAAAACTTAAGAACCTCTGCCCTAGTCTTATTTGATATTACATAACTCAAGCTATACATCTGCTACCCCTAGCTCTTGCTACTTTTCAGATTCCTTATTTCTGGGTGACATTTACTTGTACCACTTCTCACAGGTAAGTCCTTATTATTGAAATGCAGCAACCTATTTACTCCACTGTCCCTGCACATCACCTGGAGATTCTGAAAGTGACTTAAAATTTAAAGTGCTCTGTAAATACGAGATCTTATTAATATTATTCACAGTCACATAGCACCACAAAAATACAGATGTTAAAAAGAAGAATTTTTGCATTAGGACACAGTTTGGGGTTACTGAAAGCATGGCATTGCACCCTACTTTCTTTCTCCACTTCCTCTACTGTACTCCTATGGGATCGGAATAATGTATAGAAAGCCTAGAGATACTTAGGTACTTTCTTGACCTAAACAGCTCTGGCAAACAACTGTGGGGAACAAGTTTACAACACATACCATAACTAAAACATGCATATATAACATAATTAAAATTCTCCCCACCCCAAAGAATGATTCCTAAGATTCATCCTGCCATATTCCCACCTCTATGCAAGTCTTCATTCCTCCTTTCCCTCCACTGCAAACATCACACAAACAAGAGTTCACATTGCGCTTTTACAAAAATGTATGCCTGTATATCTGTGTATACAAATATACATAAATATTTATGAGAATTAAGACAGTATACAAGGTACTTGGCTGCCCTCTTCCAGGACACACTCCTGACAGAACAAATTTTTGAAATCATTGCTCTCCACCAACCTCCTAAGTCTTACTGTGCATCAAGTGTCTCAGTTCACTGCCTGGTGAGTCTCACCTGAGCCATGATAGTTTTAAATTCATGGCCTCCTATTCATGAGAGATTACTTCTATTTGGCAATGCCATCCATTCTGGCTCTCTCCATAATCTCTGAATGCTTGGCAAAATCCTTAATATCCAAAATGCTCTAGAAAAAATAGTAATCTAAGATGACCTGAGTTCAAATTTTAAGAAGACCTGAGTTCCAGTTCTACCTCACTCAGTTACTAGCTATGTAACTATGTAGCTGTGGAAATCACCTAACCTCTAAAGGCCTCAGTTTCTTTATCTGTAAAATGGGAATAATAATAGCACCTCCCATCAGAGTTCTTGTGAAGATAAAGTGAGACAATATAAGTAAAGAATTTTGTAAACATTAAACTGCTATGTAAATGCTAGCTAATTAAATTATGAGGAAAGTGAAGACTAGAAATGTTAGGTAGTTAGCCCATGACCATACAGCCAGTAAGCTGAATTTGAACCAAGGTCCCAGACTCCCAAACCCAGTATTCTTTCAACTATAATATATTACTGTCTAGCGTGTGGAAAACACATGCTTATATAGATTATATACAAAAAAGTATATATTTTAAACAATGAAAAGAGCCAAAAAACAGCAACATCTTACAGTTTTCCAAGCTAGTCTCCTGCTCAAATTTCTCCTCTCTCCAATCCATACTCCACACAACTACCAACTTAATTTTTGCAAAGCTCAGGTGTGACACAGTTCTCCCCTGTTCAATAAATTCCAGTGGCTTCCTACTATTTCTAAGATCAGTTACAAACTCCTTTACTTGGCATATAAAGCTACTCACAACCTAACACTAGTGTACACTTCCAGGGATATCAGGAATTAAGCCCGTTTGCCCTCTCTGTAGTCAGGTCAAGTAACTTTCTGACAGTTTCTCCCCTATGGCAATCAATCTCTCGTATCTGTGACTTTGAATAGGCTGTCCCTCATGCCTGACACCCACTCCCTCTTTGTCTTTAACCCACAGAATATCCAGTTTCCTTCAAAGCTGAACACAAGCTACCTTCTGTGTGAGTTCTTTCCTGATACCCTCGACTGCTAGCAGAGGGAGGGAAAATGTTTGTGACCTCTTCCCAATACTCTTTAATTTCTATATTTACTTTACACAAATTTTAAAATATGCATATACACTCTACCCTGAAACAACGTCAGTTCCTTGAAAGCAGAAAATAGTACACTGTTGAAAGCTTGGCACATAAGTTGCCATTTAATAAATACTTCTTGTCTGTGGAGTGATTCTGAAATGAGACTACTTGAATTAGCAAGGCGATCATTAAACAGTCTCAGAGACCCATCATAGGGCCTGGGCCGTTAGCCAAATCACCCCTGTCATGGCTACCACCACTTGTAAACTTTCCTTTGGGAAATCTTTTTGTCTCAGGACTCATTTGCACTATTAAAAACAATGAGAAGGTCTCATTTCTAAAATATATAGAGAACTGAGTCAAATGTACAAGAATGTAAGTCATTTTCTAATTGATAAATGTTCAAAGAATAGGAACAGGCAGTTTTCAGAGAAAAAAATTAAAACTATCTAGAGTCGTATGAAAAAATACTCTAAATCACTAGTAATTAGAGAGATGCAAATCAAAAAACAACTCGGAGGTATTACATCACACCTCCATGACAAAACAGGAAGATGATAAATGTTGGAGAAGATGTGGGAGAATTGGAACAATAATTTCTTGTGGGTGGAGCTATGAGCTGATCCAACCATTTTGGAGAGCAATTTGGAATTATGCCCAAAGAGCTATAAAAACGTGCATAACCTTTATCCCAGCAATACTGCTTCTAGGAATGTATCCTAAAGAAATCATAAACATGGGAAAGGATTCCACATGTACAAAAATATTTATAGCAGCTCTTTGTGGTGGTCAAGAACTGAAAATCGAGGGGATGCCCTTCAACTGGGAATGGCAGAACAAGCTGTGGTATATGAATGTAATGGAATACTATTGTGTTATAACAAATGATGAACAAGAAGACTTCAGACAGGCTTGGAAGGACTTACATGAACTGATGCTGAGTGAATGGAGCAGAACCAGGAGAACATTGTACACAGTAACAACCACAGTGTGAGAGGAATTTTTCTGGCAGACTTAGCCCTTCACAGCAATGGAAGGACTTCAAACATTTCCAAAGGAATCAATCTTGAGGCAAAATGCCACCCACATCCAGAAAAAGAACTATGGAATTGGAATGCAGAATGACGTAGAATACTTTCTCCTGTGTTATGTTTTGTTTTGTTTGGGTTTTTCTCATGGTTTCACCCATATGCAACATGACTAATGTGAAAAGATGTTTACTAAAAATGTATATGTAGAACCCATATAAGATTGCATGCCATCTTGGGGAAAGAGGGGGAGGGAAGGGGAGAAAATCTAAGACTTATGGAAGTGATTGTAGAAAATTGAAAACAAATTAATAAAAAAAAAAAAAAGATGTTATCTAAAAAAAAAGTGAGACCCCCAAAAAGCTTTTGTTTCTGTGGGTTACGTCTATCGATAATTCCTATATTAAAAATTAAAACTGATAATAAATCCATGTTAACTAAAATTTTAAGAAAAGTAATTACAGTTTCCAAGACAAAAAAAAAAATTAATGAGAAGAGTGTCACTGTTTTACATTCTTCCGTAACTCTCTTCAATATCTAGCTTAATAGATGACAGCTGAATTCTCGTATCTACTTTCATTGAGATGTGTTGTTTTAAGTAAAGTCTATTAAAAAAAAAAAGCAAGTTTCATACAGATACATAGTTGGAAAAGAGAAGAGTGTCAATAGGTAAATAAAGTCTTAGTACCATTATGGAAACAACTTTGACTTTGTGGAACTACTTCTTGGGTCTTGGAGAACCCCTGATGTTCACGGACTACACTTTGAGAAATACTGGTATCAATAATAGTAATTTTTTATAATTTTGATTTTTCTTATGTGCCATATCATCTTGGAACTTGATGAAATCAGCACAAAGTCATCCAACAACAGGAAAGTCAGGAGGACCTCAAGATTTGTATGCAATTCCTCTTCTGGCTCTGCACAAAACATCCTCTATGATGGAGACAAATATCAACATACAGCTTCATAATCTAAGGAACACTGAACAAAGCTAGGACCAGAGCTGAAATTATCAAAAAATTCTATATCATCTACACATGTGAATGAGAGACACCTTGCTGGAAGAAAGACTTTAAGGCTACATTCTGCTCCACTAAGAAAAATGTTTTTCATAATAAATACACTTATGAGATCCTGAATTATCAACATCTTTCAAAGGAACCATGTTATCATGAAGAAGCTGATGAAAAAAATTACTTAAAAGTTTGAAATATTAAGTGAAAGTTTTCATCTCATATTTTGATCAAAGATACCTTTGAAAGAAGTATAGATCACTGTCATGAAGATCTTATAGAGCAGGAGCTGACAAATTATGGCTCGAACGCTAAGAATCCTTTTCTACATTTTGAAATACACTACATTTTATTTTACAATGTAAAAATCAGTCTTAGCTCATTAGCCTGAAGGGCTGTAGTTTGCCAACCCTCTCTTAAAAAGGAAACTTTCTTATAGAACAAGAACTGTCAAACTATGGCCTGAAAGCTATGAATCATCTTCTACATTTTTGAATTACACTACACTTTATTTTACAATGAAAAAAATCATTCTTACCACACTATCCTGAAGGCCAGTAGTTTGCCAACCTACTCTTAAAAAGTAGACCTTCTTGGGTAATATTACTGTTCATGATTTTTTGTAAACATCTATGTTCTTCCTTACTTCCAGTTATCATAAAATGAGATTTCTTAGTGTTTTCTAAACAAAATTCCACGTCCATCAGATTTTCTCTGTAATCTCAAACAGCTGTTTCTGACCTTACTTTCATATGTGCAAAATAAAGATTCCACAATGATAAATGACAAAAAAAATTTTCAACCAAGAAATACTAGCAAATTTACTATATTTTGTCTCATGATGATGATGAAATAGCAGCAGCTAGCATTTATATACGACTTTATTATGTTATCTCTTCTGATGAAACCTTAAGATTTTATCCTTATATGCCCTAAGGATAACCTGATAACTAAGTCTCATGCCGCAGTTTGTGAAGGCTTGCTTTTTTCGATATTCTGTGAGACACTGCTATTTCTCAGTCTTCTGCCATACTCCTATGTTTTTCAAATGAGTATATATTCTAAACTAGAATTACTCTTGGCTGCCATGGCTCTGCTTTGCAAAGAGATCAAGAATATTTTCAAGCTAAGAGTGCTTCTTGTCTCTTCTGTCTCCTCACTACAGGGACTGTTTTATATCATAAGATCACAGAATTTAGGAATTAGATGGAACATGTACTCTATGCAGTTGTGACCCACAGTTTAAGAAGCATTTGAAGGGGTCCCAAGTGAGGTCTGAAATCTAAATAACTTGTATTTATATAATGTTTAACATAGCTTGTTGTTGTTCAATTGATTCAGTCCTGTCTGATTATTCATGACCTCATGGACCATAGTGTGTCCATGAGGTCTCCTGGCAAAGACACTGGAGTGGTTTGCCATTTCCTTTCTCCAGTGCATTAAGGCAAACAGAGGTTAAGTGACTTGCCCAGAGTCACACAGCTACTAAGTGTCTGAGGCCAAATGTGAACTCAGTTATTTCTGACTTTGGGCCCAGAACTCTTATCCCCTGAGTCACTTTCCTCCTTACTTAGCTTGGGATTCTGTTAGTTCTTCACAGAATTCCTTTACACCTTCATCCTTGTAAGAGGCTTTGTCAAATACAATCTAATTGTCTTCACAATGAGCTTTTTGCTTATACTTACTGGGACTACACTACGAAGCAATATGGTCAAGAGTCCCATGAAATGATATGTTGCAATTGCATTTAGGAACATAATGAAACCGAATCTGTCAACTTCTTCATTTGCTTTTCCAAACAGAAGCTATGGCACTAGTACATAGGTGATGGAGCTCTGAATTCTGCAATGTATGTGAAATTATATAAATCCTTTGATTCAGAAATCCCACTTCTAAGTATAAGAAGCTGAAAGATAGAAAAAGTCCCATAGACAATAAAATACTTGAAGTAGCAATTTTGTGGTAACAAAATTCTGAAAACAAAATAGGTGACCACATGGTCACCAAATTAGGGATGTGATAAATTGTTGAACATGAATATAAAAGAATATTACTATATCATAAGAAACAATGAATATAAAGCATTCAGATAAGCAGAAAAAAGACATATAAACTGATAAAGAATAATAATTTTATTCTTGGTGGTAAAAAATGGTGCTAAAAAAAATAGGCACAACCAACTATAGCAACATAAACAAAAAGAAAAAAATAAATTAAACTAAAAACTGTGCAATTGTGATAACCAAACATGGCCACAGAGAAGAGTTTAAAAAATATACTTCCATTCCCATTTTAGCGATGGGAGGGACTACAGCTACAGTTACAGATGACATATACTAATCAAATACTCCTGATGTACTGGTTGGCTGATTTGGCTAGATTGCCTTTTTTCCTTTTTTTTTAAAATTTGTTACAAAGGTCAGGGGCTAGTCAGAAAAGAAGCTAAGCATAAATTTGGAAATAATGATACAAAAGCAAAGAATATTGATAAAACAATATTTTGGAAAAAACAACAAAGAGAACCTATGGGCAAACCTTCTATTTACCTTACATATTTTCACTCCTTTTATACCGTAAGGTTCAACACTGATATGGCTTAGCTCCTCCAGTAATGAAGAAATCAACTTCTTAACATCATTGTAAAAGCACTTTACACTTAGTATTCCAACAGATATGTTAATGTTTACAAATAGTCTAAAAACTATTATTCTTAGCACTATTCTCACATTTTGTTGTTATTCTGAAAATAGGCAACACAGAAGAGGCAGGGGGGGCAAAACTCAATATTGAAGGACATTTCATAAATTTGTTTTGTTTAATGTATTACTGTGGCCAAAGAACTCAAAATTTCACTGGCCAACAAAATAGGAATGGGTCTCTCAATAGAGAGCCTGGTTAATCCCTAACAAAGGATTATAAAATCATGTATTGAGAGTTGGAAAAGGACCTCAGAGGTTATGCAGTTCAATCTTTTCATCTTACAGATGAAGAATATAAGGTCCGAAGAAATTAAGCAAGTTATACTGGGTCAAAAAAAAAAGATTAAAAAAAAAACGTTACAGGGGTTTCCTCTTTGGAAGTAATGGTTTGACCAGACGAGACGCTGAGTAGATGCTAAGAAGACCCCGGTTTTGAAAACCCAGATGTTGGTATTTCTTTCTCTGGTAACTATGTATGTATGTAATGGTCAGACAGTTGGATCTGTCTGTTGATTTGTGATGTATGTACTGCTTATGGTCAGACAATTGGAAGCCCTGTCTGATGGTCTTTATTTCTCTGTTGGTGTGCCTGTATTTGATCAAAGTGATTGTTGATCCCTCAAAAAAAAAAAAGTTACAACAAGCAAATGAAACAAAACAAAAATATCAACAAGAGGATTTATTTACCTCTGTCTGTAAGATAGCAGCTCTCTGCTCCTTAGCAGTCAACGACTCCTTTAACACTTCAATATGTTGCTTACTGTCCGAGAACTGATTGGTAAGCGTTTCAAGCTTTGTCTGTAGGGCTAAGAGTTCTGTGTCCTTTCGAGACAGCTCCTGTTTCACCTGACCAATCTGGAGAAGAAAGTAAAATTCACTGAGAGATAAAGGAAAAAGATAGCCATTTCTAATCTGAATATTTAACAAATCACAAGACAGAAACTTAAATACAATTTTTCTTGATAATCAAGAATGTCAATGCAAATTAAAATATTCTGCAAAATTATTCTGTAAATAAAATTAACTTACATTTATGTAAGTTTTTTACTCCACAAATCACTTTCTTCACCAAAAACCTCTAGAAAGATAAGCAGGGTGAGTACTCTCACTCCCATTTTGCATATGAGGAAAGTGAAGCTCACAGAGATTAAGTAATCTGCCCAGAGCCAAACAACTGATCAGCTGTGAAACAGAGATTCAAACTCTGATCTTCTGTGTCCCAGTCAATGCACCTTCTGTAACAGCATCTGTAATTCTTCCTTTGAAATTCATTAAAAGAACAGAAAAAAACCTAACCAATCAAGTCTGAATTTTCTGATCTCTGTCTACGTACCAGGAATAGGAATACGAAAGAAATAAAAAAGAAATCAGAACTAATTATAAGATAGGAGAGTTATCAATAGACATCATACCTTCACCTTTCTCTTTCACAAATCAGGGTCACCATTCCCCAAAAAGTGAAACAAAGGGTTATAAAAGATCCAGCTAAGAGGGAAACCAAGCAGCTTTCAGTCCCAAGAGGTGATATTTCAAACTATTTTTTAAATTATATTTAATTTTGTTTTACTTTTATAAGTCACTTTTAAATAGGGTTGACTTAGGTGCTAAAAATAAAAGTATCAAAAATGTTTAAATACCAACTAATTTTTTTTTAATTAGGCAGACCTCTTGTAAATGAGAAAAAACAAACAGAACAAAATATAACACATGGTTCCTCAATAATTCATATTTACAATTTGAGATTTATTTCTCTTGTAGGGTAAAATTAAACTAAGCCAAAAGAGTCTGTACCTTATTCCTCCTCTAAATTTCCATTACTAAATTAAGCAATTACCTCATCTCTCCAAGACCATCAGCTTAAATACTTAAAACATAAAGCCAGACAGAAATCCATTTGCTTTTGAATTCAATACAATGCTTACTACCCTCTCCCCTTTCCATGAAAAAGATCAAAATATATTTGCAATTAATACTTTTAAGTGCATTCTGCACTAAGTGAAATAAAAATTAAAGAAAACTCTAAGAATGTTTTAATGCAACTATCTCTCTTCAGTAGAAAGTTTTTTAGGTGTATTTTATTTCTATAACGAACTGGCAACTGGTAACAATATAATATCAAGGAAAGACAACTGAGAAGTTTTCCTTTATTTATTATGTAATTCAAGGCAACTTGATTGATTTTTTTCTCTTGTTCTAGGGAAAATAATACCTAATAACTAAAATCTTATAGGAGTTGTGCTAACCAATGATCACAAAGCAAGGAAGATATTTTGCTTGATATCCATGTTTTTGTGCCCAAGACAATGGAAGTCTCTATTTAAAACTATTTCATATACAGGAAAATTTCAGAAGAAAAGATCACAACAAACCTCAACAGAATCTCACAAAAAACATCAAATCACCAGGGAAAGGCTCTCTGACCATGTTTTCAGCTGGTCGAAACAGACATTGGTTAAAAAGCAAAGGAGGCTGGTTAGTGCTAATATTTGGCACAGTTGCTGACCACAAAAGAAATGAAGCATGAGCCACCCAGAAAGCCAAGAGCTAGCAGAGTCCCACTGAGGAGGGGGTCACTGCACACACAGAGAGGAATCTTACGGCAAAGACCTCAGCCTGGAGACCAGCCACTCTCTTTTTCAGCTCTTCCCCTTGAGTCTCTTTCGCACTTAGCTCCTCCTTCAGTTGCTCTACCTGTCACGACATTGTTATTCTTTTTTTCACTTCTGTGTCAGTTTACATCTTCTAATTATCTGCTTCAAGGCCAGGGCAGGGATTGAAATTAAGAAAAAGTTATAAAGAAAAAATGAAAACACTCAAGGCTATTCTACTCATTTACTAGTACTTTAAGGGACCTTAGGCTAGGTAGGAATGGATTTATCAAAAAATGATGCACAATTACAGTGATCATTACCAGTACATAAATAACTGCTATTTAGCTTTCCTTTCAAATAAGATCATAAAAACAAAACTACTGAAAAACTAGAACTATGATGTTTATATTCAAAAATTCAAATGGAAGTGGTTGAAGACAAATTTGTAAATAGTATAAAATGAGGGCAGATAGGGAATAAGCATTGATTAACTGCCAACTGTGTGCACAGCACTGTGCTATGCACTTTTACAAATATTGTCTTATTATTACCTTATTTGATAAATAAAGTAATATAAATTGTAACTATATATTTATAAGATAGTTATGGGTGACACAGATAAGCTAGGGGCAACAAGAGTGAGTCAAGAGAATACAAATGCCACAAGGGAAAAAGTTTACTAAGGAAAAAATTTCTAAATACAGGGACCTAGGGGAAGGGGGTTGGAATGAGGAACAGGATATTAGCTTAAAAACAAGATTTGGGAAAACAACTGAACCATGACACTCACCAGAAAAAGTCCTTGGATCTAATGATCTTTTTTTGTATTTACATATATTAATGGATAAATTATTTTATATTAGTGAAGAGCCTCACTAGAATTACGAAAAATGAGAAGCCTCTAGAAAGAAAAATTCTGCTTTCCAATTGCTTTGTGTCATTAACTCATTCCCAAATATTTAAAATTCCAACTAGCTAGTTATTCTAACTGATCTTCCTGGCATTTAGATCAAGCCAAGTTAAATGTTTGGGGGCCCTAAGCAAGAATAAAAGGCAACTATAACCATTCCTGTAATGACTGAAAACTGATATGCCTTGTTACTACCTATTGTGCTATAAAATACTTCAGACACTCGGTAGAATGGAGACAAGTGAAAGAAGGGAATAAATTCCCCATTAAATGAACCTTTCTCAAGAGGTACATAGTTTTCCTTAATAAAAACATATGTAAAAGCACAAGTCAATTCATTTTACTTAACCTAGTTTAGAAAAATTACTCCAGTTTACTGAGCATTATAATAATTCTCAAAAGAAGTAAAACATTATATTGTCTTACATATGGAGAAAAGCTAGATATACTCTTAAGCCAGCCCAAAACTGCTGAAAAAATGAGAAATGCTGGATTTTTAAAATTTATACTAAGCCACATGCTACAGGTCTTTATTGATAAATGTTTTTTTTTTAAATTGCCCAACTTCCTTAATAGTTAATAATATTTGACATCACACTAAAAATTTGTATCTATTCAGCAATTCAGTCCTCAATACTCAGTTTCAAAGCCTTAAATTATATTTGTGCTTTTTTTAAGCAACATAAAAATAGGATACATAACTGCTCTCTTTAATCAGCAGGGAAGACATCTTATGTTTGGGGGGCCTAAAAGCTGACATCCCATTACCTTGTTTTTCATGAATTTGGAATGGCTGCGATACACCTCCATTTGCTTCATTTCTTCCTCCCGTTCTTCTGTGCTCAAAGCTCCATTAGATTTCAGCATCTGGATTTCCTCCTCCAAATCTCGGAGTCCACGCTCCATGGAGGAAATTTTTGAGTCCTGACAGGAGTAGAACAGTCACAAAGTCAAAATACATCAAATTAGGAATCCCCTGAGTAGATTAACAAGTACAATTTATTCAATCATGTTTGAATACAACAACGATATATTAACACCTACTGTGTACAAATTTCCATGCTAGGTGCTAAGAAGGAAATAAAGAATGGATAAGGATGAGGGTAGTCATAACTGAAATTTATATAGCAATTTAAGGTTCATAAAGTGCTTTAATATATGCCATTTGAGTCTTACAATAACCTTGTGAATTAAGTTTCATAGGTATTACTGTCTTCATTTTACAGAAAAAACCACCACAAGTCAGAGAGTTTAAGTAATTTGACTATACTTATTCAATTAGTGTCACAGATGGGATTTTAGACCAAGATATCTTGTGAAAAATTGTAGAGTTCTTTTCATGGCACCACACTGTCTCAAAAAAATGACAGGGTCACTAAAACTAAACTTGAACACTGGGGATAAAAAAGAAAAGACTGAAACTTCCTTTACTCAAAGAACCTACACTCCATCAAAGGAGCTACATGAGTTCATATATGGGTCTATACAAAATAAAAACAAAGACATTTAGAGCCAAAGAGGATTAGGAAGTTTGGATTTGGGAGGTGAAGACAGACTTCATTTAGAGGAAGTATCGTATGGAATAAAACTATAGACTCTTAAGAGGCAAAGGTAAAGAGGAAATCTGTGAAAAGATAAAGAAAGAGCTTTTCAGTCGGACTCGGAGCATTGGTTCAGATCATGTCTGGTGGCTCTGCGGATTATAACAGAAATCATGGCAGCCCAGAGGGAATGGACCCCGATGGTGTCATCAAGAGCAACTGGAACAAAATCATGGACAACTTCGATGATATGAATCTCAAGGAGTCTCTGCTGTGGGGCATCTATGCATACGGGTTTGAGAAGCCTTCAGCCATCCAGCAGAGAGCCATCATCCCCTGCATCAAAGGGTATGATGTGATTGCTCAAGCTCAGTCAGGTACTGGCAAGACAGCGACATTTTCTATTTCCATCCTGCACCAGTTGGAGATTGAGCTCAAGGAGACCCAAGCCCTAGTATTGGCCCCCACCAGAGAACTGGCTCAACAGATCCAGAAGGTAATTTTAGCTCTTGGAAACTATATGGGAGCAACAACATGTCATGCCTGCATTGGTGGAACCAATGTATGAAATAAAATGCAAAAACTGCAGGCTGAGGTATCACATATTGTTGTTGGAACTCCTGGGCGAGTGTTTGATATGCTAAACAGAAGATATCTTTCTCCAAAATGGATCAAGCTGTTTGGTTTGGATGAAGCAGATGAAATGTTGAGTCATGGATTTAAAGATCAAATCTATGAGATTTTCCAGAAATTAAGTAGAAATATTCAGGTTGTGTTGCTGTCTGCCACAATGCCAACTGATGTGTTAGAAGTCACCAAAAAGTTCATGAGAGATCCTATTTGCATTCTGGTGAAGAAGGATGAATTGACCCTTGAGGGAATTAAACAATTTTACATTAATGTTGTTCTTAAGAGAGGATACTCTTTGTGACTTGTATGAGACACTGACCATTACACAGGCTGTTATTTTTCTAAACACAAGACGAAAGGTAGATTGGCTGACTGAAAAGATGCATGCCAGGGATTTCACAGTTTCTGCTCTGCATGGTGGCATGGACCAGAAGGAGCGAGATGTTATCATGAGGGAGTTCAGATCAGGGTCAAGCCAGGTGCTAATCATGACTGACTTGTTGGCTCATGGGATTGATATGCAGCAAGTATCTTTGGTTATAAATTATGATCTACCTACCAATCGTGAAAATTACATTCACAGAAGAGGTGGTCATTTTGGGAGGAAAGGTGTGGCTATAAACTTTGTTACTGAAGAAGACAAGAGGATTCTTCGTGGCATTGAGACTTTCTACAACACTATCAGTGGAGGAGATGCCAATGAATGTGGCTGATCTTATTCAATCCCTGGGATGAGATGCTCACTGTTGCTGAACAGGCGATTCACAACGTGAATTGGGCTTCTTTCTTTGGGAATACTGAATCTTGTCTCAATGCTCATAATGGATCAGAAATACAAGATTTTTGATAGCAAAGTGACTTTAGTCGTGAGCTCTTATGGGGAAAGAGCTACTGGCTTTCTCCTTTAGACTGTTGGAGTTGGGTGTAAAAGATATGGAGTCTGTAAAATCTTTCTTTATTAGAAATTTATTTCTTAGTTCTGTAGAAATGGTTGTATTAGATTTTCTCTATCATTTAATAATTTACTTGTGGACTAAAAGATACGTGTTGTATAAAATCAGCCAATTATGTGAAACTAGCATATCTGCCTTTATTATTCAGTCAGTAGACCGAATAGGAAAGGCTTTTCAAATGGACTAACTCTTTTTTAAGAAAGCATTTGAATGCATTTTGTTTGGTATTGTATTTATTCAATAAAGTATTTAATTAGTAAAAAAAAAAGATACAGAAAGAAGAAATGGAGCATCAAATACAAGGAAAAGTAAGAAGGAACAGTCAACTTCAACTTCTACAGTGTATAAAGGAAAATAATGTCAAGGTAATAAAGACTGGCAAAACAGGTTGTAAAGAGCTACTGTAAATGCCAAACAGAGAAGTTTGTATTTGCTCCTAGAGGTAAAACAGAGCCACTGCAATATAGACTAGGCAAATGACATGGTGACCTATGAAAATGACTTGGTCATTTTAAGAAAATCACTTTAGTAGATGGATTGGAGTTAACAAGACCAATCAAAGGGATATTTTGCAATAAAACAAGATTCATTTGGAAAAGGAAAGATCAAGAGTATCAAGAGATAGGCTTCAAAAAAAAATACAAATAAGCAGGAACTGGCACACTTCATTAAAAAAAAACAATGTTCAGGCCAAGATGGCAGAGTAAAAGCTGGGACTTGCTTGAGCTCTCTCCCAAATCCCTCAAAATACCTGTAAAAAAATGACTCTAAACAAGTTCCAGGGCTGCAGAACTTACAAAATGACGGAGTGAAACAAGTCTCCAGCCCAAGACAGCCTGGCAGGTCAACAGGAAGGGTCTATTGCACCAGGCTGGGAGTAGAACACAGGTCAGCATGGCCTGCGATGGTATAGATGGGTAAGAGCAGGCCTGAAAGGGACTGAATCATTAGTAACTATGGTGATTTCCAGCTTTTTGGCCCACAAATGACAAAGGCAGCATAGAAGGTCAGTGGGAAAATTCTGCTGAACCTGAGTAAAGGAAGAGCATGGTTCAGCTCCAGCCCTGGGCCAGTAGAAGTGGTGGCAGCAGCAGCATCGGCTGCTTCTGGAGCTCCCAGTCCACAGGAGGTGTGGGGAGGGAGTAGCTGATCAGAAGGCAATTGCAGGGATCTCTTTGCTGGCACTGAGGCAGGACTCTCTAGCTTTGCCCTGCTTGGATCTGGGTCTCAGTCCTGGGTGGCTATGCTGGGAGGAGGAGTAGCACTGGTGTGGTGGAGCCTGTGATGTAGTAGAGAGGGAATCCTCCTCAACATTCCAAGGCAGAAGAGTTCCTGTGGTTATTCACAGACCAGAGCACAAGCCAGGACTGAAGGAAACACTTCTTCGATCATACCACCTCGGAAGAAATGAAAAGTTACAGGTCCCTAGAAATAACTCTGAAAACAGCTGAACAAAACCCCTGAAGTTTGGGCCCCTCCTACACTAAATGCAGAGTCCTACCTTGACAAAGAGTTAGAAAGTCAAACATTTGGCTAGGAAAATGAGCAGCCAGTGTAAAAAAACCTCAGACTATAGAATCTTACTTTGGTAACAAAAAAGATCAAAACACACAACCAGTGTGTCAAAAGCCTCCAAGAAAAATATGAATTGGTCTCAGACCATGGAAGATCTCAAAAAGGATTCTGAAAATCAAGTAAGATAAGTAGAAAAACATTTGGGAAGAGAAATGAGAGTGATGCACAAAAATCATGAAAAACAAATCAACAGCTTGCTAAAGGAGACCCAAAAAAATACTGAAGAAAATAACACCTTTAAAAACCCAAATCTTAAAAGAGGTCCAAAAAGCCAAAGGGAGAAGAATGCCCTAAAAAGCAGAATTGGTCAAATGGAAAAGGAGGTCCAAAAGCTCACTGGAGAAAATAATTCCTTAAAAATTAAAATGGAGCAAATGGAAGATAATGGCTTTATAAGAAATCAATAAAGTATAAAACGGAACCAAAAGCATGAAAAAATAGAAGATAATGTGAAATATCTCATTGGAAAAACAACTGACCTAGAAAACAGATCCAAGAGATATAATTTTAAAAAGAATCTAGACATATTCTTTCAAGAAATTTAGAAAACAGAAATTCAAAGATTCCACTGAATTACTCTGGAAAGAGATTCCAAAAGGAAAACTCTTAGGAATATTGTAGCTAAATTCCAGAGTTCCCTTGCAAGCAGTCAGAAAGAAAGAATTCGAGTACTGTGGAAACACAATAAGCATAACATAAGATCTAGCAGCTTCAACATTAAGGGATCAGAGGGCTTGGAACATGATATTCCAAAGGTCAAAGGAGCCAGGATCAAAACCAAGAATCACCTACCTAGCAAAACTAAATATAATACTACAGGGGGAAAAAATGGACATTCAATGAAAGAGGACTTTCAAGCATTCTTGCTGAAAAGACCAGAGCTGAAGAAATTAAAGATATCTATAATCATATGAAAAAATGCTCTAAATGTGTGATTAGGGAGATGCAAATCAAAACAACTCTGAGGTACCACATCACACCTATAAGATTGGCAAACATGACAGAACAGGAAAATGATAAATGTTGGAGAGGATGTGGGACAGCTGGAACACTAATTCATTGTTGGTGGAGCTGTGAGCTCATCCAACCATTCTGGAGAGCAATTTGGAACTCTGCCCAAAGGGCTACAAAAATGTGCATACCCTTTGACCCAGCAATATTGCTACTAGGACTGTATCCCCAAGAGATCATAAAAATGGGAAAGGGTCCCACATGTACAAAAATATTCACAGCAGCACTCTTTGCAGATGCCAAACACCAGAAATCAAGGGGATGCCCATCAGTTGAGGAATGGCTGAATAAGTTGTGGTATATGAATGTAATGGAATACTATTGCGCCATAAGAAATGATGAACAAAGAAGACTTCAGAGAGGCCTGGAAGGACTTATATGATCTGATGCTGAGCAAAAGGAGCAGGACCAGCAGAAATCTGTGCACAGCAACGACCACAGTGTGCAAGAGTTTTTTCTGGTAGACTTGGAACTTCCTAATAACGCAAGAACTTAAAAAAAATAATAATAATTCCCAATGGTTTTCTAAGGCAAAATGCCTTTCACACTCAGAGAAAGAACTATGGAATTCATTTGCAGAATGTAGCAGATCTTGTTTGTATTTGTGTGTGTGTGTGTGTGTGTGTATTATGTTTTGATTTGTTATATGATTTCTTCTATTTATTTTAGTTTGTCTATACAGCATTACTATAGTGAAAATGTACTTGATAGGAAAGTATATGTAGATCATATATAGAATTGTATGGCGTCTTGGGAAGGGAGGGGGGTGGTAGGAGGTGGGGGGTAAAAATATAAGCTTTTTGGTAGTGATTGTAGAACATTAAAAGAAATGACAAAAAAAAAAAGAAAGAAAGAAATACAGGGGTGGTGGGCCAGGTCCTGCCTTACTGACAGAAAATATAAACATATAGATATATATTCCATAAAAAAAAAGACCAGACAGAGCTGAACAGAAAACTTGACTTTCAAATACAAAGAATCAAGAGAAGCATGAAAAGGTAAACAGAAAAAAGAAATCATAAGGGATTTATTAAAGTTGAACTGTTTGCAGTCCTACGTGGAAAGATGATATTTTTAATTCATGAGACCTTTCTCAGTATTAGGGTAGTTGGAGACAATATATATATATATATATATATATATATATATATATATATATATATATATATATATATATACACACACATATACACGTAGGGGTGTGTGTGTGTGTGTAGACAGACAGACAGACAGACACAGAGCACAGGGTAAGTTGAATATGAATGGATGATATCTAAAAACTAAAATTAAGGGATAAGAGGAAAATATTCAGAGGAGAAAGGGAGAAATAGAATGGGGTAAAATTTTTCACATAAAAGAAGAAAGAAAAAGCTTCTACAAAGAAGAGGAAGGGGAGGAAAGATGAGAGGCAATGAGTGAACCTCACTCTCATCGAATTTGGCTTAAGGAATAACATACATACTCAATTGAATACTTTACCCTACAGGAAAGTAGGAGGAAGGGAATGGGAGGGCAGGGGGAAGAAGGGAGGAAAAACAGGGAGAGTTAGAAGCAAACACTTTTGAAAAGGAACAGTGTCAAAGGAGAGAACAGAAAAAATGGAGGCCTGGATAGGGTGGAGGAAAATATAGTTAGTCTTCCACAACATGACTCATGGAAGTGTTTTACATAACTACACATGTATAACCTATACTGAATTGCTTGCCTTCTCAATGAGGGTGGGTGGGGAGAGAAGGAAGAGAATTTGGAACCTCAAGTTTTAAAAACAAATGTAATTGTTGTTACATGCAGATATACAGGCAATGGGGTATAGAAATCTATCCTGCCCTACAAGAAGTGAGGGGGAAGGGGTAAGAAGGGGGAGTGAAGGAAGGGAGGGCAGGCTGGGGGAAGGGGTAATCAGAATGCAAACCATTCTTGGGGTTAGTGGGAGGGGAAAGATGGAGAGAAAATCTGGAACTCAAAATCTTGTAGAAATGAATGTTGACTAAAGTAAAAAAAAATTAAAAAATAATAATGTTCAAAACTATGGTACTATGTTGTTTTTTTAAAAAAAGGAAGATCAATGGAATATCTTCATTTTCTCGTTCTGCCTTCTTATCTCTGCATCAATTCATAAATGTCCATTTCACTAAAATGTCCTGTATTCACCACTTCTTGCTGTGTAAATCCATTACAGTCACTCATATACCACCATTTCATACATAAAAGAAATGTGGCCTAGAAAATCTGAGGATATAAGGGACTTTGTTCCAAGTACAACTAGGTTACAAAGAGAATAGCATTATGAAGAATCTTAAGTGGTAAACAAGGTTGGAATGGGACTAAAGAGGGAATGGGATAATTAGAATAAGGACAAAGGCTGCCTAACACATAGGGATAGGGGACAGTGACTGGATCTATAATTTCACTGATACTGGGATGTCCAGGTGAGGAATCTTCTACCAAAGCAAATGCTGCCTTCTCTGAAACCTAAAGTTTTTAAAATGTTGCCTAGGGCAACTGAAAGGGAAGTGATATGAGCAAAGGCAGATTTGAAGAGGAAGAAAATTGAGTAAAAATCCGGAGCATGAGAAAACAAATCAACAAAGGGATCCTAAAACTTGGAAAATTTTTAGTAAACCCACAAGGAGATTACATCACTCCCTTAACAAGTATTACAGGACAAAGTGAAACAATGTCTAAAGAAACAAAGAATTCTGACAGAGCAGGTGAATATATAAATGGGAAGAGGGGAGGCAAAGGAATGAGGGGAATGGGTCATTGGTGATGAACAAAGGGATTTATGACTCCTAGAATCTTTCAGAAACAAGAAGGACTGCAGAAATTTGGAACTGGGTGACTCAAAGAGTAAAGGGTGGGGGAAAAGGCGGGGCACTAAACAGAACTCCCAAAAGGAAAAGACAAAAAATGATGGCTCTAACATAAAATCCCAATTAGAAAGTAAAGATGGAAGAATGAATAAAACAAGGGAGAAGGAGGGGCGGTAACTGGAAGAGAAGCTTTCCAAACATTTTATCTCTGTGGTTTTGCCCTAGGGGAGGGCAATGGGAGCTGGTGAGTTTTCCTGATCTCTGGGCTTACTTGAGGAAAGCAGCAAAAGGCTGGTGATAAATTAGTTAAGAGATGTGTGAGTGAATGATGTATAGCTGTAAGGCTCTATTTCAAATTTTCTGAGCTTAGGACTCTCTCCTCAGCATTCCAAAGGACAAAGGGATGAAGTATAAAAGCCCCTCCTCAGGTTCATAACTTGGCCCCTGAGAAAGGATGAGGAAGCTTTAATTTTCCTCCTTGCCTTGGCTCTCAATTGGGCTGACTCCAGAAACATCGGGCTGCTTAGTCCCAACACAGGCTCTTAATTTGCTCCAGGGGACAGAGCAGTAGCTTGGAGGCTCTCCTGGTCCTTATCATCTTTGGTCTTGCAAAAGACCAAAAAAGACCAAAAAAAGAAAGCAAAGGAACCTGGTGGTGAGATTATGCTTTTCTCTTGGCTTGCCCCAAGAAAGCAAAGGTTATGAAGCTGATCATACTCTGGACAATATGGATACTTCAGGAGCAAAGGGCAACCATGAGCAGAAGACCCACAGAAGAGGTTCCAAGATATAACCATCTGTTAACAAATCCTATAGGGCACTACCAAGTCACAGTTCTGTATCTACACACACACACACACACACACACACACACACACATATATTCTCTCTCTCTGTCTCACATATATACACTTTGTTTTAAATCAAAAAAATGTTCATTTTCTGGTTATTTTAACTGTCCTAAGAGACCTTGGCTCAATGGAGCCCCATTCCTACCAAAGGAACCTAAGTTTCAATATCTATACAGGGAAAGGGTTATATTCTAATAGTCAGTGATTTAGTACTACCAACCTGTGGAGGATGGTGAAAAAGTTAAAGCTGAAGCCAACAAAACCATTTTTTGAAGATTTTTGTTTTTAAAGAAACCTATATAAATTCTACTCCTATTTGACTTCCCAGTACACCTTCTAATGCCAGATTCCATTAATTAGACATCTGAGATATTTCTATATGACAACTGGGCTAAATTATATCATTGATTAGGAACTCTATTCCTCAAAGGTAGTATTAGCCAATTTTTTTTTAATTTTAAATTAAAAGATTAAAATACAGCAGGATTCAAATATTAAAGAAAATACTGATATACCAATTGTGAAATATTTTCCCCAAATCAAACAGTAGGTATTAAAAGGCTACACTGTGAACAGGCACTGTACTAAGCTTTGGCTCTACCCTTTTACAAAGTTTGAAGGTTACACACAATTGGTATGATGCTATAAAATGAACACCGGATTTGGAATCAATGACCTATATTCAAATTCTGGCTCTTCTGGTGATGGACAAATCACTTAAATTCTCCATGCCTCAGATTTCTCTTCTATAAAATTATAGAGGGTTGGAATAGATGCTTTCTTCATTCTTTCTATCATGAAATATATATAGGATCCTATGAATTAGCTCAGGATAAAGAGTATTTTGTTATCCTTTTTAGAGTTACTCAGGTATTAGATTTAGTTCCCAGGTATTAGATAATTCCCAGAATAGCTCCAAGGATTCTAGATAGTAATTCCTAGAATCATAGTGATAGGCAGTTCTACTGAGGCTGCACCATAAGATAAGCGGTGACATAATGTAAGACGTGCTACACTTGCAAAAAATGACAATATTGCTAATGTTAACCTGTGAGAACATCTCTGGCAATATGCCTTGTCTGTTGCCCTATATAGCAAGTAGGCACTGGTCAGTGATGGGGGAAACCAAGGGGAACCCCAGGGGAATCTGTGTGTGCCCAGACTGGCCCCTCTCAAGGCTTGAGAGGATTTAGAGGAGTGCACAAGTTGGAATGTTGTGCCTGTCTCGATGGACCTCATCCAGATGTAGGGGCAGTTGCCCTCTCCATGCAAGTCCCAGGGAGAGGGGTGATTAGGGAATGTTGTAGGAACTCATGCTCCCATTATCAGCAACTCCTTTTGAGAAGACCAGACTAGAATAAAGCTGATTATTAAACCTTACAAAGCTATCTTCCTTCCTGTCTGACCAGATCAAGAATGAATGTTAGAGGTTGAAGTCCAAAACTCCATGAAACAGGATACAAGACAAATACATAAATGTTCTAACGCATTCATTTAATCAAACGAGATACTGTACAAAAAGTGCTTTGTAAACTCTGAGATGCTATACAAATACTGGTAATTATTAAAAACAGATAAATACTTGTGTAACATTTTTAACTAGTAAGTTACCACCTATATCAGAAAGGTACAAAATATTTATTTTAAAATATTGTATAATTCAACCTTTTTAAGAACTATTAATAATTTTCGCCTCAATTAGTCCAAGTTTGTAAAATTTTACTTTTTATCATTTTATTATTTCTAAAACACACAGCAAGTGGTCTCTATCAACTCAAAACCTGAACTTTTATTTTTTTAATTTTTTTAAATTGAATTATTTTGTTTTCAGTGTTCAACAATCACTTCCATATATCTTAGAATTTTTTTCCACTCCCTCCCTCTCATTCCCCCCTCCCTCCTGAGATGGCGTACAATCTTACATAGGTTCTACATGTACATTCCTATTAAATGCATGTTGCACAGAAGAATTAAAATGAACAGGAGAAACCATAAAACAAAACAAAACATAATACAAAACAAAATGGTCTGTTTCTATCTGCAATCTAATTCCACAGTTCTTTCTCTGGATGCGGAAGGCGTTTTGCCTCAAGAGTCCAATGGAAATAAAACCTAAACTTTTAAAGATTCCTACCTTCATTTCAATAACAGTTTGCAGAGCTTTTGTTTTAGCAGAATCAGGAGCATTCTCAAATCTCCGATGCATCTCCTAAATAAGAGAAAACAATGTGTAAGCCCAAAATAAATTTGCAACATCCCTCATTTCACAAAAAATAAGGAGAGTTCTTCCATTCTACCTTGAGTGGAAAAAGTGATTATACATGACTCATCTCTCTGTCAACTTTTAATCTCTAACATTCCACCATGTATCTCCAATCCATGCTGCTTAGGCTAACTTATTTATTTCAGCACAGAGGGTTAATATCACTAAGCAACAGCTTGTCAAAAATTATTCAAAGTGGCTACCCCATGAATGTAATGGAATACTATTATGTTGTAAGAAAGGATGACAGAAAGGCTAATGGAGGAAGTTTCAGAGAAATCTGGGAAGATTTGCATAAATTAATGCACATTAAGTGAGCAGAACCATAAAAACAATTTACACAAGAACATTATAAAGTTCAAACAAACAATAACCAATCATAATTCCAGAGGACTCAAGATGAAACATACTAAACCACCTCCTGACAGAGAGGTGAGAAACTTGATGCAAATGAAGATATATTTTCTGGACACATAAAATCTGGAAATGTGTATTGCTTGACTATATAAATTCATTCAAAGAATTTTCTTTTTTGAGGGGGAGGCAGAATTTTAATTGGAAAAAAAGTTGTAATGGCTACCCCAAACTGAAATGAGACTGTGCTCCCAAATAACTCTGATACTTTAAAAACAAAACAAACAAAAAAATATTAGGACTTTCCCACACATTTGCTTCTCATTACATGACTCTGCAACTCCTCACCCTCCCCCCCGCAAAAAAAAACCCCACAGCAACATAACCCAAAAGAAAAAGGTGTTGAGATATATTTCCTTTCTTGTAAAGGAGAAATAATGAAACAATTACCTTTATATAAGAATATGCAGTGCTAAGAAATGTCTTGAGTAGGTTAATTTTTGGAAAAAGTCAGAAACACCTAGCTTTTATTTCGGTACAATGTAAAATGCATCACTTCTCATTTTACTAGTATGCTTCAGATAACTATTAAAATGACATTAAAAATGAGGTCCTTGGAGAGAAAGCAAAGCTACTGACAATTTCTTAGCTTTCAGGCATAGATGTGAAATCTGCATATAACCACCTAGCAATTGTTCTAGGGATGTACAAACAAAAGAAAAAATCCACAAAGAATGCCAAGATAAAGAAGCCCACTTTTAAAGACATTTTTTTAGGTGAAGAAACTGAGGTCAAGTGATTTAAAGTGATTTATAAGTCTGGGTGCTACAATAATGAAAGTTCACATTTACACAGTATATTATGGTTTACAAAGTGATTTCCTCAAAATAAGGCTGTAAGGAGAATCCAAGCATCAATATATTATACAATACTATCACCTGAAAGAAAACTATTAATAACCAATGATTTGGGGAGATCTAGAGTTCCCCCGTTTTTCTAACGTCCTTATTGCAAAGTTCAATTTCTGAAGGACATTGCAGATAATGAGATTGAATTAACCTTCTCCACAATCTTCTTCAGACCCCAGTCAGGTGGGAAAGCCCAACGGGCTACAGGTGTGGGTCAGGATAAATTCTTTGATTAGACTGTACAAGGCTAGGTGTGAAGTCAGTCACTGTAGCACACCTGAGGACTGCTGCTGTGAATGATTAATGAACTCTCTATTCAGCAATAAACTAAACATTGTTCAATGAAGTAAAGTATAACACTCATAGCAATATCCTTAAGCAAAACGTATCATCTAATACATATATGTATCTCATAACAATCAGTATGTCATATGGTGCATAGCATGTACCACTGTATCCCCAAAGTCAGGGGGTCTCAGGTTAGGGTCTTCCTAGCACAATGCATCCTTAAGGGGTAGCAGAAAATACCATACCATCCACCCCTAGATCACTGTAAGAACAATTTCCTTAATCAATACACTGTGTCCAAGTAAAGTCTTCTTTCATCTTTACTCAAGGCTGACTTCCAAACTTCATGACTCCTCCTCTGTGTGCTGACCACTTCCAGCTCTTGCCTGGGTTCACAAGCAGATA
The DNA here is from genome assembly GCA_023548195.1 of Bettongia penicillata ogilbyi. NCBI lineage: Eukaryota > Metazoa > Chordata > Mammalia > Diprotodontia > Potoroidae > Bettongia > Bettongia penicillata. The sequence goes on from JAJHZJ010000732.1 coordinate 2,515,408, forward strand.
GCTCTCAGCTCACAGGGACTCTTCCACTCTAAATTCTTCCTGCTTTTGCCTAACAGCAGACTCTAGGGGCTCAGGTCCCAGCTTCTGTTTCTAGGAAAACAAAGCTTAACAGGGCTATAACAATATTTACACATATTACTAGTGCTATCATCTCAATTCACTCATAAAGACCAACAGACAACACCGACATTAGAAACATTCTTTCTGTCAGACCTTCCACAAGCAAGTTCCCCTTGCCTGCTCATGCTCCCTTCTCTCTCAGCTCTGCTTCTCTCTCTACTCCCTCTTTTCCCTCCAAACAATACTCTTCTCTATTTATATACACACACATATACATGTATATACATGTATGTACACATACATGCATACATATATATAATACAATTTCCAATCAAAGGCATTTGATTAGCTAAAACTCAATACAGAAAAGAAGCAAAAAAAAAATATCCTACTTTGCTTGCTGTTACACTAGGCAATTTAGAAGTGAGGGATGTAATCAAAATACATTCTCCCCAGCATCTCATACCTTTCATTGGTTCAGAATTGATCATCTCCCATTCTTTCCAGGGCATATGAACTATGAGCCCATCACCATGATTATATTTGGCATTCAAGAGTATCACTGACCCATTTATTGGTAATATGCTAGAATTATTAATGAAATGATTAATTACCTGGTAACTGTGTCTCTCAAACTTTTTAAATGTCACACACCTCTAGGAGGTACAAGGAAACAAGGAAGTATGGATATGCATAAGTACAAATACACATACAAACCAAGGTCCAGAAGAGATTTTTACAATGACATTTACTAGTAAAGACTGCTAACAAATTTAGAAGTCTCATCAACAAACCTTTAGTTCAAGAAATTCTTCATGACATACTCGCTGTATCATGAAAACCACAAAATCAAGATCTGGCTTCTAATTTCACTTTAGAATGAGGAAGTTACACCATAACCATTTTAACAGAAATACGTTACATCTAAATAAAACATTCCAATCTATCAGGTTATGATCACATATATCGGACCCTCACAATATACTGAAGCCCTGTGACAGAGGAAGAGCAAAAAGAATTCCTCTCATCCCTTGGAGATAAAGAAAATGAAGCCACAGAAACTTAAAGACTTGCAGAAGCAGTAGTCCAACATGAATGGGGAGGGGAGAGGGAGCATGAAGAGGCCCAGGTAAGAGATAATAAGGATCTACCTATACCAGAATAGCAGCTATGTGGGTAGAGAAAAGAGGACATACACTAGAGATGCTTTCAAGGTAAATGGTGAAATCTGATAATGGCTTTGATATGTTGGATGACTAAGTGTGAGGAGTTAAGAAAGACACCAATACTGCTGCCCTGAGATGGACAGAATAGAGACTGGCAGTCTGGAGAGTAATATTTTGGGTTATTTAGGAAGAGAAGATAAATTTAGGAAGAGAAATAGTGAGTTCTGCTTTGGACATTTTGAGTTTGAGGTACCTGTGCAACATCCAAAAGACCAATGATTAACAGGTGATTCTAGCTCAGAGGTTCCCAAAGTGAGTGATACAGACCCCTGGGGGTTCAGGAACAATTCATCAGGGCGGGAGTAGCCTCAGATGCAACTGGGGAACATTAAATAAAAATAAGAGGACAGTGGAAGCATAAGGAAAGAAGAGAAGAAAATTTTGAAAAACTATTTGTACATGTTTCATCTGTTGTCAAAGAGAGGCAAAGTCATAGTAATTACATTATTTTTCAAATAAACATACAAAATTGAATTATAACCGATCAGCGGTCAAGTCTACCAAGAGGTCCTAACAAAAAAATGTTAGCAAGCCAGCATGTCTCACATTAACAGGAGGTTCAGCCTGCACTGGTAGAAATATGTGCATTTACAATACTACATGGTTACATGTGTCAGCAAAATTTCAATGCAAGAAAAACCCCTCACAAATTCACAATAATTATTAAATGTAAGATGTGGTATTTTTAAAAAATAAATTTTATTGTTTTGGAAATGACACAAATTTCAAAAAAGTTGTTAAAATAGATTTCAAGAGTGCAGGGTTGGCACTAGTAATATTTTTTTTTAATGGAGCAAGTAGGCCAAATTCAGTTTAGAATCTTCTGCCTTTGATCCTACCACCTTGGAAGAACTGAAAACTTATAGAGCCCTAGAAGTATCTCTGAAAAGAGCTGACAAAACCCCTGAAAGTTTGGGACAATGCACACTCCACCGTGGAAGCAGAACCCTCCCTTAACAAAGAGTGAAAAGGCAAGAAATAGGCTGGGAAAATGACTAAACAGTAGGAAAAAAAACTCAAATATAGAACGTTATTATTATGACAAGGAAGATCAAAACACAACCAAAAGAAGACAACAAATTCAAAATTCCTACTTCAAAAGCCTCCAAGAAAAATATGAATTGGTCTCAGGCCACGGGATGAGCTCAAAAAGAATTCTGAAAATCAAGTTAGAGAATTAGAGGAAAAATTGAGAAGAAAAATGAGAGTGATGCAAGAGTCATGAAAAATGAATCAACGGCTTGGTAAAAGAAGCACAAAAATATACTGAAGAAAATGACACCTTAAAAAATAGACTAGGTCAAATGGTAAAAGAGGCCCAAAAAGCCAATGAGGAGACGAATGCCTTAAAAAGGAGAATTGGCCAAATGAAAAAGGAGGTCCAAAAGCTCACTGGAGAAAATAATTCCTTAAAAATTAGAATGCAGCAAATGGAAGCTAATAACTTTATGAGAACTCAAGAAACAATAACAGAAAACAAAAAGAATGAAAAAAATACAAGACAATATAAAAATATCTTATTTGAAAAACAACTGACCTGGAAAATAGATCCAAGGAAAAGCTAAAAACTATTAAGCTACCTAAAAGCCACAATCAAAAAAAAAAGGAGCCTAAACATCATCTTTCAAGAAATTATCAAGGAAAACTGTCCTGATATTCTAGAACCAGAGGGCAAAATAAATATTGAAAGAATCCACTAACCACCTCCTGAAAGAAATCATAAAATGAAAGCTGCCAGGTATATTATAGCCAAATTCCAGCGTTGCCAGGTCAAGGAGAAAATACTGCAGTCAAAAAGAAACAATTCAAGTATCATGGAGCCACAGTCAGGATAACACATGGGTTCAGAAGGCTTGGACTATGATATTCTGGAGGGCAAAGGAGCTAGTATTACAACCAAGAATCACCTACCCAGGAAAACAGTATAATCCCTCAAGGGAAAAAAATAAACATTCAATGAGATAGAGAAGTTTCAAGTATTCTTGATGAAAAGACCAGAGCTGAATAAAAAATCTGACTTTCAAATACAATTCAAGAGGAGCATTAAAGAAGTAAACAGGAAAGGGAAATCATGAGGCACTTAATAAGTTTTACATTCCTACATGGGAAGATGATATTTGTAACTCATAAGACCTTTCTCATTACTAGGGTAGTTAGAAGGAGTATGTATAGACAGCACGGGTGTGAGTTGAATATGAAGGTGTGATATCTAAAAAATCAATTTAAGGGGAGAGAGAAGAATATACTGGGAGAAAGAAAGGGAGAGGGAGAATGGGATAAATTATCTCACATGAAAGAGGAAAGAAAATGCTTTTAACAGTAGAGGGGAAGAGGGGGAGTGAGTGAACCTTACTCTCATCAGAACTGGCTCAAAGAGGGAATAACATAAACACTCAATTGGAGTCAGAAATCTAACTTACCCTACAGAAAAGGATGAGGGTAAAAGGGTAAGAGAAAGGGGCCAGGGTTGTATGATGAAAGGGAAGGAAGATTTAAGGTGGGGTTAATCACAAGCAAAACACTTTTAAGGAGGGATGGGGTGAGAAGAGAGAGAGAGAGAGAACAGAATAAATGGGGGTAGGGGAGAGCAAGACAGGATGGAGAGAAATACAGTTAGCAATAGTAACTATGAAAAAATTTGAAGCAAGTTTCTCTGATAAAGATCTCATTTCTCAAACATATAGAGAAGTGAGTCAAATTTATAAAAGAGCCATTCCCCAATTGATAAGTAATCAAAAGATATGATCAGTTTTCAGATGAAGTAATCAAAGCCATCTATAACCATATGAAAAAAATACTCTCACTATCGATTCCATAAATGCAAATTAAAACAGTTCTGAGGTACTACATCATATCTAATGGATTGGCTGATAAGACAGAAAAAGTAAATGACAAGTGTTGGAAGAGATGTGGGAAAAATGAGACATTAATGTAGTGCTGGTGGAGTTGTGAACCGATTCAATCATTCTGTAGAGTAACCTGGAACAATGCCCAAAGCGCTATAAAACCATGCATACCCTTTGATCTAGCTAGCAATATCACTACTAGGTCTGTATCCCAAAAGAGATAAAAAAGGAAAAGGACCTACAGGTACAAGAATATTTATAGCAGTTCTTTTCTGATGGTGAAGAACTATAAACTGAGGGAATGCCCATCAGCTGGAGAATGGCTGAACAGGTTGTGGTATGTAACTGTGATGGAATACTAGTGTATTATAAGAAATGATGAGCAGGATGCTCTCAGAAAAACCTGGAAAGACTTGTATGGGATGATACAAAGTGAAATGTGCTGTGTATAAAGTATCAGTAATATTTTAAGATGATCAGCTGGGAGTGACTTAGCTATTCTCAACAATACAAGGATCCAAGACAACTCTGAAGGACTTAACAATGAAAACTGCTATCCAATGGTGTCTGCACACAGTTTGAAGCATGCTTTTTTTTTCTCGAAGTTTTTTGGGTCTACATAGGTCTTTTACAACATGACTACATTGGACATTTTTGCATGACTACACATGTATAACCAATATTGAATTGCTGGCCTTCTCAATAAGAGGGAGTGGGGACGGAGGAAGGGAGAGAATTTGGAACTCAAAGTTTAAAAAATGAATGTTAAAATTGTCTTTACATTTAACAGGGGAAAAATAAAATACTAAACAAAAAAAAAAGAATTTCTTGTGCATCCATCATTCTCTTCAAATTCCCCTTTTCCTTCTCAATGGAAGTTTCTTCTTATGCCTTGAGAACTTCACTCTAAAAAGTATCATATCTCTTCAGAGAAAGCTTTCCCAGAAAAATCAGGATCCATAGGATCCAATCTGTCCTTTATCTGAACCCTCTGACTTCTGCTCACCAAAACCTAGATTGCATGTTACAGAGGTAAAATCAGATATAATCTGTCACAAATTCAAAGATAAGCATTTCCCACCAAGAAAGGTTTCCCTTCATTTGCATCACAGAAGCCCAGTGAGAATCAGATCCAGAATAAATCTTTCATTCATTCTTCTGCCTTTTGAAGGATAAAATTATCATTAAGGCAAATAAAAATTACTGGCTGCTTTCAGCAGATGCCCAGATAATCTAACTGCATCATCAATCCTCTCCAGTAAGATTAGTGATCTGTTTCCTAAACTCATTTATTTCTTCTTTCCAGTCAGGTAAACTAGTACATTCTGATAATAATGTCACCTATTTCAGTCTCTGGTTCCCAGATTTTTTTACATGAACAGATCATCTTAATATATAATGCAAATTAGAGGAAAATAATGAAAAAAAAGGCAGAAATGAAGACATCATAGCATTACAAAATCACAAGTTATATTATAAAGTACTAATATAAATAATAGTTGGTAATGATTAAAAAATAGAAAAGAGATTCAACAGAAGATAAACTCTGGAACAAAATCAAAAACGTATTTGAATCCCCAGGCAGAAGTACTCAGGTAAAGTATAAAGTAGTTTGGCAAAAATTAGGTTTAGCAAGTGAACTCAATAAACCACTGCTTTATAAACCTAAGTCTATACATTAATTGGAAAATAATCCCTTATTTGACAAGAACTCTGAGGAAAACTGGAATATAGGTGACAAGGAGTGGTTTTAAATTCAGTATCTTACAACAAATGCTACAGAATGAAAATATGCCCTGAATATTAAGAGAGTCAGAACAGAAATATCAGAAGAGAACCAGATCAGGTAGTTTTTCACAGCAGATAAGAAGAGAATTCTTAACCAAAGAAGAGACAGAGATCACCACAAAAAATAAAATACTTTCAATTACACGAAGATAAAAAGCTGCTACCTGAACAAAATATTTATTTTATTAAGTTGATTGGAGTAAGAATTAGCAATGAAGAAAGGATAATGGAAGGTGTCAAGTGGTGTGTGTATATTCAGTTACATAAATATAAATGTAAGATACACACACGTAAAAGTTTGGATCAAATATCTTTGATGACAATCTGATATCCAAGAGAAAGAGTCAATTAATACAATGGATAAATGGTCAACAGATATGAACAAACAGCTCTCAAGAGAAATGAAAACTATTATCAACCACAGGAAAGACTGCTCCAAATCACTAACAAGAGAAATGCATTTTATACCTATGAGGTTTTACTTCACACCCAGTAAATCAGCAAAGACAACAAAAGAAGGGAATGGTGAATGCTGGAATAATTGTTGGAAGAACAATAATATTATACTGGTCATTTTTTATTTACATTAATGATAATTTTATCCTTGAAAAGGTGGAAGAATGAATAAAAGATTTATTCTGGATCTGATTTTAGACTTCTGTGATGCAAATGAGGGGAACGATCCTTGGTGAGAAATGATTATCTTCGAATTTGTGACAGATTATATCTGAATTTACTTCTCTAACATGCAATCTAGGTTTCAGAACTGACCCAACCAAAACAAAAATTATCAATGTAACAAAAATATTTTAAATAAGAAAATGAGTTTAGACAATACCTTGTGCCATATACAAAGATAAGGTCCAAATGGATATCCAAGGCAAATGTTTTTTATGATGATGTGATTTTTCATATCTATGGTTATATTACATATGTAACCAAAGAAAGGATGGAGGAAGATATAAGAGACAAAAAGAGACATTTCTTATTTATCTTAACCCGTAATTTTACTGGTGTGAGAAATTCCTTCCACCAATACAACTTTCACCCAATATTGCTGATTCTGCTCCATGGGGCTAAATGGAACAAATCTAGGCCCTACTACATAAAATAGTCATTCAACTACTTAAACACAGTTATGAACAGTGCTTTACACACCTTAAAGCACTATGTGAATGCTATTATTATTGCTATCTTTCTTTTTACTAACTGAATCCTCAGTGACTCCAAACAGCAGTAGCATGTGCAGTGGTCATACCCTGGTAAAACTGTCTAGGTAGACAGGCTAAACCAGGTTGAGGGTAACTAGTAAGTCTCAAATCCATACAAGAGTTTACCCCAAGGATGTAAAAACTTCCCCCAGGAGAATGGACAGACAAGAAGACCTTATTTCAATGTCCACAAAGGCAGTGGATGAAGATGCTGTGAAGTACTCAGACTTTGATCAGACATCAAAGGCACCATCATCCAGCACATCCCAGGTCATCACCATTCATCCTGACATTTTTCCTGCCACTGGACTCTGATGATTTAAATCCAATTCACACACAATTCAAGCCATCACCCCATGATGTTACTGGTCCTCTTTGAAAACAAAGGACAAACAACTGCTATTATTATTGTTATTATTTTATTATTATTATAAAAACCATGAGTTTTCTCTTCTCCAAGTTAAACATCCCTCATTCCCTTAACCAAACCTTATACACATGTGCTCAAGGTCTTCCTTTACCATCAGGCCGTCATCTGATAAAAAACGGCAAAAAGCATATCACCAAGATCAAATTACTATGGCACTTCAAGGATGACAATGAACAATAAATGGCAAATTCTCTTTACAAATGATATTTTCTTTTGTATTTTTTAACCAGGGGAAGCAATCAGGTGAATTAAGTGACTCAATTAAGTGACTTGCCCCAGGTCACATAGCTGGTAATTATCTGAAGCTGTATTTGAACTCAAGTCTTCCTGACTCCAGGCCCAGTGCTCTATTCTCTGCACCTCAAATTACTATCTATCTGCCCCTCAAATTACTTTCTTAACCAGCATTCCTAAATCTTTACTTCAGAAGGATTTGCCTTCATTAGGTAACAATAATGAAAAATTACTAGTGTTCCTAAGACCATGAGATTCTCATCCAAGATTTCACCATCTTCAGCATGGCATTTTAGACTGTTCCTGCAAGCATCACTTGTGCCCACATTAAAGAGCAAAAGTGGCACTGCCTATAAGGTTTTGCAAGTCTTGGAAAGTCAACCATCACATCCCAGAGAGATGGCAAACATCTTTTTGTCATCGGAGCAACAAATATCTGCCTCAGTGCCCCTCAGAAGTAAATCACTAATCATCACTGTTTGTTTCTTCTTCCTCTTATACGTACTAGATGATCTCTCTCCTAAATTAATGACAGTTGCAAGGAACTGTCTCCAGTGCCCTTTCCATTGTTCTTACTCTACCGTTCTCTATCCCCCACTCTCAGTAAATCTCAGAACTGCTAGGAATAAGAGGATCACAGGGTCACAGATTTATAAAGGAAGGGCCCTTAGAAGTTCCTAAGTTTAATCCTTTCATTTTACAAATAAGGAAAATGAGGTATGAAGAGGCCAAGTGATTTGCCCAAGCTCACACAACTAGTAGCCGCCTGGGGCATAATTTAAACTCTGGTCCTCCTGTCATCAAGTCAAGACCTCAATTCATTCAGCAGCCAATGACCCTAAATGTCTATGACCTCACCAGGCAAGGTTGGTTTGGCTGTAGGCACATTCTGGGATTTTTGCTCTGCTTTATTTTTGGATTTGCTCCTACTGTTTGAAGTTTGCCCACCAGATAGTGTCACTTTCACATCAATCAAAGTAAAAGAGTAGAAGATGGGATGAAGATAAGGAGTCTAAAATCTCCCAACAAAACAGAATATACTGGATGAATTTCGGGTTTGTTTTTTTGCTTTAAATTGCATGTTTTTCAAGGAAGGAGCAATTTTTAACTGGAAAAATCACTGGGCTTTTATGTAGAAAATTCAGACATCCAATTGCAGCCTGACAATAAAATTTTACCAGATGAAACTCCCATGTTATCACTCAGACCAAAAAAAGGATACTAAAAAAATTCTGTCATTAGTGAACAAAATTTCTAAATCAGGGATTCTTAACCATTTTTGTGCTATGGGCTCCTTCTGAGATTAATGTTTTTTAAATGTATAAAATAAAATATATGGGATAACAAAGGAAATTTACTATATAGAAATATAGTTATCAAAATAATTTTTCTTAAGCACATGGAACACAGGTTAAAAACCCCTGGTCTAGAAAGAAACTCTGATATTGAGTTCAACTCTTTTACACTTAATTTAATCACAAAATAAATAGAAAGGATCTGAATAGAATTTTAGAAAATTTATCTCTGATAGATCTAAAGGTCTACTAGATTGTTGAATGGGAATAGAAATGAGTTGATCCTATTTGGCAGCTAGGAAACTTTAAAAACTATGTTTTAGGACATAAAAACCTTAGAAACAAATATAGATAATCAAAATATTAATATAGTTTACTATAGTAATACTAAGTTTACTAAGTAATATATAGTATAACCTACTTCAATAATTCAAAAACTTATGATTTCACTAGTGTGAGTACTCAGTCATTTAAGCACCTACCTACTGTCAGGTACTGTGCTAAGCACTAAGTATAGAAAAACCATTTACAGATAAAAATTTATTTATTAAGACTCTACTGTATCAGGAAGGGTAATTGAAAGTATCAAGGGCTGCAATGACAAAGAGAACAAGGATTGAGAAAAGGACACTGACCAGAGAATTTGACAGTTAGCAACTTTGGTGAAAGGAGTTTTGGTGGAATGACTAAGTTGGAAATTCATGGTGAATGGCCTAAGTTTTTCTGAAAAATATGAGGCAAAGTCCTCAGCTGAGAATGTCAGGGAGGGGTGGCCATGGGTGTTAGGGAATAGGGGGAAGAGGTGCTATGGTTCTGTAACATACAGGTCTTTTTTCTCTTTCATTAATCTCCTTGAGGAATAGGCCTACTAACCATATAATTGGGACAAAAGGTAAGCAAGCTTTAATAACTTTTGGGGAAGAGTTCCAAATTTCTTTCCAGAATGGTTGGACCAATTCACAACTAAAGGAACAGTCTACCAATGTACCTACTTTCCCACAGATCTCCAATATGTCATTTTCTTTTTATTCACTTTGCCAATCTAATGGATACAAAATTGCTTTTTCTGTGTTGGCTCTTCTCAGCTTAGGCATCAAGACCATAAGCATATCAAAGAAATAATTTGATAGACTCTTCTCCCTCTCCCCACTCTTTCAAATAGTTCTATAGTTTGGGGGTTATTATTTAATTATTGAGAGAATTTGCTTATATAAACTCATGACCCAGAAATTGGGGTTTTTTTTGTTTGTTTGGGTTTTTTTGAGAAACCATGTATAACTTCTTGAATTTCTTTCTCTGAAATCTATTAAGAGCTCTATTTCTTGTTTTGTTAATCTGGGCATTTTGTTTTTGTTAAGATTCATCCATTTTATTTCGGGTGTCAGTTTCACTGGCATATAACCAGGTGAACTAATTTCTAACAATGTATTTTTTTTTAATTCTGAATTCACCTTTTAAGATATTGGTTTTTTCCCCAAACCGGTGAATATCTAGTACTATTTACTAATTAAATCCCTTTTTTTTTTTTGCTTTCAATTTTATTAATCTCTTCTTTACACTTTCAGGATTTCTATTTTGGTGTTTATTTGTAGTTTCATTTGCTGGTTTTCTAAGTTTTTTTGATTTTATGCCCAACCCACTGTTCTTTTTCTTTTCTTTTATCAATGAAAGTGTTTAGGCATATATGTTTTCTCCAAAAGATTGCTTTGTCTCCATCCCAAAAATTTTGAAATGCTATCTTTAACAAAATCACCAATTGCTTCCATGATTTGTTCCCTGCCTTATACACTGTTAACAATATTGTCTTAAATTAATTTTTCATTTTTTCAGCAGTTCTCTATTTAGTATAATTTTTATTGCATCATGGTCCTTAAAAGACAGGATTAATATTTTGATTTTCTACATTTGTTTCTAAGGTTTTTATGCCCTAAAACATAGTTTTTAAAGTTTCCATGTACAGCTGCCAAATAGAATCAACTCATTTCTATTCTCATTCAACAATCTAATAGATCTTTAGGTCTATCAGAGATAAATTTTCCAAAATTCTATTCAGATCCTTCCTTTTTATTTATTTTCTGATTAAATTAATCAGTCTGAAAAGAAGTAGAGATTTCCCACTACTGTAACTTTACTGTCAATTTCTCCTTGTAATTCATTTAATCTTTAATTTAAGCACTTATATGCTACGCTATTTGGTGTATGCTTGTTTAATATTAATTTTCTTTGTATCTTTCAACAAAATGTAGTTTTCCTGCTTACCTCTTTTAATTAAGTCTAGTTTTTGTTGTTGCCTTAACTCAAATCATGATTGCTATCCCTTGTCTTTTTTACTTCAGGTGAAGCAAAACAGATTTTGTTTCAGTCCCTTATTTTTAATGCTGTGTGTATTTTTCTGTTTTGAGTGTATTTCTTGTATCACTGGACTCTGTATTCTGATATATTCAATTAATCAATAAATATTTATTAAACACCTACAATATGTCAGGCTCTGTGCAAAGTATCAGGGATACAAAAAAAGAGATAAAAAGCAGTTTCTGCCTTTAAGGACCATACAATCTAATGAAGGAGACAGCAAGCAAAGGAATATATACAAAACAAGCTAGATACAGAACAGATTAGCAATAACTGACAGAGGGAAGGCCCTGGAATTAAAGGGGATAGGGGCAGCTTCTCATAGAAAATGGGATTTCAATTGGGATTTAGAGGAAGCCAGGGAGGTCACAGGCAGAAATAAGGTGGGAGGGCATTCCAGGCATAAAGGACAATCAGAGAAAACGCCCAGAGCCAAGAAATGGAGTATTGTGTTTGTGAAACAGGCAGAAGGCCAGTGTCACTGGACTGAAGAGTATGTATCAGGGAGTAAGGTATAAAGAGACTGGAAAGGTAGGAGAAGCCTAGGTTATGAAGGACTTTGAGTGAGAGGGAATTTTGTATTTGCTCCTGAAGGCAAAAGGGAGCAACTGATGTTTAACTGTGGGGAGGGAATGGGGGAGAGGGAGGAGGCATTTTAGAAAAATCACTTTTTGAGGCCGAATGAAGAATGGACTAGAGTGGGGAGAGAACTGAGATGGCAAATGCACCAAGAAGTTATTGCAGTAATCCAGGTGTAAGAAGATGAGGGCCTGTACTAGAGTGGTGGAAACATCAGAGAAGAGAAGGGGGTGTATTTAAGCGATGTTGCAAAGGTATGAGTTCATACCATTCAAATTCACAGTTAATATCACTAAATGAGTTATTTCCCTTCATACTAATTTCTTATGCTCCTGTCCCTTCTGAAAGGGGAGCATACTCTGCTGTGGCTGTTCAGTTGTTTTTCAGTCATGTCTGACTCTCTGTGATCCCAAAGAGACTGAAATAGTGTGCCATTTTCTTTTTCAGCTCATTTTGCAGATGAGGAAACTGAGGCAAACAAGATTAAGTGACTTGCCAGGGTCATACAGGGCAGTAAATTTGGAGGCCAGATTTGAACTCAGGAAGATGATCTATCTGCTGTACCACCAGCTGCCTTTCCCTTAACCTTCCTTTCTTTCTCCTTTCATCCCCTTCCCTCATGTCTCCCTATTCAGTGTAAAACATTCCCAATTATACAAGAATCTTTTGAGAACTGATCATATAATAATCAATAAGTGCTAAAACCTAAATAAAATGATATAGTGAATACATAACCTGAAATATAAATACTAAGTAATAAAGGGGGTTCGGGGTGGTAAAAGGATTAGGTCTCCCTCCATGAGAGACCTACAAGTTCCAATTTGTAAAGATTTAAGGGGATATGCAATTTAAATATATTTGGACTACACTACATTGTGTAAAATCTTTTTCTGTACAGGCCATATATTATACTAAAATTTAGCTACCTAGCTATGGCCACTTTTCAGAAGTAGCTATTATATTTTTCCCTAAAATATTACTGCCACAGCTTTCCTTTTAATAAACTCTTAAATACCCTAATCTTCAGTTTTCTTGTACTTTTTTTTTTAGTTTAAAGAGCTAATTTTAATTTATTATCAGTTTTAACTGAGATATATCTTAATCTTCAAAAACTTGACAATTAAAACTTTTAAGGATTAATTTCATTACAGCATGCAACATAAGGGCAAATCTCTTTTCTGTTAAAAAAAATAAAAAGCTATAAAGGGAACTGCAAGTAAATCTCTTGAGTCAAATCACCTGCATGATATCTTTGTTCTATTATTCCTAGGAACATATTAAGATCAAAATAAAGTGATTTCTCCTAGGTGTATTCTATAAACATTCCAAATAGTAATCCTATTGTACATGTACATTATATGCAGTGGTTTTCTTCCAAACATGGCAAATATTCTCATGATATCTGATTAACCATCCCCCTGGGGTCTCATTTACAAAATGAACAAATTTGACTAGATGCATGGGGTCCCTTTGAGCTCTAAATCCTATGAGGATATATGTTTATAAAGGTTTTCTCCACTTTGAAGCCAAAGTGAAGGCAGAGCTCCTAAAACATTATATATAAAATTACATTTAATGTTTCATAGAGAAAGAGAAAGCAAATTGAAAATATAAGGGTGATTTATGTTCTACTAGAATTGAACATTAAAGAAATTTCAAGTAGGTATTACAGATAACAATTTGAGAAAATATATTCTATCCTCTCAGTGACAAAAGCCATTTTTAAGGTAAGAGACTAAAAGAGTCTCGTTATGTATAAATGAAAGTAACATACTAACCAATCACAAAAGGATTACTATTGCTATTAATTTTGCTTTTTTCCTATCAAAGATGAATAGTTTTCATTTATGTTTTGCTTAAATTCAAAAAGGATCGCTGATTAGATGAAGACTGAATTTTTCTTTAAAATGTACAGGTCACTATTGCTTTATATATACCTTTTCTGGCTGTACCAACCCAGGGGTGGATGGTTTTATCAAATGCTCTTTTACATTTAAGGTAACTATTTCCATGGAAACCACAAGGCAACCATTCATTATAATTACCAAGATCTTTTTCTGCACTCTCTTAAATACAGGTGACTGATTGTTTTATTTTATTCATTTTTAACTGAACAATGATCAGCTTTTCTTAAGCTAGCTTTTTCTATATGTTCACATAAAGAACAATGTAAGAGGTCACAAGAAGCTGAGTACCTAAATCTTTAGATAAAAAATCCTAAATATAACAGCCTACTTTAAGTCAGCATACAGACAAGACAATGTTATCCCTTGCTTTGTAGGTGAGATAGAATAAACAGAATAAACATCACTGAAAAATTCAACACAGAAGGAGATACCTACTTCCACTAGGATAACAAAACAGATCACCGCATTTAGGAAGAGATGCTAGCAAAAGACAAAATAAGGATAATGACAGCAAAGAAGTTAGATACTCACCTCTCTCAACATATTGCTCTCTTTCTCCTTTTGTTCCAGGAGACTTTCCAGGTGGTGGACATGCATCTCTGCCTCAGCCAGGCGTCTTGTTCTCTCATGGTCTTCCTCAGTAGCCTTGGCAGACAGTCCTTTACTCTGCAACATCTCCAAGAGCTTTTTTATGGACTCATCTCGTGCATTCAGTGTTTGTTTCTGAGTCTCAATGCGCAACTCCATTTCTTCCAGGGTCTTACGAAGAAGGAAGAGTTCCTTGGCTTGCCTCTCATGTTCAGCATGCAGCCTCTGAAAGTTCTCCTCTGTTAGTTCTGCCGCAAAGGGTTCACTAGCTCTATTACTACTGTCTTGCTGAAATAGCTGGTTTAGGTCCCTCTGGATCCGCAGTTCATCCTGGAGAGCCTGGATTGTCATCTGCATGTGCTTTAACAACAACAAACACCAAAAATCCTAAATCAGTGATTTGCTATTGAACAACAACAAGGTTACTTAGATCCTTTGGGGAAACTGAGACTAATAACTAAGGGCATTTCTCATAAGCCTACACTTTACACTGGAGTTGTAGTCTTTCTTCTTATTTTAGCCTCAAACAAAGGGGAGAAAGATTGATCTGCAAAATGTCAGCAGTTCAACCAGTACTATTAATAATTTTGAAAGGAATTAACCAATCTCTCAAAATACATGAGAGTAATTTATCTTCTACACATGTATTCTAGATTATTAATGTGGTCACAGATCCTCAGGAAATTAGGCCAAAAATAATTTTCTTGCATATCAGCAACAAAGGCTAAGCACCTGTAACTATATAAATAGATAACATAAACATTAACAAAACTCAGTTACTAGTTGCCACTGATGACATTTAATTGAAAGGGGGCAGGGCAACACACACACACATACACACACACACACATCACAATGGATGCACTTATTACTTATAGAGTACAGAGGACCCACAGGGGTTGAGTCCAAAATGTACATTAACATTCCCTCTGCAATATATACAATAAATTATTATCCAGCATTTGCTTTAAAACTATCAATGAAACTACCCAAATTAATTCCAAGTTCTACTCATTACTCCTAATTCTGCCCTCTGGGGACAAGTAGGGCACATCTAATGCCTACTTGGGAGCTGTCCTGCGCCTGCTAAGACTTCTCCAGTTACTTTTCCTAGTACTCATACGTCATCATCTCTGTGCCCTCCAGCCTCTTTGTCTCCCTCTCTCAATTTTATTAACGTCGTTCCTTCAAAGTGACACTTAAATGCAGTCTGACCACAGCAGAGTACAGCAGAACTATCTCCTCCTTTGCTTTGAAAAGCAATGTTTTAATTCAGACCACAGTTTTAATTCAGCCTAAGACTGCATTAGCTTATTTGTTAAATTATATTGACTTTGCTGACTGTAAAGAAGATGGATTTTAGTGTAAGATGGATTTTAGTATATGGAAAGTAGTTTTTGTCATTATTTCTTAGAGTTCAGTTTCCCAGGATCCACAGCCTTAACAATCTCTGGTACTAGATTATTAGTATTAGATACTAATTAGATTAGATGGTATTAGATCATGGTATACGGTATATGATCATGGTTCAAAACATATCCTCCACACTTGAGCACTGTTATATAATAAACGATAAATAATATAAACATCCACTGTTGGCTGCGCAGCAAGGTACAGGGATGAGGTGTTATAAACTTGTGAGGCTATTGCCGGCAATATGCCTTCTTCATCTGTTGCCCTATAAAACAGGCAGGCACTGGTCATGAGATGAAGAATCTGAGGGGTTGAATGCACAAAGCGGCCCCTATCTGAGGGGATTTCAGAGAATGCACAAGTTGTGCCTGCCTCGATTGACCCATCAAGATGTAGAGGTAGCGGCCCCTCCCCCTTCCAACAAGATCCCTGCAAGAAAGGTGATTAGGGAGTAATGTAGGAGTTTGTTCTCCCATTATCAGCAATCCTCTTCTGAGAAAACTCGACTAAAGTAAGATTATTAACTCATGTCTTTCCTGTCTGACCAGATCAAGAGTGAACCTGTGCTAGCCGCCCTCCTATGTGCTGTTTATCTATCTTACACTGACTAAATAGATGTTTGTCAACTGCACTAGTATCTAGGTATACCTCCTACATCTTGAATCTGTGAGGTTGATTTTTTTAACCCAACTTTAAGACTTTAAATTCTATCAAGACATCTTTGGATCCAAACTCTGGCATACAAATGTTAGTTATTCCTCCTACACTGACATCCTTCATAGTACAATTCTAGTGTCACCTTTTTTCTGAACCCCCCAATTAGCAACATTCTGAACCCTGAAATTACTTTACATATCCTTTATGTATACATACATGAATATGTTGCATTCTCTTGGTAGAACTTAAGTTCCTTGAGGATAGAACTATTTTTATTTTGCATCCACAGCATTTTGTAGTAATATATCATTCATATATAGCAGACAATAAATGCTTGTAGAAATGAATTTAATAATACAAGTAGATGTATTTATTATTTTAGAACTACAACTTATTACTAAGAAGTAGCAACCAGTTTCCATACACCACAGAAGTCAATGTTTCATGTCAGGTAATTAAAAAGTAAAAAGTAAAAAAATAAGTAATAATCCTTCATTTTTCTTTATAGTTAACCAATGGAACATAAGCTAATAAGAATAAGCAATTGACTTTGGAAACTGAGGCCTTGACCATATGTGAAAGGATGTATATATTCTATATAAGTCTATGCCTCTATATTCTAAAGAGAGCAATAATCAAACTTTGGTTCATCATAAAATGAACCACACAAGGAAAAAAAGCAATGTTAAGTGGAAGATTCTATTATCTGAATACAGTGTCTAAAAACACCCAGATTTTATTCTCTGGTCTCCCTTACTTTTACTGCTTGACCTTAGTTAGTTATTTAAGCTCACTAGACTTCAGTTTTCTCTTCTGTAAAATAGGTACAATGATACCCATACTAACCATCACATAACTATTGCAAAAACTAGTTTCCTTTTTTCTGCCCTCCCCTCCCCCAAAAAAAGGAAGTTTAGGGACTATAGGACTAATCTTTCCATGCAGGAAATATTCTAATAACTTCAAAAATTACTTTCTACAAATATATATGTATGTACACACACACACACACACACACATATATATATATATATACACATACACGCATATATATATGCATATACACGCATATATATATATATATATATATATATATATGTCAGATCTGGAATATGTAACCTTTCACATTCATAGAAATATTTACAGTACTCATCAGCAAATTATACCATGCAGCTGAGGTAGAACTTGATTGTAGCTAACATTTGATATATGCTTTAACATAAATATCTGAATTTGGTATAACAAGTACTCATTAGTAAAAAGGGAATAACACAAAGCCTACAATGTGCCAGATACTGTACTAAGCACTTTTTATAAACATTATCTCATCTGAGCCTCACAACAAAATGACTTCCTGACTCCAAGCCCAGTGGTCTATCTACTGTATCACCCAGCTATCTGACCATGTCTGTTTCTCTAGTTTTCCTGACACCGATTTTTGAATTGTAACACTGAAATGGCACTAATTCCCTACAGGTCAAAGAGATGTTTCAGAATAGCTGCATAGACCTCATAAAGTTGTACTGTGAAGGGACAGAATTCTCCCTAGTACGCCACAGAAAGAGTAATTTAAATTACTCCGTCACAGACTGGGAGTCACTCAACCTAGAGGAATCTTGAAAAGACAGCAGTAGAATGCTTATTTGCAAAGATTCATCAAGTTTATACGGCTATCTTGGAACAAAGAAATAGCCAATGTTGGATAGGTTATGGGAGGACAGGTATCCTGGTGTATTGTGGTGGAATAGTAAATCCATACAACCATTTTGGAAAGCAATATGGAATTATGTAAATAAAATAATTAAAATGTCCATATCCTTTGGCCCAGAGATTCCCTTGCTGGGCTCATAACCCAAAGATCTCATATATATAAAAATATTAATAAGAGCATTTTTTGTGTGTTAGCAAAGAATTGGCGACAAATTGTAGAATATGAATGTAATACAATATTATTGTGCATAAGAAATGACACATATGAATATAGAAAAGCACACAGCAATGCAGAGTGAAGCATACAGAGCCAAGGAAACAATATGTACAATGACTACAATGTAAATGGAAAGAACCACAAACACACAAAAAATCAAAAGTGACTACTGCAAATTTATAAAAAATAAATGTGACTCAGAGATATAAGAAGGTATTCCAAACCCCTCCCCATCTGTGAAGTGTTAGACAGTCCACAAATATTCCACATTGTACAGTTTCAGACTTTAATTTCAGTAACAGATTTCAAAAATTAGTCTGATTTCTTTCCTACTATTTTTCTTTTTTTGTCCTTAAAAATACATTACTTGTTATATGGGATGGCTCTCAAGGAGGGGTAGAGGAAAGGATACTGACAAGGGCATAAAAACACAGTGATATAAAAAACAAAACATCAATTAAAACTTATTTTAAAAAAAGAAGAAACATTACCATCCTATAAGAAACAAGATTATTTCAGAGAATACTGGGAAATAAGAACAATAACAAAATACACAGCGAGCAGCAGTAACTGTCAACACTGAAGACTTATTTGTAAGATACAAACTATAAAAACTTCAAAAGACTCTTATCAAACAGATAGAAACAATGACCAAACACATTTCCAGAGGGCTTACAGTGAAGCATATTACCACCTCCTGACAGAGGATGGATACAAGGCATGGAGGTAGATGAACATTTGGGGATAAGGCCACCTTGTGGATATATTTAGTCTATGTTTATTTGCTCTCAGTATTTTTTCCTTCTATTTTTAATTGGAAAGGGAGCACCAAGGAAAAAGCAGAAAGGATAATAAGGAAAAAAGAACAGGCCAGAGAAGTAATCTGAAAAGTACACAGAGGAAAAGAAAACCAATCAAGTTCACAAGAAAGCAGAGATAAGTGGGACAATTTTGAAAATATGTTAAATTTATTTTACATATATAATGGGTGTGATATGTATACTATATATATGAATGTACATTTATGACACAAATACATGAAATGTGTAATATACATATATGCATATATAATACATATGAAAGCAAACCGTATGGAAAAGAGATTCACAGTTTCTTTATGTGTTCTGCATAGACATGCTCTTGTGTTTGTAAAATTCATAAATTAAAATTTTAACTAAAAATCAAGAAAAGAAAACTAAAAGAAAAAGGATGCATCATACAATCATGTGTCAAGCACCACACTAAGGGCTCACAGTATAAACATAAAACTAACTTGTGCCAAGCACCACACTAAGGGCTCACAGTATAAACATAAAACTAACTTGTTCATGCTGGCAATAGGAACTCATGTTCTAACAGAAGACAACACTTACAAGGGAGCTGGTGGCCCAGGCAGAGCACCTTGGTTTAGGAAGTTAAAGATATGGAGCAGAAGAGGAAAAGGAATAGGGGACACACCCTTCCTAGAATCAATGGTAATACTGACGGTTTCAAAAGTAGAAAGGGAGTGATACTCAGAAATATAGGATCTGAGCCAATTAAGGGCATGAAAAGATAATGCCTGGAGAGTAAGGGGAATCCCAGCTGGACACTACCACTTGAAATGCTCTTTATTCAGGATGGAAGTTAGTGGAGCCTCCAAGGGTTAATTCCAGATCGTAGGGCTAAGTTTCCAGAACATGGTCTCTGATACAGCGGAAGTTCTATAGAGTTCATATAGTTGGTTATTTTGAGAGGGGACACTGAAGAGGTCTCAACATCATCTTAAGAGTCCAAAGGACCTATACCACACTTTGGGGGTATGACTGCAACATAAACCTTCAGTTTAAAAGGCAAACAATGAAAATATACAAAAAATGCACAGGGAGCTCTAGTAGGGTATCAGCTGCTCCACCAAACTTACCTTTCTCATACCTCACACTTTTTTCTCTACTGTGCAGAACATGAATGTGCACAGTTACCAACACAAAAGTGAAAAGATTACTAATAAAATAACACAAATGCTTGAAATGCAAATTTTAAATGCACAAATGCTGAAGACTGTGCATCTATTTTGCAAACAGAGCTCTGTGAGGAGAGATTACTTTTTGTCACATGACCAATGCTTACTGACACAGTGACTAGAACATAGTAGATGCTTAAAAAGTGTTTTCTACGTGAAAAAGATGAGATTAAAATGTCCCTCACAATCTTTTAAAAAAATTTTTATTCATTTTAAACTTAAAAAATGAGAAAAGAAAAAAAAGAATATTTCCATGTACACAGCAGAACATAAGAATTCAATACAGAATGATACATTTCCATTTCAAGAAAACCTATGTAATAAATACTACACATTGTTTTCAAAGTTACCCAGCTCTGTGCTTTCTCCTAAGTTTTCCTTTGTTCTCTGCCACCCATTTTTTATTTTTTCTCCCTCCCCCACCCTAGAAAAGGTTACCATTAAACATGAAGATATTTATGAATATATATACTTACATACATATCTATAAACAGATACATACACATACATACATATTTAAGACCATACTGTGCATATTTCTATTTGTCAGTTCTTTCTCTGGAGGTGAACTGTATCTTCCTTTCATAGGTTCAAATCTTTCCATGTTTCTCTAAATCAAATGGTGCATCATTTCTTATATTACGGTAGCATTCCATCACAATCATAGACCACAGCCTATTTAGCCATTGTATAATTGAAAGGCATCTATCATTTTAGTCAATCTGACAGGTATAAGATGATATCTCAAAGTTGCTTTAATTTGCATTTCTCTAATGAATAATGATTTAGAGCATTTTTCATATCATTATATATAGTCTTGCTTTCTTCATCAAAAAAACTGCCTATTCCTATCCCGTGATCATTTGTCAATTAGGGCATGACTTATATTCTTATAAATTTGACAAAGTTCTTTATAAATTTGAATAAAGGGGCTTTTATCTGAGAGACTGTCTATGACATTTTCTACTTTCCTCCTAATTTTGGCTATATTGGTTTTATTTATACAAGAACTTTTTAATTTAAAATATTCAAAATTACCCATTTTATACCTAAACAGTGTTCTCTATCACTTGTTTCTTAATATATTATTATCCTGTCCATAAGTCTGATGGGTAATATGTTCCATATTCTCATTTTCTTGTCATATCTCCCTCTATATCTAGGTCATGTATTCATTCTGCCCCCACCCTAGTACACTGTTTAATGTAACGGTTTATACACAATTCTCACCAAACTGTTCTCTAGCTCTCCCAATAACATTTACCAAAGAATGAAGTATCCCAAAAACTTAAACGTTTGTCAAACACAAAGTTACAACAGTTTTTTACTACTGTGTATCATATATCTATTCTGCTCCACTAACGTACTGTTCTATTTTTTAGCCAGTACCAGATAATTTGGATATTTACTGCCTTATAACATAGTTTAAGATCTGGTACTGCTGAATCTACTTCCTTTATATTTTTTTCCCTTATTTTTTCCCAAGAATTTCTCTGAAATACGTGACCTTTTGTTCTTATTGTTCCTTTTGTTTTTATTTAAATCTGACTTTATTTGTATGGAGTGTTATATATTTATATCCATGAAGTTCCTGCCTGTTTTGGCAGGTATACTCTCAGGTATTTTATACTGTCTAGTTATTTTAAATGGTCTAAAACAATATTGAATAATATTGGTAACAGAGAGTACAGTTTCCCTATTTTTCTCTTTAAATTAAATCTATTTTAGTTTTGACTCTGAGATCACGATTATTATCTCTGATTTTTTACATAAACAAATTCTACTCCAGCCTTTGTTTTAACTCTGTATCTCTCATTTTTATCGTTTCCTGAAATTAGAGTTCAGATTTTTAATCTTATTCTACCACCATTCTGCTGTTTCATAGGTAAATTCTTCCCACTCACATTCGAAGTTATAATTAGCTGTTCCGTATTTCCCTCCATTCTATTTTTCCTTATCATCCCTCTTACGCTATAACCGCCTCACACCTCTAATTTACTTCTAACCCCTAGATTACCCTCCAATTCCTTAATCTAACCATCTCCCTTACAAATCCCTCCCTTGTCCTCTCCCTCCACTTTAATCTATCTATCTTTCTAAAGGTTTCTCCCTGTCCTCTCCCCTTTCCAATTCCTAATCTATACCCTCCTAAAAGTACCTTCCTTACCCTATCCCCTGGCCCTCATTTCCTTCTGAATTTAGAAGACTGTTATACCCCTCTAGATTTCTAGCTGTTCCCTCTTTAATCCATTTCCTAGACAGCAAGGTTCCAAGCAGCCAGCTTGCTTCTTCCATACCAAGTCTTCCCTTCTCATTTGCATAAAGTAATCACTCCTTTTTATCTCTTCCTATACAGCTGTTTTTCAGAATTACCCCACAGCACAGCCCAACCCAACCCTTTCCTTCAAACTACCCAAATAATGAGTCTTAAGAGTACTCATAACATTTTTTCACATATAAACAGTTTGACCTTATCCAGTCCCTTGTAACTGGTCTTTAATGTTTACCTTATATTTCTCCTGGATCTTATATATAGAATTTTCCGCTGAGTTCTGCTCTTTTTGTCACAAATACCTGAAAGTCTCTCAATCTGTTAAATATTCATTTTTTTCATTGGGGATTATACATGACTGAATAACAAAAATCCCTAGCATTTTTCAAAATGGCTTAAGAACTACCTCCTACAAGAATACTTCCTGAACCATTCCCCAGAGGCTGAAACAACTCCCATTAGGTTGCCTTACAACTCTTTTGTAAATGGATACGTAGAACATTATCTTACCCCCAAAATATAGAAGCCCCTCAATGTCAGTTACTGTTTGCTTTCATATCTATATCCTCAATGTGAGGAAATTAAAATTATTGTATTCCTTAAGAGTTGGCTCAAGCCGCATTTTTATGTCAGGAATGCAGTTTTCCCTATGTTAGTTTAAGGGTATAATAAAAAGGAAATGTTGGGATCACTCATACAATTAGCCCCTGGGACAGCTACTTGTTTTCTGTAAACCTCAACCAGCTTGACCTGGTGCCACCCGCAAAACACAAGTCATCTGTTCCTGCCTGTCCTTGTGTAATTAGGGGAGATTTTATCCCTTCCAAGGGGGACAAATCTGATAGTTTTGATCAATCCCCCAGCAAAAACTGCAAGTAGATGGGTCCTACAACACAGAGTCTTGATTAACCATACCCAAATGCCAACCCCCTTTTATCAATATAGTCTAATGTAATGTTCCTTGAAGGGTCCCCCCCTTCTCATTTGGGTTCACTGGCCTTACTGAGGTGGCCAGTCTGACCCCCTTTCTTACTAGTTTTATGTATCACTGTTAATATACTGATTTTGCTTCGACTATGTACTTCAGTGTACCTTTACCGAATTTACTCAAGACAAGTGCAGTGTCTGGATACAGATGCTTTAAAAATGCTGGCTGATTAAAAATTGAGATGAAGTGCTTGCTTTGGCAGCTCATGTACTAAAATTGGAACGATACAGAGAAGATTACCATGGCCCCTGCGCAAGGATGACACGCAAATTCGTGAAGCGTTCCATATTTTAAAAAAAAAAATTTGAGATGAAAAGTTTTTTCTTTATATCCAAGACAGAATTACAGGAATTGAGTGAACCACAATGACTCCATCTTGTGACTCAATTCTGTATCTAGCTTAGTTCTCTTTCTATTCAATTAAGGGTCTAGTTCAATTTCCGTATTATGAGAAAACTTTATTGCACTGTTTGAACCTATCCCTATGTGGCTAGGAAGCTGAACCACTCCCTACTTGTTGTTTAACCAAGGACTCAGGTTATACTGCCCAGAAATTCAGTCAGATGTGAAGACTGATGCAAGGAATTTTCTTACAATTATACATTTCAAGCAACCCATTTTTCTTATTCATTCATGTTTCAGTCACGTATGACTCTTTGTGACCCCATCTGAAGTCTTCTTGGCAGAGATACTGGGAGTGGTTTGCCATTTCCTTCTCCAGCTCATTTTACAGATGAGGATACTGAGGCAAACAGGATTAAGTGACTTGCCCAGAGTCATAGAGTTAGTAAGTGTCTGAGACTGGATTTGAACTCAGGGAGATGAGACTTCCTGATTCCAGACCTGGCACTGTATCCACTGTACCACCAGGTGCCCTATCTTATCCGGAAACTATTCCTGTACTGGTCAATCAGTTACTGTTTGCTTGTTCCTTTGATTGAATACAGTCACTTAGGGTAACTGGGCTCTGATTTCAGAGAATTACATCTGCTCATTCTCCTCCTTCCAACTCAGAAAACCCCTAATTTTTCTTCCAATTGGAAATGAGATAACCTACTCTTGTGTTCTGGCTTATATCCTGTTAATTGTTTTCTTTTAATGTCTCCCCCTCTATTTGGGGTCCAATGCAAAGTTGAGGAGGCCTGATCTTGATTTTCAATGCAACTGGCATGCATCATTTAATAAACTAATGTTTCCACAGTGATTTCAGATTTCACCCAAATAATAAGTAATAATAAGTAGTCAAGGTTCCAAATAATTTAAATGTCTATGTGTAAAGCAAAATATGAAAAACAAATGGCTTGAATACAATACAGTAGGTATAGTGAGTAAAATAATAAAGCATGCAAGTTGAGAGCTTCATTTCATAATACCATATAAAACCAATAAACAGCAACTAAAACAATAAGATCATAATGATATGCCCTTAACATAATACTCTAATGAAATATTGGTGAGTTTCACATCACTCAGGTATGATGAAATCATTGTTTTGACATTTTGAAAAAGAAAACTGCAATGGAATCTTTAGCTGCACAGTGTCAAATTGAATCATCTATTTAAAAGCAAGGGGGAAAGTGCCAATAAATGAAATCCAGCAAGTGGCTATGCAAACTCAAAAACCATATTCTATATCCATTTTTACGTAGACAAGTTATTTTAAAAGATGTATTAAAGTACGTAGGATTCAAGCAAATACTATGAAAGTAGGATACTTCAACGTTATAAATTTCAGGTGTTGCAAGAAGAAAAAGAATTTCAAATATGTATGTATTTACAGCACTACTGTTTCTGCCAACAAAACAGCAA
Organism: Bettongia penicillata ogilbyi; assembly: GCA_023548195.1. NCBI lineage: Eukaryota > Metazoa > Chordata > Mammalia > Diprotodontia > Potoroidae > Bettongia > Bettongia penicillata. Next base: position 2,540,992 of record JAJHZJ010000732.1, read on the forward strand.
AAATATGTGAGAAGAACAAAGGAAGAGAAGAAAAGCTACATTTCATAAGGGCTTTTGATTATTCAGACAAATGCAAGTAATTTTTTTTCACTTCAATCAAATTAAATGGAATGAAACATGCTTTGTACAGTGACATAATTTAGCAAAAATGAAATTACAACTATGACATGTTCTTTTCTTTGCCAAAAGAAAAAGTACTATACAAAAGAGTAAGGAGGAAAAATTTCAGAATGTAAAAAAAATTACTTACTTTGATTGTGACTTTAAATGGATCAAGACTTTTCCAGTATCAGGAAACGTACATTATACAGAATAAAACACAATATCAATTTTAAAAGCTTCTAATAAAACAGAATTAAAGTAACAGCCATGCTGCCTAAAAGCAGAACTAGAAATAATAGAAAATAGAAAAAATAAAAATTTAAAATTAAAGAATTCAAATTCTACTTTTGTCATTATCAAATTCCAAACACTTGAGTAATCATTACTTATGATAGTGATCACTTGTCCAAGTACTGGTCACCTCAAAAATAAAACGAGGAATATCTTTGTCCCTATGAGTCTACATAATATGATGTCTTTTAGACTGACTTATCAAGCATTCTGAGTGACTCATAGGCACTAAATGAATGAATGAATAAAAAACATTTACTAAGCATTTACTATGTGACCAGGAATACAAACAGAAAAAACAATTCCTGCTATCAAGTAGTTCAGATCCTAATGAGGGAACCTGCTGCAAATCAGACAGAAAGGTAAAAGGGTTCTTAAGATACAGCAGTGCATGAGAATGCATTTTCTTTAGAATTATTTCAATAATAAAATAATATCCATTTCTGATTGAACTATTTAATTTTATGAAGGATTCTAGAGTGAGAAATTTCTATTCTGGGTCTTCAATGGCCATAGCGATTCCACAAGTATTAGTGACCAGTATTTGGGAAAGGAGGAGGAAAGGAAGCAATTGCTACTGTTGTTCTCACCTCAATCACAATGTAAAACTGCTAATTATAATGAATCAATTAGTCAATCATCATTTATTGAATACCCACTATGTGCCAGACACCATGCTAAGCAATCAAAAAAATGTTTTCATTAAGCACCACTAAGCTCTGGGAATACAAAAAGAGACAATCCCTGACCTCAAAGAGCTCACAATCCAACAGGGGAAAACAATAAATACTGACAAACAAGCTATACTGGATAAATAAGAAATAATTAACAGAGAGAAGGCATTAGAATTTAGAGGGATTGGGAAAGATTTCCTATAAAAGATGAGACTTTAGTTAGAATTTAAAGGAAGCTACGAAAACTAGTAGGTAGAGATGAGGAGGGAGATCATTCCAGGCATGGGGGATAGCCAAAGAAAATGCCTGAGTTAAGAGATGGAGTGTCTTGATTGTGGAATAGCCAGGAGGCCAGTGACACTGGATTAAAAGAGTATGTGATGGGGAATGCACAGTAAAAATATTGGAAAGGTAGAAGAGGGCTAGGTTATGAAGGGCTCTGAAAACCAAACAGAGCATTTTGTATCTGATGTTGAAGGCAACAGCGAGTCATTGGAGTTTACTGTAGAGTAAGGGGATAGCATGGTCAAATCAGTACTTTAGGACAATCACTTTGGTGGCTAACTGGAGGATGAATTAGAGTGGGGAGAAACAAGGCAGGGCAGACTCACCGGCAGATTACTGTAGTCTTCCAAGCATGAGGTGATGAGAGCCTGCACTAGTGTGATGGTAGCATCAGAGGACAGAAGTGAGGCATACTCAAGAGATATTGGAAAACTCAAATTGACAATACTTGGCAACAAATTGGATATGGGGAGTTAAAGACAGTGAGAAATCCAGGATGATCCCTAGATTGTGATGCCCTCTATAGCAAGAGAGGAGAGGAGAAAAATCTAGGTGAAAAGAAAGCCTTAGGTTTTGGACATACTGAGTTTAAGATGTCTACCTGACTTCCAGGATGTCTGAAATGTAGTTGGAGATGTGATACTGGACTTCAGAGGTTGGAACAAGAAAAGTAAATGATAGATTAGATTACCACAGAGACAGTAATTAATCCATGGGAGTTGATGAAATCACCAAGTGCCATAATAGAGACAGAAGAAAAGAAGACCCAAGACAGAACTCTATCGAACACCTGTGGTTAGAGGGAAGGATGTGGATGAAGATCCTGCACAAAGGAGGTGGAGAAGGGGCAGTCAGATAAGCAGAAGGAAAATCAGGACAGTAGTGTCCTAAAAACCAAGAGGAGAGAGTGATCAACAGTGCCAAGGGCAGCAGAGGAGTCAAAAAGAATGAGACTGGAGAAAAGGCCATTGGAATTGGCTACTAAAAGGTCACTGGCAACTTTAGAAAAAGAGGTTTCAGCAGAATGATAAAACTGGAAGTTGGATTGTAAGGGTTCAGAATAGAGGGAGAGGAGAGAAGATGCAAGCACCTGGCCTTTTCAAGGAGTTTAGCCACAAAGGGCAGAAGAGATAATGTCAACAGGGACAGAAGGATCAAGTGAGACATTTTTGAGGATGAAGGAGATGTGGACATGTTTGTAAGTGGTAGTAAGGGAGCCAGTAAACAGGGAGAAATTGAAGGTAAGTGAGAGATTAAGGATGTGAGGGAGAAATCTGCTGGTGGAGGTGAAATGGAATGGGATCACTTGAGCAGGTAGAGGGGTTAGCTTTGAAGGAATAAGGCTATCTCACCATGAGAAAGGGCAGTGAATAAGAAGATAATTGTAAAAGGTATACAAGTGATATGAGCTGAAGAGGGAGCTCAAGGTAAGAGAGGAAGCTCATTTTTTTCTGTAAAATAGGAGACAAAGTTCTCAACTGAGACAGTGGTGGGAAGGGGAGCCATGGGAGGTCTGAGGAGAGATGACAAAGTCTGGAAGAGACACCGTGTGGTGAGGGAGAGAATGAGTTGATGATCACTGAGAATGAAAGGAAAGACAAAAAAAATAAAAGTCTACTCTCAAGGAGTTTGTGGTCTAATGATGACACTTAAGCCTAGTTCTAAAGGAAAATAAGCACTTTGAAAGGTACAGTAGTACATTCCAACACTGGTCTTGTTGGTGGGACAAATATGTTTATGGGACAAATACAGAGACAATTTTGGGAATTTGCCTAGCTAAAATGTAAAGTATATGAGGTGAGTAATGTGAATGAACTCTGTACCTTAAGATAATAATGGCAACTGTGTGAAAGATGAATTGTACAATCCTATCTAGAAGCAGGTAGATTCATTAAAGGAAGTGGAAGGCTATTAAAACAACGCAGTTGAGAGGCTATGAGGCCGTGGAATACCACAATAGCTGTCTAAGTGGGTAAGATGCGCTAGATAGAAGAAAAGTTTTAGGGGGAGGAAAGAATGAGGGAAATAGAACATTTGAGGAAGACTCCAATGATGTACTCTAAAGGACTAGAAGAATAGTTGTTCTGATGACCACAGCAACATAAAGGAACGCAACAATGAAAGATGTCACAACTGACCAAAGCAGAGAGCACTGCTGAGTCAGTGGATCAATGGCAAAACATGTTTCCCCCCTCAAGAGAGAGAAGGTGTACTCTGAGTACAGAACGAGGCATGCCTTTGTTCAGTTTAGCTAAGGTGTTAATTACGATATCTGATCACACAAGGGAAAGCATCCTGGCAAATGGCTAAGCTCTCCGATGCTTCAGCCTGATTCAGTGACTATCTTCTCCTGAATACTCGCTACCCTCTGGGTTTTTATGACTGCTCTCTTGCTTCTCCTCCTACCTGTCTGACTGATCCTTAGTCTCTTTTGCTGAATCTTCATCTTTATCTATGTCATAATCATTAACTGGGAGTGTATATTCCAAGGCTGCATCCCGGGAATTCTTACTAATTCTCTATATATTTTCTCACATGATGACTTCATCAGCTCCCATTAGTTTAGTTGTCACCTCAATACAGATGATTCCCAAATATATGTCTACATATACACATATATACAAACACATGTATAGTGTCTGTGTATATGTAATTTTTCTCCTACATTCTGATCCTATATTACCAACCGCCCTTTGCATATTTCAAAGCAGAATATCCTATAGGCATATTAAATATGTTCAAAACAGAATTTATTATTTTTCACCTAAAACCACTCCTCCCAAATATCACACCATGCTGTCTACATTCTGACCATCATCTTCATCTCCTTCTCTTTGGATACTTTGGAATCTGCTGCAGGAAGCCAGGTGCTGAAAGGTGAGCTTACACCTTATTTTGCCTAGAACTAAGCCTCCTCACTACTGCTTAGGCATCTCCACACATTGCCTCTTCCCGCTTTCCACCTCCCCTTTATATGTTGCCTTTCCCCATTAGAAATACAGCTTTCACGTGGGCAGTGAATGTCCTAAATTGTTGGAGATAGCAACCACACTGATGATATCCAAGAACCAACGTATCAAAGTATCAAAACACATCTCAATTCAATCTAACAACTTGTTAGTGCCCAATACCTGCAATGAACTGCACACTGGTGTAAAGATCAGGGGATGTGAAGATCTTCCCTACCCCTTAATAGGCCCATGTGACCTGCTTTGAGCTCCAGCCTGGCTAAAAGCCTGAATCACATGAAGTTCATGGTGGGAGGAGTTTACCTAAGGGGTGGGCAGTAGAAGGGTGCAGGAGGGAGAGGAAGGTGGAGCTGGAGAGAGACAGAGCAGGCAGAGTAGAGCAGAGCAGCTAGCATGAGTGAGAGAGGGAGTGATTCTGAGACCTTGTTTGTGGGGAAGCTTAACAGAAGGGAAAGCCTGGGGATGCCCATGCTCCCTGCACTGATAATATGTATAGATTTTTTTTTGTTACTATGATGGATTTGGCTTTCTGGTGTCTGAATAAATACTTTGGTTTTGTCTTTGATGAAGAGAGTTTATATTTTGCAAATATACCCTGGAAAAATGCAAACATATCCATAGTGGCTGCTATAGGTATCGCACTGGCATCACAACCGAAAACAGCAACACAAAAGCAAAATAAATCTTCATCTCAAAGAGCTTACATTCTCATGGAGGCATATGTGTACACAGATGAGGGAACAAAAATGATATAACAAATATTGCAAAGTACTTTATGTCAAAAAGAAGAGAGTATTTCCATTTGGTGGAGAATGTCAAAGTTCTCACAGAAGTGGCAGGACCTCAGTTATGCTTTGAAAGCAAATTAAAAACTAGACATAGTGTAAAAATTTGTGCCTTTCAGTATACAGATTCTTGGTTGGTGGTCATTTGAATAATCCAGGCCAGTTGAATTCCTAAGAGCACATTTAATTTTTGCGGAGTTCCAAAAGTATCTTAAAAAACTCTTAATTCGCAATTAATTTCTAAAATCAAATAAGTAAAATATCTAGTACTTCTTAGGAGAATAGACATATAAAGAACTTTGTATTGTACTGTTATATTTTAATGTTCAACTTTTGTTATTGCTAATTAAATTTTACTCTAATGTTATATCCATGTTGTCGCTTGTGCTGAAATAATAGGCTACACTGACATAGCCCTCTAAGTAATACACCATGATTTCAAAAGAACATAGTGATTTTATAGTGTGTATCAAGATATCAATGAACTAAAATATTTTTTTAGTGAGGGAGGAGCTAATACTTTTTTTTTCTGGCTGGTCTAAGCCACAATTGTCAACTGCTGTTGTATGTACTATTATGTGTACAGGGTAAATATATTTATTACGTTTTTAAAAGTTATTCTGTACAATTACCACTCAAGTTTGCTCTTCTGTAATATACAGGATATTATGTTTCAAAGGCCATGCTTGGAAAACAATTAGAGAACTTAGTATTTTGAAGTACTAGACCTATTTTAAGTTTAATATTTTGCCTTTGCAAAAACTTTAATTAAAGATATAATTTAAAAGAAAAAGAAAGTAAGCTAAGAATCATAAAAGGCAGTGATGAAAAAAGAATGTATTCTGGACATGGGGCTATGAAAAGGCACAGAGGTGGAAAACAGAAGGTTATACATGGGGGAGAATAATGTGAAGACTATAATAATAAGCAGAGGTTATGAAGGGCTTTAAATATAAGGATAAGGGACTAAATGTGAGGACAAGATGATGAACAAGAAATATAGCCAAGTTTTCACCCACAAATATCCTCTAAACCAATCAATAACCAATGAACATTTATTAAGTGGCCATTACCTGCCAGGCACATGCTAAGTACTGAGGTTACAGAAACAGGTAAAAGACAGTCCCTGTCCTCAAGGACCTTACAAAACTGATCTAGGAAATGCATCAGACCAAATCCTGATGGGGAAATCCAGAAAAGGGTACAAGACTCTTTGTCAAGGCAAGGTAGGCAAAAGGCAGAAAGCATGAAGGTCTGCTGACACTGAGGACTGGGACAGGGCAGAAGCATACCATCTGGGGAACACTACAAGAAGCACACCTGAAGAGAAATTGCACACAAAGGTGAGAAGAGATTACAGATCCTCCTCTCCTCCTACCAATTCTGAGTAGAGTTTATCCACATACATATGCTAACAGATCTGCTCTATGGCTTACATTCCTCATCTATAAAATAGGGTTAATAATATTTACACAACCTATTTGACAAGGTTTTTTATGAGAAACAAGGTCACCTATATGAAAGTGAGTCTCTTATCTCTTAATCCTGCAAAGTAGAATATGTGCTATTTCTATATAAGAGACATCCGTAAAGGTCTGGTTAAGTTGAACTGATTTCCAACAATGAAGCTTGGAAAATCTGGTTTTCTTGTGTGTACTTATATAGATGTTAATTCTGCTTAATTAGTTTTTGCCTAGTGATAAGCAAGATCTCTGCTGAGCCCACCTCGGCAGTAGCCTGAAAGCAAAATCACTCCCTTCACTCTCCTACCAAAACCCTCAATTATTTAATTCTCTCTTTTTCTTTCTTCCCCTGTATTCTTAAACTGAAAAGCAAGGCATGCTTTATAACAGTCTGAAAAGTGGTGCTGTCCATTCCTACTGATGGAATGAAGAACTCTTAGCAGGAAGGGAAAATGAGAGAGACTAGCAAGTTTTCTCCCTTTCCCTGTCTGGCTTCACTAAATTCTAAGATCAAACACATCCACATTCAAATATGTTTCAAAAACCATATTTATCTGAGACTGAACTATGCTATTTTTATTGTTCAGCTGTATCCGATTCTCAGTGACCCCATTTGAAGTTTTCTTAGCAAAGATACTGCAGTGTTTTACCATTTCCTTCTCCAGCTCATTTTACAGATGAAGAGCAGGGGCAAACAAGGTTAAGTGACTTAGCCCAGAGTCACATGACTATTAAGTGTCTGGGACCAGATTTGAACTCAAGAAGATGAATTTTCCTGACCTGAGGCCCAGCACTCCACCCACTGCCCCACCTAGCTACCCAGCTACACTACCAGTCTCCACATTAATCAGTTTAATTATTTCTGCCTCTCTAAGGTCCTGTGAAGATGAAAAAATGTTAAGTAGAATTTATTCTAAATATTTTCATAAGTATTCCAAAATAACAAAAATTAAGAAGCATAAACTTGAATTTCAGAAAGTACTCCTGAAAAAACTACTTAATATATGTTTAGTATTTACTATCACATAAATATCAAGTAAAAATGGCCCAAACTTCACATTGAGAAGCTACAAATTTTTTAAATAAAATAACATCTAATTTCTAGTTTAGTGATTTTCTACTTCTTCCACATAAATGTCAACAGCAAGTCAATTCAGTTTCAAGATTCTCTGAAGTCAGTGAGTGGGAAGAGAATCTAGAAGTAGCCAAAATATGAAATGCACAGCATCTAGTCTTTGAAAAATCAGCAGTAGGCATGTAACCACAGGGCGAAGCCATCTGTTCACAAGAGGAAAAGAAACATTATGTTATATTGTATTATAGTATCACCTAATATTAATGGGTGGTGCAATGGGGTGAGAGGAAGCACATAACTAATCATCTTGATAGGCAAATTTTCAAAAATATCAATGTAAAATTATGAATGAAAATAGCATTCTAATGTTGCCAAAATCATGTATCCAACATAACAATGTATAGTAACAACATAATTCTGTTTCTTTTTTTAGACAATAAAGCAATAAACTTTGCAACCAATACTAGTTAAGAGAAAGCCAAAAAGAGAGAAAGTCAAACTCAAAGGAATGCACTTACTCATGTTTTTGAAGAAAAATGCACAGGAGAGAAAGCTAATATAGATGATATTAAAAAACCTGTGACAAATGATTGTCTCTTGCCAACACATGGTACTGTAATGTGGATATATTTATCTGCTGCTGACCACAGCAATGCTTTGTGTGTGGTCTATGGCACTGTCAACTAGGAGACAATATTAATGTATCCAATTAGTCTGTTCTTGAGAGACTGATTAAAGCATTTGGTTTTTTCACATTAAAAAAAATGAATGAAATGGATGAAAGAAGAAAAACTATGAAATAGGCATTCACTTCCCCACCAACACCCAAGAATACCAATTGCCCACTAAATCAATTCATCTAAAACAGGCTAACACTATTTTATTTTTATGTTAGTATCATACTATTAATATTAAAATGATTAAAATGCAACCACGTGGCACAGTAGAGTGCTGGGCTTTGAATGTAAAAGATCTCAGTTCAAATCTGACCTCAGATATTTACTAGCTATATGACTCTCAGCACATTACAATACTTCTGTCTGCCTCAGTTTCCTCAAATGAAAAAAGAGGAAATTAAAAGTCCCCACTTCCTAGAGTTGTTGTGGGAATCAAATGAGAGTGATTATAAAGCATTTAGTCCAGTGTTTGGCACACATTAAGCACTACATAAATGTAAGCTGCTATTGTTATTATTATTGTTTACCAGATCTTTCCTCCTCCTACTTCCCTGTCTCCCAGAAAAAAGAAATAAACCCTTTTAACAAGCATGGTGAGGCAAAACTAATTCCAATGTTGGCTAAGTGGGAAGCACTATTTTTTGAGCTTTTACACACCTCTGGCTTAGGGATAATTACACAAAACTTGAGAATGAATCAAAGAAGTAGGTTACTGGCTCAAATATGAATCTTTCCCACCAAAGCTAAAGGATTTCCGCCCCTCCATTCTCTCTCTCTCTCTCTCTCTCTCAGAGGAAGATGATCTTTCCTCAGAATACTTTCATTAAGCAGGTATTTTAGGGTCTGTTTACAAATCTGTACTCTCTCTATAGGCAGCTAAGTGAGCACTGGATTGAGTGCTGGGATTGGAGTAGGAAGACATAAATTCAAATCCTGCCTCAGATACTTACAACTGTGGGACTCTGGCGAAGTCATTTAAGCTCTGTTCAGTATTCTCAACTGAAAAACAGGAAAAGGACTAAGACCTACTTTCTGTAGTTGAGGTCAGGATTAAATTCTTCCTAAAACCTCTATACCACAACTGGAGTTCATCCTTCTTCACAAAGAAGTCTCTTTTCTCCTTTTCTTAAGCCTCTCCTCTTTTATTTACTTCAATCTCTAATAATAGACACTTAGCCAACCTCTTTCTCTCTGTAGCCTTGATCCAATCTCTCTACTGAGGCCTAACACATCAATATATTCAGCTCTGGTCTCTCTCCTGAGCTCCAGTACTGTTATCAACTGCCTATTGAGCAACTTAAAACTGGACAGTCTCATAGCCATCTCAAATTAAACATGTCCAAAACAGAATTATCTACTCTCTCCCAAACGTTCCTATTTCCATCCTTTCAGATTGGTGAGTTCCAAATGTCCTCCACAGGTATCTCTCTCATCCCATATATCAAATCAATTGCCAAATCTTGTTTCTACATCTACAACCTCTAGAGCATGCATCCGTTTCCCTCTGTTTACCATTCATTACACTTTACATAAATCTTCAACACAGCTCCCCTAGACTACCACAACACCCTCCTGGTTGTTCTCCCTGCCTCAAGCCTCTCTCCTCTGCTGAGCCATCCTCTACAGCCATAGGTTCCCAAAGTGAGCAACCCCACCCCCTTGGGGGTACTGGAAGGATTCAAAGGACAGTAGTAGCCTCAGATGCAATGTGGGGAGGGGGGCATTGAATAAAAATAAGGGAGCAGTGGAAGCATAAGGAGAGAAGATAAGAAAATTTTGAAAAACTATACTTTTCATCTGTTGTGTAACAGACTTTTAAAGTCGTAGCAATTACATTATTTTCCAAATAAACACACAAAATGTGAGTTAAAACTGATTAATGGTCAAGTCTGAGGACAGGTCTTAACAAGTGCTGGAAGGCTAGTGTGTGATACATTGTTGGGAAGCCCAGCATGCATCAGCAGAAATATGTATGTGTAATGACTTATTTACAATATGATACTATAAAGTCACATGATGCAATATTGCATCATCAAAATGTCAATGCAGGAAAAAACCCCAGAAATTAACAATGAAGTATATTTAAGATGTATCATTTTTTTTTATTTTATTTTTTTAAATGATGTAAATTTCAAAATAAACAATTAAAGGGTAAAAGAAAACAGATTATCAGGGGGGCACTGAATAATTTTCTTAAAAGGGTGGTGGCACACCAATTAAGTTTGGGAACCTCTGATCTACAGGGTCACCAAAGTTACTTTTCCAAAGTACATGTCTTACCATGTCACTCTCCCAAATAAAGCCTAGAGGTTCCCTATTGCTTCTAGAATCAAATATAAACTCCTCTGACTAAATTTTAAAGTCCTTTACAACCTGGGCCCAACTCGTCTTTTCTGGGTAATTATACAATGCTCCTACTTCAATGCAGCCAAATTTGGCCCTTTTTATTTTCAGTGTACACTCTTGCCTTTATGCCTATGCATTAGCTATTTCCCATGTCTCAAATGCATTTTAGTCTTCATTTCCATTTCTTAGAACACCACATTTCATTCAAGGATTTTATCTCAGGTGTCACTTTCCATATGAGATGTTCTTCCCTGAGTCCCTCAAATGCTAGTGCCTACCCTCAAAAAAATCAATCTATTTTGTATACATTTATACACATGTTGTCTTCCTCTGAAGAAATGTAAGCTCCTTCAAGGGGAGAGGAGGTTTCATTTTTGCATTTTTATCTTCAACACCTAACAAAAAGTAGAAGCCAAGTTGGTTGACTGTTAAGGAATATCACACTCAGTGCCAATTCTCCACTATCAACCATGAACTCATATGCAGTTATTAAAAGGTGAAAAAATGTGTTTGAACCAATTATTTGGAATTCTCACTGAAAGTTCCTGGAGAACACTAAGCAGAGGTGGTTTACAGGTAATCATGAAGCAATTAAATTTTACAGATCTTTTTAAAAGCCTTAAAAGAAGGAATTAGAAATGTAGTCTCCCTTTTCATGAGATATATTACAATAGTTATTAAACTTTTTGACCTCAAGACCTCTTTACCCTCTTAAAAATTACCAATGGTCACCACAAAGGGTTTTTCTTTATGTGACTTGTAACTATACATATTTAGCATATTAGAAATTATATTTATTTAAATGACAATAATAAATCTATTACATGTTAATATATTTTTATAAAAATGACTACTTTTCACAACCAATACATTAGTGAGAAGACTAGTATTGCTTATATATTTTTGCAAATCTATTATCTGATTTATTAGAAGATAACTGGATTCTTATATTTGTTTCTGCATTCAATTGGTTGCAATATTTTGTTTTGGTTTCAGCATGCTGTTGAAGTACACCCTTTTTAGGATGCAAATCCAGCCTCACACAGCCTCTCACACCTGCAAAAGGGATGAATATTTTATTAAGCAAAAAAAGTCTTAGCATTACTATGAAAATAGTTTTGACCTCATGGATCATTTGAAAGGGTCTCAAGGATCCCCAGGTACCTGTGGACCACAATTCGAAAAAAGTTATATTATACTGATGATTCTATTTATTCAAAGACAAAAAACTTTCTGTTGAGAATGAGGTTCCTTCCCAAAGAACGCATAAATGAGTTTAAAAGCTTATGCAAAGTGCTAGAAATACAAATAAAAAGTGGACAGAACTTATCTCAAGGAACTTTTAACCTAATTACGGGAGACAATACAAGAGGAGTGCTCTCAGCTGCAAGACCAATAGTAAGAGCCAATGGCCTACCATCTTAATGTAAAGAGTGAATTTAGTGACTCCCTACTAAGGCCCTCCCCCATCAAAAAAATTCAAGGAGGTTTGCAAAGGATCATAGAATGCAACACTCATTCTGAATTGGTAAGAGGCTATTTATTTCTGCTTTCCAAGATATCTTTAAGCTTCCTTCAAAAAACAGTATCTTACATAAAATTACCAGGGCAGAGTCAAGATGGCAAAATAAAAAAGAAGGGACTCATCTGAGTTATCCCCCAAACTCCTATAAATACTTTTAAAAAACTACTCTTAACAAATTCTAGAGGTGAAGATCCTACAAAAATACAAAACGAAACAAATTTCCAGACCAAGAAAACTTGAAAGGTTGGCAGGAAAGATCTGTTACATCAGGATGAGAGAAGAGTGCCGTCCAGTGTAGGCCATGCTAGCGCAGCTGAGCCCCAGTAAACCTAAGGCAGACCTCAGGCCACGGAATCACTGACAGCAGTGCTTGTTACAAGACCTCTCACAGCCCACAGATGACAAAAACAACTTGGAAGATCAGAACGAAGGATTTGCCGTATCTGGGTAAAAGTAGAGCACAGTCTAGAGCAGGCCATGTCAGCACAGCCTCAGCCACAACAAACCAGATATAGGCCTTGGGAGTGACTGAATCAGCAGTGGCTGCTTCCATAGCTCTCAGTCCACAGACAGTTAAGGGTGTCAAACAAAGAGTCAGAAGGAGATTACAGGGGTCTTTTTGAAAGCATTAAGGCAGGACGCTGTTGCTTTGCCAATACTCAGATTCAGAATGCAGTACCTAGATTGAGGAGGAGTACTAGCATACTAGCACGGTAGAGCTTGTGGCAGCAGGGGAACAGGGACCCTCCTCACAATTCCAGGGCAGAAAACAGTGTTTGTGGTGTCTCACAGACCAGAGTACAAGCCAGGAGAGAAGTAAACATCTCTCTTTAGATCAGGCCTGCAAAATCTGTGGCACACAGGCAGCTTGCAGTACACCAGAAGATTTTCACTACACATAAAGCATGTTTTCCTCTACATTTTTCACAGGCCACCCCAAATCCTGTGGCAGGACAGGCCCACCTTAGATCACACCACCGTGGAAAAACTGAAAACTTATAGGACCCTAGAAGTATCTCTGAAAAGAGCTGAACAAAACCTCTGAAGCTTGAGACAGTGCACCCTCCGCCCTGGAAGCAGAACCCTACCTTAACAAAGAGTGAAAAGTCAAGTAATAGGCTGGGAAAACAACCAAACAACAGAAAAGACCTCTGCTATAGAAAGTTACTATGGTGACAAGGAAGATCAAAATACACACTCAGAATAAGAAAACAAAGTCAAAGTCCCTACATCCAAAAGCCTTCAAGAAAAATAGAAATTGGTTTCAGGTCATAGAAGAGCTCAAAAGGGATTCTGAAAATCAATTAAGTGAAGTAGAGGTAAAATTGGGAATAGAAATGAGACTGATGCAAGAAAAGCATGAAAAACAAGCTACAAAAATGCTGAAGAAAATAAAACCTTAAAAAACAGACTAGGCCAAATGGTAAGAGAGGTCCAAAAAGCCAATGAGGAAAAAAAATGCTTTGGCAGAATTGGCCAAATGGAAAAGGAGGTCCAAAAGCTCCCTGAAGAAAATAATTCCTTAAAAATTAGAATGCAGCAAATGGAAGCTAATGACTCTATGAGAACTCAAGAAACAATAAAAGAATGAAAAAGTAGAAGATAATGTGAAATATCTCATTGGAAAAATAAATGATCTGGAAAATAGATCCAGGAGAAAAAAATTTTAAAATTATTGAGCCACAATCTAAAAAAGAACCTAGATGTGATCTTCAAGAAATTATCAAGGCAAACTGCCCTGAGATACTGGAACCAGAGGTTCCAGTAAATGACAAGTGTCCAGTAAATGGTGTTCAGTAAAAAAAAGTGTCCAGTAAATGACAAGTGTTGGAAGGGATATGGGAAAAATCAGACATTAATGTAGTGCTGGTGGAGTTGTGAACCGATTCAATCATTCTGTAGAGTAATTTGGAACTATGCCTAAAGGGCTATAAAACCATGCATACCCTTTGATCTAGCAATACAATACCACTACTAGGTCTGTATCCCAAGAGATAAAAACAAAAAGGAAAAGGACCTACAGGTACAAGAATATTTATAGCAGTTCTTTTCTGATGGTAAAGAACTATAAACTGAGGGAATGCCCTATAAACTGGAGAATGGTTGAACAGGTTGTGGCATGTAATTGTGATGGAATACTAGTGTATTATAAGAAAGATGAGCAGGATGCTCTCAAAAACCTGGAAAGACTTATATGGGCTGATACAAAGTGAAATGTGCTGTGTAAGAAGTAACAGCAATATTTTAAAATGATCAGCTGGGAGTGACTTAGTTATTTTCAGCAATACAAGGATCCAAGACAACTCTGAAGGACTTAACAATAAAAACTGCTATCCAATGGTGTCTGCACACAAATTGAAGCGTGCTTTTTTTTTCTTGAGGTTTTTTTGGGTCTATGTTGGTCTTTTACAACATGACTATCATGGATATGTTTTGCATGACTATACATGTATAACCTATACTGAATTGCATGCCTTCTCAACGGGGCTGGGGAAACAAGTGGTGGGAAAGGAGAGAATCTGGAACTCAAAGTTTTAAAAACAAATGTTAAAAATTGTTTTTACATGAAACTGAGGAAAAATACTAAATATATACAAATTAAAACAAAGCAAAACAAAATTTTCAGTGATCCCAAAAAGGCACAGTAGCAATACTTGTTATCAAGTATGCACAAACAGTATGTTAAGAAAAAAAGAATTTGCAACTGGTATTCAAATAAAAAAGAGGTACTTTATCAGGTATGTATATTCTAATTTTTTGTATTATAAACATACACCTATAATAATTTTATTCTTCAAAAACTCTAAAACACTAAATCCTATTCATTCCTTAGAAGCTATTCTTTCAACAGCAGACAACTACACACATTCGACTTTCTCTTTCATACATATTTTAAATCTCAGAGTTTTCTATCCTATGAGCTTCAATTATGTGCTCAAAGTGTTCTTTTGCTTTCTCAATGATACAGGCATCACATACATTTGTAGTTTCAGTTGATTAAGTGTGCACATATGTCCAAGGTACTATGCCAAGTAATATGTATATGTATACACTTACAGGTGTATGAGATCTATTTTTGTCTCTACCTCCTGTCCTAGTGCAAATAAGTATCTAATTGTGATTCTGACTCACTGTATTCACTGAATAAAATATAATCAAATACATTTATTGAAAACTCAACGAGAGTCACTGCTATCTCGTATTTTTTATTTGTTCTTCCTATAGTAAGCTTCCACACTACCTCTCCCTTTACTGGCATGATAGAATCTTTATTTCTTCTATATTATTACTTCTAGTAATGATCTTTCTGAAAACAATGAATAATTGTAATACATACTGTCCCTTAATAAATAAAATTTAAAAAGAATAATTCTCCAGCAGTGGAGCAATTCATAAAAATTATCAGGTAACAGTCTATTTGTAATTGTCAGGATAATTATGGGCAAAAGGTAATTCTTAATGGTTAACTATAAGTATGTAATATACAAGAACACAGATGAGAAAAAAATGAAGCATACTACAAAAGTTAACAGCCTAAAATAAATGTGTTAGCGAAAGAACATTCCATTTATCATCATTAGCCTCATCCCCTCTCCAAATCTCAGCTGTCTTACAAAGATGAAGGTTTCTTTACACAAAAGCCAAATGATCAAAATAGTTGGTAAAGGAAAGTACTGGTCTCACTCTACAAGACAGAACAATGAAAAAAAGTATTTCTAGCAATAATACATTCCTTTAGGAAAAGTACTACAATTCATGAATGACTTACTATAGAAATAAGAATGCTAAAGGCAGGATAGTCATAACTGCATATCCTGATAGCTAATTACTATACTCAAATTTTTGAGTGCCCCCAGAAAAATAACAGGACTACATCGGGCCAGTAATACTTCCAGCTAATCCCAGATCTCAAATTCACTCCATCAAAAACCTAAAAAGAGTTCCAGATCAACGAATAATCAGGAAATCTAATGAGAAATCTACAGTGACTTTATTTATACCAGAACTAGACAAGTCAGACAGAAGCTCACAAAGTCTGGGTGGGGATAAAAGCCAGAGGGAAGCAGGTAGGCCAGAGGGAAGCAGGTAGGGGGTGTTCAATAAATGCTTTGTTGACTAACTTAAGAGGGAAGAAATATCAAAACACAATCAAAGACCCATCAGCAGTAAATACATCTAAAGGCTGTAAAGTTCTATATCCAAAGACAACAAAAGCAGAGGGCTCCCACTAGGTAATGTCAGGAAATCCACAGCATGAACCTTGGAAGCAGAACAAAAACAGTAGCAACTAGTTCCAATGCAAGACTGCTGGGATCAGGACAATCCAAGACCCACGACACCAAGGTATCTTAGCACTCTGTCCTGAGTCACCATAAAGGACACTGAAGACCCATCACACTCAACTCCAGTTGATAATGACCTCTTCCAGATTACCTTCCATCTCCTGTGTGTGTGTGTACATTGTACATATATAGTTATTTACATGTAATCTCCCCCATGAGATGGGAGCAGGGCCTGTTTTTTGTCTTTGTTTAGCAGAGTGGAACATAGTAAGTACCTAACAAATCTTTCCTAAGTGACCTCAAAGATCCATATTAGCATGACTACATGATGAGAAGTCTGTGCAAAGACCAAGTGACCAAGATCCAGGCCAAGTAGGGCTAATTTACCACACCCCTCCCCCCAACACTGAGCAAGGAGAGAAGTCTAACTTGGCAAAAAAGAAAAAAAAATGGTCTAATCAGCCACAGCTGGACACACTGTACACTGACCCCAACATAGGGAAGACAACAACCACTAAGAATCTACCATGTGCCAGGCAGCGTGCTAAGCCCTGGGGATACAAAGAAAGGCAAAAGATAATCCCTGCCCTCAGGGAGCTCACAATCTAATTAGGTCTTTTTTAAGATCTAATTTAACTATGCTCTTTTTGCAGAGGGTAAAACTAAGTTCCACAAAGGTTAAGGGATTTACCCAATGGTTATAAAACTAAGAAATGTCAAATGGAGGGTGCATGGCCAAGTGTCCAGATTAACAAAGCACTGCTCCTTAAACTACCTTCCATGACACAGCTCTATAGCTAATGTCTTCTTGCTGCACTACTACCATCCCCAGTACTCACCACTTAAAAGGAAAAAAAAAATTATAAAGTTAAATATTTTCTTCTGCCATCAAAAACAGAATTCCAAATTTTTAGAACCAGGATTCAAATGAATTCAAGGCATATTTATTAAGCACTTACAATGTACAAGGCAATGTAGTAGGTGCTAGGAAAATAAAGACAAAAAGAAAAAATAATTTCTACCCCAAGGTAGAAATTTTTTTAAAAAATATTTTTCTAGAAAGATACTACATGCGCACCGATAAGTAAATACAAGGTAATTTGAGAAGAAAAAAAGCACTAACAATCTGGAAGGAATTAGGAAAAGCTATAAGTAGTAGGTAACAACACCTAAACAAACTGCGGACTCTGAGAGCAGAGGTGTAAAGAGGGAATGCACTAGTCATGAGAAGCAACCTGTGCAACAGCAGAGATATGAGAGACTGAATATTCTATTCCACACCCAGGCATCAGGGCCTATTTAACTGGAATGCAGTATGTGTGAAGGGGAGTAAAATGAAGTATATCTGAAAAAGCAGGAACCAGACTTTGGAAGGCTTCAAATGCCAAACAGAGGAGTCTGTCCTTTGTCATAAAATCTGGAGATTTTGTTTGTTTTTTGAGGGGAGACAATACATTACTATCCTTGTGTTTTAGCTATGTGGAGGATGGATTGGAGAGGTAAGAGAAGAGAAAAGCAAGTAAACTAATTATGATGCTATAAATTATAATAATTACTGTGAGACAGTGTGACAAGATCACTCCTGATTGCATAAGGTAGGGGGTCTAGATTCAGAGGTTATTAAATTGAGTGACTGGAAGGATGATATCAACCATGTGCTAAAGTAGACATAAAGAAAAAAAAAAAACAGCATTGCCCCCGCCCTCTTTAGTAAATGAGATTATCTGGATATACCTCAAGACTCTATGTAGGGCCTTATTTTTTCTCTCAATCTAGAAACTAAGAACCATTTGTTACCACTCTTATAGATTCAATTATCACCTTCAAGAAAACTTCTCAACCCTACTCCATGTCCTGAACTCCAGTCCAAAATATTTACCTGCCTACTTAACACTTCCATTATGGTGTCCTATGAGCTTGAAAACTCAGCCTGTCCCAAACATAATTCAGTATTTTCTTCCTTAAATGCACTCCTCCTTGAAAGCATCCCAACATCTGCTGAAAACCCCATCAGGGATCTCAGATTAATGGAGTTATGTTTGACTATTCCATCTGCTTTTTCAACTTTTAAAAAAGATGTTTCTAAGATGGTATAGTAAGACAAAAAAAAATACCCTAGAAATCTTTACAAGAAATCATAAAAGAAAACTGCCATGTTCTCTTAGAACAAGAGCGCAAAATGAAAAATAGAAAGAATTCACCGGTTACCTCCTGGAAGAAATCTCAAAAGGACTCACACTGATCCTAGAAAAGCTCTAAAAGCTCTAAAAGTAAACAAAATGAACAATGGAAAAGAAAAACCAAAGAGAAACATCTGTAAGTTCCTCTGGCCAGTCCATGACTGAACAAAATGACTTCCAGAATTTTGAAAACTTTAGGAATTTTGCAGGGGAGAAAAAACATGACAAGCAAAAACCAAAGCACAGACCCATACTGAAAGACAAAGGGAGACCAGCACCCAAGTAGCTCATCACCCAGGCAGCTCTATGCTTAAGCAACTTTCTAGAGTCCCAGGAGATAACAGAACCAGGTGAGGAGCACAACAGCCAGGCAAGCCCAACAAAGGGATAATAAGAATAAAGGCCAAACACCCAGGCAGTCTAATACACAGAGCCCAGCAGCTTGGTACCTAAGCAGCTAAGGCACCAGTGGCCAGACAGCCCCAACAGAGACAAAGCATAAGATGAGGCTAGATCAGTGCCCAGCAATGATACACCACCACACAGGGAACACCGCATACAAGATGTAGGCTGCACCAGGGAAGGTTCTAATAGGAGACTGGGCAGACCAGCATTAAGGAAACACAGTGTGCAAAACTCCAGCAATTCAGAGCCTAGAAGGTACAAGAAAAAAAAAAAAGACAGCTCGGCCCATGGTAAAACTGGAAATGAGGCCAGCCTGACACCCAGCAGCACAGACAACCCAGAGCCAAGGCAGTCCATGCCCAAGACACAGAAGAAGAAAGGTTCAGGAGGGGGTGCAGGAGAAGGGAAGGAAATGAGCATTTATATAGCACCTACTAAGTGCTAAGGTATAAGCAATTTATAAATATTGTCTCATTCACTCCTCACAACTCTATAATATACGTACACTTATCCTCATTTTACAAATGAGGAAACCAAGGTAAACAGGGGTTAAGTGACTTGCTAAGGATAGCTTACATAGCTACTAAATATCTGAGGTTGAATTTGAATTCAGGTCCTCCTCTGCCTCCTGGCCCAGAACTCTGTCTAGTGCAACACCTAGTTGCCTCTGGCAGGCAGCACATAGGAACACAAAGGTCCTCCCAGGGAGCCTATTACTAGCACAATACACAATATGTGAGTGGGACCAGTCATGCTCACAGAGCAAGGGACAAAGTTAAATGCAGATTCAAATTTGTGCCATAAAGAGAAAGGAAAGTAACAAATCCTATTCAAGACACCAGGACACTGAGCTAAAATCTAGTAATTCCTAAAATCAATCAACAAGCTTTTTTTTTTGACTGGGTTGGGCTTTATTGATAGGAGAACCCTTTGGGTAGGAACAGAAGGGACAACAGTTGGACTCATGAAGCCAAAGCACCAGCAAGGCAGGGAACACCTTCCCCTTCTATAAAGCTCTGACAAGCTACCCTACCCTATGAGCCCAGCCTCCAAACAAACCCTAGCTGCCACTTGCCTTTCCTTGGGTGGCAACTTCTCAGATACACCTAAGTCTGCGCCTGATCATATGACCCTACACTACCTCAACCTAGGTACCCTCTACAGGAAGGAGAAGAGGACAATAAGAATGAAGATGCAGTTCAGGTCTCCTGGATTACTGGTGACAATCAATATACATTTCTTGTTTGGGTCAATCCCCAAATTCATAAAGCCTCTTCCCACACTATGAATACCCCACACTGGCCTAGGCAGCTGTTCTCAAACAAAGGATAAAGTAGCAATAATGCCCAGTATCTTCAAGCTGGAACCATTCTCCTCACCTGGTAGGCCAGTGCTACCTTCCCAGGGAGCCCCCAAGTCCATGGAGACCAGCAATCTCGGGGCAGCATAGGGGACCAGGTGTTCAAAAGAAGGGAGGTTATAGAAAATGGAGAAATTTGTAATGCTGTGGATAAATTCAATTACCATGGCAGTATACTTTCCAAGGATGTACACACTGATAAAAAGATTGATAGACACATTACCAGAGCTAGCTCAGCATTTGGGAGGCTCCAAAGCAAAATGTGGGAGAGAAGAGGTATTAGACTGAAGACCAAACTGAAGGTCTACAGAGCTGCTGTGCTGACCTCATTGTTGCATGCCTGTGAAACCTGGAGAGTAGATACCAGCACGATGCCAGGAAACTGAATCACTTCCATGTGAATTATCTTAGGAAGATTCTGAAGATTACTTGGCAGGATAAGGCACCAAATATTGAGGGCCTTTCTCAAAGTGAACTGCCAAGCATTCAAATTCAACTGCAGAGAACACGATTCTGATGGGCTGGCCACACTGTTTGAAAGCCAAATGTACATTTACCTAAAAACTATTTTACAGAGTACTCATACAAGGTAGGTGCTCACATGGAGGTCAGAAGAAGTTACACAAGGAAGACATTCTCAAGGGTTCTCTGAAGAACTTTAGAATCAATTGTGAGACATGGGAGATGCCAGCATAGGACTATTCAATATGGTGTGCCTTCGTTAAAGAAGGCCCTGTACTGTTATGAGCAAAGCAGAATTTTTATAAACATGCAGGAGAGCCAAGGGGCATAAAAGAGAGAAACTAGAACAGAAATGGATTCGTTCAATTATTGATCACTGGTGTTAAGCAACAAATGCTGTATCACTGTCCTGTGGTAGAGGGGCTTGCACAACCCAATGAAATTATGAGCTGTGCCATGTAGGGTTACCCAAGGTGAACAAGTCATAGTGGAGAGTTATGACAAAAGATGATCCACTGAAGAAAGAAATGGAAAACCACTCCAGTACATTTGCCAAGAAAATACCATGGATAGTATAAAAATTCTAAAAATGGAGGGCAGAAGGGCCTGGTGTGCTGTGGTCCATGAAGTTATGAAGAGTCAAAGACAACTGAACAAGAAGAAGTGTTAGGTAAACTTCTTGGAAATATAAAATTGACAATGGAGATGAACTCACTGACAAAACCGAAGAGGAAAGGACGAGCTAGAAAGCAGGATTCAACAACACTTTACAACTGTTTACTGTTAATTATTTACAAGAAATAGTTAAAAAATAAAAGATTCAAACAATTAAAAATGGGAATTGGAGCAAAATCTGTATTGCTTCAGATAAACTCAAAAAGACAGGTCTCGTAATCATGAATTCTGACCAGGCAAAAATAAAAAGATAAGTAGGAAACTACATTATTATGCCTTTTGAGGCATAATATCCACAGATAAACCAATATCAACACTTTATATACGCACTAAATATGATATAGCATCTAATTAAAGGAAAACAATCCAACTAACTGGACAAACAAATAGTAAAACTCTAATAGTAGGGGACTTCAGTATATCTATTTTAGACCTAAACAAACCAACAAGAAGAAACACAAGAAATAAATATAAATAGAACTTTAGAAAAATTAGAGATGATAGTTAAATGGTGAGTATTCAATGGGAACAGAAAAGAGCTTACATTTCTCACTGTGCTTGTTCCTTTACAAAAACTGATAATGAACTATAAAAATAAAAACCTCAAAAAACCAGAAAGGCAGAAATAGTAAATTTATACCTTACCAACTACAATGTAATAAATATTGTATTTAATAAAATGTTTTTGAAGAAAGGTAAATAACACTAAAACAGTATACTAATAAACTTATCAAAAATAATATTCCAAAGCCAAAGCAGTCCTTAGGGAAACATTTATATCTCATCAACAAAATAAAGACCAGATCATTAAATTAAGCAACGATTTTTAAAAACTAAAAAAAAAAAAATAACTAATAACACATTAAAGAAGAATTTCTGAAAAACTCGAAAAAATTAACAGTATTAAAGAAAGATAGTTTGCTTTAAGAAAAAAAAGTTTGTCTGATTTTTGAAAAAGAGGGATAAGTCATCTTATGAAAAATGAAAATATAAAATTGAAAATAAAAAGAAAGACATTATCAAAAATATTTTGCCTAATTCTATGTCAATAAAATTTGTAACTTACATGAAATGGATGGATATTTACAAGAATATAAAATACATAGATTAACAGAGGAACTTTTAATAAATCAATTAGAAAAAAATGTGAACAAGCCATAAATGAACTCCTAAACAACCACAAAACCAGAACCAGATAGATTTATAGATAAATTCTTTCAAACACTTAAAGAACAATTAATTCCATTTTATATGACCCTATATGAAGATAGAAAAAGCAGTCCTCTGCTACAAATAGTCTCAATAAACTAAAGTAAAAAAGACAAAGCAGAAAAAGAAAACTATCCGTTAATATCCTTCATAAATATCAATGCAAAAACATTAAATAAAATGCTAGCAAAGGGTCTACAACAACATATTTAAAAGATCATGTTGTATTTGTACTAGGTATGTGGGGTAGGATCAATATAAGGAAAATTATAAACAGAACAGAACATATAAGAGCAAAGACAGTTAAAACCATGGGATTATGTCAATAGATGTTGAAAAAGCTTTTGACAAAATACAACCACCATTTCTTTTAAAAAAAAACGAACAAAAAACTAGAAAGCCTAGATTAAATGGACCTTTCCTTTGTAGGGTAAGTAGGATGAACATAACACTAAGAAAAAGGAAAAAAGTTGTGCTAAATGTTGGAGATTAAAAAGAAAAAAGAAAAAAAATCATTTTCATTTTCAAAAAGCACAGAATTCAGCGAAAGAGGCAACAACCAATCAATTATATACAAACAAAAATATATATAGGTAACTTAGAGATCATTTTAGAGGACAGGAATTAAAATTAAAATTAAGGGAACTGGGAAATACTTCTTGAATAATGTGGGATTTTAGCTGGTACCTGAAGGACATCAGACAAATCAAGAGACAGAGATAAACAGAAGAATTCCGGGTTCAGGGACAGCCAGTGGAAATGTAAAATGAAATGAAAAAAATGTTTTCTAAAAAGAGCCATTAATCTTTAAAGTGCAGAAAAAAGAAGAGACCAGAAGATATTCCCTAAATAAGCAGTAGCTAAACAAGCTAAGGTATCCACTGATCTTACCAACTCTGACAGCTGTAGACCTATATGAATTCTCCCCTTCTCAGTCAAACTCTTTGAGAAAGTTACCTAGCTATACTCACCGCCTATATACGTCCCCTCTCACTTGATTCTAAAAGCTATGCAATCTGTCTCTGATGTCATCATTCAACTTAAATTATACTCTCCAAAGTCATCAGTAATCTCCTCTTTGTCAAATCTAATGACCTGTTTCACAAGTTCCATCCTTCTTGAAGCTTTTGACTCTGTTGATCAATCTCTTCTTCTGGCTAATCCTTCTCTAAGATCTCATGGCACTGATCTCTCCTGCTCCTTTTTAATCTCTTTTCCCAGATTTTAAAATTCATATCACACTCTATAACTGTGGATGTCCCCAAAGGGCCTATCCTAAATGCTTTTCTCCCTCTAAGCTATTTTGTTTGGCAATCTCATCAGATACCATAGGCTCAATTATCATCTGTATGTAGATGATTCTGAGACCTATATATTCAGTCTTAACGTCTCTCCTCGAACTCGAGTCATCAAGTACCTTTTGGACCTCTCTAACTAGATATCTCATAGACATCTCAAACTCAGTGATCTAAAACAGAATTCCTCTCTGCAATTTCTGTATTATTGTAGAGGGCACCATACCCCCCAATCACCAACGCTGGCAACTTCAATGTCATCCTTGACTTCTCACCCACACTCACATATTCAATGTTTCTAAGTCTTCACAACATCTCTCATATATGTGCCTTTGTCTTTACTTACATAGCAGTCACCATGACGCAGGCTCCCAGCCCCTCAGACCTGGCTTATTACAATAGCTCCTTGATCAGTCTCCAGCCTCAAGTCTATCCCCACTCCAAAACTTTCCTCCATTTAGTTGACAAAGTAATAAAAGAAAAACTATTTACATAACTACTACATTAATTTGTAAAACAATTTCTAGACACTGTGAAAGAAAAAAAACTTAGTAAAAAAAATTCTGATCAGTTACCAAACGATAAAATTACTTAAAATAGAACATACTCTGACTTCAGAGGCAAATGTGAAAAATGCATAATAAATTTTTAATGAATGTATTCATCATAAAAGTAACAGAAGACAATATTATCATAGAGAAAGAATAAAAACATTTGTAGTTACAGATCATTTATGCACATGAGTATATGTTTCCAAAGCCTTAGCTCTGGAAGTTCAACCAAGGCTTAGTTGGATTTTTGCCTTTGGTCAGTACAAACACACAATTAAGAGTCTCCGTTATGGCATTTATTGCTTAAACTAACCAGCTTCCAGTATCTAAAAGTTTAAGTACAAAAAGGACCATCAGAATCTATAAACAGCAGGGTATATTAGAAACAATCTTCTGCAGTAACTTAGCAAAAATGAACTATGCACCAGACAATTTTAGGCAAATGTGTTTAAACTGTTATGATTGAATCAAGATACCAATGTCCCATTCAGAGTATATATTCTGAACAGACAAAACATGGCAAATCTTTAGTCCTAAAGCAAAATGGGAAAATTGGTTTAATTACAGTAAATCCTATTAAATTAACCTCTTTATAAAGAGTGAGAAGAGGGACCACTAAAGGCTCTGGAGAATATAATGAATGCAAAGTTTAATTAGGGCGCACTACTGGCTTGCTATAATCTATTAATTAGCATTCCTAGTTACTACAACTCATTGCAGTGTTTTAACTTTACTTTTAAATTGTACCTTTCCTTTTCTGGCCCAAAGTTACACACTCTTAGCTTTGTAGTAGTAATTACAGCGTATGCAAAAAGAATCAAGTCCTGCCAGCTTCAGTAAATGTTTAATTAGAACAGAGGATAAAATCTAGAAAAGTCAATTGTTCACCCTTCTGCAGTTATATGGCTTTTCTGGCATTATAATTCTCTGGGCTACTCTGCTTTCAAAGAACTGAGAAATGTCCTAGAATTTTCATAAAATTCAAAAGCACTGTCTGAAAAAGGCCTAATTATTAGGGGGGAGGGGAAGACAAAGTTTCAAAACTGGGCAATTAACAAGATTATTTCAATATAAAGGAGTATGCCTGATTTTTTTTTTTGATGTTAACATTATTAGTATTTTTAAGCCTTCTGATGACAATATCCATCTTTCGAATGGGCATTTTACTGAAGACATGGCATAAAACTTTTTTTTTCTTTAATTTCTCAGCACCCAAGGCATACATGAAAGAGAGGAGAAGAAAAAACAGTGTCAAAGCTTGTGACCTAAATTCAGTTCTCATATACTTATAAGACTTAACAAACTTAACAAAAAGTTTACTTGACTTTTAAAAAATGCCATTTAGATGGCTAGAATAGGCCTTGATTATTTTTATCAATTAATTCAATTGAAGTTGGATGTTATCCTGATATATCCATCATAATTAATATTAAATACCTAACAATGTATTATGAGGAACTAAGATACTCAAAATATACAAATGTTATGAAATCAATTTCTAAAAAGCAAGCCAAGAAAATGGTCCCCTGGCCCATGAGAGATGTATGTGTATGCCCTCACCTATAATTCTTCAAATTAGAGTGTCACTTTGGAGCACTGAAAAGTTAACTGCCTTGCCTATGGTTAATCTCACAGCTAGTATGTGTCAAAGGCAGACCTTGAACCACAGGTCTTCCTGACTCCAAGATGACCATTATGTCACACTCACCTATCTGTATGTATATGTATATACACAAGTGAATGTATGTAGGCTATATATGCATAAATATACATAGCCTCAGTACCACTCTTTCTCACTCTACATATTCAATCAGCTGTAAAATCTTTTTGTATATATCTTGCTTCATAGTTCTCACATCCAATCCATTCTCTCTACTCACTGCTACCTCCTTAATATAGGTCATCATCACTTCTTACCTAGATTATTACAAAATTCTCCTAACTGGTCTTCCTAATTTAGGTCTTTCCCCACTCCAGTCAATCCTACACAGAGCTGCCAGAGTGATTTTCCTTAGGCAAGATCTGACCCACTCAATCAACTACTCAGTTCCCCTACCCAATCATTAACTCATGGTCTCTATATGGTTTCCAGAATAAAATATAAATTGCTTCATTTAGCTTTTAAACCTTTTCAAACCTATCTTTCCAGCTTTCATATCTTTCCCTCTATTCTTTACCCATAGCACTCTATTTCCTGTTCTATTCCTTTGCACTGGTAAGCCCTCACCCCCAGTCCTTTAATGTATTTCTTTTTCCTCCTCACCTCTCCAGCTCCCCAGACTCCTTCTCTTTCTACAAGACAAAGTTCAAACATCTACTTATACAACAGTCTTTCATGGTCTCCCCCCATCACCTCCCTCCATGACTACCTTGTACATATATTCTGTATATAAATATGCATCAGAATGAGTCTTGATCCATATTTAACATAATGACTAGCACATGGTACATAAAAGGCACTTAATAAATTCTTGTTGATTTATACGTGTGTAAGGCAAAGGCAGTATGCCAAACTGAGTAAAAGCTGGTCTGAGACTCAGAAGACCTAGGTCCAAGTACCACCTTTAATATATACTGCCTCTAATCTCTAATGCCCCAGGCACTAAGTCTTAGCATTGACAGAGGAAATTCCTCACCTGAAGCTCCTTACAACAAAGAAATTACAAGTATATTAAAATATTTATAGACATAAATTCACACACCTATCTAGTAGTACAAGGTACCCTGTAACTGCCATTGCTGTTCAGTCACGTCTGACTCTTCATATCTCCATTTGGGGTTTTCCTGGCAAAGATGATGGAATGGTTTGCCATTCTCTTCTCCAGCTGAACAGGCAAACAAAGGCTGAGTGACTTGTCCAGGGTCATACAGCTAGTGAGTGTCTGAGGTCAGATGTGAACTGAAGTTTTTCTGACTCCAGGCCCAGAGTTCTATTCACTGAGTCATCTAGCTACACAGTAATAAGTTACTATCAAGCAAATATTAAGCTCCTAAAGCTTGAAACTCTACTAAGACTTTTGGAATGCCCTGTATATAAACCAACAAACACATATATCTATCACACATTTGAAGTATCCTGTGCCTTTTCAGACATAAGTGATACAGGAGAAAGAGCACTGGGCCTAAAGTCACAAAGACCTGAGATCAAATCTGGCCTCTGACCCTTCCTAGCTCTGTGATCATGAGCAAGGCACTTAATTCCTGTTTTTGTATTCCCTCATCTGTGAAATGAGGATAATATTAGTATCCACCTCCCAGAGTTGTTCAAATGAGATCATAATCGTAAAGCATTTAGCTCAGTACCAGGCACAGAGTAGGTGCCATATAAATGCTAGCTATCATCATCAACATCATCAAAACAAAAAATACATACAGCAATAGCAAACTCTTCATTCTTTATAGTAATATATGGTAATAAACCATCATTTCATTTTTTGTAAAATTTTTACCATACTGGTTTTTATGGTTCAAAATCATAACATGAATATTCAGGAAATACAAGATATGTTTTATGCTTTTATGCACACCAAAGTATATAGCCTTTGGTACTCTGCTTTTATCAGCTGACATTGCATAATGGTAGATTACATTTTTCTTGCCATGGACTTTGAAAAAATTTTTCATTTCCAGAAATGGCATTCCAAAGCACCAGCAAAATCTTCAAGAGAAAGTCAGTATGTTTGAGGACAAGCTGATCTAGAAAATTACTGCAAGAAACTATCTCAAGTGTAATTTTTTTAAAGTAGAAATTGTTTTTTCTCAAGAGGCTACGACTATAAAATAAACAAATGAGAGTTATACAATTATTGAACGTACATAGTATTTATGATGGCGAACAAAGCTAACCACATCTGTAAATTATGTTTAACATTACATGCATGAGATATACAGAAAGGAGGAATGCTACAATACTTCCTTTCATTCTTCTTAGCAATATACCAAGAGTCAGCTGATGTTTCAAACAAATCATTTAAGTAATTCACAATCAATACAGAATTTACCTAAAAATGAAGTTATTTATGCATTTAAAATATCAATAGTGAGTTACCTGCTTTAAAAAAAACTCTCACAAAGGAGATTTAGTTTTTTAAAAACAAATCATTGAGGGTTACAAATTCAAAGAATGCTCCCAGAAAACCTTTTAAAAAGAAGTTATAGTTTAGATTTCTGTTACTGGAATCTTAAAGAATATATTCACACTTTGAGTGTTATAAAACATCAGCAAGGAGAGATGACACAATAATGAACGAAGCATAACTTACATTACCTGAAAGAGCAGGCAAGCACTAAATGAACAGCTTATGAAACTTTTTGGTTCTTGACCTGGAATATCTCATTATTCTACCATTTGGCCAATATTTTTTTTTAAATAAGTTTAAATTTTACATTTTTCTTTTTCTTGAACTTCAATGAATTAAGGAGTCAAAAGAAAAAAGGCTGTCAAATCATCTTCAAGATCAAATTCTATAAATGTCACTATATAAAACAGACATTTGTTTGATAGCTCATTGCAGATACTTGAATATTGAAATTAAATATTAAGTTTTCAATTTAATATTTATGTCCACATAATATTTGTGTCCACAACATGTTGAATGGAGAGTGTCAGAGGCAGTTCTAAAAATCTAATGGAAACAAAATAAGCAGAAAAGTGACATAAAGTAGGTTAAATAAATGTAAACAATGTAGCAAGCTTGAGAAAATGAGGCACTTAGGAAAAAATTAAGAAACAGAGGTAGGCAAAAAAAAAAGGTAAAGAGGGCATGAAAGGCAGGGACAAGTGGGAAAAAAAATGTGATTTCATTTCATATATATGCGAATTCAGTGCTCACAGATAAACTCAAGTATAACTAACCTGGTTTTCCTCTTGCACAACTCTATACTGTTCCTTCCAAACAGTGATTTTGGAAGCTTCATCTTTTCTCAGGGCTCGTTCCTTCTTCAACTCTGGACTCCAAAAGGTCTTGATACTATTCATTGAGGAGCTCAATTTACTCTCCTTCACTTCCACATCCTTCCGTAACAGATCATTTTCCCGTAACACTTCCTTCAATTGTGTCTGTAGATCCATAATTGTGTTATCCCTTGCCTGACGCAGCGAATGAGGTACGGTGGATGCCATACTCACAGGAGGGAGGTGATGTTCTCCAAATGCTATGGTGTCACTGGCCACCCCACCGCTAGCAATATTGGGGCTACTGCCCATAGCAGTCATCCTAACGCCATAAGGCAGCCTACCCCCAGAACGGCCAAGGGTCATGGTGCTTTTAGGTGTATCGGGACCCATATTTTCATGGTCACTTAAGTACATAGGCCCCGATGTAGCATAGGCAGCATTTAAGGACTGGATATTTTCCATTGAAAGAGTTTTACCACTGCCACCTCCAGTACTGCTTCCAGAACTCCCTCCTGTGCTATTGGTTCGACGGTGACCCAAACGAGGGGAACGAGGAAGCCTAGGTGAACGCCCAGGACTCTGACTGCTTGGTTCAACTTTACCAACAGAACGAGCACTCCCATACATGGCTGCACAAAGGAGTGAGATGTCAAGACAGGTTTAAAGCAGAAAGTATGGAACTGGACGAGGCTTCTCTATGGTTATGAGTCTGCTTAAGGCTAATCAGAATTAATAGATTCCCAGTTGTCCATTCCTGAAGTCATGTGCTCATGATGTCCAAAATCATATCTACAACAAAAGGAACACACAAAAACCATGTTAATAGGCTTTTCCACTAAGAAACTTCTAATTTCTACCAATAAGGGAGGAAATAACTGCATTCCTTATTATTAAAGGCATATTTCATTTTCAAAGAAATCATCATGTAATATTCCAAGAGGCCCTCTGGCTGTGGGGGAGACCTCTATGAATTCTTTAAGATTTAAGCTACAGGCCACCTCCTTTCTAGAAATGCCACCTCCCAAAATTCCCACCAGTTTTTGGAAACCTTCATGCTAAAAACTTCTAATCCCATGCTATACACCCAGAATGTCAAATCTAGGACCTAAACAGGATTAAAATGGAACTGGGAAATGTTTAGCAAAATAAATAACACAATATAGCACAGATAATGTTAATTTGTGGTTTTTCTAAGTCAGTATGTGGCCCACAGGGATCCCTTTCTATTTGCATTTGACTCCACTGCTATACACAACCAGTCCTTACTGGCCAATTTCTGATCCTTCCACAGCAGCAACATCAGAGGTGAAAAACCAGACACTCTTTATTTTTTAATTTAAATATTTAATTTATTTATTTTCAGTTTTCAACATTCACTTCCATAGGTTTTAAACTTTCTCCCCCTTCCCTCCCTAAGATGGCATGCAATCTGATATGGGCTCTGCACATACATTCCTATTAAAAACATTTTCACATAAGTTATGTTGCATAGAAGAATTGTGTGTGTTTGTCCTTCACTGCCAAAGAAGACCATGTCATCAGAGAAATAATGACATGACTTGCACTTGAGTTTGTTTTGAGTGAGGGAGGGCTGTGCAGGTCACCAGCCTCACTTCTCCTCCACAGCCATCTGAATTCAGTGACCAGATATTCATCAGGATGACTGTAGATAACCCAGGATGAGACAACTGGGGTTAAGTTGACTTGCCTAAGGTCACACAGCTAGTGAGTGTCAAGTGTCTAAGGTGAGATTTGAACTCAGGTCCTCCTGATTCCTGCACTGATGCTCTATCCACTGCACCACCTAGCTGCCTCACAGAAGAATTACAATGAACAGGAGAAACCAAGAGGAAAAAGAGAGAGAGAAGAGCTGCTTCACTCTGCAATCCAACTCCATAGTTCTTTCTCTAAAACCAGATACTCTTAATTAAATCCCTGTCTTCCTTTTATTAAAAAAACCACAGCCAAGATCAGCTTTGTTGCTGGTCAGATCTCTCTAATTCTACACCCACTGCTCTAGTATAGGTATATTATCTCTCCACTGCCCCTGTTCCTCCAATGAGGAAGAAGGCAGAAACATAATCCTATAAGCCTCAGTGTAGGAGTTCAGCATGCTTCTCTAGAAGAGGTAAGGCCCAGTTGTCTTTCATGCTAATTAAAATGGGTGACTAGAGAGCTGAAACTAGGTACCAGTACCACAAGGCCAAAGGACAATCCCTTCAAAGAACCATCAATAACCCTCCTTTCCTTTCTAGAACTGGCCAGAAGACTATGGCCCCAGAAAACCAGTAATTTCTCTGGTTCCCTAATTGCTCTCTTGCTCAGTGGTCTGTCCTTTTGGCCCTGAGTACCCCCTAAGTTTTGGGCTTACTGTGCAAGTTAAAATACTCCAATAAGAAACACTATTCCTTTTAACATCATTGACCAGAAGTTAGGTATTTTGCGCAGGTAGTAAATGACACATCACAGCGCATATATGAAGCCTCTCAATCTATCATAATTGACAAGTATCACAGAAGCTGCAGAAGCTGAGGTTAAAAACATCTTTAAACTTGTTTATATCGCAATTTTGAAACAAGATGCCATTTCCTCTTCTTTTTAACAACTGAAATCCTATGACAGAATTTGATTTAGGACAACAACTGTGTATATCTTACAGTATTAACAGAGAGTGCTTAATAAATGGTTTTATTTTTAAGTTTCTTGTCGTCGTTTACAAATATCTAACTCTTTGTGACCCCATCTGAAGTTTTCTTGGCAGAATTAGTAGAGTGGCTTGCTACTTCCTTCTCTAACTCTTTTTACAGATGAGAAAACTGAGGCAGAGTTAGGTGACATGCCCAGAGTCACATGGCTAGTACATGTCTGAGGCCTCATTTGAGCTCACAAAGATGAGTTTTCCTGATTCTCAGCACAGTGTACCATCCACTGCATCACCTAGCAGTGGATAAAGTGCTGAATCTAGTCATTAAGATCTGCATTCAAATCTAACCTCAGATATTTGCTAGCTGTGTGACCCTGGGCAAGTCACTTAACCCTGCTTGCCTCAGTTGCTTCATCTGTACAATGATCTGGAAAAGGAAATGGCAAATCACTCCCATGTCTCTGCCAAGGAAACCCCAGATGAAGTCACAAAAAAGTTGGACATGACTGAAACAACTTAACAATAAGTGACTATGTCTAAAAATAACCATAAGTCAACCCAGTGATTACCTTTTCATGATTAACCTGGCACCTATGGTGAGAAACAAATGTCTTATATCCTAAATTTTACTGTATGGCAAGACATAGAACATCGTAATTTATAAAAAACATAAGGGTATGGGGAGGTACACAGTGAGTGTGAGCAAGCTTTTCATAAGACTAAGATATAAAGTTGGATAGTCTTGAAGGTCATCTTGTCCAGCGATTCGTAAAGTTTTTCCTCTCAAAAACCCCTTCAGCACTTCTTAATATGTACAAAGAATCAATCCAATATGCAGAAGGTCTTTCTCTAGATCTCATCATATTTCCAATCAAACTTATGGGGGGACAAAGACAAGCATGGGATAAGAAGCATGGATTCAGAGGTGTGGATGGGTTGTGATCTGAAACGTTTATGAGAACTTCTAAATCAATAAAATCAGACTGACGAACACAGACCTGAGTAGACTGAGCTGCCCTGCTGGGTAACTCAGATCATCTGTCCCCCCGTTTTTTCTCCCTACAAATGAAGGTAAATTTGAATGGTCACAGAACACCCAGTTAATTTGGGGTTTACAGGCCAGATTCCTTCCTTCTTTCCTTCCTTCCTTCTCTTTGCCAATATCTTAAATCCAGTGCACTCAGAAGCACAACAATAGGTCCCTGTCCAAACTCCACTAGAGGGCTCTCTTCAGGACACTTCTGGCTTCAGAATGATTATCAATAGTAACTGTTGCTCTTTCCCTCCCAGCTCCATTTACTTTTTTTTTTCCTTTCTTTTGCTCATTAAAGGGTGCATTCCTTGTTTACTTCTTAAAGAGGCCTATTCACTGAATGGGCATTACCTCACTCTAAGTGAGTACCTGAATAGGCCAAGGTCTCCCAGTACATCCTGGGCCTTCTCCACTCATCCTGATCACTAAATCCAGATGGCTCTGGAGGAGAAGTGACCTTGCACAGCCCTCCCTCACACAAAACAAAGTCAAGTGCAAGTCAAGTCATCATTTCTCTGATGGCATGGTCTTCTTTGAAAATGAAGGATGAATACATGAATTCCAAAGAACAGTCCAAGCATTTTTGTCATATAGAATATTTTTGAATCAATAATTAAAAAGTATTTGAGCACTTACTACATTTTTGTTAAGACCTGGGGATATAAAGACAGAAGTTGCTGTGGGCCAGGAACTGAAACAGTATGTGTTAACCCCTCCATATCTCCACAATATCAATCAAGATTACTACAAGCAAGAAAGTTAAGGTATAGAACTGGAACAACTGGGATTAATACGCACTCAACTGCGATCATCTGGAATTCAGCTGTGAGTCCTTTGACCAAGAAGCGTATAAGGGAGTTTGGGGTTTTTTTCTCTCGCTGATAGCTCCTGAGATTCCAGAGTACCTCCTTGCTTTTTTCAATCTTTTTGCCAACTGCCTTCTTGCAAGAAATTTTTTTAATCCTCTGAACTGTTTTTCTTTTTTAATTCACCTTGAGAATTGCTCCTACCTAAGGATTTTGAAAAGGTTTTTAGTAAAAGGTCTGTTTATTTAAACTCTTGACTCTTAGTGGTACATTGTACCAGATGCTGGAGAGCAACCCCCACAGAAGGAAATGGACATTGGCCTCGAAGTGTTTATTTTCTAATGGGAAAGAGAACATGTACACAAACTGACAAACATAAAAAATACATACAAAATGAATACAAGGTCACTTTAAAAAGAAGTGGGGGGAAGAAACCAGGAGTGATTTACAGAACTGGAAAAGGTATTAGGAGTGAGCTAGGCCAAAAATTTTATTTTACAGATGTGGAAACTGAGGGCCAGAGGTTACCTAACTTACCCAAGTACACAGAGCTAGTAGGTGGCAGAAGTGAGATTCAAACAGATCGTGACTCCAAATATAGTGCTCTTCTACTAGACCATGCATTAAAAGAAGGTGGCAATGCAACTGAGGCTTAAAGGCAATGAGTGAAATACATGAGCTTTAAGATGTGGGAACACTGTGTGAAGGGAAGAAGTTTTAGACTTTGGATTAGGTTTTCTTTACAAATTTGCAGATCCCTGGAAATTATATCAAGATATTAGGACCAGTTTCTAGATATGCAATAAGTGGCAAATCTCTTTTATATGTACTCGTATGCAGAATTACAGAATTTAAGTGCAAAAG
This sequence comes from Bettongia penicillata ogilbyi, assembly GCA_023548195.1. Taxonomy (NCBI): domain Eukaryota; kingdom Metazoa; phylum Chordata; class Mammalia; order Diprotodontia; family Potoroidae; genus Bettongia; species Bettongia penicillata. The sequence continues at coordinate 2,575,848 of JAJHZJ010000732.1, forward strand.
TCATAGAATAGCTGTGTACCACCCACATTATTCACTGAAATCTTATTCCCATTTATTTAAAATTCTACTATAAATACTATTATGATTTTTTAAATTCTCTAATGTCTTTCAGGCTCTGTAAGTTAATTTCCATTTCACATGGTACAAATGAACATGGCTTCTTGATGTAAGAAAGGCATAATATGAAACACCACTTTTGATGGTGTAGCTGCTGATATGGTAACATAAAAGAATTTTTTATGTACTTTATTTTGGCATGTTCAGTTTGATTCAGCTCTCTGTCTTCTCTAAAACATAACAAATTGCAGTGCTGTTTGGGTGTGATATTTTACAGTATGGTTTCTAAATTGTACTTTGAGAAAGATGTGATGGGCCCAAGAAGGATGCAGCATGCTTGCAACAACCCTGTAATCCATTAAAAAGAAGGGGCATAATGGATAATTGGACAAGGAGAGCTAACAGACAGACAGCCCAAATGCTGCCTTGGTACTCATGATATGTCTGTTGGATTGGAAATATGATGAGACCTAGAGAAAGACCTTCTGCATATTGGATGATCCTTTGTGCAAGTCAGACCAGATGACTTTCAAAACTGTCCAACTTTATATCTTAGTGGAAAATGTTTTTCTTTTTGGCAAAGGCCTTTTCCTGTTGAGTGGCAAAATGAATATGATGCCTAAACTCCTTTGCCTGGAAATATGTAGGGCATGCCCCATATTCTAAGACTAGAGAAATAAAAATATTTAGACAACCCTATCTTAAAACTTTGGAAGGTATATATCATTTTGCTAATAAATGATAAAGGACATCATTCAGGAGGGCTCTTCCTCAATTCCCAGAAACAGTGAGGCTGCACTAGTTGATGGGATGACCCAACACAAAGGCTTACAACAAAATCAAATCCCACATCCCACTCCCCCTTCCACCCTCCAACTCCAGGCTGTGGAAGATTCTTCCAGGATCAACAGAGGTAGGCCTACAGCAGTGATCATGGGCAGAAGAATTCTGACAGATAGCCAGCACTGAGGTGAGCCGCAAAAGATCTCTGCAAAACAACAGAACAGAGAAAAAGGAGCAAGATATGTGTCTGGGCTTAAACTCAATATACCACTCCAACTCTCTCCTCCTCCTAGCAAACCTTGGAGAACCAAACAACAGAAACAAAACCCACAGCACCAACACAGAAGAGCTTTGCCCAGCCAGAGAACCGAGGAAATAAGGAGGAGGGGGAGTAGGACAGTAGGTCAAGACACCATAATGTGTGAGGGTTTTTTGTTTGTTTGTTTGTTTTGGGGGGGAAGGCGTGGCCAATGTGCTGCACTCTACCAGGACTGAGGGGAAAAACAGAACATTCAACTGATGCTAACTTTCCTCCACCCAAAGGTCACCTGGGGCAGAGATCTAGGCTGGTGAACTGGGAAATGCCCAGCATAGAAGAAGTCTGAGTTGCTTTGAGATCCAGCTCCCAAAGAAACCACCATCAAAGAGTAAGAAGTGAGAAAGCTGAGTAACAGGGAGGAATAAGGGGAAAAAGAAAGACAGACTGAAAATTCCAAAGACCTCAGGAACAAGAAAATGTAAAGACCTTGAACATAAGCAGATAAATCAATAGAGGAAAAATTTACAACAAAAAAAAATGTGGCTGCCAGGTCTAGTAAACTGCTTAAATCCTGCAAAACAAAGAAAAATGATCCTGCATTTGAGACAGAAAAACATATAGAAGGTGAGAACATGGGACTGGACTACAACATTCTCTTCTGGAGGGGTTCAAAAGGAAAATGAGAATCATGACAACAGAATTAATGGTCTACAGAGCAAAAACAATGGACAGGATGTAAAAGCTAGAATCTGTTAATGGCAAATCTCACCAAAGAAACAAAAGAGAGAACAACCAACTGGGAATGCAAGTAGTGACTGGCAGCAACCAGTATAATATATGCCAACATGGTGATGGGACAGGACCATTCTATCCTGGGATGCCAGCAAGGGCTGCAAAGAGCCTGGTATACTCAGCCAGAGAAGTGGAGGTCAGTTCAAGAACTCTCAGGGCACAGTAGGACCAGCTACCTATTCAAAGTGCAATAGGAGATGGAAACCCAAAGCCCCAATTCAAGAACTAAAGCTGGAGATAAATAAAACACCAATTACACTCAAAAATTGCTCATCTTAGCACCGTAACAACTGTAAGCTGAGACTCAAAAGAAAAAAATTGTCTTTTCCACAAGGAAAATTAATTTTCCTACATTAATACCTAAAAAAAAATGTGGCAAGAGATCTTTTTAAACGAAATAAAAGCTCTAGAGGAAATAACTGGTACAAAATTACATAGCTTAAAAATGGGTACAATATACTTATACTCAAGAAATGGAATCTGAAAGCTGGACTAGACAAAACAGAAATTAGTGACACCATGAGACAGTAAGAAATACAATAATGAAATCAAAGATTTTTTTAAAAATAGAAGAAATTATAAGATATCTAATATTAAAGAAATCAGCACACTCCCTGACAACCATGATTTTTTAAAAATCCTGGGCAACATATTTCAAGAAATTGTAAATGAAAAAGACCCAAATCCCTAAGAAAAAAAAATCTCCTGAAAGGAATTCCAAAAGGAAAAATTACAGGAATGCTGTTGCCAAAATCCTGAGCTTACACATCAAAATAAAATACTGAAAATGTGCAAAAAGAAGCAATTCAATTACCAAGAAATTACAGTCAGGATCACACAGAATCTGGAAGCTTCCACTAAAATAAGAGATCTTGGAATACAGTATTCAAAAAGGCAGAGGCTTACAATTTATAACTTACAATGAAAAGTTCAATATAATCCTACAAGAGAAAAAAAATACCTTTAAAAGAACAGAAGACATCCTATAATTTCTGATGAAAAGAACTAGAGCTAAGTAGGAACTCAGAAATACAAATACACAAGTTCAAAGAAACCTGGAAAGGTAAATTTATTTCAGCAACTGGAAGGAACTATGTAATGATAGAGTACTAACATTCAAATAGAAGTTTCCCTTCAGAATCTTAATGTCTTCGGAGTATCAAGGGCATTAATTCCAATAAGAAAAACAGAGATTCTACAAGTGTTCTAAATATATTAAGAGAGGAAAAAGAAGAGAAAGTAAAATGAAGAATATGCTAGGATGAAAAAGAAGACATGGGATGGGGATGTAACTTGCTCTCATAACTAGGGTGTGTCAGAATATACAAAGAGGAAGGGGTGGGGTGGGTGAAGAGAAAAGTAGAGGAACCTCACTCTTATGTAAAATAGGCAGACTACTGAACTAATAAATAAAATTAGGAGTCATTTTTATGAATAAAACATATCATTGGGTAATGTGATTTTTTAAAAAAGCAAGAAAATAAAATTACCAGCATACAAAATAAGAAGGGCAAATTCACCCCCAATGAAGTGGATATCAAAGCAATTATTAAGAGCTATTTTGTTCAACTGTATGCCAATAAATCTGCAAACTAAACAAAATTGATGAACACGTACAGAAATATAAATTGTCCAAATAAACAGAATAAACAGAATACTTAAATAATGCCATCTTAGAAAAAGAAACTGAAAAAGTCATCATTGAACTCACTATGAAATAAACCTCAGGGCCAGAAGGATTCACAAATGAATTCTACCAAACATTTAAAGAACAATTAATTCTAATGCAATATAAAATAGTTGGAAAAAATAAGCAAGGAAGTTCTACCAAACTCCTTTTAAACATAAATATGGTGCTGATACCTAAGCCAGGAGGAGTCAAAACAGAGGAAGAAAACTAAAGACCAATTTCCCTAATGAATAACTGAAGAAAATACTAGCAAGGAGATTATAGCAATATATCACCAGGATCACATACTATAACCAGGTGGAACTGATACCAAAAATGCTAGGCTGGTTCAGTATTAGGAAAACTATCAACATAATTAACCATATCAATAACAAAACTGGCAGAAATCTTATGATTATTTCAAAAGATGGAGAAAAAGCTTTTGACAAAATACAGTACCTATTCCTATTAAAACCACTAAAGCAAGCATAGGAATAATGGCAGCTTTCCTTAAAATGATAAGTAGGATCTATCTAAAACCATCAGCAAGCATTATCTGTAACTGGGGATAAACTAGAAGCCTTCCCAGTAAGAGCAAGGTAAATCAAGGATGCCCATTATCACCACAGTTATTCAGTATCATACTAGAAATGTTAACTTTAGCTATAAGAGAAGACAAAGAAATTGATGGAATTAGAATAGGCAATGAGGAAACAAAACTATCTTTCTTTGCACATGGTATGATGGTATACTTGCAGAGTCCTAGAGAATCAACTATAAAACTACTTGAAATAATTAAGAATTTTAGTAAAGTTACAGAACATAAATTAAATCCACATAAATAATCAGCATTATTATATATTACTAACAAAGTCCAGCAAGAAGAGACAGAAAGAAAAATTTCATTTAAAGTAACTGTAGACAGGAAGAGAGCCAAGATGGTAGAGGAAAAGCAGGGACTTGCTTGAGCTCTCTCAAATCCCTCCAAATATCTATAAAAAATGACTCTAAACAAATTCTAGAGCTACAGAACCCACAAAATGATAGAGTGAAACAAGTGTCTAGGTCAAAAGAACCTGGAAGGACTACAGGAGCCATCTATGAGGGGAGGGGGAAAGCACACAGGCAGGGTCTGAGCAGGCCTCAGGAGACTTAATCACTGGCAACTGTGGCAGTTTTCAGATTTTCTGACTCCAAAATGCCAAGGACACTGGAATGTCAGTGGAAAAACCCTGCTGAATCTGTGTGTGAGTAGTGGTCAGGCCCCAGCTCTAAGGCCTGAGGGGAAGTGGGGAGTCCACAGTGGTCAGCAGCAGCAACAGCTGCTATTTCCAGAGCTCTCGGTCCACAGACTGTGGGGTGATCATGTAGTGTGATAAGAGGGAGATTGCTGGGATCTCTTTGCCAGTTCTGAGGCAGGATTCTCTTGCTTTGCCTTGCTTGGATCTGGGTCATGGTCCTTGGGTGAGGAAAAATGCTAGCTTGGTAGAGACTGTGGCAGCAGTGGAGAGGAAACCTCTGCAGTTCCAAAGCAGAAGAGTGCTTGAGGTCATTCACAGACCAGAGCACAGACGAGGGGAGGAGTCAACACCTCTCCTTTGATCATACAAACTTAGAAGAGCTGTAAATTTGCAGATCCCTGGAAGTATTTCTGGAAACAGCTGCACAAAATTCCTGAAGCTTAGGACAGTACACGCTCCCACCCCCACCCCTTCCCTGGAAGAAGAGCACTACCTTGACAAAAAGCTCAAAAGTCAAGTAGTTGGCTGGGGAAATGAGCAAACACCAGAAAAAAAAATCAGATTATAGAATCTACTCTGGGGACAAGGAAGAACAAAACACACAACCAGAAGAAGACAACAAAGTCAAAGGTCCTACATCCAAAGACTACAAGAAAAATACAAATTGGTCTCAGGCCATGGAACAGTTCAAAAACGATTTTGAAAATCAAGTAAGAGAAGTAGAAGAAAATTTGGGAAGAGAAATGAGAGTGATGCAAGAAAATCATGAAAAATGAGTCAACTGCTTGCTAAAGGGGATTCCAAAAAATGCTGAAGAAAATAACACCTTAAAAAAATAAGACTAACCCAAATGACAAAAGAGGTCCAAAAAGACAATGAGGAGAAGAATGCCCCAAAAAGCACAATTGGCCAGATGGAAAAGGAAGTCCCCCAAAGCTCACTGAAAAAAATAATTCCTTAAAAATCAGAATAGGGCAGATGGAAGCCAAAGACTTTATGAAAAATCAAGAAATTATAAAACAAAACCAAAAGAATGAAAAAACATAAGACAATGTGAAATATTTCAATTGAAAAACAACTAACCTGGAAAACAGATCCAGGAGAGATCATTTAACGGTTATTGGACTACTTAAAAGCCATAATCAAAAAAGAGCCTAGACATTATCTTTCAAGAAATTATCAAAGAAAACTGCCCCGATATGCTAGATGTTCCAGTACCAGAGGGTAAAATGAATCATCTCTGGAAAGAGATCCTAAAAGGAAAAATCCTAGTCAAATTCCAAAGCTTCCAGGTCAAGCAGCCAAAAAGAAACAATTCGAGTACTGTAGAAACACAATCAGGATAACATTAAGATCTAGCAGCTTCTACATAAAGGTATCAGAGGGCTTGAAATATGATATTCCAGAGGTCAAAGGAGCCAGGATCAAAACCAAGTATCACCTACCCAGCAAAACTGAGTATAATACTTCAAGGGAAAAAATGGACATTCAATGAAACAGAGGACTTCAAGCATTCTTGATGAAAAGACCAGAGCAGAATAGAAAATCTGACTTTCAAATACAAGAATCGGGAGAAGTATGAAAAGGTAAATAGGAACGAGAAATCACAGGAACTTACTAAGTTGAACTGTTTACATTCCCATGTGGAAAGATATTTATAACCCTTGAGAGTCTTCTCATTATTAGGGCAGTTGGAGGGAATATATTTATGTATGTATCTATATCTATCTATATACATGTATATCTATCTACCTAATCCATATCTATATTTATAGATATAGACAGAGGGCACAGAGTGAGCTGAATTTGAAGGAATGATATCTAAAAAATAAAATTAAGGGGTGAAAGAGGAATATATTGGGAGAAAGAGAAAGGGAGAAACAGAATGGGGTAAATTATGCCACATAAAAGAGGCAAGAAAAAGCTTTTACAATGGAAGGGAAGGGCAGGAGGTGGGAGAGAATGAGTGAACCTTACTCTTATCCAATTTGGCTTAAGGAGGGAATAACATACACATTTAATTGGGTATGAAAATCTATCTTACCCTACAGGAAAGTGTGAGAGAAGGGGATGAGGAGGGAAAAGGGGGATGATAGAAGTAAGCTCAAATAGGAAGAGGGGCTAATCAGAAGTAAACATTTCTGAGGAGGGACATGGTCAAAAGAGAGAATAGAATAAATGGAGGACAGGATAGGATGGAGAGAAATACAGTTAGTCTTTCACAACATGACTATTATGGAAGTGTTTTACATGACTACACACATATAATCTGTATTGAACTGCTTACCTTCTCAATGGAGGTGGGTGGTGAGGGAGGAAGGGAGAGAATTTAGAACTCAAAGTTTTAAAAATGAATGTTAAAAAATTGTTTTTACATGCAACTGGGAAATGACATACAGGCAATGGGGTATAGAAATCTATCTTGCCCTACAAGAAAACAGAGGGGAAGGGGATAAGAGAAGGGGCAGAGAGTGATACAAGGGAGAGAAGACTTGGGGAAGGAGAAATCAGAATACTTGCTTTCTTGGGGTGGGGGAAGGGGAGAGATGGGGAGAAAATTTGGAGTTCAAAATCTTGTGAAAGTGAATGAATGTTGAAAACTAAAAATAAATGAATTAATTTAAAAAAATGAAATAACTATAGCCAGTATAAAATACTTGGGAAGTATTTTACTACCTGGCAAGACAAACTCAGGATCTATACAAACACACAATTACAAAACATTTTCACACAAATAAAATCAGTTCTATACAACTGAAAAAATATCAGTTGCTCATAGGGAGGCCAAGCCAACATAATACAAATGAGAATTCTACCTAAATTCATTTATTCATTGCCATACTATTCAAACTACCAAAAAATTATTTTGTGGAACTAGAAAAAAATAATAAAATTCAGGTAGAAGAACAAAAGGTCAAAAAAATAAGTGGAACTAATGAAAGAAAAAAATGTGAAGGAAGGTGGCCTAGCCATACCAAATCTCAAACTATATCATAAAGTATTAATCATCAAAACTACCTAGTGGCTTAGAAAGAGAGTTGTGGATCAGTGGAACAGATTAAGCACACAAGACACAGTAGTACATGACCACACTAATGTAATGTTTGATACACCCAACTCACTAATTGACAAAAACTGGTGGGAAAACTAGAAAAGAGTATGGCAGAAACTAGGTACAGACCAGAGGTTCCCGAACTTATTTGGGCTACTGCCCCATTTTCAAAAAAAAATTACTCAGTACCCTCCTAGAAATTTACTTTCTTTAACCCTTTAACACTCTTTAATTTGCATCATTTCAAAAAATATAAGTTTTTATAAAAATATGTATTATATATACATATATAAATATAAATGAAATCTTAAATTTAATAATTTATTGCAAATTTATGGGGGGGGGTTTCCTACTCTGAAAGTTTGATGATGCAATATTGCATCATGTAACTGTATAGCAGGCCTGTACAACATATGGCTCATAGGCCAAATGCAGATAGTCAAAAGAATTTCAGACAACCAAGAAAAATGTAGAGTAGGTAAAACAGGCTTGCTGTGTAGTATCATGTTATAAACAAGTCATTACATGCACATATTCCCAACAATGCGCAACATGCTTGCCTTCCAATACTTGCTTGTTAAGACTTATCTGCAGACTTGACCACTGAGGGGTTATAACTTGCATTTTGTCTGTTTATTTGGAAAATAACATAATCACTATGATTCTATTATACAAAAGAAGAAATGTACAAATGGCTTTTCAAAATTTTCTTATCTTCACTTCTTTCCCCATGCTTCCCCTATCTCCTTATTTTGGCTACTACCACTCCCCTGGACCATTCCAGTGCCCCCCAGGGGATGGTGTACAGCCCACTTTGAGAACCTCTGGACAGACCAACATCTTACACCAAGGTAAGGTCAAAACGGGTACATGATTTAGACATAAAGCATGATACCATAAGCAAATCAGGAGAGCAAGGAATAGTTTACCCGTCTTATGGAGAAGGGAAGAATTTATAACCAAGAGATGTAAAATTGATCATTTTGATTATATTAAAAGGTTTTTGCACAAGAAAAACCAATGCAACTAAGATTAGAAGGAGAAAATTGAAAAAAACCTTTCACATCAAGTGTCTCTGATAAAGGTCCCATTTCTCAAATATATGGATAACGGGGTCAAATTTACCAGAATATAAGTAATTCCCCAACTGATAAACAGTCAAAAGATATGAACAGATACTTTTCAAATTAAGAAATCAAAGCTATCTAAAATCAGATTAAAAAATATTCTTAAAACAATATTGATTAGAGAAATGAAAATTTAAACAACTCTGAGGTTCCAACTCACACCTTCAGACTGACTAATATGACAGAAAAGGAAAATGATAAATGTTGGAGATGTGGGAAAATTGGGGCACTAAGGTGCTGTTGATGGAGTTGTAAATCAATCCAACCATTCTGGAGAGCAATTTGGAACTATGCCCAAACGACCATCAAATTGTGCATACCCCTCGATCCGGCAATATTACTTCTTGGTAGGTCAATATCCCAAAGATATCAAAAAATAAATAAAGGGAAAAGGATCTATTTGTACAAAAATATTTACAGGAGCTCTTTCTGTGGTAGCTAAGAATGGGAAATTAAAGGGATGCCCATCAATTGGGGAATGGCTAAACAAGCTGTGGCATATGATTGTAATGGAATACTATTGTTCTGTAAGAAATGACAAGCAGGATAATTTCAGAAAAGCCTGGAAAGTCTTATATGAACTGATGCAAAGTGAAGTGAACAGAACCAGGAGAATATTGTACATAGTAACAGCAATATAGTATGCTAATCGACTGAATGACTTGACTATTCTCAGCAATGCAGTGCTTCACGACAGTTCCAAAGGACTTATGATGAAAAATGTTACACACTTCCAGATGAGGAACTGATAGAGCCCGAATGCAAATCAAAGCATCCTTTTTAAAATTTTTTTTTATGGAGATGAAGGACTCAGCACCCAGCTCAGTCTGTGGCCTATAGCTGAGAGATCAGGGCAGGAAGCTCAAGTCAAAGTGGATCCTTATTCTGTTTCTCTCTGAATCTTCAAAGCCTTCCCGCTAGCATCCAGGAGCTGATATCAGCAGAAGTCTACTGAAGCTCCAACCAGGGGCAGTCAAATCCATCACTTTTTACAAAGCCTAATGCTCAGACCAGAAGGCTGGCAATCAAACTTTTCTCTAGATCAGATTACTTCAGGCACACTGAAAGTTTACAGTTACCAAGCCTGGGCTGTGCCCAAGTTCCTTCAAAAATCTAGCTCCCAACATACAGAGAAAACAGCAGCCAAGACCATAGAGAACACAAAACAAGACCAAACAAGGTCTTGAAAGAAATCCCCAATACAGGAAATAAGACTGAAAAAATAGGTAAGTTTTAAAAAAAAAAAAACATTTTTCAGATGTCAACATCCTGAGGCAAAGACCTTATTTGCATCAGTCAATTACAACTCCAAATTTGGGGTTGGGGGGAAAGGAGTTCATTTCAGTTGTACAGGGAGGTCCCAGTGAAAAATTTCTACCAATAAAGACTGAAACCTTCTTTACAACTTACAACCTTAAAGAGAGCTGCTCAAGGAACACAAATGATTTGCCCAGGGTCGTATATATCACATTGTATCAGAGGCAGAATTTGAAAGTAGGTCTTCCTAAAGCCACTTCATGCTGATTCTTGGGCCCAACTGACTCTAAAAATATTAGAGCCCAAAGCTTATCAAGAGGTCAAAGAATATAGCTGGCTTGGCACAAAGGAAAAAACAAAAGCAAAACCTGGAATCTGGGAACGGCTGAGCTCAAATCCCACTTTCAACAATGACTATCTGAATGACCAAGGAAATCAACTAACCTTTCTAAGTCTTAAATCCTTCACCTGTAAGATAGGGACAGGTGTGCCTGCAGTGACCAAGCCCACAGAGCTGCTGAAAGAGTCGAACAAGATAACGCAAATAATCATTTTTTGAAAAACAAACAGCAATGACATAAAAATATAAATTTCCTTTATCCACATTCTGAATTCTAAAAAATAAGCCCTAAGAGTATTAAATATTACCTGTTCTGAAGTTACTTTAATTTCCATTCTGCATTAAGATACAGAAATGACCTCGAAGTCTCAGTGGCTACAATAGCAGAAAGCGTGCTCTTGTAAGATCTACAACAAGCTGGAAACGCTTCAAGTATGGGCCAAGAGACAATCTAACTACTATACTTCACAAAACAGTACAAGAAAATTGCCCAAAACAATCAAAACGCAAGCAACATTCCACAAAGAGAATCCAGAAACACAATCTTGCCTCCCAGAGAAACTGGAAATTCCACTCACCCAGGCCTATCAAACTTCAAAATAAGCTATAATAAAAAAATTATTTATCAAAAAAAAAAATCAGGGTATCACTAAATTTTTCCATAAAAACCAAATATGAACAAAGACAAAGTAATTTGCCATACATAAAATGTTTAAAACATGGTTCTCAATCCCAAAACTCTGTCTCTCAGAAAATCAAAGTTTTTAAACAATACCTCAATTATAATTACCTCAAAGATAATGACAACACTATTAATCATATTATGTATCACAATTTAAAAGATATGATCAAAAAGAGTATTAAAGGAAAAATTCAAAGGCTGGACAACCATATGAACAAGAGAGAAAATTACATATTACCATCTGTCTTGGTCCAGCCTGATGCTCAATTCCTATAATCCCTACGACTACTATGGTGGCTGACCCTAGCAAATGCTAGAGCTCCAGAGTCTGCAACTGAACTGCAATGCCTTAAGTCTGACATCAGGCTATCTATGAAGCAACCAACTAACTCAGGTAAGAAATCGAGCAAGTCAGAGCTTGTACTCCACTAAAACTTCCAAGTTCTTTAAACATCCAATGATTATACATGTATGAGATACTTTCTGAACCCAAGTGCAAGACTAGAAATTTAGCACTATTAAGCATTTCTAAACCATGTCATTCAAAAAAAGTATGCTAGAACAACAGACCAAATCTAATCAATTAAATGCATCATTATGATGAAGTATTTATGATAAAGTAGGACAGTAATGTAGTTAGTTCATCTAAGAAAGTGCCAATTATAAACACCTAATATTAAAAAAGGAAAAAACCAATAGAACCAAACTTAAGTCACAACTTAAAATCAAATATATGCAAGAGACCCGTAACTCGATAAGGTCAAAACTGAAAAGCATAGCAAAAGTAATCATCACTCAATAAAAATCACAAAAACTGCATAGCAGAGTGATTTTTTTAAAAATTAGTTTAGCTCGGGCGGAGTCAAGATGGCGGAGTAGAAAGACGCATGTCTACGAGCTCTGAACCCACAGCCCATAGATTTAATGTAAAAAGAGATCCCCATAAGTTCTGGAGTACTGCAAAGTGTGCAGAAACAGAGTGGAAGAGATTTCCGTTCCAGAGAGCCCTGGAGAGCCGTCCCCAGGGTCCATCGCACCCCGGAAAGCGGGCCCCACCCCAGCGCTGCCCTGGCCGCGGCCCCAGAGAAGCTGATCCGAGCAGGCTTCAGGGACGGAAGCTCCGGTGGCCGGGAAGGTCCCTCCGCCCACAGGAGCTACAGGTCAGTGACAGACAACGCTTGGGCTCACCAAGAGGGGAGCAGGGAGTCTCCGTGACTCGGGCCCCCTTGGGACGAAGCAGAGGCGGGGGCGGCGGGGGAGGTAGCAGAGGCAGCTGTGGCGCAGCGATGACCCGGGACTCCCCCAGCAGCAGGCAGGATCTTCATTACTGAAAGTCTCTGCATAAACCCCCGGAGGGAGCTGAGCCTGGGAGACAGCCCTGCCCCACCCCGCTCCATTACTGAAGGTCTCTGCATAAAGCCCCTGAGGGAGCTGAGCCTGGGAGGCGGCCCTGCCCCCACCCCAGCACCAGAACTAAAGCTCACATTGATTAGCAGCCGGGCGGCCGGAAAACCCATTTGAATCTCAGACCCCAAGCACTAGCTGGGCGGATCTAGGCGGGGGTGGACAGGAATCTCAGAAGTCAAGTAACTGGCTGGGAAAATGCCTAGAAAAGGGAAGAAAAATAAGACTATAGAGAGTTTTTTCGAACAAATGCAAATGATCCCGACTTTCAGATCTGATGAAGACAAGGACATATTCTTGCCATCAGGGAAAGACGTGGAGGGCGGGGCCTCTGTATCCCAGACATCCCAGGGGGATGTCGGGTGGGCTCAGGCCTTGGAAGAGCTCAAAAAGGATTTTGAAAAGCAAGTTAGACAGGTGGAGGAAAAACTGGGAAGAGAAATGAGAGAGATGCAAGAAAAGTATGAAAAAAGGGTCAATACCTTGGTAAAGGAGACCCAAAAAAATGCTGAAGAAAATAACACCTTGAAAAATAGGCTCACTCAATTGGCAAAAGAGGTTCAAAAAGCCAATAAGGAGAAGAATGCTTTCAAAAGCAGAATTAGCCAAATGGAAAAAGAGGTTCAAAAGCTCACTGAAGAGAATAGTTCTCTCAAAATTAGAATGGAACAGACGGAGTCTAATGACTTTACGAGAAACCAAGAAATCACCAAACAAAACCAAAAGAATGAAAAATGGAAGAGAATGTGAAATATCTCATGGGAAAAACAACTGACCTGGAAAATAGATCCAGGAGAGACAATTTAAAAATTATGGGACTACCTGAAAGTCATGATCAAAAAAAGACCCTAGATATCATCTTTCATGAAATTATCGAGGAAAACTGCCCTGACATTCTAAAACCAGAGGGCAAAATAAGTATTGAAAGAATCCATCGATCACCACCTGAAAGAGATCCAAAAAGAGAAACTCCTAGGAACATTGTGGCCAAATTCCAGAATTCCCAGCTCAAGGAGAAAATCTTGCAAGCAGCTAGAAAGAAACAATTCCAGTATTGTGGAAATAAAATCAGGATAACTCAAGATCTAGCAGCTTCTACATTAAGGGATCGAAGGGCGTGGAACAGGATATTCCGGAAGTCAAAGGAACTAGGACTCAAACCAAGAATCACCTACCCAGCAAAACTGAGTATAATACTTCAGGGGAAAATATGGTTTTTCAATGAAACAGAGGACTTTCAAGCATTCTTGATGAAAAGACCAGAGCTGAAAAGAAAATTTGACTTTCAAACACAAGAATGAGAAGAAGCATAAAAAAGTAAACAGTAAAGAGAAGTCATAAGGGACTTACCAAAGGTGAACTGTTTACATTCCTACATGGAAAGACAGTATTTGTAACTCTTAAAAAGTTTCAGTATCTGGGTAGTTGGTGGGACCACACACAGACGTACACACACACACACATGCACACACACAGACATATGCACACACACACGGACATGCACGCACACATACACACATGCACACACACACAGAGACAGACAGCGCAGAGTGAATTGAATAGGATGGGACCATATCTTAAAAGAAATTAAGGGAAATGGTGAGAGAGAAATGTAGTGGGAGGAGAGAGGGTGAAATGGAATGGGGTAAATTATATCTCATTCAAGAGGCAAGCAGGAGACTTTTTAGTGGAGGGAAAAAGAGGAGAGCTGAGAAAAAAACATAAAGTTTACCCTCATCACATTCTTCTAGAGGAAGGAGTAAAATGCACACTCATTTTGGTATGAAAACCTATCTTACAGTACAGGAAAGTGGGGAAGAAGGAGATAAGCAGGGAGGGAGGGATGATGGAAGGGAGGGCAATGGGAGAAAGGAGCAATTTGAAGTCAACACTCTTGGGGAGGGACAGGATCAAAAGACAGAATAGAAACAATGGGGGGCAGAATAGGATGGAGGGATATACAGTTAGTCTTACACAACACGACTGTTATCGAAGTCATTTGCAAAACTACACAGATATGGCCTATACTGAATTGCCTGCCTTCCCAAAGGGAATGGGTGGGGAGGGAGGGATGGGGAGAATTTGGAACTCAAAGTATTAGGAACAACTGTTGAGTATTGTTGTTGCTACCAGGAAATAAGAAATACAGTTAATGGGGAATAGAAAGTCATCTGGCCCTACAGGACAAAAGAGAAGATGGGGATAAGATAAAGCAGGGATGATAGAAGAGAGGGCAGATTGGTGATAGGGAAAATCAGAATGCTTGGTGTATTGGGGTGGGGGGAGTGGAGAAAAAGGGAGAAAATTTGGAACCCAAAATTTTGTGAAAATGAATGTAAAAAGTTAAATAAATAAATTTATATTAAAAAAAAAAAGAAATCCAATGGGAAACTAAAGTAAATAATTCCTTTGACCCCAGAAGTACACAAAAAGTGAACCAGAAACTCAAAGGCAGCAGGGAAGATTGCTGGACACCAGCACAGGCAAACAAGCCCAACCTCCCACAGCAACCAGTAACAGATCAGAGAAATGTACAACTCACAAGGTTCTGTGTACACAAGCAGCAAGAATAGAACCTCTAGAAAATTCCCAAAGCATCAGTAAGCTGCTCCAGGGAGGTCAGAAAAACCCAGAGAGGATACATAGCCCAAAGGTGGCCAAAGAGTCTAAGGGACAGGGACCATGGAAGCCCCAGGGAGTGGCAGAAACAAAAGCAAAGTAGCACTCAGATAAGGAACAGTCCATGACCTAGGGGAACTATGAAATCTCTAGCTTTCTATGGAGAGCTAGCATATAGAGCCCTGAAGATTCAATGTTCTGAACCTCAAAGATCCCAGAGGGCCTAATCTGGGGAGGTAAGCAAAAGAACCCAAGGGACCTAAGATGAGATCAAGTAGGGTCAACTGTCTCATCAAAAAGAACATCAGGAAACAAAAGATGACCCAGGAACAACGCCTCAATTTAGGAACTAAAGCTGGAGAGATGAGTACATTAAAGAAAACAACAAAATAAATTTTGATAGATTTCCCAAAACTTCACAGATCTTTACCCAACCTCAACTGGGTCCTCAATGCTGCTAAGCAAGCCTACTAAGGAACTGTATTTCCTTACTGCATAAGGAGCTTTATCCAATTACTGTCCTACTCTCCACAGTGGCTCCTCCAAACCTTTTCATCCCTCCTCAAATTTCCCATGGCTCCCCCTCCCCACACTCTCAGCTGAAAATCTTGACTGATATTTTACAAGAAAAAATTGAGGCTATGTGCAGTGAATTCCTTCTTCTCCCCTCTTCCTCAGCTCCTATGACTCAGATGCCTTCTGCACTTTCTCTTCCTTCACTCCTATCCTATTTCCTTCAACAAATTGCCCCCTCCGTTATCCATACTTTTCTCACTTATTTTCAATCTCTCCCTCTCCACCAACTTATTTTCTTTTGCTTACAAACATGTCTGTTTCTCCCTTATCCTCAAAAAATTCTCCCATACCTGCTAACCACTGCTGTCTATTCTGCCATTTATGGCTAAACTCCTCAAAAAAGCTTTCTACAAGAGTCGCCTCCATTTTTTCTCCTCTTAACCCTTTACAATTCGACTTCCAACCTTATCACTCCACCAAAACTACTCTCTCCAAAGTTACAAATGATCTCTTAGTTGCCAAATCCAATGACCTTTTCACAGTCATCATTCTCTCTGGCCCCTCTGCAGCCTTTGACACTGTTGATCATTTGTTCCTTGATATTCTCTTCTTTCAGGACACCAGCTCCTTTCCTGGTTGTCTCTCTAACTCTCTGACCATTCCTCTGCCTCCTTTACTGGATCCTCCTCCAGATCATGCCCTCTAATCATAAATGTCCCAAAGGTTTCCACACTGGGCCCACTTCTCTTATCGCTCCATTATCACTTCAATGTGAGATCTCTGTGATCTCACAAACTCCCACGATTTAACTAGAGTCTGCGAGCTGATAATTCTTGCTTCAAACTCTCTGCTAAGCTCTGATCTTGCATCTCCAACTGCCTTTCAGATATCTTGAACTGAACGTCCAGTTATTGTTCTGCCCTTTCAGTTGTGATTAACTCTTCATGATCCTCACTGGGATGTTCCTGGAAAAGATATTGGAGTGATTTGCCATTTCTTTTCTGCAGCTCATTTTACACAGTAGGAACATGAGGCAAACAGGGTTAAGTGACTTGCCTAGAGGCACACAGCTATTAAGAGTCTGAGGATGAATCTGAATTCAGATCTTCCTGATTCCAGCGTTCTATCCACTATGCTGTTTAGCTGCCCTGAATGCCTAGTAGACAATTTCAAAATCTTAAACAATGTCCAGTAGACAACTTAAATTCTTCATCTTAAACATGTTAAACTTTCTTTTCTCCTAAGCTCTTCCCCCCTCTTACTTCCTTACCACTGTAGAGGGGAACATTATCCTCCCAGTCCTTCACCCAACCTAAGAGTCATCTTGGACTCCTCACTATCTCTCATCCCCCATACCAAGCTGTTGCCAAGGCCCATCAATTTCTCTCTTGCAACATCTCTCCAATATACTCCTCTTCTCTCCTCTGATACTTCCACCCCTATTGTGCAGCCCCTTATCAACTCATGCTCAGATTACTGCATAGCCTTCCAGTGGGTCAATCTGCCCCAACTGTCACCCCACTCCAATTTGTCCTCTAATGAATCACTAAAGTCATTTTTCTAAAGTGAACATCTAATCATGTCACCCCCCTACTCAATAAACTCCAGTGGCTTCCTATTGTCTCCAGAACCAAATACAAAATGTTCTGTTTGATATTCAAAGTCCTTTATAACCTAGCTCCCCCTCCTACATTTTCAGTCTTTTTACCCCACAAGGTACTCTTTTAATACATTGCTAGCAACTTCCTGGCTGCTCCACAAATAATACACTCCATCTCTTAGCTCTAGGAATTTTCTCTGACTGTCCCCATGCCTGGAACACTCTCCCTCCTCCACTCTGACCACTGACTTCCCTGGCTTCTTTTAAGTTCCAATTAAAATTCCATCTTCTACAAGACACCTTTACCAATCCCTCTTAATTCCAGTGCCTTCTTTCCATTAATTATTTCCTATTTATCCTGCAAATAGTTTGCTTGGTATATATTTATTTGCATGTTGTCTCCTTGCTTCTTTTTTTATCCCCAGAACTTAGCATAGGGCCTGCAACACTGATCCATACTTAATAAATGTTTTTTGATTAATTGCTCTAGAAATCCTCAAAAAAGAGATTAACTCCATAACAATTATAAGCAGTGATGTGAAGAGGAAAAAAAGGATTTTACACAAAGATTACAAGAACATCTTGAAGAAATGAAGCAAGAAATTAAAAAATGAAATAAAAGCTCTAGAGAAAAGAAATGGAAGAATAAAGAGCTGAGAAAAGAAAGTGATAAAATTTACCCAGCTAATGGAGTCCCTCACAAATGGACTAGGCTAAACTGAACTCAAGGACTCTTAACAGATAGCAAGAAATATTGGAACAAATCAAAAGCTGAAAAATCAGAAGAAAATATAAGATATCTGATATCAAAAACAACTGGCCATAGGAACAGACCAAGGAGAGAGAATTTATCAAGAAATCACGTTAATTAAAATTACCCAAAACTATTAGAATAAAAGAACAAAGTGATACTAGAACGAATCCACCAATCAATCATCTCCTGAAAGAAATCCCAAAAGGATTTGACATCCCAGGTAGGTCAGCATCAAAAACCAAAATTCCCACAAGCAAAAAAAAAAAAAAATCACTACAAGCATCCATAAAAAAGCAGTTCAAGCACAAAGAACCATAATCGCTTCTACTACAAACAAGAGATTATAGAACACAATATTATTATTATACATGTATTACACTATAATAGACATTATCATCTAATCAGGGTGCTCTTTCCCAGGACTATCATTTGCTGAAGTGCCCAAGGCAACTATGCTCACTGCTCCCTGGTTCCATTCCTGACTCTCCAGGCATTTCCACGTTTTCCCCTCACAAGGGTGATTTCTTAAGCTTCCAGCTCCTTTTTGTGTGTTTTCTTCCATCTTCATGTTTTTTCACCACTAGAACATAAAATCCTCAAGTACAGGGGTTGTCTTTTTGTATTATATTTTGAGTCACAATGCCTGACACATGATAAGCAATTAATACATGACTTATCAATTTATTTACCTAAAAAACAAAAGATATATGCTTACACACAAATATAACTTCAGGTGGGAAAACAGACTATTGGAAGAGGATTTTCCTAGCATTTCTGAAGAAAAGATGAGATCTGAGTAGGAATTCTGAAATGCAAACACAAGTGTTCTGAGAAAAAAAGGTAAATTCATTTGGATAACTGGCAGAGACTGTAAGATGATGTATCACTATTATAAGAGAAGAAAAAGAAACAAGTGTCCTTTCAGAATTTATTATCTTCAAAAGATACTGAGGAAATTAAATTAAAAAAACAAAGGTCCTAGGGATGAATTAATTCTGCTCTTGGGACTTGAAAAGGAAGAAGAGAAGCCAGGATAAAAGGAGCACACTAGAATAGAAAGGATGAAGAAGAGAGTGAAACTTGCTATTTCTCATAACTATGATATAAAGAGAAAAACCATACAAACCTGGAAAAAGAGCTAGGTGAAACAAAGCATCAGATAATGCCTGTTTATCTGGAAGAAAAAAAAAGTAATATACACATACAGAGTGGTGAAGAAAAAATATTAAACTTCAAACTACAAAACTAGAATCTAAGGGAGTATCCATGAGTTGACGAATAGTGAACTGTGGCATATGAATGTAGTAGTATTTGAGTATTACTGTACTATAAGAAATGAAAAAAAGACAATTTCAAATAATCCCAGGTAGTATCAACTGAGGAGCAGAGTGAAATGACCAGAATCAGAGAACAAATACAAAGGAAAACACTTCAAAGAAAATCAAATTTGAAAGACTGAAGAACGCTGATGTTAAAAAGGGTCCATTAAAACATTTTTTAACTGAACAGGAAAAAAGAAGGAGCTTCAAAGCAGAGACAAGAAAGAAAGTTTTGAAACTACAGTATGGAACTGTCACTTTTTTTTAAGTAAATGAAGCAGTAAAGATCCACAGGTTCTTCTTTGTGATATGTCGAGTATACAGAAAAGCCCTTTTTGGTGTTTAAGTTCAAAACAAAAAATAAAATTTATTTAAAAAAATAATATATCCACAGTACTACTGTTTGGAGCTGTATTGGTTCAACTCTTCTGGATGTACATTTGGAATTATATAAGCATTGCCCTCTAGTTAAGAGCCCTGAACTGGTCCAACTATTCTGGAAAGCAATGTGGAACCATCCCCAAAAAGTCACTAAACTATGACCCATGTGATACCATTACTAGACCTATACTCCAAAATTCAAAGAAAGCAGAAAAGAACCCACATATACAAAAATATTAATAGCAGCTCCTTTTGTAGAAGAAAAGAAATGGAAACTAAGGGGGTGACCTTCACATGGGGAAGTTGACCAAATTATGATATATGAATGCAATGGAATATTACTGTGTCATAAGAAAAGGAAGGGATAGTTTCAGAGAAACCTGGGAAAACTTTTGGGAACTGATGCAGAGTGACATGAGCAGAACCAGAAGACCAATTTATGCAGTAACAACATTATAAAGAAAAACAACTTTTAAAGACTTAAAGAATCTGATTGATGCAATTACCAACTACAATTCCACAGAACTGATGATGAACTATGTTACCTATCTACTGACAAAAAGGTAACAGACTTGAGGTATGACATACCTTTTTCAGACACAACCAACACAGGATTTGTGTGGCTATGCATATAAGAGCTTTGTTTTTCATTTTTTTTCAAATTATGGGAAGACTGTTATCCAACTGTGAAAAGGAAGAGATATGGCAATAAGACAGCAAAAAAGAGTGTCCGTGAAGCATCATATTATTTTTTTAATGCACAGGTTGAAGACAGAAGGAAGAAATAATCATAATAGAAATAATCACAAATACATCAGCTTTAAAAGTTACATGTCACGAATTTAAAAGAAAAGCATGCTATACATAATGGAATTCCACAGTTTCGGGTATAATCTTCTCTTACAATATATGATACCCATTTTATTTGGTGTTTATAATTCAGAATTTTTTTTAAACTAGAAAATAAAAAGAAAGTATTATGAACTAATCTGTTAGAAAAGCTAGAAGGAAGTACAAATGAGTAAGAGAGTTTTAAAAGTTATAGGTTAAATTTATCATATACTTAAAAAGAAAATCAAGATATACATAAGATTCCTGGTTTCATAAACATTCCTATTTTTCTGTTCTACTTAATACAAGGAAATATTCATGTTAGTTTACATTTAAGTTCATAATAAAAATATTTTTAAGGAAAAAAAAATTTGGAAAGGTATATCCAATAGAGTAGCCTAGGAATCTACCATTAGGCTTGTGCTGTTTAACATTTTTATTGATGAGTTGAATTAAGGCATGAATGGCATCCTTGTCAAATTTGCCAGTGACACAAGGAACAACACAATGATAGCAGTGTTCAAAAACATCTTAACAGAGTAATGTAATAGACTGCATCAAAAAAGATGAAATTATTATTAATAGAGATAAACAGAATTCAATATAAAATGAAGAAAGGAGTTGTTCATTTAAAAAAGAACTGTGGACTTCTGTATTTCTGGAATCATAGGACTCAACAGTGTGTTATAACAATCAAGAAGCTAATGTGATATACTGGCTTCATCAAGACAGACACAACATACAGGAAGAATAAGGACGTAATGGTCCGATTATATTGTCTCTTGGTCAGACCACATCTGGAGCTCTGGACACCAAATTTTAGGGGGAAAAAAAGCCCCGAGTCTATGCCATATTAGGGCAAGCTGAAAGAAGTAAGGATTTTTAGCCAGGAGGAAAGAAAGCCTAAGGAGGACATAATATTTTCAAGTCCTTGAAAGCCTATGATGTGAAAGAGGGACTTGTTCTGCTTAGTTTCGTGGGACAAAACTAGGAGTAAGGGGTAGAAATTTGCAAAGAGACAAATTCAGATACGATGTCAGAAAACCTCCCCAACAATTAAAATTGTCTCAAAGTAGAGTAGGCTGTACTCCCCTTCACTGGAAGTCTTCATGCAAAGGCTAGATGACCATTTTTCAAGTGTGCTGTAATGGAGATTCTTTTTCTGATATGAGTTATACTAATTTTCCCTTCTAACTCTAAAATTCTGTAATTCTGTGTAAATCAGAAAAGCCTGGGATTAAATCCCACCTCTGCACTTCGTAGCCATGTAAGTGCGAACAAGTGAGTCAACATCTCACCTTCAACTTCATCTATATAAAAAAGAATAACATTTGTTAGCATCTACCTCAGAAGTTGTTGTGAAGCAGACTGAGATAATACATGTAAACTACCATGTCAGCTAATGCTATTCTGAAATTTTTCACATTCCAAAGATCCTTTTCCTTGGCACAGAAAACAAAAGCGAAGTAAGAGATGAGTATTCATATGCCCTCCTCGTTGGAAGGAAGGCAATAAGCATTTATTAAATGCCTACTATGTGCCAGGTACTGTGCTAAGCTCTTTACAAATGTTGCCTTTAATCCTCACTCCAACCCTGGGAAGCTATTATTAATTCCATTTTACAACTGAGGAAACTGAGGTATATGAAGTTAAAGTGACTCGTCCAGAGATCACACAGTTCTACCTGACGTCTGAGACCACATTTGAACTCAGGTGCTCCTGACTCTGGGTTAGTAATCCCTATCCATTACATCACCCAGCTGCCTCACTATCCATTAACAGACTTCCTAAACAACGTCCTAGTGCTTCTGTTACCTGTCTTTCTCCCAACGCAGATTTTTTTTGTCAACAGTAGTATCAACTTGTGATTCAACTCATTCTGTAGTTTAAGACTCTGATTTTCCCAGTCATGTGGACCAACTACAATGAAGGAAGAGTGAGACGACTCTAAGACCAGTAGTAGCTATAAGGTTAAGACATAGGAATGAATGAATGAATGAAAATGCACTTGTGAAGCACCTACTAGTTTAAAGACTGTTCAAACCACTGGAGATACAGAATGAAAATGGAGACAGTTCCCTGCTAATATTTGAAAAGGGAAGAAAATACATATAGAAGTGGAAAGAAGAATGATAATGGGGTAAAAAGCTGAGGTAGGCTGAGAAGGTACAGTGAGAAGTGGAAGGAGAGGAACATAAAGTTCATAAATGTAAGTCAGAAAACATTAATGTGTTTAGTATGTGCCAAGAACTGTACAAAGTACAGTTAATACAGTTAAATACAAATACAAAAATACAAGGTTGAAGAGATAAGGGAGGAGATTACTGAGTAGTGGCAAGGGGGAAGTTTCTTTTCTCATCTTCCCTCTCTTTCACTAGCTAAGATTCCATAAGAAGCAGGAATAAAGGAAGGAATAGTGCAGAATCTCTTTCTCTCTATAAATCACCAAAAAAGGTCTCCAAATTTTTTTGATCCTGCAAACTTATCAGTAAAAAAAATCTGCACATAACCCCAATATATTACTTATTTATAAATTATATACATGTCCTACTGGGCTAATAATTTTGCATATTATAAAAATTACTTTTAAAACAGAAATTTTGAAAGAATGAGATAAAGATTACATTTAATCACAAGTAAACAGGAGTCCCTAGAGTTTAGGAAGTGCATGGTCAGAAACTTGGTAGCTATGTGGAGGATGGATGGGACAAGGAAGAGACTAAATCACAGAGATCAATTAGGAAGGTACTGCAAGTGGAAGTCAGGATGGATAAGTAAGAAAGGAGAATTCTAAGTATAGGAGACAACCAGTGAAAATGACTAAAATCAGGAGATGGAGTGTCTTGCACAAAGAACAAGGATGCCAAAGTTACTGGATCAGAAAGTACATGTCAGTGTGCAAAGCATAAGAAGACTGGAAAGATAGGAAAGGGTCAGATTAAGAATGGTCTTAAACGCCAAATAGAGGATTTTATATTTTATCCCAGAAGTGATTAGGGTTTAGGGAAGTGGCATGGTTAGAGCTGAGATTCGAAAGATCACTCTGACAGCACAGCAGAGAATGGATTGGAGTGGGGAGAAACTTAAAGCAGGGAGGGCAGTCAATCAAAAGACTACTGCAACAGTCCAGAGATGAGGTGGTAACAGCCTGTGCTAGAGTAGTGTCAGTGTCAGCAGAGAGGAGGAGGAATATATGTGAAATATTATTAAGGTTATAAACAATAAAAGTTCGCAAAAGATTGGATGTGGAGGATGAGAAAGTAAAGATATGAGGATGACACCTAGGTTGCAAGCCTGCATGACTAGATAGATGAAGGCAGTAAGAATAACAAGAAAAGGTCAGAAAAGAGGAAGGTTTGGGGAGAAAAATAATAAGTTGGGATATGTTGGGTTTAAGATGTAGGCAGTTGGAAGATGGGAGTTAGGAGAGAGGTAAGTACTTCAGAAAATCATTTGTGCAGGGATGAAAATTGAAAGCATGAGAGCTCACAAGACCACCAAGTGGAACAGTCCAGAGGGAGGAGAGAAGGGGGCCCTGGGCGGAACCTTGCGAGTCACCTATTTTTAGCAGGAGTGACTAGAAGATAAAAATGTAGCAAAGGAGCAATCAAACATGTAGGAGGAGAATGAGAATTGAGAAGAGTCATTCCAACTAAGAGAGAAGAGGGCATCACAAAGAAGAGGCTGATTAGCAGCGTCAAATGTTGCAGAGAAGTAGAGGAGAACGAAGATTAAGACAAGGCTACTGGATCTGGCAATTAAGAGACCACTGGTAACTGTGGAGAGAGCAATTTAGGTTGAACAATAAGGTGGGAAGTCATACTGTAAAGGGTTAAGAAGACAGTGAGGAGAGAAAGTGGAGGCATGATAGTTACAAAGAGAGTCAGAAGAAAAGAAGTGGAGGCACCTATTTCAGACGGCCGTCTCAAGGAGGTTAGCCCCCAAATGGAGGCAAGATATAGGATGAATGGATCAAAGGGCAGGGGAGGAGGATTGAGGAGACACATAAATACTTGTAGGATGTAGGGAAGCAGCCAAAATACAAGAAGAGACTAAAAATAAATGAGAGGATGAGGATTATGGAGGGAACAATCTCCTACAGAAGATGAAACAGGATGGGACAAATTGTACAAAGAGCAGTTTGCCTTGATAAGGAAAAGATCACTTCTTCGAGATGGAGTAAAGGCTAAAATAACAGCAGGAAAGCATCTGAGTGATGCTAAGATGAGAAAAGGAAGAGTAAATTTGAGGAAGTGAACAAGATAAAATACTGCTTCGAACACATGATTTTAAAAATTGGTAAAAAATTAAATTAAACCCAAGTATAAATTCGAAAGCTTCTTTTTTATAAGAAGAAAAGTAAGTCATCACAATGTAATTTATTAACTTGGGGGGGGAATATCAAATCAAAAATCTAGAAATCTGGAAATTTCTCAAAACAACAATGCCTACCCCAGCAATTATTTTTAAACAGTAACTTTTTTCAAGGGTACAATAAATTGTTCTGACATTACATCATCAAGTATTGTAGCACATTTATAAAGCAACAATAAACGACATGCATAATCATCACCCAGTGACAAAATAATATATGCTGCAGTCCTGACATTAAGTCCCATATTCTAACTCTTTAGAAACTAGTAATTCATCTATGATATATGTATGGATGCAAATAAGTGCATGTATGTATACAGCATGTCCCAAAAGTCTTAGTGCAGGTTTGTGCTTTAATAATTTCAGAACTTTAAATACTACTAATTTCTCAAAAAATAAGGGGTTAATTATTTTAAAATTTTTAATTTTGATGTTTCTTATTAAAATTAAACATAATTACAGTCTTGTGCTAACTCATCTTCCTGAGTTCAAACCTAGTATCAGACACTAGCTGATGTGACCCTGGACAAGTCACTTAAGCCTAGTTATCACAGTTGCTCAATTGTAAAATGAGCTGGAAAAGGAAATGGCAAACTACTCCAGGATCTTCGCCAAAAAAAACCTCAAATGGGATCACGAAGACTCAGACATGACTGAAATGACTAAACAATAAAAACAGTCTTGTGCTATACGCATCACGCTAGTCAATTTTCAAACTCTGTAAAAACATTCATTGGCTGCTGTCACTAAAAGGGTTACATTTGTAATGCTAACCTTAATATCCTGGCTTTAACAATAGATGTAACAAAAAATTAAAATATCAAAACAAATGAGTTATTATTTAAAATTCACAAAAACAAATAAATGTAAAAGATTTAAATAAGCTTTCAAATGATGTTCTAAGTTTATGGCATTTATACTTCTAAAGTTATTAAAGCTTAAAACTGTACTAAAACTTTTGGAAAACTGTATATGGATAAAAACAGAAGATAGATACGTAGATAGATAATACAGGAAGGATGGAAGGGAAGGAAGAGAAAGGGAGGAAAGTAAGAGAAAGAAAGGAAAGGGAAAGGAAGGAAAGGAAAGGAAAGGGAAGGGAAAAGAAAGGAAGAAAGGAAGAAAGGAAGGTGTATATATATATTGGAGAAACACAGAGTTATAGTTACATGCACACAGAAGGGATATTCTGATGTTTCACTGTGGTACAGAGGTATCTCTGGACTCTCTAAGACTATGCTAGTCAAATATAAACTCTGACAAGTTCTACCATGCTGGAAATGCATCAAATATGGCCCCAGAAACAGACTGAATCTCTTTCAAGGACCAGCCTAGCTAATCATGGAGAGATATCACCAGTAGATTGGTAAACCACCTGGTGAGGAAGCTTCTTTTTGACCATGGCAATCTAATACAGAGAATAAAAACGGCTTTCCGTCTACAGCCTTCCTACACTTCTGCAGTGAAAGTAACAGTGACAGGAAGGGGTGCAGATGGTACTAAGAAAACACACAAGTTGCAGACCACCAAGAAGCTTTCATTTGATTGTCGGTACTCTAAATTTAAGATCTTTGTCCACTTACCAAGAAGTAAACATATTTCTGGAGTATTAGGATCAAATCAATCTTGATATTGTTGTTAAAAATGAATCTAAAAGAAAGAAAGAAGTTATAACCAAATGGAAGGCTGTCTTACAGATATTCCTTGGAGAAGAAAAGAAAGGAGCTGGCAGAGTGGAATTTCAAAAGTTCAAAAGCAATGAGAAATCTTATTTCACTGAATAAGTGATCTTCATATATTGCAGTACAAATGATAAGTGCTTGCAAAGACATAAAAACAAATGCAGCTTACACACTGAGGATGAAGAAGTGACAGAGAATTCTATGAAGAACCTAAAAATCAAATCTATATACACCCTATTCCTTAGCAACTTGAATGCAAAGACAAAAAATGATGAGGATGGAGAGAGAAAGATATGGAAAACTACGGTTCAAAAGAAAGAAATAAAAAATGCCCAGAAATTTATAGACTGACTATATTTACCAGAACCTCCATGCCCCCATATCATGAATCTTTTCTTCAAAAACAGAATTGGTATGGAGATCACCAAAAAAAGGTCACAGAGAATGAAAATGAATACATTTTAACTGATAGGAAAAGACTTACTATGGATATGAAGAATTATCCATGAGTCAAATGTCTATATATCACTGAACCATCAACTCATGAGAACTAAGACCATAATTTATAATAAACAAGAAGAAAAAAATGAGAAAAAGTTATGGCATACAATTAAGAAGATTTAACCTTGAATTAAGCTATTAAAAATAAAAAATGAAAGATGAACAACAGAAATTCTATTAACAGTCAAAGACTATGATAACCTCATTCCATTAAATATATGTAAATTAATTGCTAGATCAAGGAGATCAAAAGAGCCTTGGTCAGCAAACATTTGAGGGTTGACTTACCAAATGGAAATGGCTGCCAAAAACTCATCTGTAAAATCTTACAATAAAGGATGATGAACAATTATGAGCAGTAGCATCTCATAAAGCAGAGATATGCGATGGATAAAACCAGTCTAAAGAAAATTTGGGAAAATATACAACTAGGCAAAATTATCCTATGGGCATTCTAGAATGAAAACAAGAAAGACAAAGAAAATGGAAGAGATTTACAAAAATTGTTATAACAAACTTTTTTGGCCACCAAAAAACAACTACACATGGACTCTAACATCATAGTCTCTGAGGCACTGAGAAAGCAGAAATGGCACTAAAGTAAACAAAATAAAAGGAAGGCAACTGGACTGCCACAAGTATATAGAGAGATCTGTGGTAGAATTAATACAATTATAATGGCAGTAAGGTACCAATTTACAAAATAGCAAAAGAAGGGGAAGATACCAAAGGTGTATAAAAAATTTCATACTTTATTCTCACAATGTTTAAGACGTACCAAGAAAATCCTAAAACATGATCTGCTTCATTTAAAGTAATTTCCCAATCAGTAAGAGGGCTTTTGATCTTTAGAGTATACTTTAATGACTTTTTAGTAACCAAAATCATTAAACAGAACACCTTATCAGCATAACATATCCCATTGTGTGTATAGATATACAATGAGGGGCACCTAGGCGGTGCAGTGAATAGAGCACCAGTAAAGGAGTCAGGAGGACCTGAGTTCAAATCTCCCTTCAGACACTTAACACTCACCAGCTATGTGACCTTGGGCAAGTCACTTAACCTCAACTGCCTCATCCTGGGTCATCTCCAGTCATCCTGATGAATATCTGGTCACTGGATCCAGATGGCTCCAGAGAAGTGAGGCTGGTTACCTGCACAGCCCTCCCTCACTCAAAACAAAGTCCAGTGCAAGTCATGTCATCATTTTTCGATGGCACGGTCTTCTTCAGCAATGAAGGATGAACACACACAACAATGTATTGCAGGAAATAGTAAAAAGGAATGGAAATAAGATTTCATTGATTTAGGGAACTCTCTCTACCAAGGCCAAGTAGATCTCTGCAACTTTTATGTAGTCTTAAAGAAAACTGACTATTACATTGAGAAATTAAGTGAATTGCCCAAGGTCACATCATAGACAGGACTCGAATTCAGGTCTTTCTGGCTTCATAAAGCTAATTCTCCACTGTCTCTCAGTAATAGCTTTAAAAATTAGTGAAAAGATTGACATCTTGTCTGTAATTCCACTAAGTAACAGAAAAAAATACTGTAATATCTACATAAGAAAGTCATGATGAGCAGCAAGTAGCACTGTTGGAAAAACAAGACATACAATTTTGTTCAGTCAAACCATTCAACAGAAATAAGTGACCTTCATCTTCTGCCTACCTCACACTTGGAATGTGAATCAAAATGTCAAGCTTCTCAAGGGCAAGTAATCTTTCAGGGAAATGGGTTTTTTTCTTTGTACCCCAAGAACCTAGAACATCACAGGTATTTAATGCTTCTTAAATTCAAAAATAAAGATGCTTGTCCTAACAGCCTTGCAAATATCATTCTATTAGCATAACTTTAGAAAATTTCATTTAACAACTTATTTCATATTTTGTTTGTGTCTACCCTCACTGAAGAGTATAAAAAAATTTCAAAACGCTAAACCAGATATATAAATTTTAATTTTCCTGTTACCTCAAAAATAAAAACAAGTCATTGTATAATTCCACTTTATACTTGATTTCCTTTAAAATGATTAAACATTTTCTTTATAGTTACAATTGGAATCACACTTTGTCTCAGTTAATACTTATTACCTCCTCTTATTTCCAACCAATTTGTGCTATAAGCAATTCTCTTATTCGTAAGATATGAAATAGCTTGCTCAGTTAAGTGAAAATAAGTAAAAAATACCTATTTTACTGAAACTGACAGATGCCTTCTAAAAGTACTGTTCTAATTATTTTTGGTAGCATTGACTTACTTTCCAAAGCTAGATAAATCTAATGAAAATCATTCTCTACATTTCTTTTTGGAACTGTTTCTTATCCTGTAGAAGAAAACTACTGGAAGAAACATCAGTCATATCTACTTTCATCCAATAATAGGTAGTAGATAAGGTCAATTCATTGTGAACTCTAAATAGAAAGAAAGCAAGTCTAAGGCAGCAAAATTTTATTTACTGTGCTAACAAGAAGTGTAAAGCAAAAACGTAGGTAGCATCTTGGATAACATCTCCCCAGGATGGGATTTTCACATTTTCCTGGAAAATGAGATCACAAATTTTACTGGAAAACAATTCACAGTAAATAGAAGCACACCAAAAACTTCTCAAAAGTGAAAGGGCCTATCTGGAGAAACACTTAATTTTTAAGCAGAGGTTTAATTCAAATCTCTGCTCATCAGAAAGACCTTCATTTTTAAGAAGCAGTCCCACACAAGGTATCGATCCCTTAAACCACACAGCTGCGTTTGTAACCGCTTTTCAAACACCCATTCCCAACCAACCCAATTTCGGGGAATCGAGTGACCCACACTCCCCGCCAAGCAGAGCGAGCTGTCATCCAGAAATGCCCCGAAGTGACTTGGAACGGCCGCTGCCAGGCCTCGCTCCAAAGGCCAGGACACCTTACGAAGGCGCCCCGCAGCCCGCGCGGAGCACGGCGCCAGGGTCCGGTGCGGGCCAGGGGGCGGGGGTCACCTCTGGGGCGCAGGTGTGGGCAGGCCGAGCCCCCGGAGCGGGGTCCGCAGCGCAGGATCTCGCCCAGGCTGCGCTTCTTTCCCGCAGACCCGTTCCCCGCGGCACCTTCCCTCGGAATGATAGCAGCCCCTTCTAGAGGCCAGCGTAGGGGGTGGGGTGGGGGCGGAGGAAGGAATCCCCCGCTTCCTCGGCAGTTTCATTCACATCGGTCCCCTCTAAATCCCCCGAAGGAACCTCGTGCTCACCCCCAGGCCGCCGCCCCCCGCCTCCCATCTCCCCAAGCCTGCGCCCGGCCCAAGTCCGGCCCGAGCTCCCCGATGCCCGCATCCTCCCGGGTAACCCCCCAAACCTGCCACCTCCGTCTCCGCCCAGTCTCGCGAGCCGATAGGGTGGGGCTGCCCGGCGGGGGAGGGGCGGCGGCCGCGGAGGAGAGGGGGAGGGGAGCGGAGGAGGGGTCCCCGGCGCCTCACCTTCCAGCCCCACCTCCCTCCCCGGGGGCGCTTCGGGCGGCCGCAGGCTCCGCCCGGGCCGAGACGCCGGAGGCAGCGAGCTCCGCGGGGCCGGACGACGCTCCGGCGCCGGCCGAGCCGAGAGGGCGCCGCGGTGCGCCCAGCTCCGAGGGCCGCGGCGGCGGCCGCTGCTGCTCCCGCTCCGGCGGCTGCTGCTGCCGCCGCTGCGCCTCCGCCGCCACCTCCCCGGCCGCTGTCGCCGTCGCCGCCGCCACAACCAGCGCACAGCCCAGGCGCCCGCCTACGTCACCGCGACCCGCCCAGTCCGCCGGGCGGTGCGGCGCAGGGAGCCCCTCCTCCCCCGCCCCCCGCTCCTCCGGCCCCCGCCCCTCCGCTTCCCCTCCGGCCCACGCGGACCTTCCAGGTCTCGCCGGAGCTCCCGCCGCACGCGCGCACCGGAGGCTCCCGGGATCCTTCCAGGGCAAGGGAGGGGGCGGGGCAGGTGACGGCGGAGGCGCGCGCACAGGCCCGACCGCCCTCCTCCCCTGGCGGGCGCGCCGCTCACACACACGGCAGACACATGACCGGCCTCCTCCCCCACGGACCCGCCACCCGCTCGTCCGAGGGCCTTCCTCCGGCCTCCCTGCGAGGAGAGCCGCTCCGGGGTGAGGGGACTTGTGTGGGGGGAGAGAGAACGAGGACCGGGAGTGTGTGCCTCCGACAGCGCGGAGGCGGGGGAGGGGCGGGGCCTGCAGCCCCGCACGGTCTAGACTTACTCCTGACCCGCATCGCGCCCCTTCCCCGCGCCCCTCCGCTCCCCCGGGTCCGCCGGCACCCCGAGGGCCGCCCGTCCCTGCGGGGCGTGTCCGGAGGCAGCGCGGTGCGGAGAGAGCCGTGGTGTCTTCGGACCTGGGTTCAAGTGCTACCCTCGTCCCTCCAGGCCAGGGTGACCCTAAGCACGTCACGTCCCCGCCCCGGGCCTCGTCTTTAAAGTGATCGCCGGGCGCCTCCACCCGACCTCATTGATCCCGCGCGAGTGAATGGATTGCACCGATCCCCTCCCCCACACGCTCATCTCCCCCTCCCCATCTTTCACAGCGGCCGCGTGTGTTCGGTGGTTTCTACGACGACTCCGCCTCGGAGTTGGGCTTCATTTCAATGACCGTCGTCTAGCCTGTCTTAATTTTATCTTGTAGCTTTGGCACTTCTAATGCGTCGTTACTGACTGCATGACACCCCCGTATCTGAGGCTGATGGAAGGAGAGTGTAATGTAAATAAAGAGGGGGGTGAGTGTAAAATATCTGGCAGAGCCTCCCTCCAGACACCAAGGTTCCCCTTTGCAGGCCCCTCATTTCTCTCATTTGCGGCCCCCATCCTGAAAGTATTGATATCTAGGATTCCCCAGGGTAGCCTCTGTTCTCTTTACCGTTATACAGGTTCCCCAGGTTCAAAACATGAGCAGTTTCATTTGCAAGTTAATGAAAATAGATAGGACTCAAACCTGAGCCAGTAGAAAGTAACACTACCAAATTCCTGCCAAGATCATGAAGACAGACCAGCCAGCAAAACCCTGAAGTTTGCATCAAATTACATGAAGATTCACCGAGAAATGTGAGGTCTTCCGCTTTGGAACTACACAAGAAATAAACCAGAAACCCAAAAGCCATAGGAATAGGGGTGCCCCACCGATAAAGCCAGCCTCATCCAGCATTGCTTCCCAGGATGACAAGAGACAGGCGTGTACAGCCAACTACATGTGTGGCTTAAAGGAGCTGCTCTGAAAAAGCCCCAAGGTTGGGACCTTGAAAGTACAGGGGAGCTGTAGCTCCTGAACATTATTGGCATTCAGACCAGGACAGTCTAGGCCCAAGGCCTAGGACCAAACCAGGGATTTGCTGGGACCAACTGGAATCCACCCTCAAGAGTTGATTATTAAATTTTCAGTGTGAGTACTTTCACCTCAGAAATCAACTTACTTGATTTATGTTGTTAATAGTCTAAACCTGAGTGAGAGAAAAAATGTTAATAATATACATTAAATTTAAAAGTGTGTCCTGTATGCTTTTTTTCCTGGAGAGTCAGTTCTTCAATTCTGGCATACCCTTACCCCTAACAATCTGTCCTGAAATACCAGAGAGGACCCTGCATATCTAGTGCTCTGAACTTCAAAAGATCCAAAGAAGTCTGTCCCTGGGAGGTGGAAGTCAGTTTAAAAAAAAAAAAACAACTCAAGGACCCCAGTGTGATTCCACCCTGGACTGACTACCTTGGGCAAAAGCAGCTACAGAGGCAGAGTCCCAGTTCAGCAACTAAAGTAGAAAGGAGAGATAAGTAAATTTTTAAAAATTACCAACCGGTGTCAAAAATTATTGTGACTAGAGATCTCCAAAAAGAAGAAAATAACAATTGCAAACATCAAATCAAAGGAAGAAATGGATTTTCCACAAGGATTATATGAAATATATGAATACCTAGAGTAAATTAGGATTTTTTTTTAATTAAAAGTTATGGAGAAAAGAATTAGGAGGAGGATATGAAATAGACTCCCTGAAAACTGAAATGGAGCAAAAGAAATCAATTATTCTATGAGACAGCAAAAAATATTAAAACAGAAGACTGAAAAAATAGAAAACGTAAGATATCAAAAGCAACTAACAAGGAAACAGAAAATTTAAGAATCATTGAATTCCTTGAAAACCATTCTATTAAAAAAAAAGCCTGGACATCGTATTTCAAATCAAATGACCCAAATCCATCAGAAGCAGTGGGCAAGGGAAAAAATAGAAAGAATCCATCTATCACTTTCTAAAAAGAGCTCCAAAAGTAGATGTCCTAGTAATGTTATAACCAAAGTCCAGAGCCCACACCAAAAAATACTATAAACATCCAGAAAGGAGTTCAAATACCAGGGATCACATAACACCTAGAAGTGTATACTAGAAATAAGAGGAAATCTTGGCAAACAAAAAAATCAGAAAGATAAGCTATTGGTTTACAACCAAGAATCATGCAACAACCAATATATCATGCAAAGCTGAATGCCATCCTAAAGGGGAGAACATGAATTTTTATTGAAATCGAGGCTTTTCAGGCCTTCCTGAGTAAAAGACCAGAAAAGAATAGGAACTTCAAAATAGCAAACAGCCGTACAGAGAAACCTAGAAAGGTTGAGAAATTAGAAGTAGATTGATGGAGTACTAACATTCTAATGGGGGGAAAGAGGTATCCCTTCAGAACTTTAATGTCCTCAAAGGGAATTAAATAAGAGAAAGTGCAAGGAGTGAAATAGTTCTGTTTTGCAAAGGGGAAAGAAAAGGGAATATAAAAGAAATGTACTCACATAGAAAGGAAGAAGAGGATAAACCTTGCTATTATAACTGAGAAATAAGAATATACACACATGAAAGAATGGGCAGGTGAACGTGCATAAGATGAACTTCACCCATATCTGAAACAAAGGAAGGTTGAATACAGAGAGACAATTTTTTGTAGAAATACATTAGTCTTAACAGAAAAGCAAGCAAAATTGAAAAGGTGGGAGGGAGTAAGAAGAAAGATAATGCCAAGGGCAGAATAGCTGCAAACAAAGCAAACTTCTTAATCTTGAGAACGGAAAAAAGAGCTGGAATCTAAGGAGATGCCTTAGCA
This sequence comes from Bettongia penicillata ogilbyi, assembly GCA_023548195.1. NCBI lineage: Eukaryota > Metazoa > Chordata > Mammalia > Diprotodontia > Potoroidae > Bettongia > Bettongia penicillata. The sequence continues at coordinate 2,610,166 of JAJHZJ010000732.1, forward strand.
TTCCTCTTAATTGGGGAATGATTGAACAAATTGTGGTACATGGATATGATGGAGTATTATCGCTCTGTAAAAAGTGGACAATTTCAGAAAATCCAGAATGATGTCGAGTGAATTGGAAAAGAAACTGAAAAATGCTTTGTATAAAGAAAGCAACATTGTAAAGAAAAACAACTTAAAAAGACTAAAGAACTCTGATCACTTCACAGCTTAACCATGGTTCCAGAAGACTAATGATGACAGAGAGATGACAGACACAAGGTTCAGAAAGAGACCTGTTTTTGGACATAGCCATTATGGCCATTTGCTTGTCTTTGCTTATATATTACAAGGGGTTTTTTTCCACTCAATTTTCAATCTGACCTGGAATGTCTTGAGTCATTTTATTATTCTTTCAGTATTTCTATAGACCAAAGAGCAAAATCTATTTTAAAGCGGTCACAAACTTATTGTTAAATAAGAGGTGAGGAGGGAAAGGTTACCAATAGTGATGCCAGAAATAAGTGGGCCACTGAACTATTTTTAAAATACACAGAAGAGAACAGAAGCACAAAGAAATAAGACAGTTTTGAAAATATGTAGAATTTGTTATATACTTTAAAAAAAGCCAGCAGTGTAAAACAGATTCACTACTTCATAGAGAATCCTTTTTCATATGTTCTGCTATATGTATAGAAATGCTGTTTGGTTTTTCTTTGGTTTTTTTTTTGTTTTTATTTTTTGGTATTTAACATCAGAATAACTTCTATAATTAAAAAAAAAATAGAAGCACTACCCAATGAACAAGTCTCCCCCAAAAAGCTGTATTGTCTCAAGACTCACAGAGCTACAATCAGTAGCACTTCTGTTAGAATTTGTCCCCAGAATCAGTATTTTATTCCATTATTTCTGTTTTCCTCCTGCAGCTCTTCTCTGATGATCCCTTTCTCCCCTCCAATAGCAATCTCACTTGCTGTTCCTTTGCTACTCTCCTGTATCTCTCTTCTGCTGTCAGCTGCCAACCCTGTCCTCCGCAGCAGCTTAAATGTCCTGCCACTTAGTTCTGCCTTGATGTTTTCTATAGACCATAGGATCATAGAATTAGAACCTGAAAGGGTCTTAGAGATCCCTGAGTCCAACCTCCTCATTTTCTCATGATCAAATAAACTCAAAGAGGTTAAGTGACTTGCCTAAGATCACGTAGGCAGTGAAAGAGGCAAAAATTGGATCTAAATCCTCTGACTTCAAAGCCAATACGCTTTCCATTGAACCAAACTGCATTTCTTCTATTCCCTTCTAGTAGATGGTGCTTCCTTCCCCCATACATTTACTTTTTACTACTTTACTACTCTCTCTGCTTTATGTTATTCAGCTCTGCATCTTGTTTGTCCTCCAGAGTTCAACTATCCTTTAATAGATATGCTTATCCCCGTTCCGAGAGGACTTGCTCACTAACTTACCTGGCTTGTATGAGATTTAGGGATTTTTTTTTTGGTTGTTGTTTTACTGCTCAAAAATCCCACATCTATCATAGTTAAGTCTTCTTTATCACATAGTCCCTACTTTGCAAGACTTCATAGGGTAGGTTTATTGTATATCCAATAACTCTCTGCCTCTAACCAGATAGCCTTATGAATAATTGCTACAATTTAACCTCTTTCTTCCCTAGCATCTCAAACACCATATATTCTACTCCCACATCATTAGCTGATTGTTCCTCTATAGTCTATCAGTCCCTATCTGCCCACTGAACTTCTGGGCAAGATAATTGAAATTATCCTAAAGCCATTTCTTGAAAGATCACTGAAAGAGTAAGAAGAGAAAAGAAGCTGGTTGCTCCTAATGTGAAATGGGAAAGAGTTCTATAGCCCCATGTTATATTTGCAAGAATCTTCCTTATTTAAATCCAGTTCAGCAAGTTTTTCTTGTGCCTACTAGGTGCAACAAATAGCCCTTCCTTTCAAAGAGCTTATGTTTTAGCAAAACAGTGACTACAAAATCATTTGAAAAGCTTAACCAGTAAATAATCAAATTAAATTATTTGAAACCACTAAATGGATCAGGAAAGGCTTCGCAAAGGTGGTTTATAAAATGAACCCTGAAAAAAGCTAGAGATTCTCCATATATAGAAGACAGCATATGCAAAGGCCCAGAAGTGGAAGATGAAAGATGTTGCCCATGTGAGAAATTTATCTTCTTCTGCATTCTGGTTTAGAAGCCAGTCAGAAACTCTGTTTCTTCACCCTGTGGTTTGTAGACCAGAAAAAGTCACAGCTGTATGTTCACTAAAGCCCATATGGAGAGTTCATCAATTGAGCACACTGTGCATGCTTATTAGGGTTAGGCTTGGCCAATCTCATGTTTAAAAAAAAAAGGAAGGTACCTAATGAACAAACTTTATATATCTCCTGTTGAGTATAGCATGCCCCCTGAAGGAAGACAGTAAGAGACAGGTTGAGCATCTTCTATCAGTCCCAAAAGACTTCCCCCTCTTTAGGGAAGCTACCACTTCCTGCTGTTGCTTCCTGGCCAGCCTCAGGTGAGAAGAGGAGCCAAAAGTTCCTGTGACCATGAACCTTATGCCTTCAACTTCCTTGGTGCAACTTGTCCTCCAAAGGTGGTAATGGGCCACACCAAGCATCTTCCATATGCCTCAAAGCAATGACTTTCCTCTGTGCCAGCACAAAGCAACTTCCACTTTCTGCTGGGAGTCCATTTAACCCAGATGAGATGTGGAGAATCTCTGGTGCAAAGAGGAGCAACCTCTTCCTAAAGGAAAACTTGGGGCCTTCCATCTACTGCTGTACCTGTACTTTGAGGGAAGAGAAAGAGGAAAGTTGGTGGGAAATAAGACTTCATTCTCCTGCTGTGCAGATTCAACCTCAATCTCCTGCTGCGAACTTTTCCTGCCTAATCCCTTTGAAAGGAAGAGGAATAGTGAAACAGAACCTCTCATTTCATCCTACTCTTCATTTTTAATTATTTTTTTCCAATTACATATAAATTTTTAAACATTCATTTTTTTAAAATTTTGAGTTCCAAATTCTTTCCTTCCCACCCTCTCCTTTCTCCTCATTGAGAAGGCAAGCAATTTGATATGTTATACATATGCAGTCATGCAAAACATATTTCCATATTAGTTATGTTGTGAAAGAAAATACAGACCCAAAAAATTCCCAAGAAAAATAAAGTTCAAAAAGTATGTTTTCTGAATAGCCACTAGTTGAAATTCTTTAGGGAATATGTGAGAAGGCTACACATTATACCTCAGGGTTGGAAGGGCCTATAACTTGAAACACAGGCCAAAGAACAGTATGGGAAAATCCCGCTTAGCACATATCCATGCCACAAACTCACTTACATAACAAAATATTTGTGTCGTTCTGTATTGCCATGCACAGAACCAATGTACAAGTTGTTTTAAATCCTTATATCGGTGATTATGCCCAGACAGTTCTTAGCCTTGTTTAATTCTTACCATTTATCACCGTCACTCCTACACACATGCTGCTGAATAAAGGTGGGGTAAAGCACATGAGCATTCTAACTCGGTGCACTACAAATTTGTTACACAACCTCAGCTGGGCCTTTACTGATGCTAAGGCCCAGTACTACTACTCTTCTTACAAACTACCTACTACCTCTTCCTTACAAACTCACTATCCTATTCTCTCCACAGAGGCTCTTCCAAACCTTTTCATCCCACTTTAAACTTCCTCTGACTCTTCCCTCTAACTTCTCAGCTGAGAACTTTGCCTCATATTTCAACTCCCTCTTTGTCTTTCCTTACATCTTATCACTCAGGAGCGTTCTGCCTCTTCACCCTTGTCTCACATGATGAAATAGCCTTACTTCTTGCCAAGGCTAGCTCCCTCTACTTATTCAAGCAATACCATTCTATCTCCTCTAATAGATTGCCCCTTCTATCATCTCTACCCTATCATTTTTAATCTCTTTCTCTCTACAGGCTCATTCCCTAGTACCTATAAACATGCCTGTTTCTCTCTAATCACCACAATGGTATACTTATTGATATACAGCTAGACATCCTAGAGAATGAAGTCAAGGGGGGTCTTAGGAAGCATTGCTAGCAATAAGGCTAGTGGAATGGAATTCTAGCTGAGCTATTTAAAATCCTAAGAGATGATACTGTTAAAGTATTGCACTCAATATGCCAACAAATTTGGAAAACTCAACAGTAGTCACTAGATTGGAAAAGATCATTTTACTTTCCAGTTTTAAAGAATGATCAAATTACCAAACAATAGTACTCATTTCACATACCACCAAGATTATGCTTAAGATTCTGCAAGGTAGGCTTTAGCAATATGTGAACCAAGAATTACCAGAAGAACAGGCTCGTTTTTGAAGAGGCAAAGGAAAAATTGCCAACAGTTGTTGCATTATGGAAAAATATCAAGGAAGTTCCAGAAAAACATCTACTTCTACTTGACTACATTAAAGTCTTTGACTGTGTGGATCACAACAAAATGTGGCAAGACCTCAAGAGATAGAAGTACCAGACCATCTTGTCTTCTGAGGAACCTTGTCAAGAAGCAACAGTTAGAACTGAACATGGAAAAATTGATTGGTTTAATATTGGAAAAGGAGTATGATAAGGTTATATATATTGTCACCTTATTTAACTTAAATGCAGAATATACCAAGTGAAATGCCAGGCTGGATACATCAAAGCTGGAATCAAGGTTTCCAGGAGAAATAACTGCAATCTCAGACATGCAGACAATATCACACTGATGACAGAAAGGGAAGGGGAATTAAGAAAACCCATGATGAGGATGAAAAAGGAGAGTGTAAAAGCTAACTTGAAGTTTAACATAAAAATTTTAAAAACTAAGATCTTGGCAACTGGTTCCATCACTTCCTTACAAAGAGAGGGAGAAGAAATGGAAGGAATATCAGACTTTATATTCTTGGGCTCCGAGGTCACGGCAGATAGCGGCCACAGCCTTGAAATTAAAACACTCCTGCTCCTTGGAAAGAAAATTATGACAAATATGGATAGTGTGCTAAAAAGCAGAGACATCACCTTGCTAACAATGGTCCCTGTCATAAAAGTTACGGTTTTTCCAGTAGCAATGAAAGTTCGACTATAAAGAAAGCTGAGGGTCACAGAATTGATGCTTTCAAATTGTGGTGCTAGAGAAGATTTTTGAGAGTCATTTGGACAGCAAGGAGATAAAATCAGTCAATACTTAAAAAAATTAATTCAGACTATTCACTGAAGGATAAATACTGAAGCTGAAGTTTCAATACTTTGACCCATAAGGAGAAGATGGGGCTCATTGGAAAAGACCATAATGTTGGGAAATATTACAGGCAAAAGTAAAATGGGACAGCAGAGGATGTGATGGGTAGATAATACAGTGGAAACAATGAACAGGAACTTGGACAGACTTCAAGAGATAGTGGAGGATAGAAAGACCTGACCTGATATAGTCCACGGGCTCACAAAGAGTTGGACGTAACTGAACAACTGAACAACAACACATTTCTCCCCCATCCTCAAAAAACCCTCACTTGATCCTTCCATCTCTGCTATCATTTTTTATCTCTTCTACCATTTGTAGCTAAACTCCAAAACGCTTGTCTATATGTCCTCTCTCCTCTTACTTTCTTTTTAGCCCCTTACAATCTGTTTTTCCAACCTTCTCATTCCACAGAAACTTTTCTCTCCAGAGTTACCAATAATCTCTTCATTGACAAATCCAAATGACCTTTTTTTTCAATCCTCATTCTCCTTGACCTCTCTTGGTCTTTCACACTGTTGATCACCTGTTCTCAGTTACTCTTTTCTCTCTAGGTTTCTGGGGCATAACTCTATTCTGATTCTCCTTCTACTTCTCTGACCTCTCCTCTGTCTCCTTTGCTGGATTCATATCCAAAACATGTCCTCTAAATGTCCTACAGGGACAGTATCCTGGCCCCTCTTCTCCATTATGCTACTTTATTTAGTGATCTCAACAGCTCCCATGGATTTAATTACCATCTCTATGAAGATTATTCTCAAATTTAGTCATTCTGTCCCAGTTTCTCTAATGACCTCCAATCTCATATCTCAAACTGAATATTGCACAGATGTCTCAGGCTAAATATGTAAAGTGATTTTCCTAAAGCACAGAACCATCCATGTTACTTCTCTATTCAATAAACTTCACTGGCTCCCTTTTACCTTCAGGATCAAATACAAAATGCTTTGGCATTTAAAGCCCTTCATAACCTAGCACCCTCCTGCCTTTCCAGACGTCTTACACCTTACTTCCCAATACGTACTTTGTGTCACTTTAATTCAGTGACACTGGCCTCTTGTCTGTTCCATCTCCCAGCTCTAGGCATTTTCTATGGCTGTTCCTCATGCCTGGAATGCTCTTCTTCAACCCTGCCTAATGACTTTCCTAGCTTCCTTTAAGTCTGAACAAAATCTCCTCTTTTATGGGAGACCTTCTCAATCCTTTTTAATTCTAGTGCTTTCCCCTTATTATTTTCTATTCCTATAAATAGTTTGTTTCTATATATTTGTTTTCATGTTGTCTCCCCATTAGATTGTAAGTTCCTTGAAAGCAGAGACTTGTCTTTTGCCTCTCTTTGTATCCCCAGCACTTGACACTTAACTAACCCAACGTAGTAGGCACTTAATAAGTATATATTGATTGTTTGATTATTCCCACACACAAAGAGAAAGCTAAGCAGTAAAGAATCATAGAATGATTAGAATACTGTAAATTCTCACGACTAGTCCAAGTTGGGTGGCTTATACTTAAGCATTATTTGAACACTGTGTCTTCTAGATGGTGAATTAATATCTCTACACTGAGATAATCCAATCAAATAGCCAAGTATGATCATCTAGTGGGTTTTCTCTGCTGGCAACTCTTTCCCCTGCTGCTTGTCTTCTGCTACTATTCCCACTGCAACTGCTACCACCCTAATGCAATCTCACTCTTGCTAATTTATCTTGCACTGGTGCCAGAAAATTGGGAAAGTTTCAAGCTGCCTTTGAGATTTCAAAAGGCCTTCTTTAAAGGAAAGAAGACACAGGAGTGAGATAGCCCCATTCCAGGTAACAGGCCTAAGTAGGACATGTAATAATGAACTTACGAGGTGAAATGAGGGATGAAGATTTCATCATTCCCTAATACATCTCTAAATGATCTCCCTTTTTTAGTAGTTCTTCAAAGTGGAAGGAAAAATGGTGAGGGGCAGGTCACCCCTTGAATATATCCATGAAATTCTAGAACAGCAGTCAATTAAAATACTTTTTATCATTACACAGTACAAGCATGTCAGTCATCATGGTTGACAGGACACAGTTAAAAGGATCTCTTTGCTTTGAATAGAAAATGGAGGAAAGTCTGTGCATTTAATTAAAATATTGCCTGAACATGTCCTAAGAAGAGTTCTGCTAGGAGGTGTTTATACATAGAGAGGGGAAATGGGGCATCATATGTAAAGAACAGAGAAAAGGATAATTTTCCTGGATCACAGAGTATAGGAGAAGGAAATAATATATAACAAATCTAGATAGGTAAATTGAGTAAAGAAGGACTTTAAAAGTTATACAGATGAGTTTATATTTTTTTTCCCTAGAAATAATAGAAAGCTAGTGGAGTTGGTTCAGTAAAAATTCACATAGTCAAATCTGCACTTAAATAAAATTACTTTGGCAGTAGCACAGAAGGAAGATATACTGGAGTGAGAACATACTTAAAACAGAGAGACTAATTAGAAAGTGAGGTCATGCAGAACTCAACACAAACATGAAGTCCAAAGTAAAGAAGAGGCTGGAAGAAAGAAAATCAAATAAGAATCTTGCCAGAAAGAGCAATTATGGTGACAGAGTAGTTCAAGACACAAACCCAGAAGAAAAGAGTGACTCAAAAACATCTGCAAGCAAAGCCTCGACAATAAATTTACACAAGTCCAACAAGAATTCCTGGAAGAGCTAAAGAAAGAGCTAAAAACAATTTCTTTAACCAAATGAAAGTAGTAGAAGGAAAAATGAGACCTATGAAGGAAAGACATGAAAATAGAATTGACAACTTGAAACAAGAGGTACAAAAACTTTGCCAAGAAAACAACTCCCTAAAAATTTGAACTGCCTAAAGAACAGGTAATGACTTCATGAGGTATCGAGAAATATTTAAAAGCAGTGTCAAAAGCCTGGGAAAATGAACAATTGTAAGGTAACATAGCAAAAATAACTCCCCTAGAAGACAGATGAAGAGATAATTTAAGAAGCATTGGACTACCAGAAAGCCATGACAAAAACAAAAAACAAATCCTAGACATGATATTTCAAGAAATCTTAAAATAAAACCTGCCTAGATCTCTTAGGACCAGAGGACAAAGGGGAAATAAAAATAATCCGATCCATCACTTCCTAGAAGAAACACCAAAATGAAAACTCCCAGGAACATTATAGTAAAAACCCAGAATTTCTAGGTCAAAGAAAAAATATTGCAAGCAACCTGAAAGAAAGAATTCAAGTGCTGAGGTGCCACCACCCAGATAATACCAGATTTAGCAGCTATCATTATATGGCAGTAGAGAGTTGGAATATGATGTTTCAAAAGGCAAAGGACACAGACTTAGAACCAAGAATAACTTGCCAGGCAAGACTGAGTACAATTCTACTAGGGGGAAATGAACCTTACATGAAATGAAAAGGACTTCCTAGCATTCTTGATGAAAAGGTCACACCTAGTAGAAAATCTGACCTATAAATACAGGGGTCAAAAGAATCATTAAAAAGTATTTATAAGTGAGGAGTCATAAGGGACTAAACAAGGATAAACTATTTGCATTCTCATATGGAGAGATGATATTTGTATCTATCATGTTGTGTCATAGAGGGGTTCTTATTAGACAGAGGACCTAGGAGTGATCCTGTTGTGCTTTCATGACTTTTTTTTAAAAGAATAGAAAGTGTATGGAAGAGGAATATCTTAAGAGAGGGGTCAGGAAGAAGAAAAATGGGATAAAAATTCACAAATGTAATGTACATGTAGAACTCTATACAACAAGGAGGAGGAAGTTGGAGGTGGGGCATAGAATTAGTGACACTTAAACCTCACTCTCATCTGAACTGGTCAAAGAAAAGAATGCACATACACACAGAGATGGAGACAAAAAATATCACTGAACAGGGAAACTGGAAGGAAAGGTATTAAGAGGAAAGGTGGGGAAAATAAGGATAGGTTAAGGGAAGAAGAATTGGAAGCAAAGGAAATTCTTTTTTCGTTTTGTTTTGTTTTCCATTTTATTTTTTAAAATTTTTTTAGTTTATTTTTCGTTTCCAACATTCACTCCTATGAAGTTTTACATTTTTTTCCTCCTCTCTCCTCTCTCTTCTCTCCTTCCCCAAGACAATCTGCAATCTGATATAGGCTCTACAAATGCATTCCTGTTAAATATATTTTCACATTATTTATACATATTGTATAGAAGAATTATAAGAAATAGGAGAAACCATGAGAAAGAAAAAAACAAAACAAAACAAAAAAGAAAATAGTCGGCTTTGCTTTGTATTCAGAATCCATAATTCTTTCTCTGGTTGTAGATGGCATTTTCCATCATGAGTCCTTTGGAATTATTTTAAGTCCTTGTATAGCTGAGAAGGGCTAAGTCTATCAAAATCAGTCATCACAGACTGTGACTATTACTGTGTATAATATTCTCCTGATTCTGCTCACTTCACTCAGCATCAGTTCATATAAATCTTTCCAGGTTTTTCTGAAGTCTGCCTGTTCATCATTTCTTATAGCACAAGAGTATTTGATTACATTCATATACCACAACTTGTTCAGCTATTCCCCAGTTGATGAGCATCTCCTCAATTTCTAGTTCTTGGCCATCATAAAGAGAGCTACTATAAATATTTTTGTACATGTGGGTCATTTTCTCATGTTTATGATCTCTTTGGGATACAGCCCCAGAAGTGTTATTGCACATTTTTATAGCCTTTTGGGTATAGTTCCAAAAGCAAAAGAAATTCTTAAACCTGGGGCAGGAGAAATCTAAGATAAAACCCATGATCATCAGAACAATTTTGTAGTAAGCAAGAGGATGATTGAGGGTAACTAAGTGGTACATTGGATAGAGAACTGGGCCTGGAATCAGAAAGACTAATCAGGCCTCAGACACTAACTAGCTTTGTGACCCTGATCAAATCACTCCACCCTATTTACCTCATTTTCCTCATCTATAAAATGATCTGGAGAAGGGAATAGCAAGCTATTCTAGTATATTTGCCAAGAAAACTCCAAATAGGGTCACAAAGAGTCAGACATGACTAAACAATAAGACAGTGATCAGTAGAACAATTTAAATAAATAATACTCAAATGTTTTATATATATAGCAATCAAAACTGTAATTGGGATGGATTCACCCATAAAATGGAAGAGGAATGAATTAGGAATTAAAATCCAACAATATGTTGTTCAGAAGAAACACATTTAAAATAGAAAGATACACATAAAACTAAAATAAACTGGAGCAGTTTCCATTATGCTTCAATTGAATTAAAAAAGCAGTGACAATCATGATCTCAGACAAAGTAACAGCAAAACTGTTTAAACTGATTAAAAGAGATAGGGAAATTTCATTTTATTAAATTTATCACAGATGATAATATCAATGCTAAAATATATGCACCAAATGGCAAGTATCTAAACTCTTAAAGTTAAATGAGTTATAGGGAGAAATAGTAAAACTGAGAGTGAGGGACATCAATTTGTACTTCTCAGATCTAGATAAATCTAAACAAAAAAACAACCCACAAAAGAAGGAATTTTTAAAAAGTTAGAAATTATAGCTCTCTGTAGAATATTGAAGGGAATAAAAAAATTATGCCTATTTCCTTATAAAAATTTATAATTATTAAAGTACAAAAACCTCAGAAATGGAAATATGAAATGCATCTTTTAATGATCATAATGCAATAAAATTACATTCAATAAAGGATTTTTGAAACAAAGATTAAAAATTAATTAAAAACAAAACAATCTAAAAATGGTTGGGTCAAAGAACAAATCACAGAAACTATTTTATTTTATTTTACATTTTAAGAAATGTATTTGTTTTCAATTTTCAGCATTCACTTCCATAAGATTTTGAGATCCAAATTTTCTCCCCATCTCTCCTCTCCTCCCATCCCAAGACAGCATGTAATTTGATATAGGTCCTACATATACATTTATATTGCACCTATTTTCACATTAGTCCTGTTGTAAAGAATTAGAACCAATGGGAGAAATCATGAGAAAGAAGAAACAAACAAACAAACAAAAAAAGGAGAGCAAATAATGTGCTTCCATCTGCATTCAGACTCCATAGTTATTTTTCTGGATGTTGATAGCATTTTCCATCATAAGTCCTTTGGAGTTGTCTTGGATTCTTGCATTGCTAAAAAGAGATAAGTCTATCAAAGTTGGTCATTGCACATTGTAGTTGTTACTGTGTACAATGTTCTCCCGATTCTGCTCATTTCACTCAACATCAGTTCATATAAGTCTTTCCATGTTTTTCTGAAGTCCACCTGCTCATCATTTCTTACAGCACAATAGTATGCCATTACATTCATATACCACAACCTTTTCAGCCATTCTCCAACTGATAAACATCCCATCAATTTCCAATTCTTGGCCACCACAAAATGAGCTGCTATAAATATTTTTGGACATATGGGTCCTTTTCTGATTTGTTATGCTCTCTTTGGGATACAGACTTAGCAGTGGTATTGTTGGGTCAAAGGGTGTGCATATTTTTATAGCCCTTTGGGAATAGTTCCAAATTGCTTTCCAGAGTGGTTGGAACCATTCAGAACCCCACCAACAATGCATTAGTGTTTCAATTTTCCCACATCTTCTCCAACATTTATCATTTTCCTGTTTTGTCATGTTAGCCAATTTGATAGGCATGAAGTAGTACATCTGAGTTGTTTTGATTTATTTGCATTTCTCTAATCAATGGTGATTTGGAACATTTTTCCATATGACTATATATAGCTTTAATTTCTTCCTCTAAAAAGTGCCTGTTCATATCCTTTGACCATTGGTCAATTGGGGAATGACTTGTTTTCTTATAAACTTGACTCAGTTCACTATATATTTTAGAAATGAGGCCTTTATCAGAGATACTAGTTGTAAAAATTCCCAGTTTTCTGCTTTCCTTCTAATCTTGGTTGCATTGGCTTTGTTTGTGCAAAAACTTTTCAATTTAATGTAATCAAAATGATCCATTTTGCATTTCATAATGTTTTCTATCTCTTGCTTGGTCATAAATTCTTCCATTCTCCGTAATCTATCAAATAAACTATTCCTTGCTCTCTCAGTTTGCTTATAGTATCTAAATCATGTACCCATTTTGACTTTATTTTGGTATACAGTGTAAGATGTTGGTCTATGCCTAGTTTCTGCCATACTATTTTCCAGTTTTCCCAGAAGTTTTTGTCAAATAGTGAGTTCTTATCCCAGAAGCTGGAGTCTTTGGGTTAATCAGTCATTGTCTATTGTGTCTTCCGTACCTAACCTATTCTACTGATCTACCACTCGGTTTCTCAGGCAGTATCAAGTAGTTTTGATGATTGCTGCTTTATACAATTTAAGATCTGGTGTGCCTAGGTCACCTTCCCTAGCATTTCTTTTCATTAATTCCCTTGATATTCTGGACCTTTTGTTCTTCCAGATGAATTTTGTTATTATTTTTCTTAGCTCTATAAATTAGTTTTTGGTAGTTGAATTGGTATGGTACTGAATAAGTAATTAATTTAGGTAGAATTGTCATTTTTGTTATATTAGTGTAGCTACCCATGAGCAACTGATGTTTCTCCAATTATTTAGATCTGACTTTATTTGTGTGAAAAAATGTTTTGCAATTATGTTCATATAGTTCCTGGGTTTGTTTTGGCAGGTAGGTGCCCAAATAGTTTATAATGTCTACAGTAACTTTAAATGGAATTTCTTTTTTTATCTCTTGTTGTTAGGCTTTGTTAGTAATATACAGAAATGCTGTGATTTATGTGAGTTTATTTTATATCTTGCAACTTTGTTTATTATTTCAAGTAGTTTTTTACTTGATTCTCTAAGTATATCATCATACCATCAGCAAAGAGTGACAGCTCTGTTTCTTCTTTTCTTATTTTAATTCCTTCAATTTGTTTTTCTTCTGTTATTGCTAAAGCTAACATTTCTAGTACCGTATTGAATAACAGTAGCAATAATGGACATTCTTGTTTCACCCCTGACCTTAACAATAATGACAATTGAGATAAATAACAAAATTTTTTCAGATGCAGATAAAGCAGCACAAAATTTATACGTCAAAATACTTTTATTAAAAAAAAGTGTGAGTCTGACAGCAAGAGTCTCACATCTAACCCAGAACTTTCATATCCTGACCAGCAACTTCAGTCTCCCCCAAAATGGCAACTACTGTCAAGGATCAGTAGATTGTGAATGTCTTAAAGCAAGACCAGGTCTAGGTCCTACCAAGACCACTGTTGTTGGGATTAGTGTAGTTGGCATTGCATGTGCCATCAGTATCTTAATGAAGGATTTGGCTGATGATCTTGCCCTAGTTGATGTAATAGAAGACAAACTAAAGGGAGAGATGATGAATCTCCAAAATAGTAGCCTTTTCCACACAATGCCAAAGATTGTTTCTAGCAAAGACTACAGGTTGACTGAAAACTCAAATCTGGTTGTTGTTATGACTGGGGCATGTCAATAGGAGGGAGAAAATCATCTTAATTTTGTCCAGTGTAATGTGAATATCTTCAAATCCATCATTTCCAGTTTTGTTAAATATAGCCCTAATTGCAAGCTGCTTATTGTCTCCAAGCCAATGGATATTTTGACATATGTGGCCTGGAAGTTAAGTAGCTTTCCTAAAAACCATGTTATTGGAAGTGGTTGCAATCTTGATTCTGTCCATTTCTGTTACCTAATGAGGGAGAAACTTGATGTCCATTCTTCAAGTTGTCATGGATGGGTCCTTGGAGAATGTTGAGACTCCATTGTTTCTGTGTGGAGTGGTGTGAATGTTGGCAGTGTCTTTCTGAAGAATCTTTATCCTACTTTTGGAACTGTTGCTGAATCAGAGAATTGGAAAGATGTTCATAAACAAGTGATTGAAAGTATTTATGAGGTGATCAAGCTGAAAGTCTACATTTCCTAGGCCATTGGTTTGTCTGTGGCAGATCTGGCAGAAAGCATCGTGAAGAATCTTAGAAGAGTGTGTCCAATTTCCACCATGATTCAGGGCCTGTATGGCACTAATGAGGATGTCTTCCTTAATGTCCCATGTGTCTTGGGGCAGAATGGCATTTCAGGTTTCTCCCATTAATTCTCATTCTTCTATGCAACACAACTAATGTGAAAATGTGTTTAATAGGAATGTATGTGTAGAGCCCATTTCAGATTGCATGCCATCTTGGGGAGGGAGGAAGGAGAGAGAAGGAGAAAATTTAAAACTTATGGAAGTGAATGTTGAAATCCAAAAATAAATAAATTGAAAACTCTAAAAACAAACAAACAAACAAAAAAAAGAATAGCATTTCAGATGTGGTGAAGGTAAACCTTCCTGAATCTGGAGTAGAGTCATTTAAAGAAGGGTGCAGATACTCTTTGGGGAATGCAGAAGGAGCTGCAGTTTTAAAGTCTTTTAATGTGCTGCCATTTTATTATTGAGAGAATATGATGGTTAAGGGGTTATATATGATGCACTTTTCAAATACAGCAGATACTTTCTCTAATTAGTAGTTGAACACTAGAAATGTGAAATCTGTGAACAAAATCTAGTCTCTTCTTAAAGTTAGAAATGGGGAATCATACAGTGTGACTTCTATTGGTTAAACCCTGTTGTTGCTTACACATGATGCTGGGTATGACTTGTATAGTCTCAGCAGTTGGTGTCAAGCAGAGCCAGTGTCCCACAGGTATATAATTATGAGACAAATAACAAAATTTTTTCAGATGCAGATGAAACAGCACAAAATTTATATGTCGAAATACTTTCATTAAAAAAAAGTGTGAGTCTGACAGCAAGAGTCTCACATCTAACTCAGAACTTTCGTATTCTGACCAGCAACTTCAGTCTCCCCCAAAATGGCAACTACTGTCAAGAATCAGTAGATTGTCTTAAAGCAAGACCAGGTCTAGGTCCTACCAAGATCACTGTTGTCAGTAGCTGTAAATTTCCATATTATATAAAAGATCTGCATATGTACAATGATGCAACCAATTCTTCAAGTGTCATACTACCCCTAAATACTGAATAAACAACAAAAAATTGAATTAGTCATACAACTAAATAAATAAAAAATCAACAAATGGAAAATCTCAATTAAACACTGAGATAGGAATCCTGAAAATCAAAAGAGAGACAAACAAAATTAAAGACAAAAAGGCCTAAATTAATAAATTAAAGTAGGAGATGACTTTTTAAAATCAAAATAAGCTAATTTGATTTTTTTAAAAAAGAAGAAAACCAAATTACCAGCATCATAAATGAAAAAGGTGAATTTACAAGTGATAAAGAAGAACTATTAATGGCTAGTGTCTCAGTGAATAGAACATGGGGCCAGGTATCAGGATGATCTGAGTTCAGATCTGGCCTTAGAAACTTAGTAGTGCATGACCGTGGTCAAGTCTATTTGCCTCAGTTTCTTCAACTATGAAATGGGAATAATAATAATCCCTACCTCTCAGGGTTGTTTAGAAGATCAAATGAGATAATATGTGTAAAAGGGCATAGCACAGTATACACATAGTAGGAACTATATAAATCTTATTCCCATCCTCTTGTCCCCTAAAAAGAAATTATTAGGAGTTACTTGGCCCAATTGTATGCCAACAAAAATAGGAACAACAAATGAAATGAATGAGTGCAGAACAGGAAATAGAGTACTAAAATAATCCTATCATCCCATGAAATGGAAGTAGATAACAGTAAAGAAAAAACCAAAATCCTACAATATGTTGTTGACAAGAAACACACTTGAAGTGGAGAGAGACACATAGAGTAAAAGTAAGGGGCTGGAGCAGCATATATTATGCTTCAGCTGAAGTGAAAAACAAAATAAAACAGAGGTAGCAATCCTGATCTCAGACAAAGTAAAAGCAAAAATAGGCCTAATTAAAAGAAATAAGGATGAAAACTACTTCTTACCAAACGGTACTTTAGACAATGAAACAGTATCAATACTAAACATATGCACAGCATAGTACAGCATCCAAATTCTTAAAGAAAAAGTTAACTGAGTTACAGGAAGAAATAGACATCAAATCTACATTAGTCAGGGACCTCAACTGTCCCCTCTCAGAACTTGATAAATATAACCAAAAAATAAACAAGAAAGAAACTGAAGAGGTAAATAGAATATTAGAAAACTTAGATATGACAGGTCTTTGGCATGATTTAGACATAAAGGGTGACACCATAAACAAAT
The DNA here is from genome assembly GCA_023548195.1 of Bettongia penicillata ogilbyi. Lineage (NCBI taxonomy): Eukaryota > Metazoa > Chordata > Mammalia > Diprotodontia > Potoroidae > Bettongia > Bettongia penicillata. Next base: position 2,626,612 of record JAJHZJ010000732.1, read on the forward strand.
TAGAAGAGCAAGAAATACCTGTCAGATCTATGGGGAGAGGAAGAATTCATCCAAACAAGGCATTACAAAATATAAAATAGACAACTTTGATTATGCTAAATTAAAAAGCTTTTGTACAAACAAAACCAATGCAACCAAGATTAGAAGGAAAACAGAAAGCTGAGAAACAGTCTTTACAACACATGTCTCTGATAAGGGCCTCATTTTTTAAATATATAGAGAACTGAGTCACATTTACAAAACTACACGTCTTTCCCTAATTGATAAATGGACAAAGGATATGAATAGTCATTTTTCAGATGAAGAAATCAAAGCTATTTATAGGCACATGAAGAAGTGCTCTAAATCACTTTTGGTTAGAGAAATAGTAAATTAAAGCAACTCTAAGGTAACACGTCACACCAATCAGATTGGCTTATATGATAGAAAAGAAAAAATGATAAATGTTGGAGAAAATGTGAGAAAATCAGGACACTAATGCACACTTGGTGGAATTGTGAACTGATCCAAACCATACTGGAGAGGAATTTAAAACTATGCCCAAAGGGCAACCAAACTCTGCATATCCTTTGATTCAGCTATACCACTACTAAGTCTCTATCCCAAAGAGATCATTAAAAATTGGAAAAGGACATATATGTGAAAAATATTTATAACAGTCATTTTTGTGGTGGCAAAATATTGGAAATTGAGGGGATCCCCATCAATTGGCTGTACAGGCTGTGGTGTATGAATGTGGTGGAATGCTATTGTGCAGTGGGAAATGATAAGCAGGAAGATTTCAGAGAAACCTGGAAAGACTTGTATTAACTGGTGCAAAGTAAAATGAGAGGAATCAGAACATTGTACACAGTATCAGCAACATTGTATGATCAACTATGATGACTCAGCTCTTCTCAGCTACACAATGATCCAAGACAAATATGAGGTCCCAAAGGAAAATGCTATCTATATCCAGATAAAGAACCAATAGATTCTGAATGCAGATCAAGGCATATTTTTTTCTCTTACTTTGTTTTTTTTTTGTTTTACAAGAATACTTTTCTTTTTAATTTGTGTCCTCTTTCACAACTGTGAGTAATATGGAAACATCTTGACATGACAGCACATGTATAAACTATATCAAAATTATTTTCAAAACAGGAGAGGGAGGAAGGAGAAAAATCTGGAGCTCAAAATCTTGTGAAAATGAATGCTAAAATTTTTCTTGACATGTAAATGGGGGGAAATCAAAATACTATTTTTAAAAATAATCCTATCAGAAACAAAATTATCTCTTTTTACAGGTTATGTGATGGTTTGCTTAGAGAATTTCAAAGACTTAAATTTAAAACTAATTTAAACAATTAACTTCAGCAAATTTTCAGGATAGAAAGTGAACTTACATAAATTATCAGCCTTTTCGTGTATTACCAACAAAACCCAGCAGAAAGAGGTAAAAATCAATTCCATTTAAAGTAACTACAGATAGTATAAAACACTAGGTAGTCTGCCTGCCAAGTTATACACAGAAATTGCATGAAATAAAATTATAAAACACTCTTTATACAAATACAGATCTAAATAATTGGAGAAATATTACTTGCTCATGAGTAAGTTGATCCAATAGAAAATAGCAATACAATCTAACAAATTACTTATTTCATGCCATACTACTTAAACTATGAAAGAATCACTTTATAGAGCTAGAAATAATAATGGAGGAATAAAGGTGAAGAATATCTCAGGAATTAATGAAAAAAGTAGGAAGGAAGGAGATCTGGCAGTGCATATCTCAAACTATACTACAAAGTTTTAATCATAAAAATAATTACTGGACAAGAAATAGAAAAGAACAGATTAAGTACATGATATACAGAACCAAATGTGCACTTTAGCCTAGTATTTGATAAATCCAAATGTATGTTTCCATAGAAACAGTGCAGTACAAGCATTCCTCATTTTATTGCTCTTTAGTTTTTTTGCTTTTTGCAGATATTGTTGGGGGGGTTGGTTTTTTTTACAAACTGAAAGTTTGTGGCAACACTGCATCAAGGAACTTTATCAACACCATTTTTTTTCTAACAGCATGTATTCACATCATGTCTCTTTGTCACATTTTGGTAATTCTTACAATATTTCAAACTTTTTCATTATTGTTTTATCTATTATGGTGACCTATAACCAGCAATCTCTAATGTTAGTATAGTAATTGTTTTGGGGCACCATGTACCACACTCATTTAAGATGGTAAACTTAATAAATATTGTGTGTATTCTAACTGCTCCACCAACCAGCTCTTCCATCATCTCTCTCCCTATTATCCTATTACATGAGATATTGAAGAATATTATGCAATATTATGTAAATTTATCTGATAAAGCAGTAGCAGAATTTGAGGAAATTGACTCCAATTTTGAAATAAGTTCTACTTTAGGTAAAATGCTATCAAGCAGCATCTCATGCTACAGAGAAATTTTTCATGAAAGGAAGAATCAATCAATACAGCAAAAATAATCATTGTCTTATTTTAAGAAATTTTCACAGTCATCCCAATCCTCTGCAAACACCACCCTGATCAGTCAGCAGCCATCAACATCGAGGCAAGACTCCAACAAAGATTATGACTCTCTGAAGGCTCAGATAATGATTAGCATTTTTAGCAATAAAGTATTTTTTAATTAAAGTATGTACAGTTTTTAGACATACTGCAATTACACAATAAACTATAGTATAGTGAACATGAATTTTATATGCACTGGGAAATAAAAAAATTCATGTGACTGGCTTTATTGTGGTGATCTGGAACCAAAGCCACAATATCTCTGAGGTCTGCTTGAATATGATGATTAGATTCTCAAGTAAGCCAGCTTAGCTAAAGCAGCAAGGCACTGTAAGAAGTAGCATGTGTTAGGCAAGTCAAACCATTGTTATCATCTTGACTTCCATTTCCCCTCAGACTCTGATGGAAATAATCTAAGATCCTAAATCTCAAAGTCTAGGTAATAGTAGCTCCCGTTAGACAACTAGCCCTGATTCCACCTGGGTCTCCCACAGGAGAGGAGAAATTTCTTTGGAAAAGAGACCCATCTTCCTTCCTACCACTGACAAACCAACATCAACAGGATCAGGTAAATCAAAGAACTCTGGGAATGGCAGTATCCCCCAGGGCCATCAGTCCTGTTTCTAGATCAACCCCTGTAGACATCATCCTAGGAAGCAACTGGTGTGGAAAAATGACTTGGCAATTGCTTCTGCTGGTACTAAAGCACTTGTTTGCTCAACAACCACAGCTACTGAAGCCCCAGAAAAGAAAGTTCTCAGTGAAAAAGTCCTTGGGATTGTCCGATGATTCAAAACCATAAGCATAGGTTTTCATCAGTGAAATCTACATTAAAAAAGATGTATAACCATCTCCTTTGCTGCTATACCTTAAGGATCATAGGACTTTTCCTTTTTGCTTGAAGGTGAAACCCTCCTATATGTGATATCTTCCTCATTAAAATGTGAACTCCTTAACAATGCACACTTTCTCTTTTTCTCTTTTTATCCACAGAGCTTAGCATAGTGCTTTGTACATAAATGTTTTATAAATGTTTTTATTCTACTAAAGCATATTAAACTTGTACACAAAATGTAGTTCTAATAATAGCGTAGAATCTAAGCATCATGTAAAACAATGTTTTTCTGAGAATATATGTTCAGAATTCTAAGCATATCAAGAGTCTACTCCCCTTGGCCTTGGTTCCTGGCCTCAGTTCTACACATAGAATTAGAAACTCTCTCTAATCCACAACTACTGCTGGGCAGTAGGATCAAGGACACTCTTAGATTCAAACAATGGTTGCGTATGCCATGAGTGAATGGCAGTAAAGGACAGGAGCTACTGAGGGCTAGGTGGTTAGAAATTATGAAAGTCTTAGGCATCTTGCTAATATAAATTTTGGAGAAATATTTTGTAAATCATGGCTATTTCCTTGGCAATATGCCTAGTGTTATCCTAAGGATCCTGAGGAAAAACAGTTAAGGAAGGAGAATGATCTATAGGATTCATAGTCTGGACTTGAGCTCTAAAAGTTCAATAATTTTTCTTTCAAATAACCTAGGAATGATCAGGTCCTCTGATTAGTGATTGGTCACAAGAACATTTTATTTTTTATAATAATATATTTTTTAATCATCAAAAATCTGCCTTCTCTCCCTGCCCGTCTTCTCAACATGCCTCCTCCCAATTGAGAACAAAAGAAAACAAAATACTTTTTGCATTTGAGTTAGAAGTTTTGTTTGTAGATGTTTGGAATCATTCTCTTATTCTGAGTTTGGGTCTTGAGTATCCCTGTCACCATGTTATCTTCTTATACTGGAATGTTACTTGTTTCTTTGTTTGCTCATTCTTCCTGTCCACCTCTCAACTATGGAGCTGATGTTAGGGCTGAACTGGGCCATGCTTCTAAGAGATAAGGTCTAGACTGATTCTGTTACTGCTTTCTTCTTATGTTAAGTATTGGGGTGTAGGGTGTGTTTAGGGAAGACTAGTACCCCTGGTGTGAAGACTTTTGAGGGCTGCTTTCCACCTTTGGTGTGTCCACCTGTTCCACCTAATTCTCACCTGTGGTTCCAAGAAAGTGTCACATGCACAGTGACTACACCCTGGTAAACTACTTCTGCAGATAGGTTAAATGAGTTTGAAGGTAACTGAGGGGTCTAAAGCCCATTGGTGAGTTGGGAGGTAGCATGTGAAGATTTCCCCTGGTGAAATGGGTGGATGAGAACAATCTGTTCCAATGGCCTTGAAGGCAGCTGAAACAGGTGCTATGGAACACTTAAAGAATGGTTAGACATTAAAGACACCAAGGTCATCCAATGCATCGTGAGTCATCACCAATCATCTTGATTCTGTTCTGCCACTGGAGGAGAGAGTGAGTCTAAGGACTTCATGCAACTCAGCCTCACTTAAATCCAATTTACACTTGAATCAAAAGACATCACCTATACCATTTTACCATTTTTACCTATCTCAAAGTCCTGTGGCAAGAAACAAGTGAAGAAGCAGCAGATGCAGATACACTGGGAGCTGTAGTCACAACCCTGTACACAGGCAGCCCAGGCCATAGGGTCGTTTCTCACTGGAAGCGGCAGCGGGATTTGGGAACTCCCTGGGTGTTTGAGTGCCTTTTAAAGATCATACTACTCACCTCCTGGTATGAGGAAGGGGCTAGAAAAGGTGCCCTAAAAATTATCTGTTTACCCAACCCTGGTCTGATAACCAGCAGGCAGAGATCCCACCCTGTGGTTTTAACCCCCCCCAAATGTACAAAAATGTCTGCAAAGATGATTCCACTTATCATCAGCACATGGAATGTGCACATACTTATACACAATATAAAATCCAGTAGACCTGAAAGACAAATAGTTCTTGTTGCAAGAGAATTCAGCAGATATTCCATCCAAAGAGCAGCCCTGAGTGAAACAAGGCTGGCAAATGCAGGCCAGTTTACTTCAGTTGGAACTGGATGCATGTTCTTCTGGAGTAGCTGCAATGAAGGGGAGCACCATGAAGCTGGTACAACTTTTTTGCAATCAAGACTAATCTAGTCAACAAGCCTACCAAAAGTAATGAATGACAAGTTCATGACAATGCGATTGCGACTCAAGAAAATGTCACAGAGTTTACCACCAGGACAGTTCATATATCTCTAAGAAGGCAGCATTTAATTCTGTCAAAAGTAAAGTATAAAACTTGGAGAGATGCAGGATTCTTGGCTCAGTAAGAAGGTAGATGAAATTCAGTTTTATGCTGATAGTAACAATCCAAAGTGCTTTTATGATTTCCTGAAGACTATTTATGGGATAAAGACCTATGGTGCATCTCAACTACTCAGCGATAATGGAACCATATTGATTAATGATAAGAACATGATCCTAGAGAGATGAACTGAACACTTCTATAGTGTTCTCAACAAACCATCATCAATCCATGCTGAAGCCACTGATTGTTTATCTCATATAGAAGTCAATCCCTCCCTAAATGAAGTTACAACTGAAGAAGAGGTTTTGAATGCCATTAGACTCCTTTCGTGTGGCAAAGCACCTGGTGCTGATTCTATTCCAATTTAAGATTTCCAAGGTAGGGGATCCATTGCTCATACAAAACTGACTGAAATTTTCCAGGTTATATGGCAAGAGGAGGTTATACCCAAGGAGTTCAAGGATGCCTCCATTGTCCATCTCTATAAAGGTAAAGGAAATATATTGTCCAGTTACAATCACAGGGAGGGCTCTCTCTGAGTCTTTGCTGGTAAGATTCTTGCCAGAGTCCTCCTTAATAAGCTAATCCTTCACCTGGAAGATGGTCATCTACCTGAGAACCAGTGTTATTCAGAGATCGAGGAACAGTCAGTATAGTTTTTACTGCCTGACAACTCCAGGAGAAATTCCAGGAGCAGAACAGAGGTCTGTATACAAGGACTTTGATATTTTCAGCCATGAAGGCTAAGGAAAAATTATGTCAAAATTTGGTTGCCTGGAGAAGTTCATCAGCAATGTAAGTCAATTTCAAAACAGCATGCTTGCCTGGGTCCCAGATAATAGATAATGCTCTCATGCTTTCCCAGTCACCAATGGAGTGAAATAAGACTGTGTGCTTACTTCCATGCTTTTTAGCACTTGAGATAAGATACCAGACACTGGGGTCCTTTCTCAAACTAAACTTCCAGACGCTCAAACTACTTCAGCAAATATAACTCCGATGAGCTGACCACATTGTTCGAATGCAAAACATATGATTGCTAAAAAGACTTTTTTATGGAGAACTCAAACAGGGCAAGGCTCACATGCTGGTCAGAATGAATCTCTCAATGTCTCTGCCTTGGAATCAGGAGGACCCGAGTTCAAATCTGGCCTCAGACACTTGATACTTACTGCCTGTGTGACCTTGGGCAATCACTTAACCCCAATTGCCTTGCCTTCTCCCTTCCCAAAAAACCTGCAAGATGCACAAATTTAGAGAATCTACTGCAAATGTTCACCTGGACTATTTGTGCCCAACGTGTGGTAGAACATTCTTAACTTGTATTGGTCTTATCAGCCAGAGTCAGTCAGATATACTGTAACTTGACTCTAGGGGCAGCTAGGTGGTGCAGTGGATAGAGCACCAGTACAGGAGTCAGGATGATCTGAGTTCAAATCTCACCTCAGACACTTGACACTCACTAGCTGTGTAACCTTGGGCAAATCTCTTAACCCCAATTGCCTCATCCTGGGCCATCTCCAGTCATCCTGATGAATATCTGATCATGGGATTCAGATGACTCCAGAGGAGAAGTAAGGCTGGTGACTTGTACAACCCTCCCTATTCAAAACAAAATCAAGTGCAAGTCATATCATTATTTCTCTGATGGCATGGTCTTCTTCAGCAACAAAGGACGAACACATAATTTGATCATAATGATACCATTTTGGTCCTCTTCAAGAATTAAGGACGACAACCAACCAACCAACCAAGTACTGTGTTATTCTAGGATCTTGAGAAAAGCTCATGCTGGGAACCTGCAAGTTTTCAGTACTCCCAAAATGGTCTAATCCAGGACACAGTCTGATTGATGCTCCCCTAATCTGAGCTCTGCAAATTCCTGGCCTGGATTTGGGTCTGATCAATAATAGATTACTGCTAGATTCAGCAAATGTCAGTCAGCCTTGAAGTTCTGTTGATTCTGAGTGGTAGAACTGCAAGTTCCTCATAGGTCCTAGGTTCCTGCCCTGGTTATCCTTTTACAGACTCAAGACTGAACTAGAAGCTAAAACAGAGACCCCTCTCTGCTCCTTAGGTCTGAGTCACAAAGCTACTGCTTTTTCCTTTCTTGATGTATCACATAAAAGCCTGCAACCATTTCTGACTCTGGACACCACCCTCGGGCACATGTTTCCTCCTCCATTTTCCCTGGATCTGTTACTCAAGACTGTCTATCATGTGAAGAAGCTGCCAATTGGCACCTTTAACTGCATCATGTACAAGGGACTTCCTTTTGCTCTGGTTCGTAGCGCGCACACATGCACACACATACACACGCACGTCAAACAGACTGTAATCTTTATTTGAATGGACTAGTTAGGGGACTTTTTCATCTGTATAAAATTTACCTATTGCTGACTACATGAATCCTCACCTTTTTATTACAACAACGTTATTCCATTGGACATGTCAAAATTAATTATGTCACAGCTCATCTTATCTTGGGGGTAGCTAAGTGGTGCAGTGGATAGAGTGCTGGGCTTGGGGTCAGAAAGACTCATTTTCCTGAGTTCAAGTCTGACACTTAAAAGCTGTGTCACCCTGTGCAGGTCACTTAATCCCATTTGCCTTAGTTTCCTCATTTGTAAAATGATCTGGAGAAGGAAATGGCAAGCCACTATAGTAGCTCTGCCGAGATAACTCCAGTTTTGCATAATAGAGTCATCATATAATGTTTTAATGGCCATAGAGTGATATGCACTAGATAGCATCAACTGCTTCCTAGTATCATATATGGTCACAAAGATTGGACATAACTGAAAAATGAATGAATAACAAACATCTTACATTATCAACATTTTAATCTCTTCCATGATATTTGGGATTCAATTCAACACTTATGATTAAGATAAAGCTGGAGTTTCATTGGCAATATGTTTAGAAACTATGGCTTAGCTTGGGAATTGCTGTTTTTCAATTTTGTCCTTAAAACAAACTGTTTCTTTTGTTTTTGTAATCATCATCATTTTCAGAGCTACTTTTTTCACCTCCCTATACTGAATCCTCCTTGTTACAAAATGAAACAGTTATTTAAACCAACAGGCACACTGACCACTTTATACTGCACATGCAATGTAATGTACCCATTGTCCTCTAACTTTCTGCCAAAGGGAGGCAAGTATTTTTTGTTTTCCAAGACCAAAACGAGTAACTACAATTACTTAGAGTTCACCATCATTTTAACATTTTCAAAAAATCACATTGCTGTAGTCATTGTATATATAAAACACTTTTTGAAGTTCTACCCAAAGGCTTAGACATAGTACAAAGCAAGATGTGGCTGAAATTCTCTGCTAATGTTCTGTGTCTTTTGCAGTATCTTCTAATCACTAAGGGGAATTTATTATATATGGTTCCTTTAAGAATAATATCATTTCCCTGATCTTTTCTTATCTATATTTACTGTGGTCTTATTTGTAATCATGATTGCTGCTTCTAATTTTGTTAGTTCAGATGAAGCAATAATAGATTTTATTCCAGCTTTTCATTTTAACTCTGTGAATCTTTGTTTCCTGTATGTTTCTTGTAAATAAGATATCTTTGAATTCTACTCTTTATTCCACATTGTTATCTTCTTCTATTTTGTGGGTGAATTCATCCCATTCACATTCATGGTTATGATTTCTAATTGCATCCTGCTTTCTTGTACTTCTCCTTTCTCCCACCTCCCTCTACATGAATAAGATGGTAGAGGGGACGAAGTATGCCAGATGTTTGTGATCCTATAAATGAAACAGCCTGTTTCCTTTCTGCTGCAGCTCTTCTAGCTCCTTACTCTGTCCTTAATTCCAGGTTTTTACCCTTTCTTCCTTTCCTTCTAATATTGTCTTCACATTCCTCTCTCCAACATTCAATTTTGTTTTGTTTATGACAATTCCCCTACCTATTTTGCCCTCCCCTCTATCTTAGACTTTTTTTTACCCCTTCCTTTTCTCTGATCCATCCTATTTCCCTTTTGAATTTAATGTATATACAAAAGTCTCTCTCTCTCTCTCTCTCTCTCTCTCTCGCTCTCGCTCTTGCTCTCGCTCTCACTCTATCTTTCTCTCCAATAAAACTTCCTCTATCTAGTTCAGATGAAAGCAAGGTTTATGGTATACTCATTTCCCTACCTCTTTTTCCATGATGATATAATCTTCATCTTATGTATTCTCTCTGTCTCTATCTCTGCCTCTCTTTAAAGACTGGGTTCCCCTATCTTACCCAGACTGGAAATTCAAGGCCTACTCACAGACCCAGTCCCACTCTATCTCACAGGGAAGCTTTCACTTTCTTCATTTCTGACTTTTCTTTCAACCTTTCACAGGCAATATGATGGCTCCTCACTCCTGGTAGGAGGTCACCAAGTTAATCACAGCATCGTGCAGACACCCAATCAGCCAAGTTCAATCAGTCTGCTAGCCTCAATCTCTTTGGCAGCAGGAATTACATGCATGTACCACAGCTTTTGCATTTCTATTATGTAATAATAATTTCCCTCTCATTTTTTGCCCTTTATTCTCTGGCATAGTCCCTATTTTTGTCTTCTTCTCTTAGAAAAAAAAAAAGAAAAGAATAAGAAAACATACTCAGACTCTCCAAACAAGGATTTTTCTCTATGACTTAGGAATTTCCCACATTTTCCTTTCAGAGATAGAAAATCAATGCATATACATTCTAAAATCTTGCTATTCCTTATATTTTCCAAATATGCAACATGAATTGGTAGTACATTTCTTTGCCACATCTCATAATTCTTTGTGATACCACAAACTATCTTGGCCAGGAAAACCCTTACTAACTCCAGGATTCTCTCTTGATCCATTTGTTCAAAGTCATCATATAAAGTTTTAGTGGTCATAGAGTGATATGTACTATTTAGCATCATGCTAAGTAGCATGCTTCCTGGTATCATCTATAGAATCAGTGATAGTCTGGTACAGTTCTGTATTGTCCAGTTTTTGCCCTTGTCTCATGAGGTAAATTGTTTTCAAAGGACTAGAATTTTAGTCCTTTTACATCACTCACTTCTTGTTTTTTCTTTTAAAATAGCATTTTTTTCTAATTACATGTAAAGATAGTTTTCAACATTCATTTTTATAAGATAGTGAGTTCCAATTTTTTCTCCCTCCCTCTCTCATTGCCCTCCTCCTCCCCAAGACAGCAAGCAGTCTGATATAGGTTATACATGTGCAATCATGTTAAACATATTTCCATATTAGTCATGTGAAAGAAGAAACAGAACCAAAGGGAAGAACCATGGCAAAAAAGGTGAAAATAGTATGGTTCAATCTGCATTCAGACTCCATAGTTCTTTCTCTGGCAATAGATAGCATTTTCCATCTTGAGTCTTTTGGAATTGTCCTGGATCGATCATTGTATTGCTGAGAAATCTAAGTCTATCGTAGTTGATCATCATGCAGTGTTTTTACTGAGTACAATATTCTCCTGGTCCTGCTCACCTCACTCAGCATCAGTTAATGTAGGTCTTTCCAGGTTTTTCTGAATTCTGCCTTCTCATTATTTCTTATAGCACAATAGTATTCCATTACGTTCTTATACCACAACTAATTCAACCATTCTCCAACTGATGAGCATCCCCTCAATTTCCAATTTTCAATTCTTTGCCATCACAAAAAGAGCTACTGTAAGTATTTTTGTACATACAGATCCTTTTCCTTTTTTATGATCTCTTTGGGATACAGACCTATTAGTAGTATTGCTGGATCAAAGGGTATGTAGTTTTAAAGCCCTTGGAGCACAGTTCCATTTTGCTCTTCAGTTTGCAACTCCACTAACAGTGCATTAGTATCCCAATTTTCCCACATCATTTCCAATATTTATCATTTTCTTTTTCTGTTATATTAAACAATCTGAAAGATATGAGGTGATATCTCAGTTTACTACTTGTTTTGTATTACTTCTTGCAGTTCCTCATCAGCCATCCGCTCTTGCTGCCACTTATCCACACACCACAGACACAAAAATTTTGGTTTAATGAAGAGTGATCTGTCTATGATTCTGGCATGTTGATTGGTGGAATCCTCAAACTCTCTCATTTCTGTCGTATGCTTACAGACCAACTCTCTTGTTGTTACACATAATTTTCACTTCCTTTTTTTTAGTTATCACCATAGCTTTGGTATCTCAAAACTTAAAGAACAAGGCATCTGCATGTATATTACTCTTCCCTGACCAGTAGCACACGCTGAAGCTGATGTTGTCTAGTCCTACTACCCATCTCTAGCAAGTAACATCTAACTTGGCATTAGTCAGAATATAACAGTGGATTGTTAGTTCATACTTGAAAATATTACCAAAGCCTGCTTTAAAGTCAAGAATTCTATTCTATGTATGGAGGAACAAGGTTAATTACTCAATCTTCTGCTGGTTTCTGGTGACCCTCTTAACAGGAAACCTTCTTTGCCTTCCAGACTGGCATCTATACAGCAGGAAAACAAGGTTTGTATGGATCAGCATAGATCAATACTGGGGAATATGTGGGGCAATTTGACCATGTCCTTGAACTCTTGTTCGCACCTGGTTGCCCATCAGTTTCTAGAGACTGTTGTTATTTGCACTACTTATACAACATTCCCCTAAGTCTTTATGGGGGCTAGTCGAGACACACACAACATTCCAGCTTGTACATTCCCCGATAAGCCTTGATGGGGGCTGGTCAAGGCAGGCACTTACTAACCTTGTGCCCCATGCATTTACCAAGCGCCTACTAACCAGTGCTCACTTGAGAGAGAAGCACACCAAAAAGGCAATTTGCCAGCAATAGCCTCACAAGTTTACATTAACTTTAGCAATAGGACGGTGACTCAGCAGAGAGCACACTAAGGTGTTTGCGATTTAAGCACTAATGTTTACATTATCTTAAGATTATAAAATGAGTCACAAGTCGGTGAGATTGTTTACAAGCCGTGGATCCTGAGAACTAGTACCTAAAAAGAATAACAAAATCCACCTACAATACCCTACATAACAATACCCTACATACCATTGTCCTGATCAACACCATATTGCGACAGTCAAATAACAGATAAATACAGATAAACCCTCTGTAATATTAATCAGTCATTTATATGATTATTTCAACATGAAAAAGATAGTCTAGTAGAAAGAACACCAGATTTGAAGTTTGTGTACCTGTATTCCATTCCTAGTTTTACTCCTTACTATGTGACCTTGGGCAAGTCACTTCTCTGGGCTTCAGTTTATAAATAAGAAGATTAGAATAGATCACAAAGGTCTCTTTTAGCTCTAAAAACTGAAATTCTTTAATACTTAATTTCTGTTATTAAATCATTGGGTCTAATATCATACATTCACAAAATCAATTAGTGGCATTAGGTAGTTTCTATTTGTGTCCTTGATGTCTATATATTGAGTTAATAAGTAAATAAATGCACTACCTATAATTACACTTCTTTATGGAGAGCTATTATTTATACACTCATAAATGTCTGAGTCATTTCAAGGGGTGGAGTATTGTTTTAATTAACAGGGAAAAAGAAAAGCATCAGAATCTCCTTCACACAGTGACAAGTGGAGGAAATATCAGAACTAAAAGTCTGCATGGTCCTGTCCAATTTAACTCAGTTGGCTGTTCCTTTCTTCAGATGTCTACTTGCATTTCTAATCACCTACTCCCAGATGTTATTCTAAACTATCACCTCTATCCACCCTCCTCTCAAATTCCTACTTCCAATTGCCATTCTAAAGCTTTATCTTACATTACCTGGGATCACAAAATGTATAGCTAGAACAAAAATCAGCGAAGGCTTCATAGAGATGGACCTCGAAATATGGAAGGAATTTCAATGGACAGAACTGGAGGTGGAAAGAGAAGATTAGGGTCAAGTGGATTTCATATAGAAAGGATATATGCCTAAAGTTATAGAAAGGAACAAAGGGCAGGGAAATTGGGAATAGTCTAGTTTTTCCTACAATATAGAATACAAGAAGGGGAAAGTTGGGAAATAAGCCCAAGAAATTTAGCTTTAGAAAGGATCTTAGCAATTATCTAGTCTACCTCTTTCATTTTACAAATGAGGAAACAGGCCCATAAAGGTGAAGTGATTTGCCCAAGATATCACAAGTCTTTCAAATCCAAATTTAATTTGATTTTATGCTCTTCCTACTATTCCAAACTAGCACCTTATTCCTTGCTGTTTTTCAAAACCATCAATTCAAACTACCCACAACTGCTAGTTACCCTTGATAATCATTATTCCCAACTATCATTCTATAATTCCAAAAGCTGAGGAAAACCTTTTAAAAAAAACCACAACATTGTTTACAGGATATTAGAGCTGGTTTTAGTTATAAGTATTCTGTTTCCTATTAGATAGGGCAAGAAATAGGATTGTGGAAAACAGAATCTGTTTAGTTCTTTAATTAGCAAAATGGGACAATAACCCAAAGGGGATATCACTTTTGAAAACAGAGGAAGTGATTGAGAATACAATTACAGTAGTGGAAATTTGGAGAGAAAAGCTAGCATGTACAATGTTCTTGAGAAACTTCAGTTTCTGTCACTTCCAATTATCAGAATAGTGGGGAGAACTAGCATCATAAGGCTCACAGGCAAAAGAGGCATTTTGTACAATTCCTCTAGGATGTTCCTGAGGTGTTGGCTCTACGTCAGAACTGAATGGAGACTGACTGTAGCAGTATTAAAGGAAGCTAGGTAGTGTAGATAGTGGGATCTCTGCAGAAGATGTATTCTGATGTCTTATTATCACATGAAGATGACCCCAGATTATCAAAAGCTGTATTAGGAGATCCCAAATTCTTAAAGCTAGCTGAAAGGTCTTCAAAGCCTTGACAATAGGCAACAGCTACCATCTAAATGCAAGAAGTACAAGGACAAAGATGCTCATCACCATTGTGTTGGTTACTAATTAGATGATGAATTCTTTGGTTATGGTGGGGTAAAAAACAGACAAAAGTAGAAAATGGAGTGGCAGAAGATCAGAAAGGACAGAAGAATCATATTTCTTTTACATTATCTGAAAGTTAATTTAACTGGCAATGTACTCAATATGAAATCCATGTTTAATAAACAAGTTAGTGGACTAATGAGTTGTATATATACTTATTACCCACATGTAAAACAATAAACCATAATGAGAAACTAAATTCAGATACCTCACAAGCTCTCAGTGAAGTGAATAAAGGAGTAAGTGGATTTGTTTTCAGACTATAACTCAAAGCAGCAAAAAACATAATTTCATGGCGGCACTTGGTCATTTTATTTACTCTTTCAAAAGCCGACAGATGACCTTGAAGACTATTGTAGTCTATGAGCTAACTTACTTGTAAAGCGTGAAGAAAAAACAAGAGAATTTCTACAAAGAATTTGACAAGATCCTTCAAATAACACTGACGGTAGAATTAGAGCCCCTGTCTTTACAGATTGTTTCTGCTGCTTGCCAAGAAACCTCAGGCAAATTATTTAACTTTTCTGAATTCTAATTTTTCCAGTTGCAAAATGAAGGAGTTAGAGGCGATGATCTATAAGGCACCTTCCAACCCTAAACCTATGATCTCATGATCTCAAGTCAATATTTATTTTAATGATTGGTAACTTCTTTACCACAGGGAAGAATGGTGAAAAGTACAAAAGGATAGATGAGAAGGCATTGAATCCAATTACATCATTGGCTTGATCTATTTAACTGAATGTTAATTTTGAAAAATGGAAAAAGGGTAAAAGTAAAGATATTAACTAATAGATGACCATTTCTTAGGGAAGTTTAGCCATAGCAAAACAGCCACCCAGTGATATGGTCAAAAGGAACCTGAAATTGCCTCATTCAGCAAATATTTGTCTCTTTTTCCAAATTAAGTGTCATGGCAGCTAAGAATAAACTTTGTTTAGATTACAAATTCAAATATAAGATATTATGGAATGCAATTATAAGAAATTATAAAGTGTCATCTCAAAAACCATGAAAAGCAGCAAAAGGGAAAAGAAACCTGACAAAATCTTGACCAAAACAAAGAAATAAAACTGGATGGACAAGAAAAATTTGAAAATGTAATAGATTTACCAGTGTTTTTATAGCTAGCTATTCTCATCACTATTGATAGTAGAACCCTGTATTTGGACTCTACTACCTTAGTACCCAAAATGCTATATGGAGAAATTTAAAGGAATACCAATGGCATTTAGGAAGAAAAAAACAGGGAAAGATTGGTTGGTCTTAATCAGGGATGGGGAACCTGCACCCTTGAGGCCACTTGTGGCTGTCTAGGTCCTTGGATGTGGCCTTTTGATCAAGTTCAAGTTTTACAGAACAAATCCTTTTATTAAGGGGATTTGTTCTGTGAAGTTTGGATTCAATCAAAATGCTGTACTTGATGACCCAGAGGGCCACATGTGGCCTCAAGGCCGCAGGTTCCCTACCCCTGCTCTTAACCAAAACCAAAATAAATCTGTACTGGGGCGGGGGAGGTGTGTGATGCAATTTTAAAGACACTCGAGGATAGATTTTTGGAGATATTGCTAAGAAAAGAAAATTCCAAAGAACTGAAATCATTGCAGATGGCATTGTCCGAGAAAAGGAGACCATAAAGAATCAGAACTTGTTGATTAATAAAATTATTTTTTCATCTCTATGAAACTTTTTGAGAAAGGTCTTCTAACTGTATCTTTAATTAAAAACATGGGAAGCAAACAGGTAGGTAGGCATTTACTCATGATTTCCCCCTGGATTTTCACAATTTCATTTTCACATTTCGTACATTTTCACAATCGTACAAATGATCAAGAAGTACGGAACGTGTCCAATGCTACTGTGTTTATTGCTGTTCAGTCATTTCAGTTGTGTTAGACTCTTTGTGATCCTACTTAGGGTTTTTTTTTTTGATAAAGATATTGGAGCAATTTGCCATTTTCTTCTCCAGCTCATTTTACAGATGAGGAACTGAGGCAAACAGGGTTAAAAGACTTGACCAGCATCGCAGAGATAGTAAGTGTTTGAGGTCACATTTGAAGTCAGGTCTTACTGACTTGGTGCTCTATCCAGTGCACTCCATAGCTGCCCTAGGTTTATTATTACCTTATTACAATATATAAATATATATATATATATATACAATATATAAATATATTACAATATATAAATAATATATAAATATATTATTTATTATATGTATCTATATTACAATATATAAATATATTATTTATTACAAAAGGACATTTGACAAGTAGAACAAAACATAGTATTTCTCATCCAGCAAAATAGCTCTTGTAATTATGTTAAGATCATACAAGATTACTTAATAAATACAATCACAGAGATAACTTAGTTTGGTAATCTTGAGTATCATTATCAAGTAAGTCATAAAGCAAGGATGTGGGTAAGAACTGTACAAGATAAGAAAAAGTGAAGAGGTTACAATCTGTGCTTGTGAAGTGAGTAATCACATCAGTGAAATGTAATGGATCCACTGACTATCAAAGTAGTAGAAATTGATCTATCATATCAGATCTAGGAGCAGTAGAAAGAGCCCTGGACTAGAAACCAAGAGGACTTGGTATAAAATCTCATTCTTCTCCAAAAAAGTATCTCTAAAGCAGTCTTCCAGCTCTAACTTCTATAAAAGAATGCTGGATTTAGATAACCTAGACTTGAATTCTAACTTTACCACTTACTAAATAACTTTCAGCTAATTACTTAACCTCCCTAGGTTTTAATTTCTTTAGGCATAAAATGGGAGGGTTGGAATGGATGAATCTTTTGGTCATTTCTAGATAAATCTGGCAGCTAAGTGACACAGTACATAGTAGGTAGTACCAGACACGAAGTCAGGAAGACATCTTCCTGAGTTTAAATCTAGCCTTAGTCACTTACTAGCTGTTTATCCTGGATAAGTCACTTAACTCTGTTTGCCATTGTTTTTTCATCTGTAAAATAAACTGGAGAAGCAAATGGCAAACCACTCTTAGTAGCTTTGTCAAGAAAACTCCACATGGGGTCATGAAGAGTTAGACATGACTGAAACAACTGAACAACTAGGTAAATCAAGAATCTTGTGATCAAATCAGAGGCAGCAGGGTACAGTAGCTGGAGATCTAAAGATGTTTAGGCTAGAGAAGAGAAAGAGGTATATGAACTGGAGGAGGGGCAAGATAAATGTCTTCAAGTATTTGGAGAATTGTCATGTGGAGAAGGGATTAGATGTGTTCTGTTTGGTTCCAAAGGACAGAACCAGGAGCAATGTGCAGATATTGCAAAGAGGTTGAAAATTTAGTCTTGACATCAGAAAACCCTTCCTAAGAAGTAGAGCTATCCAAAAGTAGGACGAACTGCCTTGGGAGGTGGTGGTTTCTACCTCCTTATCATCTTCAGGAGCAATCTGGATGATCTCTTGTCAAGTATGTTATAGTCAGGATGCCTTTTGGGTATGATTTGGACTAGACAGTCTCTGAGGTCTCTTCCAACCATCAAACTCTTTGATTTTATGATTCTGAAGAATCAATACAATCTAGCCTCAAGTGTTTGGTCTGGGGGTGGTGGGGGAGGTGTTGGGAATGGATAAATCACTTAAGCCTTCAGTGTCCCAAGCAACTTTCTAAAACTATAAATTGTAGAGAAGATAAGGACTAACACTGGCAAAGGGAATTTCCACATGTGAGATTTCCCTTTACAATGAAATCACAGATCCATTCCCTATTCCCTATCACTATCACTGCTACCAATATTTTCCTGGCATCCAAAGGGAATTTGAATTTTAGAATTGTGAACTGAGTACCTTAAACTTAAGGTTATTGTTTCTCAGAAAAGTCAACTTGAGAGTGTGATTTAGGCAGGGTAGCCCAAGGGCCTTACATGTGGGATCCAGCTAAAACAGTCATTTGAAGAATATATATATCTCTGGAAATATATATATTTAAAAGAGAATTAAGAAATTAAATATTCAATAAAATCAAATAACAAAAAGCTTTTGATGTCATAAAATAGCTAATTTTTTTAAAAATGAACAAAACTGATAAACTAATAACATATTTGACTTTAGAAAATAGATAAGTAGATTAAATCAAAAAGAACATGGTGAATTCATAGTAAATAGAGGAAATAAAATGCTTAACCACTATTTTATTAATTAATTAATTTTAAGTTTGCAACATTTATTTCCACAAAATTTTGAGTTCCAAATTTTCTCTCCATCTCTCCTCCCCCCAACAAAATGCTGTGCATTCTGATTGCCTCTTCAACCAGTGTGCCCACCCTTCTAACACACCTTCCTTCCCTTATCTCCATCTTCTGTCTTGTCCTGTAGGGCAAGATAAATTTCTATATCCCATTACCTGTATTTCTTATTTCCCAGTTGTATGCAAAAACAATTCTCAATACTTGTTCCTCCCCACCCATCCCCACTGAGCTGGCAGGCAATTCAATATAGGCTATACATGTGCAGTTTCACAAATGACTTCCATAATAGTCATGTTGTGTAAGACAAACGGTATTTCCCTCCATCCTATCCTGGCCCCCATTTCTTCTATTCTCTCTTTTGACCTTGTCCTTCCCCAAGAGTATTTGCTTCCAATTGCTCCCTCCTCCCATTTGCCCTCCCTTCAATCATCTCCACTCCCACTTATCCCCCTTTCCCCTACTTTCCTGTAGTGTAAGATAGATTTTCATTCCAAATTGAGTACACATATTATTCCTTCAGTCAAATGTGATGAGAGTAAGCTTCACTTTTTCCATCTCACCTCCCCCCTTTTACCCTCCATTGGCAAAGCTTTTTCTTGGCTCTTCTATGAGAGATAATTTGCCCCATTCCATTTCTTCCTTTCTCCTCCTTATATATTCCTCTCTTACCGTTAATTTTATTTTTTTTAGATATGATCCCTTCCTATTCAACTCACCCTGTGCTGTGTATGTGTGTGTGTGTATAATCCCTCCAACTACCCAGATACTGAGAAAAGTTTCAAGAGTTACAAATATTATCTTTCCATGTAGGAATACAAACAGTTCAACTTTAGTAAGTTCCTTGTGATTTCTCTTTCCTATTTACCTTTTCATGCTTCTCTTGATTCTTGTGTTTGAAAGACAAATTTTCTTTTCAGCTCTGGTCTTTTCATCAAGAATGCTTGTAAGTCCTCTATTTCATTGAAAGATCTTTTTTCCCCCTGAAGTATTATACTCAGTTTTAATGGGTTGGTGATTCTTGGTTTTAATCCTAGTTCCTTTGACTTCTAGAATATTGTATTCCAAGTCCTTCACTCCCTTAATGTAGAAGCTGCTAGATCTTGTGTTGTCCTGATTGTATTTCCACAATACTTGAATTGTTTCTTTTTGGTTGCTTGCAATATTTTCTCCTTAACCTGGGAACTCTGGAATTTGGCTACAATATTCCTAGGAGTTTCTCTTTTTGCATCTCTTTCAGGAGATGATTGGTGGATTCTTTCAATATTTATTTTGCCCTTTGGTTCTAGAATATCAGGGCAGTTTTTCTTGATAATTTCATGAAAGATGATATCTAGGCCTTAATCATTATTGCTAAAAAAAATTTAGTATGCTGCACAAGTCAATCAGATAATTTACCAAATTATTCCAAGTATTACTGCTTAGAGAAAAGAAAAATCTTGCCTTTGAAAGTATTTCTCTGACACAAGCCACTTTTCAGTTACAATGTAAAGTATTCCCAAATAAAGATAGGATTTCACAAATAAGATAAAACGTATTAACAAAATTCAGGTAGCTGTTTGATTCACCAGTAGTCACTTAAAATGTTCCCAGATACATTCTGGAAAATCATTTTCCCAAACTATTTAGTCAAGTCAAGGTTGGAGATAGGTAATTAATAATACCTTATTTTAATTAATAATAATAATAATAGCTTACATTTTTATAGCATTTACTATGTTCTAGGCGCTGTGTTAAGTGCTCTACAATTATTATCTCAATTTATCCTCCCGACAACCCTTGGAGGATAATAATGCTATTATCCTCATTTTATAGATGAGGAAACTAAGACAAGCACATTTGAAGTGATTTGCCCAGGATCACCCAGCTAGTGTGATCCTTGCCTAGTGTCTTAGGCCAGATTTGAACTCAGCTTTTCCTGACTCTAGAGGGACACTGTAATCCATTATGCCAACTATCTGCTTCTTAATTAGATAAAGGTGGTTCCTCTTTAAACCTGGTTGTCACCTTAATCCATAGAGTTCTTTCTTAAACTTAAAAAAAGTGATTGATATCTTTTTATATCACCAAAATTTCCTCCACTCTCTCTCTTTCTTCCCCCCTCCAAGAGAGCCACTCCATAAAAAAACAATGTTTTTTTAAAGAAAAAGAAAAAGAAATTGTCAAAACTGATCAATACATAACAAAAGTATGGAAATATGTGCAATGGACCATACTAAAGGATTTCTACTTCTTAAATTTTTAAACAGTTTCCACTTACAAAGTGACTGGGTCATTGGTAATGAGAAAAGGGATTTGGGACAGAGTATTGTTTTAGAACTGACAACTGAAGAAAGACTGATAAGGATTTCCCATTTAGGTGAGACCAAAGACAAAAATATTTTCCTAATATTATTTTGTGATATGTATCCTAAAGAGGGAGCAGGGATAGCCTCAGTTTACTTCCATATTATTATATACAATTAAATGCCAGCAAAACTGAAAATATAAAGAAAATAGAAAACTCTTTGTGGAAATATTCAGCACCCAAATTAGTCAGACAGGAACTAGAAATCCCCAACAGCCCAATACCTCAGAGCCCACAGCATTTCCAAACACCAAATTCCCCAGACCTCACCTTATTTAGGTCTTCAATTCCATGGCTCCCTTTCTTTAACACGACTAAGAGATGATCATGATACACTACTTCTCTTTCCCATGGGGAACCAGGTGGCTTCTTATACCCTTCCTAGTTTGTGCTGACAAAGAATAGCCTCCAGTCTCTCAAAAAAAAACCAAAAAAAAACCAGTTCTCAAACTTTTTGGTATCAGGATCCCTTTATCTTATTAAAAATTACTGAGGACCTTCCAAAGAGCTTTTGTTTATGTGGGCTATATCTATCAATATTCACCATATTAGAAATTAATATTATAAAAATAATTTTGACCCTGAGGTACCCTTGAAGGTCACAGAGGAGCACACTTTGAAAACTATTGCTGTAAAAAGCGAGATAAAACCTCTACTCTCCTCCCAACTCAGCTCTCTCCTAGGTTTGTAAAATGTTTGTCTTTAAGAACAAAAGAAACTTCACCTTTCCTCAACTTTCACCGTATTATATTAACCTTACAAGACAGGATTGGCAGCTGTTATATCAAGGGGAAATAGACTGATAAGTTGCAAAAAGTATAATAAGTTGCAACCTTTGGGTAACGGAATAGGCTTTCTTCTCTCCAGAAGGCAAGAGAGATAGAAAGCGGGTGATCTGAACAGGGAAAGAGGGGCTGGTAGCTTTTTCACTGAAGATGTAGACAAGGAAAGTGGTTTGGTTTGTGTCTCATTGCCAATTCAGTTCTCAGAAGTCTAATTACCTTGGTCTTTCAGTTCTGATCGCTGCTACCGGGAAATGCAACCTGCAAGAGTCTTGGTGCACAGAAACAACATAGGAATGAGGAAGCTTATGCCAGGATACCCCAGGCTTTCATGTGACTCAACAGGATCTTTTCTTGCATTGTCTTTTTTCCAGCCCTGGTTTCCATCTTTTTTTTCAAACTATACATCCCTTCAAGATCCAAAGTCATGGCAGATCTCCAAAATGGAAATCTGGGCAAAATCACCTATACAGGAGATTATTTCCCTTCCTCAAATTTCTGTTCCCTCTGAGCATGAGCAAAGGCAGGTTAGACAAGGATAATAATAATATACTAATAACTAGCACTTAAATAGAGTTTTCAGATTTGCACAGTATTTACTTTCTTCCTCTCACGACTCTTGGAGATAAGTTCTATTGTCATCCCCGTTTTACAGATGAGAAAACGGAGACAGACAGAGATTAAGTTACTTGCCTAGGGTCACACAACTAGTAAGCATCTGAGACTCAATTTGAGTCTTCCTGACTCCAGGTCCAGTCCTGTATCCACACTGTGCCACCCAGCTGCCTAAGGACATGAGAATGGTTCAACATTATGGGGAGGGGGGAAGTATAATTACTCTTAAAAATAACAAAAAAGCATATGATCATATCATTAGATGCAGAAAAGTCTTTGATACTCATTTATGTCAAAATATTAAAAATCTTTATTACAGAATGATCATACATTAATTATAGTCAAAAGCATCTATTTAATGCTTTAAATGAAGAACTAGCCATATCTGTAATAGAGAAATAGTTTACACAATAAATTCAGGATGGAAGCAAGGGATATTCTCTATCTCCATTATTATTTAATCCAATAATCCAATTTAAATAAGTAAAAAATTGTTAAACATATGATACATACAAGGTATGGGAGAAACAAGTATGAAAATGAAACAATCTCTTCTTTCTACCAAGAAATTATATATATATACAGCTAAGTAAATACAAAGTCTACACTTTGCAAAATATTTGGGAAGAGGCAGAACTAACATCTGGGGTAGAGAGGGCTCAGAGATCAAACTGAGATGATTTTTAAAAATTTTTACCTATGCACAAGATGGCATTTTTTTATTCTAAGTTAATTTTTTAAATTAACAATTCAGAGGTATATTGGTAAAT
Organism: Bettongia penicillata ogilbyi; assembly: GCA_023548195.1. Taxonomy (NCBI): domain Eukaryota; kingdom Metazoa; phylum Chordata; class Mammalia; order Diprotodontia; family Potoroidae; genus Bettongia; species Bettongia penicillata. Next base: position 2,650,044 of record JAJHZJ010000732.1, read on the forward strand.
GTTTAATACCTGGTTCTCTGAAAATAAATGCATGTGCACCGTACACTTATGTTTAATATTCATTATTAACATTTTCTCTATCACATTCTTAACTTTAGATAAACAACAAAACAATAAATCAAACCTTGATTTGTAGCATTCCCCAATTTTCATGGAGAATATACAAACTGAAAATTTAACAATTGACTCTGGTAAACCCAGAAGTCCAGATGAGCTGACTACAGAATTTATTTTTTTTTCTCCCTGCACTTATTTTTCTCTCCCACCTACTCCCAGTTGAAAAAAAGAAGAAAATAGAAAAAAATTATTGTAAGAAATATGTATTGTCAAGCAAAATAAATTTTGTCATGTGCAAAAGTGCATGTCTCATTCTGCAACATGAGTTCATCATATCTCTTTCAGGAGATGGGTAGCATACTGAAGTGTTATACTCAGTTTTTCTGGGTAGGTGATTATTGATTTTAATCCTATCTCCTTTGACCTCTGGAATATCATATTCCAAGCCCTTTGATCCCTAAGTGTAGAAGCTGCTAAATCCTGCATTATCCCGATTGTATTTCTGTAATACTTGAATTGTTTCTTTCTGGCGGCTTGTAATATTTTCTCCTTGACCTGGGAACTCTGGAATTTGACTACAATATTCCTAGTTTTCCTTTTGAGATCTCTTTTAGGAAGTGATCAGTGAATTCTTTCTATTTCTATTTTACTCTCTGGTTCTAGAATATCAGCAGTTTTCCTGGATAATTTCTTGAAAGATGATATCTAGACTCTTTGTTTCATCATGGTTTTCAGGTACAGCAATAATTTTTAAATTATCTCTCCAGGATCTATTTTCCAGGTCAGGTGTTTTTCCAATGAGACATTTCACATTGTCTTCTATCTTTTCAGTCTTTTCATTTTGTTTTGTAATTTCTTGGTTTCTCATAAAGTCATTATCTTCCATCTGCTTCATTCTAATTTTTAAAGAACTATTTTCTTCAGTGAGCTTTTGAGCCTCCTTTTTCATTTGGCCAGTTCTGCTTTTTAAAGCATTCCTCTCCTCATTGGCTTTTTGGATCTCTTTTGTCATTTGGGCTAGTCTATTTTTAAGTGTTATATTCTTCAGCATTTTTTTTTTTTTGGATCTCCTTTAGCAAACTGTTGACTTGCTTTTCATGATTTTCTTGCATCACTCTCATTTTCCTTCCCAATTTTTCCTCCATCTCTCTTACTTGATTTTCAAAATCCTTTTTGATGTCTTCCAGGGCCTGAGACCATTGCATAGTTATTTTGGAGGTTTTAGATGTAGAAGCCTTGACTTTGATGTCTTCCTTTGATGGCATACATTGTTCTTCCTCTTCCAAAAAGATGGAAGAAAATACCTTTTCACCAAGAAAGTAACCTTCTATAGTCTTATTTTTCCCCCTTTTTGGGCATTTTCTCAGCCAGTTATTTGACTTTAGAGTCCTTTGTCAAGTGGAGGGTACATTCTAAGGACCTGTAGGTTCTCAGTTCCTACGAGGTGGCACAATGAAGGGAGAAGAATTTAATCCTCTCTTGGACTGCACTCTTCTCTATGAGCAACCACAAGCACTGTGTTCTGCCCAGGATCTGCAAGTAGGGTTCCCTCTCCACCATCACCACCAGCTCCACCATGCTAGAGCTCCTCCTCACCCCAGGACTACCACTTAGGGCTGAGATCCAGATCAGTCCCTTGATTCCCTCAGGGTCTTTAGGCTGAGGGTTCCAAATGGGGATGCTTCTATAGTGACTTCTGCCACCCTGGGGGCTGGAGTTAGGGGTGGACCCACACCCTCCTCTCACCCAGGTGAAAGAGCTTTCTCACTGACCTTTTTTTTTTTTTAATATAAATTCATTTATTTAAGTTTTTACTTCATTTTCACAAAATTTTGGGTTCCAATTTTTCTCCCCATTTATCGCCTCCCCCCACCCCAATACACCAAGAATTCTAATTTCCCCTATCACCAATCTGCCCTCTCTTCTATCCTCCCTCCCTTCTCTTGTCCCCATCTTCTCTTTTGTCCTGCAGGGCCAGATGACTTTCTATTCCCCATTAACTATATTTCTTATTTCCTAGGAGCAACAACAATACTCGACAGCTGTTCCTAAAACTTTGAGTTCCAAATTCTCCCCATCTCTCCTTCCCCACCCATTCCCTTTGGGAAGGCAGGCAATTCAACATAGGCAATATCTGTGTAGTTTTGCAAATGACTTCCATAATCATTGTGTGGTGTAAGACTAACTATATTTCCCTCCATCCTATCCTGCCCCCCATTGTTTCTATTCTGTCTTTTGATCCTGTCCCTCCCCAAGAGTGTTGACTTCAAATTGCTCCCTCCTCCCATTGCCCTCCCTTCCCTCATCCCCCCACCCTGCTTATCTCCTTCTCCACCACTTTCCTGTATTGTAAGATAGATTTTCATACTAAAATGAGTATGCGTTTTATTCCTTCCTTTAGTCGAATGTGATGAGGGTAAACTTCATGTTTTTTTCTCAGCTCTCCTCTTTTTCCCTCCACTAAAAAGTCTCCTGCTTGCCTCTTGAATGAGATATAATTTACCCCATTCCATTTCACCCTCTCTCCTCCCACTACATTTCTCTCTCACCGTTTACCTTAATTTCTTTATAGTCCCATCCTATTCAATTCACTCTGTGCTCTCTGTCTCTATTTGTGTGCATGCATGTGTGTACATGTGTGTGTGTGTGTATGTGTGTGTGTTTGGTCCCACCAACTACCCAGATACTGAAAAGTTTTAAGAGTTACAAATATTGTCTTTCCATGTAGGAATGCAAACAGTTCACCTTTGTTAAGTCCCTTATGACTTCTCTTTGTTGTTTACTTTTTTATGCTTCTCATTCTTGTGTTTGAAAGTCAAATGTTCTTTTCAGCTCTGGCCTTTTCATCAAGAATGCTTGAAAGTCCTCTGTTTCATTGAAAGACCATTTTATCCCCTGAAGTATTATACTCAGTTTTGCTGGGTAGGTGATTCTTGGTTTGAGTCCTAGTTCTTTTGACTTCTGGAATATCCTATTCCATGCCCTTCTATCCCTTAATGGAGAAGCTGCTAGATCTTGTGCTATTCTGATTGTATTTCCACAATACTGGAATTGTTTCTTTCTAGCTGCTTGCAATATTTTCTCCTTGACCTGGGAATTCTGGAATTTGGCCACAACATTCCCAGGAGTTTCTCTTTTTGGATCTCTTTCAGGTGGTGATCAATGGACTCCTTCAATATTTATTTTGCCCTCTGGTTCTAGAATATCAGGGCAGTTTTCCTTGACAATTTCCTGAAAGATGATGTCTAGGCTCTTGTTTTGATCATGGCTTTCAGGTAGTCCCATAATTTTTAAATTGTCTTCCTGGATCTATTTTCCAGGTCAGTTGTTTTTCCCATGAGATATTTCACATTCTCTTCCATTTTTTCATTCTTTTGGTTTTGTTTTGTGATATCTTGGTTTCTCAGAAAGTCATTAGCCTCCATCTGTTCCATTCTAATTTTGAGAGAACTATTTTCTTCAGTGAGCTTTTGAACCTCTTTTTCCATTTGTCTAATTCTGCTTTTGAAAGCATTCTTCTCCTCATTGGCTTTTTGAACCTCTTTTGCCAATTGAGTGAGCCTATTTTTCAAGGTGTTATTTTCTTTAGCATTTTTTTGGGTCTCCTTTAGCAGGGTATTGACCCATTTTTCATGCTTTTCTTGCATCTCTCTCATTTCTCTTCCCAGTTTTTCCTCCACCTGCCTAACTTGATTTTCAAAATCCTTTCTGAGCTCTTCCATGGCCTGAGCCCATTGGATATTTATTTTGAGTGTTTGGCGTACAGAGGCCTTGACTTCTATGTCTTTCCCTGATGGTAAGCATTGTTCCTCCTCATCAGAAATGAAAGGAGGAAACATCTGTTCACCAAGACAGTAGCCTTCTATAGTCTTATTTTTCTTCCCTTTTTTGGGCATTTTCCCAGCCAGTTACTTGACTTCTGAGATTCCTGTCCACCCCCGCCTAGATCCTTCCAGCTAGTGCTTGGGGTCTGAGATTCAAATGCTGCTCCCCAGCCTCAGGGCTTTCAGCAGTGAGCGGGGCTGCTATTCAATGTGAGCTTAAGTTCTGGTGCTCAGGTGGGGGCAGGGCTGCCTCCCAGACTCAGTTCCCTCAGGGGGTTTATGCGGAGACCTTCAGTAATGGCCCTGAGCTCCCATCTGCTCCAGGAGTACCGGGCCACCACTGCCTCTGCCTTCTGAGGGGGCCTGAGTCACGGGGACACCCCGCTCCCCTCTCGGCCAGCCCAGAAGTCTCTCTCACTGACTTGTAGCACCTGTGGGTGGAGGGAACTTCCCAGCCGCCAAAGGTTCCATCCCTGAAGCCTGCTCGGATCCGCTACTCTGGGGCTGCATGGGCAGGGCTGGGCTCTGCTGTCCAGTGAGCAACGGACCTTTGAGCTTGGTTTTTCAGGGCTCTCTGGAACGGAAATCTCCACTGCATTGCTGCGCAGCTTGTGTTGCTCCAGGGGAGTTCTTTTTACAGGAAATTTATGGACTGTGGGTTCCAGAGCTAGCATATGTGAGTCTTTCTACTTCGCCATCTTGGCTCCGCCCCTCTCACTGACCTTTGAAGCTATCTTTGGTGTTTGGATTCAGAAATCTGGAAACTATAGCTGCTTCCCATGATTCTGTGTCCTGAAGCCTGCTCCAGTCCTGTCCAAGCTGCACCTAGCAGCCAAGGCTGGGCTTCTGGGCTATGTTCCTCTCTGAGCCTGGTGCAATAGACCTTTCTTGTCAGTCTTCCAAGCTGTCTTGGGTTGGAAATCTCTTTCACTCTGTTATTCTATGGCTTCTGCTGCTTTAAAATTTGTTTAGAGTCATTTTTTACAGGTATCTTATGGGCTATGGAGTTAGAGCTAGAGCAAGTTCATCCTTCTACTCCACCATCTTGATGCTGCCCCCCCAATAATTTTTAAAATTATAAAAACTAGGGTTATAGCCATGGGAATTTCATATCTTAATAAAGAAGTATTACCAGATCAAAGTCTTCATCAGTGGGAAGTAAGACCTTTTGCTCTAGACTCAAGACACTGTTGTGATACATTCTTTCATAAGATTTTTTTTTCAGTATATTTACTATTTTTCACTGGTAGGATACATTCATGTTCCATTGCAAGTTACACCTTTATTCAGTCATTCTCCAGGTGGTGAACATGGGGGTTGTTTCCAGGTCCCTTACGCTTTCTGATTCTGTTCCTCTACAAAAAAATGCCTCCTTGCTCCCATGTTCCCTATTGCCAATCAACACTTAGGGACCTATCTTGCCTGCCAGGTCATTACTCCTAGTGTGACACATTCTGTAAATAAACACCACCTTGTGTGCTTTTCCTTTCAGCACACATTTTAGCATAAGTGTTAGCACATTTCCATTGTGTTTTGGAAAAAAATAACTATTCCCACTCTTGTTCAGAAAAGGAATAATCTTAATCTATAATTTTTTTTAGGAGAGAAAAGATATTTTTAATCACAAGAGGCATGCTGTAAGCACACATATTGTTTGATGAGATTAAAGTGATTATTGTGGCAATTTAGGATAAGGTCATTGCAACAAATTATTATTATGATATCTAGATAAGGAAAAATAAGGAAAGATTTGTAAGTAGTATATGATAATCATTTAAGGAAGATTGATAAGAAAGACCCTAATCAATCTGACAATCACTGGAGGAGAAGATTACTACCTATCTCCCTAATATATTGTTTAAAGGGCACAGAAAATTCCTCTTATTGTTTCCCAGGGACAAGGTTTGCTTTCAAGGTATTAGTCAACTGAGTGTCATGAAGTGCAATCTCTGGGTATGGATGAGTGTGGGTGGTAAGACCTCCTCCCCTCACTGGAACCTTCTCCAGGTCTATAAAAATGAGCTATGAATCACCTCAACCTTCACTTCATGTGCCTTCTTATTCTTGGACTTCCAAAACTGAGTGTAGACCAAGTCTTCCCATTCTCTAAGAGCAAAGAAAAGATGATTTCAGGGAAGCATATGGCAAGTGGTATGTGCTGGTCCAAGTGGGTTGAGGTTACTGAACCTCAAGTACTGGCTTCCTCCTGCAATTTTGTTTCTTTTTCTGAACAATGAACAAGCATTTATAGGCAATATGCTAGGCACAAGGGATACAAAGACAAAAATGTAATTGTTCCTACCTTTATTCTGTGAAACAACATGTTCACACATAAATATATACAAACTATATACAAAATAAATACAAGTGTAGCCCATGTAGCCTCTGCACTTACTTTCCCAACCTCCATTTGCATTAGTAGTCTAGGGACAGCCCTGAGGCATTAGTATGTAGTCAGCACTAGGTCCCTTCTTCCATTGATTATCAGTTGAAATCAGTTACCCAGATTTTATTAGCTTTAGGAAAGAGGGTGTTTACTATCTCCCACAGGATACAGAGTCCAGGTGGGCACACCTGTTTGTTCCAATTGCCATTATTCAGAAACGCCAATAGATACCAGAACTATCTTATTCAGATTTTGTAGGTGGTACCAAAGGTCAGAGTAATGGAGTACTTTAGCCTCAAAAATTCTGAACAACAAATTATCTGAGATCAGTAATAATCCAGGGAATGATTTGTTTCCAGTTTTTAACATCAATCACACAATAAACATTCCTTGAGCCAAGACAACCTCAAATATTTACTGCAGGTCCCTGGGCATAAGTCATTTAATGTCTCTTAACCTCAGTTTCTTTTTCTGTAAAACAGAGATAATAATAAGGCGCTGGGTAGTTGTAAGGATCACGACACAATATACAGGGTATTCCAAAAGTCTTATTGCAGGGAGGTAATGGACTCAAGATACAAAAGACACATAACATTTTTAGATGCAATCAGTGTGTGAACTTGTTTTGCTTGGCTATGTGTATTTGTCAAAAAGATTTTGTTTTCTTTTTTCCAATGGTGGGGCATGAGGAGAGGGAAAAGAACTAGCAATAAGATTTCTCCCCCCTCCCCCCAAAGAAAAAGGAATAAAAGGGTCATAGAAACATTTAAAAAATTGTTTGTGTTCGTCCTTCATTGCCAAAGAAGACCATGCCATTAGAAAAATGATAATATGACTTGCACTTGACTTTGCTTTGAGTGAGGGAGGGCCGTGCAGGTCACCAGCCTCACTTTCTTTTCCTGAGCCATCTGAATCCAGTGACCAGATATTCATTAGGATGACTGGATTTAAAAAATAATAATAATGTACAGAAGAGAAGGAAAGCCTGAGGAAAACACAGGAGAGTCTTAAAAGTTTAATGTTAAATCTATTCTATACTTAAACGGAAAAGTAAGTTATATGAAATATACACAGTTTCGCTTACAATCCTTTTTTCTGTTCTACTGTGCACATGGAAAAGGTATATTTCATTTGATATTTACATCCAGAACAAAAAGTAGTTTTAAACAATCAACTATGTACATTGGGCAGCATGAACAAAGGCACATAAAGAGCTGAGAACCCGACAAAAGTGGAGGATGGAGAGGGACTGACTAGACAAAAAACCTTGAAAGACTTAAGAACTCTGAAAAATGCAATGACCAACCATGATTCCATAGGACTCTTGATGAAGCATGCTACTTACTCTGCCAGAAAGACAGACAAATGGACTTACACTGCAGAATAAGACATATTTTGAGATTTGGTCAATATGGAAAACTATTCTGCTTGATCATGTATATTTGTAACAAAGATTTCCTTTGCTTTGCTTTTGTTTTTCAATGGAGGGAGGGGAAGTTGAGGAGAAAAGGGTTAGGGATACATTGCCACAATATAAAGAAAAAGAAGAGAAAGAAAAGAGGGTCATCGGAGCATTTAAATAGGAAGGCCAGAAAGAATTACCAATAGGACAGCTTTGATATATGTATGGCTTGTCAGCCTGTCAAAGCTAAAATTAAGTTAATATACTTAAAAAGAAAAATAAAACTACCTAAGATGTACACAAGAGATTTCTAGTTCCATCTGTCTTTCTGTTCTACTCTTTATATGAAAGTCTTCATTTTATTTAGTGTTTAAGTACTGGCTAAAAACAGGTTAAACATATTGCCTTAGCTGTTTTTATACAAATGTAATAAGTAAGGAGAAATATTTGACTTCATACATATCACTTAGATGGGATGGAACCCACGACTAGAAAATCAATTAAGAACATTGCATTTAAAAAGGACAAGATAGTTAGTTAAGCAAGAGTGTGAATGAAGTGGAGGAGCACTATATGTTGAGAATACATATTCATGTAAGCAACCAGATGCCAAAGGGGAAAAGTCAAAGAATATCTGTGTGAAAATGAATGGAAACATAAAAAGAATTAATATTACCACAGATTACTACATCAACAATCACTGATTAACAGTACTAATATTACTATAGATCACTTGGATAGAAAAAGTAAATAGATGAAGAATTTAGGAGGCAGATCAGAAACCTTGCACAGAAAAATGAGATGCGATAGTGTAGTAATAGGAGACTGATTCTCTAGGTGTCTACAGGAGCTGTTCCAAATAGAGTAGCCATTAATTTGACTTGCCTTAATGAAAATTTTATCCTTCTGAATATATAGAAACTCATAAAATAAACTTCTGAATCAAATTCTCTTAATGAAAGAGGAGCTGCTTGCTGGAATAGAAAAGCAACTTGGGAGAGAGGAAGGGAGGGAGCAAGTGATGAAACTTAGAATTTGTGATATAAAAGCAAACTGGTTATAGTTCCACCATAAATTATATTTTTTTAAAGTTTTTTTAATGCCATTTTTAAATACCATGGTCATTTCCTGATCATCCTCTTCTCCCTCTTTCATGAAAAACAGCACCAACATAGAGCATATATAACTTAATGGCCTCATCATCCTTCACTTCTCTACTAAGATAGGAAGGTCTGTTTCCTCACTTAGAGGACCATGATTAGTCATTTCAATAAAGAGTTCAGCTGCCTTTTAGCATGGTTTTTATTTTCATTATCATGGTCACCATGGATATTATGCTTATTTCATTCTGAATTGGATCATACAAGTTTTCCCATGTTTTTACAAATTCCTTGTGCATGTTTTATTTCTGTCTTTGTTTTATATTTTTATACCACAATTATTTCAAAATGTGTACACTTTTTTTTTTGCTACTACAAAACCCAACAATCAATAGGCATTTATTAAGTATCTCTTACGAGCTAGATCCTAAAGGATTTTAATTTTTGTCTAGATAGACCTGTGATTTTAGCAGATATAAAAATGAAATGTTTCCTGCCCACATGGAGCTCACATTTTTTCAGGGGAGACAACATGTTTCAGTTCAAGTAAATATGTATAAATATAAATGTAAATAAATAAAATATATACATGATCACCTGCAGGGGCAGACACTAGCCATTTAGGGAATTAGGAAAGACCCAGGTAGTAGATGGTATGTTAGTTGTATTTGAAGGAAATTAGGAATTCTGAGAAGCAGAGGTGAGGAGGGCTTGTACTTGTGTAAAGGTGCAGAGATGGGAGATGCAGTATCATCTGGGAGGAATAAGAACAATTTGGCTGATACATAGAGCACAAGGAGAGCAGTTAAGCAAGGGTGTGAGGGCAGTTATATATAATAAACCAGAATAGGAAAGTTGTTTGTCCTTTGGTCTCGAAGAAGACCAATGACATGGGGAGGGTGACATTTGGACTTACAGGTGAATCATATTTCAGTGAGGCAGAGCTGTGCAAAGTTATCAGCCTCACTCTCTCCTCCAAAGTTCAGGGACAAGATATAGGCCAAGATGACTGGCCATCTCCAGTCTCTGCAAAGGTATGCTGAAGATGTTGGCATCCACAGAAGCCTTCTCTTGTCTATTGGAGTAAGCGCTCAGTAGTGGGATTTCTGGGTCAAGTAATATGAATTGGAATTATGAGAGAAAAGTTACTAATTGTTTCTCAGAGTATTTCTATCAATCCACAACTCCACCAGAAGTTTATTAGTGAATCTGACTTTCCATTCATTTTTATATTTGTTGCTGATGGGTATGAGGTGAAAATTCAAGTGTCAGTATAGTCCTATAAGTAGTAATTACACCATTTTGTAGTTTGGGTTAACTGTTTTTGTACTTAATACTTGGTAGTGTGAACCATTTTGAGCTCCCCATCACCTGGATTGGCCAATCAGGAGAAAGACATTTTTGGCCAACTCTGACCTTGACCTACCATAATGCCTTGCATGCTCTGGCACAACAGACATGCTTTTTTTTTTCTTTCTGAGTGAACCCAAAATGCCCCTTTCTGTGTCAGCACATCCCAAGCCAGATGAAGCTGGTCAGGAGCATTCTTCTTTTTATGACTGTCTGGGGCAGGATGCCTTGAGCAAGACACTGTCTTGAATAATGGGACTTTTTCTTATCTTAGTATTTTGTGGCCACATGTTATGCTATATATATATATATATATATATATATATATATATATAGAGAGAGAGAGAGAGAGAGAGAGAGAGAGAGAGAGAGAGAGAGAGTCATGTTAATGATAAAAGAAACACAGACATCTTAGATCTATAATTTTAATTGACACCTTGACATTCTCTTATCTTAATGTATTTATAATTTAGTCAATTAAGAAATTCCTTTCTTATATTATGGTTACCACATATGGAGACTATACTTTTGGCTGATACAGGCATCTTGAGCAAGGGGTGAGAGGGATTACTTTGAAGATATAAGGTCTTCTTTGTCTAGCCATCCTTGGGTTCATTTTCCACAATGAACTCTTGTGCATATCTCTATATGCATGATCTACTAGTGTTGGGAGAAATAAACATCCACATGCAGCCTAATTTTGTTTGTCTTTCTTGAAATGAACTCAGTAATGGTTGACAGTGGGGAGTTTAAGTATTTATTGGGACATGTCAGAACATATCATTTACAAAAAATGTTAGAAGCACTAAAAAGCCCAGAATAAGCTGAGACTGGGAAGGACTGCTAAAAATAACAGGATCTGTCTACTGGGAAAAAAACAAGATGACTGCTTGTAGTGAATGGGATGATAACAATAGAAGATGGAGAGAAGATAGAATGACTGAATTCCTACATTACATCTATTTCCTCTGCCAAAGAGTATAACCTTTAGACTGGAAAGGATAAGGGGAAAAATGGATAAAAGGGAGTAGCAATCCAAGGTAAGCAGGGAGACCACTAGGGAATCTTTAGCTGCCTTTGAAGAGTTCAAGTTACCAAGCATAGATCAAGACTTTTCAAGGCAGTGCAATAATTGGCACTGCCGCTGGCTAAACTACGTTTCACTGATCTTTGAAAGATCACTGACAAAAAGGGACATGGGACTGGCATAATACAGAAGCACCAGTTTTCAAAAAGGAAAGATTAGAATCTGCAACCTATGTATGGACCAGTGAGTTTTACTTTGCCTATTGGAAAACTTCTAGGGCAAATTATTTAAAGGTATTATTAAGGAGTATTAGGAAAGGGAGATTTCTTCAGCCCATGTTAACAGTCTTCAAGGGTCTGAGGGATTGTCATTTGAATAAAGATTTATTCTGCTTGGAGGAAGATAGAAAAGGTGCCGAAGCGTCGGTTGTGGCTCAAAGTAAGGAAAAACTTCCTAACAATTAGAGCTACCTCTCTCCACCTTGGAATGGCTTATCTAATGAGATAATTTGGAGGGATACCATCAGAATGCCTTAGAAAGATCATTTCAGTAGCCCTGGGGGGAGGAAGTACAGGTAGATCAGTGGGATTTGTGTGTGTGTGTGTGTGTGTGTGTGTGTGTGTGATGTGGACATCGAAGGGAGAATTTGAATTAGGGTGCTTGCAGAAGGATTGCAGGGGAGAAACGAGACAAATAGTGATGATGCTACAGAGTCATTGAGCTGGAGGGGGGTCTTCAGATTCCTGATTTCCCTGCTGGGGAAACTGAGTCAGTGAAATTAAGTGACATAGGGATCTTGTGGCGGAGAGCTGGAAGGGGGCCCCAGGTCCTCCGGTTCATTGCCCTTATTTTATAAAGGAGGTAACTGAGACTTGCCTGAGGCTACAAGCCAGGTTAACGCTCTCATTTCCACCTCCTAATTCTCCCTAGTCTGACAAAGGCTTCCGGAGACGAGTCCAAGTAATAATATCCTTAACAATAGTAACACCCTATGATTGATTACCGAGCACTTTATATTCATTGTTTCATTTGATCCCCATAACGGTTATAATAAGGCTCAGAGGGGCTGCACTTGGAAGTCAAGAAGACCTGAGTTCAAATTCTGACTCAGTTACTTAGCATCTGTGTGATCCCGGGCAAGGCAAGTCACTTCACCTCTGCACACCTCAGTTTGCCCATCCGTAAGATGGGGATAATAACAGTACCTGCCTCCCCAAAGAGACAACACAAAGCGCTTCCAAAGGGCTACAGCAGCGCTCTCCAAGAGCATCCCGACAGCCAGGGAAGCAGGCGCAGACTGAACCCGGAGGCGTGCCGGCTCCCGCGGGCACGCAGTCCGCCTATCCTGCAGGGGGCAGCAGCGGGCGGTGCCCAGACCGCGGAGATGCACCGCGACGCGGAAAAGTTTTTTTCCCTGCAAGTGGCTCCTCCCACCGGCCTTTGCGGCACTCGCTTTTTCCTCCCTCCCCCTCCTCAGGTTCAGACCTCCTTCCGGAGATGACCCAGAGCCAGCCTCTCCTCCCAGCTTGCATGGCAATTTCCGCCCGAGAGCCCCGCCCTCTCCAACTTTTTCGCTTCCGATTAGCCTGAAATTGTTCTCCCTGCATGCACTGGGCGCCTGGGAGGTTGCTATTGGTTGTGGGGCTAGACTTACTCTGGAGGCGGGTAAGTGAGGACTGTGATGAGTCCTGGGGGTGCGGGAGGCCCGGGTGGCGTGCCGCTTACTAGTCTCTGCTAACTCGGATGCCCGGAACACGGTATTCGGGCCAGCCCGGCCGTGGTCGACCTCCGAGAGCGGGATTTAATTACCGTAATTGCCGCGCGGCCGGCCGAGGGCGCAGGCCCTCCGCGGGGCTGACGTTGCTGGCCGGGGAGGATGGCCGGGCGCCCGGAGCGGGGGACGGCGGGGGTGGGGAGGTGACCTTGTTCGGGGTCTGGAGCCGCGACTCTGGAGTCTGGATCTCACCGCGCCAGGCGCTTCACCTCTCCGGGCCTCAGTTTTCTCATCTGTAAAAGGAGTTTAGATTTGGTGACCTTAATGGCCCCTGCGGTTCCAAATCTATGATCTTAAGGTGCCAGGAAAATTAAAAATTCCTTCAGTTGAAAAAAAAGGAGCTAAATCTGGTGTAGGGGATGTTTGTGAACTCAGAAGTCTGCAAGGAAACCTTTTTTTCGGGGGGGCGTTGACACTAGTTTTCTTCCTGTGCACATGAGGTATACCGTTGTCATCCTCAGTGTTAATAAAGTTAGTGCCCTTCCAAGCATGTTACCGCGCCATCCCACAATATTACGGAATAGCGGTAGAGGGAGGCAGTTTGGGAATGTATCTGATAGCTGGTGTCATTTCCCCGGAGAGCCGGGCTGGGGAGCCGGGCTGGGCTTGGGGGGCCGGGCTGGGTCTGGGGAGCCGGGCTGGGGGGCCGGGCTGGGTCTGGGCAGCTGGGCTGGGGGGCCGGGCTGGGCTTGGGGGGCCGGGCTGGGTCTGGGGAGCCGGTCTGGGCTTGGGGGGCCGGGCTGGGCTTGGGGGGCCGGGCTGGGTCTGGGGAGCCGGGCTGGGGGGCCGGGCTGGGTCTGGGCAGCTGGGCTGGGGGGCCGGGCTGGGTCTGGGGAGCCGGGCTGGGGGGCCGGGCTGGGTCTGGGGAGCCGGGCTGGGGGGGCCGGGCTGGGTCTGGGGAGCCGGGCTGGGGGGCCGGGCTGGGTCTGGGGAGCTGGGCTGGGGGGCCGGGCCGGGCTGGGTCTGGGCAGCTGGGCTGGGGAGCCGGGCTGGGCGTGGGGAGCCAGGCAGACCCGAGCTTGGGTCCTGCCCCAGGCGCTTCCTCGCCCTGTGACCTTGCTGACAGCCCCTACCTCCCAGAGTGACTGCAAGGATCAGAGGAGTCAGACGAACATGCTTTTTAAACCTTACAGGGCCATAGAAATGCTTGCTATGATTATTAGTTCTGCCACTAATAGGACTATGCAAGTCACTTTCAGAACCTCATTTTCCTCCTCAGTGAAAATGAAGTTGGACTAACGTTCCTTCTGATCCTGACTCTTACTCAGCTTTCAATTTTGAAACTTGTGTGGAGGAAGTTGTGAAAGGAAGAGTCTGCAAGTTTTATTTCATTTAGTAGCTTCTTTTAGGAGAGACAGAAGTGATGGTTATTTTAAACTTAAGATTAAAGTAAGAGATAACTGATTATTACTAGGATTGAATTCCATTTGCCCAGGCTTCTTATATACATTTTTTAATAGTCAAATTCTTTATTTCATAGAAACCCAAGTCATTAATTTAGTAACCATCAACATTAAAAAACTTATACTACATGAAACGGTAAAATTTTGACATTTACAGATTTTTTTAAAAAGTATATTAACTTTTAAAAAAGTTAATTTTGTCTTTTGCTTCTGTGCCATTATGTCATTCCTGGATATATGTCCATCATCCCCAGAATTGCACCCTCCTTTGCAGCCAAGGAAATTAGTTAAGTAAAAATAACCAAATAAGATGACTTTCTGACAGTATGTAACATTCTGTCCCTGTATTCTTCCACCTAGCTCTCAGGTATCTTTCACTGTCTGTTCTCTAGGACTAAGATTATTATAGTCACTCTGCATTTGTCTTCCCTTCAACGTTCTTTTTGTCTTTATTGTGAGGTATTTTTCATAATTTTCTGGGAGTGCTTATTTCACTCCGCAAGGGTTCATCTGTTTTCCCACATTTATGAAGGAATCCACGTGCAATCACTTCCAGAAGTTCCAAATTTTCTTCCCCTCCTTCCCCAAGATGATATGCAATTTTACATGGGTTCTACACATACATTCCTATCAAACACATTTTCACATTAGTCATGTTGCATGGAAGAATAAAACAAATGGGAGAAAGCATGAGAAAAACAAAATACAATAAAAGAGAAAGTAGTCTGCTCCATTCTACATTCTGATTCCACAGTTCTTTCTCTAGATGTGGATGGTATTTTGCATCATGAGTCCTTTGAAATATTTTAGGTTGCATTGCTGTGAAGGGCTCAGTCTATCGAATGCTGTGGCTGTCACTGTGTATATGTTCTGTTGGTGCTCAATTTTCATAGCAATGTCTTATGACTGAGCGCTGTCAAGATTTCATGATCCCATTGTGGTTATTGATTACAAAAAAACCATTTGACTTGGTCATAAAAAATACCTTATGGCCATGTAACAAGTCACCCATCCCTATGTTAAAACCACACAAAATTTCTTAGTACTTGCAACCAGAAAGTTATTCAGTGAACCTCTGATTACCAGTGTCATTTGAGGCAAAAAGTGGGGAAATATGTTTGCTAAAAGTGTTGACCACTGTCATGAAAAATGTCCTATACAAAGTCAAATGAAATGGAATTTTTTAAATAGGTTCACTAGAGGTTTTTGTTTGTGGATAATATGACGCTGATTACTTGGAGCCATGGAACCCTCTTCACTGAAATCCACAGCCACAAAAATGGAGTTTTCTTGATAATCTATATAGGAAAAGCTAAGTAATTAAAAAACATAATGCTGTCCAGATGATCACATGCAGTTGGATGGTAGTACATTTATTTAGTCCATTAATCTTGAACAGGGATTGCAGATGGACAGTGAATGGGCCAGACTTGAACAGGAGGCTGTAGTCTAAATTATATTGGAGAAGATGCATAATGCTCTTAATTATCCCAAACTTTTCTCTGAAATAGGTATGTGCAAAAATGAAATAGACTACTTGTGGAGGTAGTATGTTCCTTAGCAGAGGTTGGATTGCTTAAAATAGCAGTCAAATTAGATACTTCAAAGGCTCCTTCCAATTCTAAGATTCTGTGGTTCTTTGAAACTGCACACTCAGTGGTACCACATCACACCTATCAGATTGGCTAATATGAAACAGCAAAACGATAAATGTTGGAGAACATGTGCGAAAGTTGGCACACTAATTCTTTGTTGGTGGAACTGTGAGCTGATCCAACCATTCTGGAGAGCTATTTGGAACTATGCCCAAAGGGCTATAAAAATGTGCATGCTCTTTGACCCAGCAATGCCACTTCTAAGGCTGTATCCCAAAGAGATCAAAAAAATGGGAAAAGGTCCCACATGTACAAAAATATAGCAGCTCATTTTGTGGTGGCTAAGAACTGGAAATTGAAGGCATGCCCATCAATTAGTGAATGGCTAAATAAGTTGTGGTATATGAATGCAATGGAGTACTATTGTGCTATAAGAAATGATGAACAGGAGGACTTTAGAGAGGCCTGGAAGTATTTATATGAACTGATGTTAACTGAAGTGAGCAGAACCAGGAGAATATTATACACAGTAACAGCCACAGTGTGCAATGACCCTTCTCAGCAATGCAAGGACATAAAACATTCCCAGGGGGTTCATGATGGAAAATACCATCCACATCCAAAAAGAACTATGGAGTTGGAATGCAGAGCGAAACAGACTATTTTCTTTTCTGTTTTGATTTCTCCTTTTTCGTTTTGATTTTTCCTTTTTCATGGTTTCTCCCATTCGTTATAGTTCTTCTATGTGACATGACTAATGTGAAAATGTGTTTGATAGGAATGTATGAATAGAGCCCGTATCAGATTGCATGTCACCTTGGGGAGGGAAGGGGAGAAAATTGAAAACTTATGGAAATGAATGTTGAAAACTAAAAATCAATAAGCTAAAAAAAAAAAAAAGAAACTGCACAGTCAGTAGGGTTGGTGGGCCCCACTTTGGTCCTGATCTGTCTTTTCTGGTGTCTGCTGCTAGGTCTCTTTTCCTCTGGTGTCTGCTCTGCACTTAAGAGGGAGTCAGTGGCTCTCCTGTCCCGAGGCTTCAGCTCTTCAAGGCCATCAGGTGAAGTTCCCTTGTGGAGAGTGTGAAGTGATCACTAACCTCTAGGTAAGAACTTTGTCACTTTTCAGGTTCTAGTCTTCATGTCCTGGACATGAAGTCCAGAGTCCAGAGGGTGCTGAACGTTCTTGGAACCTTCTTGGAACCTCCGTGATAGAGAACTCTTTGTTTTTCCTTTGGGTTCTGTCAAGTTCTTGACTGCCCTCTAGCTTCCTGGCTGCAATATTCAGACAATTTCCTTGGAGTGCTAAATTTCCTCTATTGGCTCATTTGTCTCAGCCCTGTAGTTTCTGCAGGCTTCTTTGTTTCTCCCTTTGGCCGCCTAGCCTGAATAAAGATGCTTACTGTAATTTCTTTCTTTATTTCTTAATCATTATAAATCTTGCTTATTTTCTACAGTGTGTATGGGGATTTGAGTTCTTTAATATTCATGAAATGTTGAAACAAGTCCTGACTGGCTGGTTCTTAATAATACTCTCTATTCAACTGGACCCATATTTTAACAAAGATAAACAGTTAAAGCCAGTGGACAGAGCAATGATACCTGACACTATATTCAGCATCGTGCAGCAGTAGTCAGTAGTCTTCTCTACCAAGATAACAGATCTTATAATAGGACTGAAGGTCATCCCTTCATGTTTTTACGCCAAGATAGGAGAGTAATCTACAGTTGTATGTGGTCTGAGGTACTGTGATAAATAACACATGTTATTTGAGCAGTTAAGTAACAATTTTATTTAAAGGGCTAGTTTATATCATCTATATCATATGATATAAAAGAACGATTAAAATTTGCTCTTCAGATCCAGATCTGGTGCAAGTCTTACCTTCTGCAGATATCTCTTCTTTCCTTTAGATATGTAATTTTTAAAGTGAAAAGTAGAAGCAAAATCCAGAGGACCATTGACTCCTTGATTGGCAAAACCTGACTTCTGAAGTAACCTTAGAGTTGATTTGGCAAAGAACTGACTGATAAATGGATGATGCAAAAGGACCGGAGCATAGGACAGGAAGACATTTTGCTTGGTTTTATAATTTTTTCTTTCCCTTCAGTTTTTGTTGAGTTCTATGTGTTATGCCATCGCTTCCTAGTGAGAAGTCAAAATCAGGATGCCTGAGAATCAGGGAGCAAGCTTTAAAAGCTGCGAGAGCCTTCCTGGCACCCCCAGCGGAAGTTCTATGTTGTCCTTTGGGCAGGTGAGTCTTCAGGTTTCTTCTCCTTGGTCTCTCACATCTTTGAGGCTGGTTGGGAAGAGCACTTTATAGTGGGCAATGATAGTAATTATTTTGTTCTGTAGCTGTCTTCATGTGTGTTGTGGAAGAACCCCACATTTCATAATAAAATTTGGTAAGAACTTGAGTAATTCGGTAAAATTTTATTGATATTACAGCAGGACAGCTTGGCTCACAGAGAAGATCTCTGTCAGTTAAGTGAGCTCTAAATGTAAAAAAATTGCCAGCCGATACACATAAATGTGTGTGTGTGTGTGTGTGTGTGTGTGTGTGTGTCTTTGTATGTCTGTCTATAAAAAACAAGGGCAGTTACGCTTCATCTCAGACTTGCTAAGTATAATGCAATGATAGTCCATATGAGAAGAGAGAAGGAAAGAGTATATAATTTTTAGATACGAATTTGAAACATCTTACAACTTTGTGGCAGTGAGGAGGCTGGTGATTAGAATGTATTATGGAAGTCTAAGCAAGGGTTTGAGGATGAGGGTTAAAACTTATCCATAGCGAAGTAGAGGTGCCTGCTTCATTTATGCTGAAGATGAACCTAATTTGAAGACGGAGTCATATCAAAAGAGAGAAGAGACAAGGTCATTTTCTTCTGTTTTTTCTCATTGCCATAGTTATAATCTAGGCAGCTATTCTTTTGAAATGCTTGGACTGAGTCATCAGGGAAGAGGTATAGAAATAAGATCATGGGGCTTTTACTTGTTCAACTTTCTCTGTCTCTCAGCTGTAGCTCTGATTCTTTTAATCCTTTCAACATCTTCAGTGACTTCTGACAGCTTGTGGAATGAAATGCACACTATATCCAAGCATGTTAAGGATCTGGCACACATCTAGCACTATTCTTTTATTCTGTATTTCTAGCCATACTGGGTTATTCTGTTCCTCAAACTTGCCCCTCTTTTTCCTACACCTGCCACTATCCTCATAACATTCCTTATATTTGCTCTTCCCGAGTTCTTTCCATCTTTCAGTGCTTAGGTCAAACATTAGCATTGCCTCAGTCTGCTGGAAATTGTCTCTTCCTTCTCTGAATTCTCTTAACACTTTTTTTTTTGTATTTCACTTATAGTACTTAAATATTTTATGAAATAGTAGGTAGTGAAGTAGATACACAGCACCAGGCCTGGAGTTAGGAAGACCTGTGTTCAAATTCAGCCTCAGACATTTATGAGCTATTTGATCCTGGGAAAGTTACTTGGCCTGTTTGCTTCAGTTTCCTTATCTGTAAAAAATGGGGGTGATAATAATAGCACCTCCTTTCCAGGGACAAATGAGATGATATTTGTAAAAAGCACTTAGCAAAGTGCCTGGCACACACTTAGTGCTATGTAAATGTTAGTTGCTGTTGCTGCTGGTGGTGGTGGTGGTGGTGGTAGTAGTAGTAGTAGTAGATGTAGTAGTAGTAGTAGTAGTCATAATGGTAGTAATACTTTATTAGATTGGCATTTTCTTGAGGGAACAAGCCACATTCTATTTATCTTTACTTCTTTCATACTGCCTAGTAGGAGCTTACACATAGTATTCAAGGAACTTAGGATGAATTAATGATTTGAATGAGGTTTTTGGGTGGAAAGTGTATTTAGGGAGGGAAAGAGAAGAAAAAATTGTGTGTAGTGGAAAGGAAGAACTCCAGATTTCTCTCCTTTATTTCTCAGAGTATTTTTTTTCATCTCTGAAGTTTGAGGTCTTAGTTCTCCTTTATCGACTTAAAAGCAATGCATTGGCGAGAATTCTGAAAAAAAATTAATTTACCTGCTTTCCCTTTTTAGTACCAGTACACAGCAGATGAGTACCAGGCCATCCAGAATGCTCTGAGACAAAGGCTGGGCCCTGAATACATCAGTAGCCGACAAGCTGGGGGTGGCCAAAAGGTAAAAGAAAATTGTGTCTTGAAGGCTGTCATCTCTGTGGCCTCAGCAGCAAGAACATAGGGATCTCAGAAGCTCTGCTTGCTCTTCTAGTGCCGTCAGTGTCCAGACAGACCCAAATGGCCACTTCTCTTCTGATCACAGATGTTTTCCAGTTTTTCAGAGAAAGAGGCTTGTGGCTCCTGAGACCTGACTGGACATCTCTTCATTTCTTCCTGTTTCATCTCCCCTTACCATTTACCATCTACTTTACCTTCTGATATTTAATCTGTCTTCTGGCTAGGTTAGTTCTTCTTTCAGAAGATAGGCTGTACTGGAAGTTAAAGGATGTGTGATCTCTTTTATTTCTTACTTCTGTACCCCCCTCCCCCACACCCCCCACTTTCCCCCAAGGTTATCATGAGGATCAAATGAAACATATTCAGTGTACTTTTATTTTATTTAAAACACACATGTATCCTATTTCAGTGTTTTACATGGAAGTCCTAGTCTAATGCCCTGTTATGACTAGGATGTAACCCTTGTTCTCAAAGCAGAATGAGGTGTGCTATATTCTGCCAGTCAGGAAAGATTTTCAGTATAGGCTTGACAATAGTGTTTGTCTGTCATCTGAGGGCCATCCTAACTAAAATGGAAAGAAGCTGCAGTACCTTCTGAAGACCATCTGCTAAGTCATAGAGAGGTTTCAATCTGTGTTGGAGGAAGGAACAGCTAACTCAACAGAATCACAGATCATTCAGGTATCCCAGTGGATTCTACAGATATACAAGGGTGGGGGAGCCCTGCTGCTAATTTTGAAGGCTACTAAATTAGAGAGGTTCTGACTATATCTGTCATCTGAAATCCTAGTTAATTTGCAGATTCGTTACAAGAATATAATGTATACCAGGTGATGATTTTCCTTGGCCACAGCAACTTTGAAGAAGCAGGGGAAAGCAGGACTTTACAAGATGTGTATTTTCATCAGTGCCCTCTCCACTGATTCAGATTATTACCCTTCTGCAGCTTAGAAGATGACCCTCATCATTTGGTGTGGCTAAAACCATTTATTATTACTATTACTATTTACTATTCATCCTGAGGATGAATATTTCCAGATTTAATTAGATTGGTCCTCAGATGACATATATATTGCAAAGGCAAAGCCTTCAAGAATTGAGGGCTATCTCCTTGCCATGATATACTTTATGCCACTTTTTGGGAGATTGTTTGGTGTTATTATTTTCACTGTCACTCTGGCAGAACATTAATTCTGACTGCTTCAGATCAGACAGTCCTTTAAAGTACGCTAGATACAAATTTGTCAGGAATGTTCAGGAGTTAGCTTTTGAAGCATAATTTAGTTTATATTGAAATGTGGCAATGGATTTTCATCAAGTTTTTTCTGCCCTCAGGTCTGTTACATTGAAGGTCATAGGGTCATCAGTCTGGCCAATGAAATGTTTGGCTACAATGGCTGGGCTCATTCCATCACACAGCAAAATGTGGGTGAGTGTGCTTCTTGGGACTGAAGACCTCTGATTCATACTTCATTTATTGGAGTTGGCAAGTTCCGACAGTGTGAATGTGAATGCAAAGTGGAACCTGGGTTCTGGCATTCTGTGTAACCCTGTCTACTTCTTATTCTCAGATTTTGTTGACCTCAATAATGGCAAGTTCTACGTGGGGGTCTGTGCATTTGTGAGGGTCCAGCTAAAGGTGAGGGGAGTTTTGTGACCATGGGTGAGTTACTTAACCTCTCTCAGTTTCAGTACCCTCTTCCATAAAATGGGGATAATAATGTTTACCTCACAGGGTTGTTAACAAAGCTCTAATGAAATAAGTAAAATGTTTTGTAAACCTTAAAGTATGATGTAAATATCAACCAATTAAAAATAAAAATGAAGGAAGTGCTACATGCATGAACTTTGTGGGTAGGGTTGGAATCAGTAGGAAGATCTCTGAATTATTGCACATGTTTAAAATCCCAAAGCTTCTTCCAGAGCTCCCGGACTGGGCCTGGTTGCATGATGGCAGGCTAGTCTGAAGTTTTGGGCTGTGTCCAAGCCAGCATTCCTTAGGACAAGAACAGCTTTGTGGCCCAGAGGGTAGGATACAGTCTCTCATCTTTTATGTCCTCTCTCCCAGGATGGCTCATATCATGAAGATGTGGGTTATGGTGTTAGTGAAGGCCTGAAGTCAAAGGCCTTGTCTTTGGAGAAGGCGAGAAAGGAGGCAGTGACGGATGGACTGAAGCGAGCACTCAGGTAAGCTATGTGGGTTTTGGTCAAAGATTGCTTACTTGTAACGTCTGCCTTCAAAGGTTGACCTTTTGAACTCAATAGCATAATGGAATTAAAGGGCTTCTCTGAATCCTGGGCCCCAGGCTATAAAATGTATAATGGGTCCCTGGCATTCAACCTTCTAGGGTCCAAGTTAAAGCTGCCGGATTCAGGATCACTTATCTGTAATGGCGTTATGAATACCTGCATTACCTTCCTTATAGGATGGTTGTGAGAGAAACACTATTATTATTACTGTTCAGAAGTGGTATTCCTACCCTGCTCACATGCTCCATTTCTCTTTTTATTTCCAGGTGTTTTGGGAATGCTCTTGGGAATTGTATCTTGGACAAGGACTATCTGAAATCTTTAAACAAGCTACCACGACAGGTGTGTGAGAAATTATACTGTGGACAGGAAAGGGGAAAATGGACATAATTTGGCCTGTTGTGGCAAATTCAAATTATGACCCAGTCTTTGTATTATTGGGGAGATTTCAAATCCAGTTGTTGAGAAAACTAAGAAGGTAAATCTTTACTAAGAACACTCTTACCCATAGTAATGGTTGAAGAAGAGGAAACTCAAAGGAATCCTTGAGCAGCCCTAAGTAATATTTTGAATAGATTTTCTTAATCGGAGACAAGCCCCCTTCCTTTTCCAATGATATGTAAAGGGACAGAAACTGAGTAGCAGGGAGGAGGAGAGGAGAGAGCATAGTCCATGGGCATCAATACTTCCCTGGTTATAATTTGGACCAGAGAGAAGCTAATGGGGAAACTGAATTTTTTGAGATGACCAGTTTGGATTTTGTGGTACACTATCTGGAAGCTGCTGAAATGGAAGAGAAGATTTTCTTGTTATGTAGTTAAAGTAATTCTTCAATGTGATATTTTATATTCAGGAATTTAATGAACCAAATGTGATGCTCAGCTGGATAACACTAGGAAATTAATCACGTTTCATTTCAGAATTAATATTCTTCAGGTTACAGTACAAAATTGAAGAAAAACTACTTCTTGATTGCTTTTGAATTAAGAAAGTAGTAATGGCCTGTCATTGTTTGGCCCATAGCTTCCTGCTGTGTTTCTATTAAGGAAGACACTCAACAACTATTTATTAACCTAGGTGCTACTGAAAGAAAGACTAACAATGGGATAATCTCTGCCCTTAGGAATCCATTCTTCTGGGGTATATAAGATGTACACAGGCAGGGAAAGGTAAGGTAATTTGGGGAGATACCACCTGAGCTGAATCTTGAAAGAAGAGTGATTGTGGAATGTAACTCTGAGGTGATAGTACATTGGAAGTATGGGAGACTACATGTAAGAATATGAACAGAAATAGGAAACATAAAATCTGGGAGAGACCATTGTAGCTATCTAGTCCATCCTAAACTTGAGATGAAATGTTAAATTAGAGGAATACTGGTAATCCAGTTTGGTTAGTATTTAACATTAGTGAAAAGGAATGCTATGAAATAAGGCTAGATAGGTAAATTGGAACCAGACTGTAGAGGATCTGTAAGTGCCAGGTTGAGGACTTGTATTTTTATCCTAGAGACAATAGAGAGCCACTGGTAGTTGTTGAGGAAGGGAGTGATATCATGAAACCTGTACTTTAAGAAGATTGTTTTGGAAGTTCTATGGAGAATAGATAAGCGAGAAGAGAGACCAGAAGCAGGGAGACCAGTTCTGAGTCTGTTTTAATGGTCCGGGTAAGATGTGATGAGAGACTTGAATTAGTCTGATAACTGTGTGAAGAGAAGTGGAGAGACTGGAGAAACATTATGCCCGCTGAACTGATAGAAATCGGCAATGAACTGGATGATGGGGCTAAGGGGAGAGGAAGAGCTGAGGATGACTTGGATTGTTACCTCGGGTAACTTGCAACTGTAACTGTTACTGTGAACCTTGACGAAAATAGGGAAGTTTGGAAGTGTGCAGGTGGTTTTAGGAGGAAAGATGATGAGTTTGACACATATTGAGGGACCATCCAAAAGTCTGCTTGGTTGCTGGTGATGTAGGGTTGGCATCAGGAGAGAGATTAAGTTGTGATTATATAGAATTAGAAGAGAGAGTAAGAGGATGACCTGGTATCATCCATACCTAGGGATCAGATTGAAAAAGAGTGGTCAGACAGGTGGGAGATGCTGGGGAGAGTGATATTACATAAGCCAAGAGGAGGCAGTATCAAGGAGGAAGAGGTACGTGTCAGTGTTGGAAGCTGCAGAAAGGCAAGGAGGTCTGGGAAAGGGCATCTGAAAACAAAGTCGAGAGATTATTGGTAACCTCTCGGAACAGTTTTAGTTGAGTGGTGAAGTCAGATGGCAAGGGTTAAAGAATGGTCATGAAGAAATGAAGGTAGAGAGTAGGAATGTTGCAGTAAAAGTGTTTAGCTTGAGAAGGTGACAGAATCAGGTCAAAGTTTTTTTAAGGATAGAGGAGCCAGGAGGTAGGGAGTGATTGAAGGTAAGAGAGAGGAAGAGTGAATGATTATAGGAGCATTTGGGGCCAAAGGAACAAATAAAGGGGCTATCCATGGCAAGGAGAAAGACCTCCTTTTCTTGAGAGACTTGAGGGAAGGAGATGAAGATGGGTGCAAATAAAAAGGGTTTATGGGGCATAGAGTCAAGAAGATGAGGGGCCTATTGCCTGAAGGCCTTGTTTTTAAGTCATTTTTTCTGAGAGCTGGTGGGGAGAGTGGCATGAGGCTTGATCAGAAGAGGTTTGAGACAACTGGCATTTGTAGTGCTGAAGTCAACCTGACGGAAAAAGCCAACCGACTTGCCGTGCACCAGTGGTGGCCCGCTTGTGGTTAGGAAGCATGAATTTGTAGCGGTCCCTGCAGACAGGGTTGTTTCACTTCCTCCAGCAGTGATGAAATCATGTGAGTAGAAGCAAAGAAGATAGTGGGGACGGTGACAGGGAGTTCCAAGTGTTTTGTTAGTGGGTACTTTTTTCTTGGCAGTAGGAGAAACAGATTGGGTCCTTCACAAAATGTATGATGAAACCCTTGGGTTGCTTTAACTTTCTCAACAATCAGAGGAGATGTAGTACAGAGGATTGTAAAATTAGGTTGTCATGTTTTTGTTTTTTTAATAGCTCCCGTCTGAACTGGACTTAGCAAGTATCAAAAGACAGGACTTTGAACCCTCTGTAGAACAGACAAGATATCACAGCTGCCTAAAGAACATGGTTCCTGCACCCCCACAGGCGAAGGAGGTGATACCCTCCTGTGGAACAGGCTGCATAGAGGTTCCTCCCATCAAGGCCGAGGGAGAGCCAGGACATGATTTATGGTAGGGGCCCCTCCACTCCCTCGTGTTTCTTCCTCTTCTTGTTACGCACAGTAGGGACCTTCCAACTCCTATCACCAGAAGTCTTTTAGCTTCTGTAATAAAGGAACAGACTTATGCCTTCCATCTCTGCCTCTTTCTAAAGCAGAAACATCTTGTCCTTTGAGGGGGATGCCACATACCAGCGGAAGCTTCGGCAGAAGCAGCTGCAGCAGGAGTTCCGGAAGCAGATGGAGAAGCAGGACCGGCAGGATCAAATAGCAGCCCCAGCAGTGGAATTTCAGAGTCACAGTGTGTCAGAAAAGCCAGCAACGGAGCCCTCGAGGATGAAGAGAGAAGGTGCACAGGGATCATGGGAGGCCACGTCTCTTTTAGGGAGCACTGCTTAAGTGTCTGCTATGTTCCAGGCCCCACACTAGGGGGTACAAAGACTGAGAGGCAAACAATCACTGCTCACAAGGAGTGTTTATACTTTTTTATGGGGAAACAAAAAGCACACATATAAGTATATGCAGGATAAATATAAAGAGAATAAACACAAACAAAGCAAGGTAATTGAAGGGGACATTCACGGAGAAGATTGTACTTGAACTGTGTCTTGAAGGAAGGGCATAGGTGAAAAGGCAGGGTACATGCCAGGCATGGGGAAGAGGTTATGCAAAGGCAGGGACACAGTGCTGTCCCTGGGAAGGGACAGAAAGGCAGGGAAGAACAGAGGCTTGGAAACAGCCACAGCTGGGGAGTGTGAAATGGAAAGCAAAGAATCTTCAGGGGCAGTTTAGGTTTAACTAGGAGAGAGCAGTGTCAGGAGAGCCCAGAGAAGAGCGAGAACCCAGAAGTATGCAGCAGAGAGGTAAGATAGGCTGAGAAAATATCATCAGATTCAGCAGTTAAGCAATTACTTGTAATATTGGAGAAGACCATTTCATTTGGGGGATAAAGTTGGAAGCCAGACTGCAAAAGAGTTGAGAAAGAGGGACAAGAGAGGCAGGGATATAGAGACAGTTTTTTCTCGTAGTTTGCCTGAGAAAGGGAAAAGGAGATAGAGAATCAATCAAGAAACATTTATTAAGTGACTACTGTGTGCCAGGAACTATGCTACATGCGGGGGTTATCAGAAGGTAAAAAGATAATCCCTTCCCTCAAGGGATTTATGAATTGGGAAGATAAATATATACAAACAAGCTGTCTACAGGATAAGTAGGAAATTATTAACAGAGGGAAGGCACTGGAATCGAGAGGTTGAGGTAGGTTTCTTGTAGAAGGTGGAATTTTAGTTGGGACTTAAAGGGAAGCCAGGGAGGTCAGTAAGCTGAAAAGAGGAGGGAGAATATTGTAGGCACTGGATGGCAGCCAGAGAAAATGTCCCCAGCAGAGAGATAAGAGTGTCTTGTTTGTAGAATATCTAGGTGGCCAGTATCACTAGATTGAAGGAGTGAGTAAGAGACTAAGGTGTAAGAAGATTGGAAAGATAGGAGAGGCCTCTGAATGGAGGAGCATTTTGTATTTGATCCTGGAGGAGATAAGGAGCCACTGGAATTTATTGAGGAGGGTGGAGAAGGTAGCCTTATCCAACTTGTGCTTTGGAACATCACTTTGATGATCAATAACTTGAGGAAGTGATAGAGTCTACTAAAAAATGTTTAAGGATGGCCATGCTTAAAGGCAGGGTGAAGGAAGCACTGAGGAGGAAGAGGCTGAAGGAGAGAGAGAGGGGAGGAATGATTTCTGCTGGAGCAGAAATAAAGAGAACAGAATCACCAGAGACTGGGGAAAGGAACAGAGTTGTGGATGACGTCAAGCGAAGGGGAGAAGGCAGGTCTTATGTTGAATAGCTCACGTTTTTGCAGTAAAATAAGAGGCAGAGTCCTCAGCTGAAAGAGTTGGAGAAGGAGGAGTAGTGGGAGCTTGAGAAGACAAGTTTTAGAATCACTTCTGAGGGAGATGAGCTAGGGAATCAATGAGAAATAAAAGAAAAATAAAAGGAGGCATCCAGGTGGTGCAGAGGATAGAGCTGGGGACTTAAGAGTCAAGAGGATTTGAATTCAAATCTTACCTCAGACATCAGACCAGGGCCAAGTCCCTTAACCTCTGTGAAATTACTTATCCTCAGTTTCCTCATCTGTAAACCAATGGCACAGGGTTGTTGTGAGGACCAAAACAGGTAACAAATGTAAAGCGCTTTGCAGATTTTAAAGCGCTAATATAATTATTATTAAAAGAATTGTTTTTCTATAATGAGGGTCTAGTTGAATCCATAACATGGATTTCGAGTGCAGTTTATCGGCATGGTCCAACTTCACCCAGCAGCCTGTGAGCAGGAGCTGAGCAGACAGAGGGAGTAAAACAAGGTTGGAGTCTGACAAAGGATGAGCAAAGGACAAGCAGGTTGAGGGATTTGAGAGGTGATGGTAGTGTAGTGGCTAATTTAGTTAACTGTAAGATTTCAGATTGGGAAGAAAGAAAAGTAAAATCAGGGGTAATGGTCTGAGAAAGTATGAAGGGTAGAGGGTGAATAGGAGGGGTGAAGTGAGAGATGGAATGGTAGGAAGCCATGGTCAGAAAAGGAAGGTATCGTCATGTAAAATAACGTTTTGATTATGTCTTATAGTAATTGTTCGATGAACTCAAAACTAGACTTAACTACAATAGATGGGGCAACGGACGCTGAGAAGGAAGCACAGAATTCTCAAATTTGGAAGAGACCTCTATCTATCTAGTCCAACTTGTATTTGAAAAGAATTTCATCTGAAGAAATTGAAATCCTAAGATGTTATCCTCTTCAGGAGTCAAGACTTCTTTCACATAGCACCCAGGAATTTTTTCTGGAATTAAGGGATGCCTTTATTCATTTGGATGGTCTTGAATGTGAAAAGAATCTCACAGTAACAGTGCAGGGTGTGGGGAATGGAGTATTGACTTTCTGTAGATTACATTATCACCTCGAGATGAAACCTGGTATCACTTTTAACTCAGTTTACTTCTACAGACATTTCTCAAACACTGACAAGTGTTTAAGACACAAAGCCCTCAGTTATGTTCTAAATTGTGGGGATAAAATTTGCATATTTGTGTGTGATGCAGGTGGATGGGCATGCAAGTCATGGTAATTGGAGGAGGAGGAGGGGAGCATTAACAGCTGAAGGATCAGGGTGAGAAGTTGCACCTAAGCCAAGCCTTGAAGTCAGGGAAAGATTCTGAAAGGGTGAATTCCTGAAGGTGTACATTCAAGGCACTGGGGATGGCATATGCACATATAGACATAGGAGATGGAGTGTCTTTGGTTGGAATAGACAGTGTATGAAATGGAGTAATAAGGGAAAAGATTGGAAAGTCCTTTGAAACTAGGTTGTGGAGGGCTTTAAATGTCGAGCTGAGGGGACCATAGAGGGGTCAGACCTGTGCTGTACACAAAATATTTTGGTAGCTCCTTGGAAGATGAATTGGAGAAGGAAGAGTTGGAAAGCAGGGAGACTAATTATAAATGCATATTTATGGGTTATTATAAATAGTCCAAGTAGTGAGAGGTGATGAAGACTTGAACTTCTAGGGTGATTGATGACTGTATTTGTGGAGACAAGGGGATAGATGAAAGCCATATGAAGGTAGAATTTATAAGAATTTAGCGACTAATTTGGATGTGGGTAAAGTTGAGGCAGAAGAGTAAAGAGTGGTTCAGCCAGTCCCATACCAGCTGATTCTTAACTCAGACTTTTGTGAGTGTCAGATATTATTTCAGGTGTATTAGGAAGGAGAAGCAGCTTTCCTTCTGAAGTCTCTTTCTGCTCTAAAATTCTTTCTCATTTTATTGCTGAAGGAAGAAATAACTTGATGGTTTCCCTTTTGTGAGAGGAAAAACAAGACCATTAACTATAGACTTGAGGTGGGTAGAGCAGAGAACAGAGTGGCCTGGCAGTGAAAAGGACTGGGCTTGTGACCTGGCATGTTCACTAACCCAGCTTGGTTACTAACCTCTCTTTCAGTCAGGTTACTAGATTAAAGGAAGGATACGAAATGGCAGGGATTTTTTCCAGCTCTGATTCTGTGTTTTCTCTTTTGTTCAAACAAAAGGATCTGGAGTCCCTCCCTTGAAGCACAGTACTCCTGTGGCTGCTATCCCAGGACCACTCACTGAGGAAGAATTCCTTGAAGGTCAGCTAAATCCTGTTGTGAAGAGACATATTGCTATTTTTAGAATGTGGGTGGGCAAGTGGAATGAATCAGACTTAGACTTTTGGTAAAGACTATTCTTCTGTAAGACTTTCAAAAATCCTTTTGTTTTTAGTGACTTTTGGAAATGCCTTGGAAGAGCGGAAAAGGGGGGAGCACCAGATTATGGATGTACAGGAATCCCAGTTTCCAAAAGTAGGCATTCATATGTTCACCACTTAATGGAAGGGTTAACTTAGTTATAAATATATATGGGGGAGATAAGACTAGTTCTTGGAATCTGGAAGGCCACAACCAAAATTTAAGTCTTGACTCTGACATACCATATGTGTGACATCTCAGTTCTGCATTGGTTGAGTTTCATTCCAGAGAATTCTCTGTATGTGAAATCACAGCTCTGGCCAAAACTAAAGAAAGAAAAGAAATAAGATAGAAACTGGTTTAGATAGAAGAGGAAAAAGCAGTCTGGCAGAAACTAGGCATAGATCAGCATCTCACATCATGTACCAAGATAAGGTCAAAATGGATATGTAATTTAGACATAAAGGGAGATAGCATAAAACAATTAGGGGAGCAATGGGAAAAATTACCTGTAAGGTCTATGGATAAGGGAAGATTTTATGACCAAATGAGAGGGGATCATAGAAGATAAAAAGGGATAATCTCAATTACATGAAATTAAAAATTAAAAAAGGTTTTGCACAAACAAAACTAATGCAACCAAAATTAGAAGGGAAGTGGGGAATTGGGGAAAAATTTACATCAGATTTCTCTGTTAAAGACCTCATTTCTCAAATATATAAGAAACTGAGCCAAATTTATTAAACTAAGAGCCATTCCAAATGGTCATAGGAAAAAGATGGGCAGTTTTCAGCAGAAGAAATCAAAGCTATGTATAGTGATAAAAAATGGTCTAATCACTGTTAATTGGAAAAATGCAAATTAAAACAGTTCTGAGGTACCACCGCACACCTGTCAGACTGGGTAACATGACAGAAAAGGAAAATGACAAATACTGGAGTGAGGGTGAAAAATGTAGGGACACTAATGTACTAACGGTAGAGCTGTGAGCTGATCCAACCAATCTAGAGAACAACCTGGAACTGTGCCCAAAGGGCTGGCAAACTGTGCATCCCTTTTGACCTAGCTCTACTAATTCTAGGGCTGTGTCCCAGAGATTTAAAAAGGAAAAGGACTTATATGCAAAAATATTTGAAGCAACTTTGTTTGTGATGGCAAAGAATTGGAAATCGAGGGGATGCCCATCAGTTGGGGAATGGCTGAACAAGTTGTGGTCTGTGATTGCAATAGAATAGCACTGTGCTATGAGAAATGACAAGGGGGATGATTTCAGAAAAACCTGGGAAGTCCTAAATGAACTGATGCTGAGTGAAGCGAGCAGAACCAGGAGACCCACTGTACGCAGTTAACAGCAATAGTGAGGGTGATCAACTGTGAAGAAACTTAGATATTCTGTTCAATACAATGATCCAAGAGAATTCTGTAAGACTCATGAAAAATGCTGTCTACCTCCAGAGAGAGAATTGATAAACCTTGAGTGAAGGCATATATTTTTTCACTTTTTTTATTGTTTTATTTTTTTTTGCAATGTGGCTAATAATTATGTTTTGCACAACTTCACGTTGTATAATGGGTATCACATTACATGCCTTCTCAGTGGTTGGGCTGGAAAGAGGGAGAGAACTTGGAACTTGAAATTTTAAAAAAATGAATGTTTGAGAAAAAGAGAGAGATGGATTCATGCTGCTCTGGTTCCTAAAAGTTACCCACAGACTCCAGGATAGGGAAATTGCTTTCTGTCACCTGACATTTACCCTAATAAAAGCAGATAGATACTTCATCTGCATGATCAATACATATTTATAGGCCCTCCTTTTCTCTCTGTATTTTCTGTCAGTGTGGCTTAGTGTTAGTTCTTCTGGGAGTAGCATAATTAACTGATCAAAAGAACCAGCAGCTGAGTTCAGCTTCTGTGAACTGGATGTGTGAAACCCACATCCTGTGAATGTATTTTTTTGTGATCTTTACGTATCTATAGATGACCCTGAAATGTGGGATCTCCCTTTGGATGCAGCAGACATCAACGAGGTCAAGACTGTGCAGAGCACAGGTCCCACTTCACCCCACACCCCTGACATGCTGGGTTTAAAGAATCACATGACAGCCTGGGGCAAGATACCTGCCAAGCTGAGCCTCCCAAGGCCTTCCTTTTCAGGTACCAGAGCATGCATAATAGGGAAGGTCTAGGGTTCAGTCCCAAGGTCAGCAAAGACTCATGCCAGTCCATAGTAGAAGCTGCCCAAGAGGGGAAGACAATGTTGGTCTGATTTGTCTGACTAGGATCCTGTTTCAGGGCAGACTTACTCTTTTCCTCAGGGTAATGTGCAACAGAATCTGTATCTTCTGTTGCTTGACAGAATTCAGTCCTCATAGGGCAGGACATGTCTCACTTCTATCTTTGTGTCCATGATGTCTACTTACCATTTAATACCGTATTTAGAGTTGTATATGTTCCCTCTGGTGGAACGTAAGCTCCTTGAGAGCAAGACTTTAATTTTTGGGTTTGTGTCCTTAGCACCTCTGTAAGTGCTTTGTGCTAAGTAGATGCTTAATGTTTGCATAACTGAATTGGCATTTTATTCCCCTCCAGTACTGTACTCCATGAAGCTCTCATCTTAACTTTGGATCTTCTTGCACAGGGTTCTGCATAGTCAGTGTTGTTAACCTTTGATCACTTGAGAATAACTGTGGGTGGGTGTGAACCTTACGTATTTTCTTTCTGTTCATTTAGTTTCTTAACACTGTGTTCTTAGAGCCAGAGTATTATTGAGGGGGAGCCAAAGATTGTTTATTTCTTTGTGTATTTAACGTATTATTTTCAGATCACAGCATTTGATTAGTTTTTTTTTTTAATTTTCCACAGGGAACTGTAGCCCTTACAGGAAGAGCCAGGACCTGAAGAAAAGAAAATTGGATTCCCATTAACTGGGGCCTGGAATCCTTACAATACTGGGCCATATAAAGACCTAGGAAGATCCCAGAAGGAGGCCACACCAATGAGCACTTTACTTTCCCTTGGACTTACCAGATCTTAGTCCAAGCATTTTCCCAAAGTGATTGTTTCAAGGGATCTTCTTGGGAGCCTTGATACGTTTTTTAACCCAGCAGATTTCAGTGCCTGTCTTCCAAGTAGACTGCAGATAAAATAACCAAGAGCTGTGGAAGGAGTGCCAGTCAATCAGAGCTTGTAAATACACACAGCTTGCAAATGCTTGGTTAAGTCCAGCAGAGCCACCCAGAGAAGTGGTCCTTAGGCGTGAAGGTAAATACCTCTCCTTTTACTATTGGTCTGCCAGCCAGTCTTTTTGCCTTTCTTAAAGGCTACAAACTTGTTAATAAAATGTGGGTTTTATGAGTTGCTAGTTGGCAACTTCCAGTAGTACCTATTTTCTGTTAGTAGTAATAAGCACATTCTCTCAATTAAGAATGGGAGACCAAGCCAATGGGTAAAAAACATCTTGAGAACAAGATAACCCAGCTTTGCTGCTTAATACTTCTGCTCTCCTTAGGCCATTCTCTTTTCTTCATTTTTCACCCTTTTAATGGCACCCTCAACCTGCATTTATTTCCTTTAATACCCTGAAGATCAAAAACTCCCTGCATAAAGGTTACAGACCAACCTTTTTGTAACAGCTCAGGCTCCAGTAGAAATCTTTGGGTCTCTAATAAAATAAAGCACAGTTGCCTCCTACAGAGCCAGCTACAACTACTCCACTTCTCACATTTGGAATTAGTGTAACAATCTTCTTTTAAAGCTTGACATTCACTGGGAATCTGTACTTCTTGACTCTTGTCTCCCTCTCCCTTCCATTGAAGAATCATTCATTAGGTTCACTTGTGCCTTGAGAACCATAACTAGCATTTATCAAGGGACTGCTGCCTACGCAGCACCAGGGTGCTGACGAGTTCATTTTGAGGATCAAGTCAAACCTCAGCCAACATTCTGTGTAAATGTTAATGAGGATTATGATGGTAGGGACTTTAACATCTCCCAGTGACTAGCACATAGTCCATGCAATAGGAGAAAGCTTGACCCTGCAAGAGCTTTTTAAAAACATACCATCTACTTATCATGTAATATTGTATCTGGCTGTTTTGATCCCTTTACAATACTGAGTCTAGACTTGCTCAGTTAATAGAGCAAGACTCCCCTCCCCTGCAGGTTAAGTGTGAGGATTTTGCCTTAGTCTATTCCATTGGAGAAATTAACTGTCAGATACTTTCTTGGACTGTATTCCCCATTTGGCTGTCACACAGTAATATATTGTTAGCCAAGACACAAGTGTGTACACCATGAAAATAGCTCTTTGGGAAAGCTTAGGACATGTATATTATCCTAATCATTCCCTTCACTCTTCCCCCAATGAATGGCAGGGTCTTGATGGGAGTCCTTCATCAATAACTTGTCACTGTTTACATGTCTGACAACCTGCGCCTGAAAGGGAAAAAAGATATCCTGTATCTCTAACGTAATCTTAGCCAAGGGCTCAATTTGCTCTAAGTAGAGATTTTTAATAGTTAGGGCTCTTAGGACTCAGGCCACCAGGGCTCTGGCAAATTGAAAAAAAGGTTGCAAATGAAACCCCACAGCTCAACAAAAGCAAGTTCGGTTTATTTGAATGGTTTCATTAAATAAGTCTACAAAGGTAACAAACTGCAGCGCAAAGCGCAATCTTACAAGAAGCGCGACGGCCAGTTAGTGCAAAATGTACAATTAACGGCTGCTCAGAAACCCCCAAGGTTTGAATTTATTTTATTTTTTTTACAGTGTACATTGTTAAATAATGTAAAGAAAACATTTGTAATTAAGAAACAAGTTTTTTCTAAAATGTGGAAAAAGATACTCAAAGTGTACTATTAACACAAAATAATTTAAACAGTTCAGTAGCATTAGTTTATTCCTCTAGGTTTCAGTTATTTCATCCACAGGTGGGAAATCAAGAGTAAATAAAAACCAGTCCTTTGTAAATGTTTAACCTGGTAAATATTTTTGTAAGTGAAAAGCCCCTCAAACTTTTAAACCAAAATAGTTAATGTGCTGCATTTGGCTGCCCGGTTCTTCTGGCAGAATGTTGTCACCTCTCCTATTTCTGTCCTATTAGATGGCTCATTTCTCAGTTACTGGGATCTTTTTTATTTCATCCTTACCCAAACATCTCCCCCCATCCTTTCCATTTTAGGCATGGCCTTTTCCTCAAAATTGGGGGAAAAAAAAAAGCAAAATGTTTATATGGTTATCCAAGTTCACATCCCTCCCACCCTCTTCTGTTTCCCTAAAATTCAGCTGTTTCATTTGCAGCTTTTAGAGCCTTATACCATTTAACTCAGAAAATAGACCATTCAAAGAACATGCAGGATAGCCACCTTTGCCACTACTTGTGACCAAGTTTTTGTTTTACAAGGTGTCCTCCGCTGTAAATCAAAATTGGACCGGGGTTGGAAACATTTCTCTCCCCTTTATTATGGGAACAGAAGCAACCTCAGAAATAGAAGTCCAAGTACCTTCCATATTTCTATAGACAGCAGAAATACCAAATAATTAGGCAAGTCTTTTTTTCCTTGGAGCTTTTCTGGAGTTGCACAAGATCAGGACATGTGACTCAACCCCAGCATAGCTAGATGCAGCACTGAGTAATACTGATTGGTTGCAGTATTATTCAGGGAATTCTTATTTGTGAATGATAAGATGAGGAAATTGCAAGTAGATGTAGAAATGTATAAAAGGTGGCACAATAAGTTATGTTTTTGATAGCACTTGGGCATCTCAGAGAAAGGAGGAATGGAAAAATTAGTTTTTTCATAAGTAGAAGTGGCTTAGATACCAGTGGTTTCAGGGCCTCCAATGGCAGCAATGGTTATTGTTTCAGGTTGAGAGGCCCCTGGTGTACAGGAAAGGAAAACAATCCCAGCAGCTATCCCTCAAGCAGTTTTCCTCCTCATTCTGCCCCTTCAGGACCACTTGATAGCTTAAGAACCAACTTTTTTCAGACAATACTCTCTCCATCTGGTGCCTTCTCTGCTCTTACTCTGGAATAATAAGTAAGGCTTCTGGAAGTAATGAGCTTGGCTAGCAGATGTCACTATCATTAACAAGCTTCCTCTTTATCCTTCAACCTTTTCTTTCTACTACTTAATACATACCACTCCCTAGGACCTCAACCTAACTGCTCAATATAGTTAAAATCACTTTTCCCCCTATACTCCTGCCTCCAACCAACTTTTTCAACATAACCCCTCCCACCCTCTTTCAAAGACCTCCTTTGGGCTAAGTTTACTGGATGGTTTGCCCTGTAGTATAACTAATCCTGGATCACACAGACCTAAAGGTTCTTTCAGCCTGTCCTCTGGCTGGGGTCTGCTGGGAAGATGATGCTAACTGCAGAAGCAATAGAAGTCCAAGGCACTAAAATGTCCAGCAAGCAATACTTGGAGAACAGACAAGTATTCAAGTACAGTAATTTTACAATTTTACATTCACATTTATTTATCTAATACAATGGAAATACAAAGGAAAAAGTTAAAGTGTCTCCAATAAGTATACGTATATAGCTAGCTTTTTTTGAAACTTTTTTTTAACCCTCTATATTCCACTCTTAACTACTGTTGTCCAACAACATTTATATATCACAGTGTTTCCACATCAAAACTGATGGCAAAGTTACATGTCCGCAGGGAACTTTAAAAAAACAATTTAAATGGCTAATGCTGCAGTCAAAGCTATTAATATTGTTTACTTAAAAGCAGTATGACCTATTTTAAAGCAAGAGCTGCAACTCCATTCTGCTTAAGCTCCCCAGTACCTGGGCTCCAAGGAAGGTGAGTTGAAAGGGAACCATGGGAAAGAAAGATCCCAACAAATTTTTATCCTGTGGTCTGGACTCTTGGGGTGGAGGGCAGGTCTCTGTAGGGAAGGGGGTTTAGGGCAAGACATCAAGTGTGCTGTTATTAAGCCTCATGCTAGGACTCTGACCCTCAGAGCACAGGTGGGTTTGCTTTGATAATCGATCTCCAGTGGATGTCCCAATGACTTCTCTTTCATTGCCCTGGCTGTTGGATAGAGAAGCAGGCAGGCTTCAATAAGAAGCTGACCTTTCATAAGAAGCTGCTTTTCCCCTGTCCCTCCAAGAGAAGGGGAAAGAAAGGAGATTCTCCATCCTGAGGGTTAAGTATGGTGGTTACAAACATTCTTCTGGCAAGAAACAGCCAGTTATATGCAGCACAGTAGTTAGTATACAGGCTAGCTCCCTTCCCCCACAGTCTACCCAGTCCTGTCTGTCGGTCTCGCTAAGTTGTCCTCAGGTTGGAACCTGGGGGATTGCTGATGGATTTCTGCAAATTGCTGATGTTGAAATTCTGCAAAGATGTAGTCCCCACAGGCTGGAATTGGC
The DNA here is from genome assembly GCA_023548195.1 of Bettongia penicillata ogilbyi. Taxonomy (NCBI): domain Eukaryota; kingdom Metazoa; phylum Chordata; class Mammalia; order Diprotodontia; family Potoroidae; genus Bettongia; species Bettongia penicillata. The sequence continues at coordinate 2,687,321 of JAJHZJ010000732.1, forward strand.
TGAGGGGGGGTGGTGCTGGGCCACTTGTCCCACTCCACTGAGTGCTGAAAGGGGCAGCTGGGAAGCTGTACTGCTGTGGGGGGCACATAGCCTTGGTGAAGTGACCTAGAGAGGTAGCTGATGCTGCAGATATGGGGGCAGAGCCACCCAGGTTAGAGGTCATGGAGATGCAGAGCTGTCCAGGTGCTGAAAATTTCCTTGCCATGCCAGGGCCCTGAAAGAAAGCCCAAGAAGTAATATTAGAACGTTTTGAGAAAAATGCCTTTCCATTCAGAAGGAAATCTGTCATTACAAGACAACGATGAGCAATTTTTCATCCTTTATTACTCATTTAAAGTGGTGAATGTTTGAAATTACCACTCATGGAAAAGTTAGGTTGGACTAATGGAGGGATAAGGAAGAAAACTTGATATACCAAGGAGAAGAAATGGGGAGCTATCCTTTTGGTTCTTAAAAAAAAAAATAACCATGGCAAGGTTAAGTTGATGCTGAAAAAGTCCATCAGAAAACATCTGGGAACTGCTACCCAGCAACAATTTGGGTGTTTATTTAGTAAGGAGTCTCTTTCAGTATTTGAAATGGGTTAGGAAGGAAAAAAGAAAGTCTCACCTCATAGTTCATGTGTCCCTTGCTTCCTCTCCTGCCTGAGAGATTCATGGCATCTCGGGCCCAGTTGTCTACCAACTTGTGTAGATCGTCTGTAAATGTGCCCTTTCTGCTGGGTGGCTGGGCCTGTGGGGCTTGACTATTGACTGCTCCCCCCACTGTATTTGTACTGCTGGTCCCTAGTTAGAAGGGAAAAAACACAGGCTTTACAAAAGCTTATTTGGGTTTCAATTTCAGGAGACGGTCAAAGATCACAGAATGATGAAATGGAGGGCAGAGGGAAGGGATGAGTTAGGGAAGCCATGCAGAAAGAAAGGCAAGTGGTTAAAATTCTTGGGTTTTATTTAAGCCATATGCTTTAGCTAAAAAGAAGTTTAAGCAAGGATTTTCCTCAGGAACTATTAAAGTGCCTGTAGTGATTCTAGATGAGAGTGTCTGCCTAGGCCAGGCCTCGGAGCATTGAGGGCACAACAGGCAAATGGAACAGGTGTTTGTTATTCATATGACCCAAGGGCAATCAAGGCCAGTGACTACTGGTACCCTGCTCCTAGCCCCCATGCTGTGAAAGAAGGAGAGGAATGGTGCAGTCTCTGGGGCTAGCTGCTCTGGTTTCCGATCACCTTGAAGAGGGGGAAGCAGGAGAGGACTTCTTAATGCATTCACATCAAGGGCAAGGTTGGAGGAGGAGGAAGGAGGGAACGACTTGGTCTCAGAGAGGACAAAGTAACCCATGTAGATACTGCGACACATCTTAAACATTAGGTTCATGGGAGCATTTCAGAGCTGAACTAAGATGTTAATTAAGTAGTGGTTTATCAAATACAACTTTCACACTTGGGCCCATAAATATGGATTTGTAAAGACACCATTGTTGGGAGAGACTGAACTTTCATTTGTCTTTCCTGGTACGAGTCAGACCCCAAGTCAGGGTTTGGGTCATTTAGGTTGTGTAAAGGCTCCGTTCTGAAGTAGTTAAAGGCCTTCTTCTTCCCCAAACCAGAGCAGCAAGCACTTCCACATAGAAGCAGCAGGAACATTCAGCTTGGGACGGAAATGCACAAGGGGTGGGGAAGCTTTGAGGCTATGGAGAAGGTAATTTTATTTGTATGGTTGATGAAAAAGAAGAAGTGTGGGTCCTGCCTGATTTCGGCTCTGCTGGAGGGCACACTGAAGAGTATTCGAAGAGGCAAGTATTAGGGAAGAGGGAGAGAAGAGTCACTGTCTCATTCACTCTTATCAGATCTCACATTTGCAACTGCAGGATAAATAAAAGCTATGTAAAGTACAGGGGTGTGATTCCAAGTCACCAGGCTGCCAAGGTACCCACACGCTAGAGGCCAGTGTCCAGCCTTTGCTTCCTTGTCATGGGCATTCACAAATGCATGCAACCTTCCTGCTGCATGAAAACAGATGTTGAAAGGCACCTTCTGAAGCCTTCAAGAAAAGGGCCCTTCTAACAGGGACTGGCCTTGAGCCAAGTCTGAGAATAAGACTCACAAGCATTGCTGAGAAAGGATCAGAGTTGACCTTTCAGAGAAGCTTCTGAGGAAGGCGTCGTACTTCATAGGGCTGTGACAACATAGGGAGAACAACAGAGGGCTTTTTGCCCTAGTAAAGAATATAGGCCCTAAGGTGACCTGTTGCATGAACCATGTGAAGGGAAACGTGGTATTTTCTTTGAAGTGAAGTGAATCTGAACAGAAAACAGGAGGATTTTGGTCAACTTTCTCTCGAAGGGCGAATGTAAGATAGGGCTAGAGTAGAAGTCACATGCAGTGAGGATGAGTGGACATGGTAATATGGAAATTCAAGAGGTCACATGCATGAGGGTTGACATATTGAAGGGGAAAATATTTGGAGGGGCCCTGGTCAGTAAATAAGGCAAGCACAACACAGATAAAAGTTCTGCTAGACGTAAGGGAACTATCAAAAGCCAAAACATTTTAACAGGAAAGTGCAATAGAGACAGAAGAGTCTTATTCACATTAAGAAATTCCTTACTTAACACATGCTGGGTGTGACAGCTCTTCATTAATTATGGAGGCTACAACCCATTGGAAACATGCAGTCTCCTTTTACAGAAGGGCGGTTTCATCTTCTCTCACTCTGAATCTACACTGGGATCTACAACACTGGCTTGCGACACAGGGAAGAACCAGGCGTACAGTAATTCCCTTTGAATTGGCTGCTAAAAACCAGCCATCACATATAGTCCCAATTCTGACTGCTGGGGACTAATGAGGTTCACGCTAGGTCATGTAGATTTTCTTTTCTGTTGTGAGTCAATTCCAGCCAATTTGTTGTTGGAAATAGGTAAGTCTTCAGATCTGTAGTGTTCCCTCTTTGCCTTGTTCTAATCCTGGGGGAGAAGCAAGGGGAGCAGAGTGCTCATAATCTCATTAATCTTTCTTTCCCCATAATCTGAGTACGTTCTTACCAAATCCTAATAACCATAATCTCTCCTGTGATTCTAATTAACATCTCATACTGGTTCATATTCCTAATCTTTAAACCCAAACAGAACTAGCTGTGAAATAACTAAATCTACGTATAACCTTACTCACTGAAGTCAAACCCGACAGGGTGGACTGTATTCTACCTCCCCACCGCGGCAGAGATCTTTCCTGAACATCAATCAGGTCCCTCTGATCTTGTATAATTTCCTGGTTACTGCCAATCCATGATTTGCCTCAGGGATAGGCTTAGATGGGAACAGTCTAGAACTTGAGGTGAGTTTTCAGTCTCAATGATTAAATTACCAGCACTTAGGCATATTAATAAACACATCATAAAAGGGGACAGAGAGACAAACAGATGCAAGACAAGTCAGATCCAGGGAGATACTTCAGGGTTTGGAAAATTAATGGATAACAGCATTACAATCAAAAGACTAAGAATAACAGAAAAGAGATAATTACTACAGAGCTGGTTGCAAGGACAGACTTTTTTCACCATCTTCCCTGAAGCACAAAGAAAGAGCAATGTGTTAAAGAAACATCAGTGCAAAATATTTAGTATCGGCAAATAGCATTAAAAGGCCCAGCAAGAGAAACCAGGAGTAGAGAAGGGGCAGTAGGACCCAGGGATCCTTGATGTCCAGGGGCACAGAGCAAACCCTTAATAGCTTTAGGGTTAGAAAACTGTAGTATCTGGAAAGCAAGACAAACCTATGTATTGCTGACTGTCCCAAATCAAATGAATCTCTTGGTCACCCACTCCAGAAAGGCTTCTCTCCTGAGTGGCTCTCTGACAGACTTGGGAAACTTGGTTAAGGAAAAGGCACACTTTTTGGGAACTGAGAGATGGGAATCTGTCAAGGCCTCATTGCTTAAGGTTCAAACACCCAAAGCAGAGAGTTTTTCCCACTGATCCGGTCCCACTCTGTTTCTCCTGCTGAGTAGTTAAAATGTAGGCAATTAAATATATTAGCAATCAAGAATCTGCAAAGCCTTTCAGAGCAGCCTTACTGTCCCAGTTTCATTATTAATTCACTTTAACTTGCTTTCTCCCACCCTCATTATTGCAATCTTTAAGATTATGCTAGAAGGGAAGGTTAGAGGATTCTGGGAAACCAACAATCTATGTATCAAGCCAAGCCGTGCTTTCAATAAACTATCTATTCTTAGAGGACAAAAAAAAAAAAAGATGCAAAGATTCTCATGCACTCCCCTAGCTATTCCCCCCCATCTTTCCTGTAACCTTAGCTTCCTTGCCTCTCGGGACCTGCCCATGAGGAGTCATTTCATGCACAATGATGCATCTTCCATTGACTTAGGCCCACTCCTTTATCTTCCAAGGGAAGTGCTAAGAATGGAATGTATTTAAAATGATCCCAAAATAACAGAAATGGACCCTCCCTGTGATTTTATGATATATTAGGATATGTGAATCTTTTCTATATTTCCCTCCAAAGTATTCAACTTTATGCTTCTCTATTTATGGATAGAAACATAGATTTATGTGGCTATTGCCTGGCCAAGCTCACTACCTCCTGGTTTGGTTGGATAAGAAATGTGGTATAAAAGAAAGTGCTTGACTTCAAGCTAGGGGAAATCTGGGTTCAAATTATTACCACCTACATGTAGATACTGCATGTCTTTGGGCAAATCATTTAACCTCTGCGGATCCTCAGCTTCCCTTACTAATAAAATACAAATAATACTTGTAGACCAAATCTCACGAAGATTTTGTGAAGATCAAGTTAAACACAAAGAGTGCTTTGCAAACTTTAAAGCACTATATTAATATCCAACTTTTCCAGTGAAATTACTGCTCTGAGATCCTGAATCAAAGTACTTTATCAAAGCACTGTTAAAATAGTCTGTCCCCGAAGTCAAATAACTTTGGAATCACCATCTGTTGTACAAGGAGGAGTCTAGAGAACCCCCTTAACATAGCTATCATCCTATTGCTAAAATAAAGGGAAAAGAAAGGTTGGGGAGTTGGAGGAGACAGGCTACAAGATGCAAGGGAATGAAGTTAAATGGAGATAGGGAAAGGATGCAGGGAATGAAGTTAAACGTGATGCATGAAGGTGAATCAAAGCACTTCCCTTACATACCCTGTCATTACAGAGAACGGAGGAGCAATGACACTTCCATCCAGGAGGGTCTGTCAACCTTTGAAGCACACTCAGAAGCATTATGTTGGCAGCCTTAGCACATGCATTTAAAAACACCTCAATAACCACATCAGAAGTTTGAGATCTTAAGAAACAAGACCTTTCCTTATCTCGTGAGCTTACTTTACTTCTGGAAGAGCCAGAAAATATCAAAAAGCATCTTATAAGGCTATTCTCAATTTCTGCAATATACTTGCCATCATAAGTGAAGACAACCTCCCTTTCTTTGCTGGGAGGTCTCCAACTAATGTAAAGGAGCTGTAACAACTATACGTATACACTGGTTTCCCTTAGAAAAGAAAGTCTTATAATTAGAATTAACTATGAATTATTATTGGTGTAAAAAATAAAGTAGTTATCTGGAGGACTATGGAAAAATTAAATTGGATCCAGGAGCTATGAAAAGGAAGTTTTTTATGTTTCTTGGAGGTTCTATACATGGTATCTAGTACTTTATGATTATTTAATCAGAACTGAAATTAAGGCTTATTATAAGTACTTCATTATGCTATGGAACAGAAGACAGTATAAACAGGGAAAAACTACATCATGTTCCTATGACAGAGTTAACCTAATTATATCTACATGTGCTGCCAGAACCTATCTTTCTGGTACCTTCAATGCCAAAGCAACGGAGTTTGAAGTTAGCCTCTAAGGTCCAAGTTTCACTGTCTTAAGACGGTCTGTGTGTTCTACTGGAACAGCCCTCTATATACTAGCTAAATTTACTATGAAAAAAATCCTTCAGCATCCAGATAAATTCCTCTCCAAGTTCAAAGGAATATGATCTATTTCTACACAACTGTGTTTCACACTAACAAATGGACCCAAACTTCTGAGTGTAATAATAGTTCAGCCAAGCCACTGAGTACACGGGATACAAAGAGACAAATGAGAATGAGCTGCATGAAATATCAAATCCAAGCAGCAGAAAAACAAAAATAAGGAAGGAGTAAAGGTGTTACACACAAAGAGCCAAGCAGGGCGTACTCAGAAATCGGGTCCTCCTGCCACCAGGTTTGAACGTCACCCGCTCAGATGCACAGTTAAACTTCGCACAGCCTGTGAGAAGGTGGGGAAAAAGAGGGAAGAACAGAGAGGAAGAGAAACACAGAACACAACTACAAGATGTTAGAAACTTGAGGTTGGAGTGGTGAAATGTACTAAGATGGCACAAAGAAGAACAAGCTTCAGGAGAAGGGCACCTAAATAGAATAGGAACTAGGAATTCCATTCCCTCCACCTGTAAAAATCCAAAGTTCTTCACTGGAATAATGCTAGTTGATTTTGCTCCTTCAGAATAGAGTACGATCACCTTGATAAGATATGGTACTCAGTTCAAAGGTTTCTTTTAATTCTCCTGAAAATGTTCTTAGAGAAGAAAGGGCATGGTGATTCTTGCTTCTGAGTTCTCTGGAAGCAAGTCTATTATCTTTTTGTCCCTTTCTTCCTCCTTAGATACCCCACAATTGAATTTTATATCTTTTATTTCTATTATTAGTGGAGACCCTTTTGATGGAAATGTTTTGTCTAGTAAAACAAGATCGTTGTGGCAAAGTGGGCTGCGGACAGAAAGCAGAATGACTAGATTATTCAAATACTGAACAGCTCCTCTGGCATACGTCCCCTGCCCCAGCAGAGAAAAAAACATCTGCCCTGACCAGGCTATGCATCATCTTCCAGGAAACTATATTTTATTCCCTGGTAGTGACTACTGAATTTTGGGGGATGACCACTTTCCCAGGTTAAGGCCTGGCTCCCAATCCCTCACTTGCTTGCAGTGATACCTCCTCACAAAGGTCTCAGACATGTGAAATTTCATGTTGGTCACTACATGGCCTTTCCTGAGGAGGGCTCTTTGACCAGATGGTAGCAACAAGCCTAACTTACGTGCTGACTTATCTCTCTGTAATAAGTCTACTTCATCATCTGTCCATCACCTCAAACTATTCTAGGACTAAGACTCCTGAGCAGGTTGTACACAGACTGTGTACTGGCCAGCTGGTCTTTTGCTTTCAGGTTCCTCAGTTCAAGCTGTGACCTGAAATCTTCTGGAGCATTTGGTCCATCACCAAGGCTATGGCAATTCCTCCACCTTAGTGCTGTCAGAAGATGGTGGTTGCCATCTGATTTCTTACCTTGGCCTGGAGCAGAAAGACTTGGTACTGAAATGGCACCATCACTGGTAAAAGCTGAATAGAGGTTCTCGCTGGAGGGAGATGGTTTAAGGGGCTGTAACAGCTGATTCTGCCCAGTCTCTGGGATGCTGCCAGGAGGGTGGAGTGTCTGCTGGGGGTGCAAGACTGAAGTTGCACTCTGAGCAGACAGGTTGCCTGTGAAAAGACAGAGTGGCATCAGGAAACAACAGGAAGTTTCTAAGTAGTTCAATCTTCCCACTGTACTCCATACACACTGAATAGATAGGCTACAAAAAGACAAATGAGAATGAACTGCACAAAATATTAAACCAAGCAGCAGAAAACCAAAACAAGAAATCTTGTGTTTTGATTAGGGGTGGGGTATCAGGGAGAGATGCGGATGGGAGAGATGCTGTAGAATAATAAAGAACAAAAGTTTTATTGACTGGAAGAAAAGCCAGGAGTGAAGTGGGAAGTAACTCCTGCCCTCCCTCCAATGCTGACATTAAGTCAGAAGGTTCCCTTCATAAAACTACGTAAGAAAGCTTTTAAAACAGTTTGCTCAGAGTGGTTCACATGTCAAGTATGAAAGGGCAGTTGTAGGACAAGGTTTTTCAACATGAGGTTTTCTAACTAATAATAACTCTGACTCTGAACAGCTTTTGAAAAGAAGATTCTGTTTTTCCCTATTGAGAAAGATAATGAAATATGAGACAATCAGATTTCCAAGGCAGGTTCTGCCTAGCTTTCCTACTAAGGCAGGCATATGCCAGGTTGGATGTAAAACTGTGTGGCAAAAGGTATGGGTGGTCACTGAATGCAGAGTGTTTGGCATCCAATTTCTTGGCAGATGTCACACAAGTGCTGGGTGCAGTATCCTGGAAGTGACCTCCTTTTCTCATCCCTGGATATTCATCTCCTGTTCAACAAGTTTGTCAAATATGAGCTGGTTTACTTGGAGTGCAGGTAAGGTAAGCAGATGGCATTATGTAAGTATTTTTCTGCAAGATGACCCTGTGATGTTGAAGAAATGGGTTAGAACTGTTCTATTAGCTTTCAACACTGTCTTAACACACCAGACCCGAAGGGCAGACCTCTAAGGGAGAATGTCTATGAGAAAGGTGGAAAAGAAACAGAATTGTTTTTACTAGCATGATCCTTTAAAACCAGATAATCCTCTTAGAAATTTTACTCACTACAGGGAATCATCAATGAACATTGTTGAGAAGAACAAGTTAGTTCACCAATGGCCATTCCCAGAGCATGTACAACCAACCATCACACTTTAATGTAAAGCAAAAACTATCCAGCAGGAAAAGATCTATGCTACTCAATGGCTTGGTATGCACTGCTTTATGATACATATTCTGTTATTATTCATATATGGTATTTTAATACATGTCATGTTAACTTCTGCACACATATCTAACATGTAAGTATTAATAAAGTTCATTCTCAAGATATGCTTTTAACTATTTCCTTCGAATAATGTCATCAGTAGCTCACTCCAAATGAATGAAGTCCCCAAAAGATAGTTATATAACTTATATACCTACCCAAAGTAGTCCTCTGTGAAATGTCAATCAAATTTCCATCACATGCAATCATATGGGAGTTTCTGTTCAACTTAGTGAAAAGAAAGGCACTTTTTAAAAAAACCTCATTGAACCAAGGGATTGGGTAAACATAAATAACACTTCAGTTGGTGGCAAAGCTGAGGATTGTTCTCAAGTAGACTTTTCACTGGAGACTGTAAAGTGGTTTCAATGTGAATTATGCTAAAAGGGCCATTCACCAGGACCACTTCCAAGGTAAAATGAAGGCAGGAAAGAGGGAGCTGAGAATAAGATGTAAAAGTCAGTTTTAGAAAATCAGCAAAAATACTGAAGGGACATATCCATTTCTACAGCTCAATAGCTTCCATATTGGGAAAAAAGGAAAGAACTAAAGGAAAACTAAAGGAAAAAAGGAAGAAAAAATTGTGGTGAAAGACCCTGTTCCATGGCTCCTTACCTGAAAGTTGAGGGCTCTTATTCCCTAAAGAATTGCTGCGGCTGGACTTGCTGCCTTTGCTCTTAGTGGGCCTCCTTCTTCTTCCTGAGAGCGGAGCAGCCGGGGGAATGATGACTGCAGGAGGGACTTTGCCCAGTTTGGTGTACAGAGATTCGATTTCATGTTTCTGCCGACTCTGTAGGTCCTGGATCTCTTTAAGGTGCCTAAGAGTAAAGACCAGACTTAAGAACATACTCAACACCAAACTTGCCAAATATAACAACTTCAATTTGACAACAAATGGCAATTTCATTAATATTTGTGAATCTAGGCCCTTACATTTACCCTGAGTGTAAATACTTAACTTGCTCTCAATACTTGAGTACTCACCTTTTCCCTATTCCCACTACTATGAAAACTCCAATTTTTCTTCCCCATTTCCTCCTGAAATGGACGGACTGAGAATAATTCACAGGCAAAATCAATTAGGAATTTCGAGAGCGTCATTTATTAGCCAGGCTGGTGGCTGCCTCCCGTAGAGACCCAGAGGAGACAGCCCTGAACTGAGTCTGGTGTGTGCATTTTAAGCATTTCGGCACTTCTTGGTACAGCCTTGCAGTTTCTACAACAAACATAGTCCTGACAGGGCAGGGGGGGCTTGCTGCTAGGCAAGAACCCCCAAACAGAAGGTGGTTATCAGGGTGCTGTTGGGTAGAGGACCCCAACAGAGAAGAGGTGCCAGGAGAGGGATCCAATCAAAGACTGGTTGTCATTCAACAAAAAATAGTTGTCAGGAAGGGGGTGCTCAGCAAAAGGTAGCTGCCTGGCAAGAGGGTTCTAACATCAGGTGGGGCACAGGTGGTTACCATGCAAATGGACTAAACAAAAAATGACTGTTAACAACTCATCAGGTATTTCACAACCCAAAGGGGAATAACGTTTTGACAGGGGCCCAACAAAAATCTGTTACTAGGCAGGTTATCCAATTCTGCCCAGTAACCTAACAGATATCTCTCAACTTAGGGGCCCAGGGAGGAATAATGTCCACTTCACTCCCACCTCCATTTGAAATTCTTTAAGTTTCCAGCAAAAAAAAAAAAAAATGTGGTTTTTCCTGATTCTTGAGACCAAAGAAGGCAAATAGAGGACAATTACTAGATAGAGAGCGCTTGCTATAGACATTCACCCAACAAAGGATAACTTCAGAGTTGTTTAATAAAGCATGTGGGTTAGTCAGGATGATCTGAATTGAAATCTTGCCTTAGCCACTTACTGGGCATGTGATCCTGGGCCTCTGTTAATTAGCCTCTGTCTGCCTCAGTTTCCTCAAATGAAAATATGGGGATAAAAATAGCACCTGTTTCCCAAGGTTGTTGTGAGGATCATATGAAATAACATTTGTAAAGCACTTTGCTACCTTAAAGCACTATATAAAAGCTAACTATTGTTATACAGGCAGCTAAGAGGCACAAAGGATAGAGCGCTGGACCTGGAGTCAGGAAGATCTGAGTTCATATCTATCCTCAGACATTTACCAATGTCTGAACAAGTCACTTAACAGGTCTGCCTCACTTTCCCCAACTGTAAAATGGGGAACTACCTCCCAGGGTGATGATGGGGATCAAACAAGAAAATATTTATAAAATACTCAACACAGTGCTTGGCTACATAGCAACTGCTTAAAGAAATGCCTCTGTACCCTTTTTACAATGCATAAGATAGGCTGGTGGTAGTTAAAACAAGTGTATATAATAAATGCCCAAAGTGACAGTATTTATGATCTCAAAAAAGCATACCTGTGAAAAGGAGTGGTATAGATACATCTGAACAAGAGAGAGTTTGATGAAAAATCTTCAGACAACTTTCTATATTTTAAATACTTTATATATATTTGGGTAATGTTTTTTCTTACATGCATAAATCCTTATCTTTTGATAGAAAAGAGATTCCCTACACTTACGCTGTAGTAGAAAGAGCTGTAGATATGTCATCTGAAAATTTAATCTTGAATTTCTACCTACTACTTCGTAGTTATGTGACCTTGACAAGTCATTAAACTCTGGGGTTCTAAAATCTAGATTAGATGATTTCTAAAGTCCTTTCCAGTTCTGAGCCTCTGGTTCTATAATCTATATGAAAGCACAAGGGAAGAAAAGTCTTACTTTTCTCGTAACCGACGTAGTTCTGACTTCAAGTCTTCATCTTCAATGTCTGACTCATTGTCGCTGCTCATGTAAGAGGAGTTGAATGAGTTACTAAGGCTCTGGCTAAGGCTCTGGATGGGAAGGCTGCCTTTTGAGCCCAAATGGTGAGTAGAATGTGGGCTACCTGAACCATCATCCATATTCCTACTTAGGAAGGCAGCTTCCAGGTCACAAGATGGCCCATTAAGATGGCTTGGCTCTGACAATGCAGGCATTTCTTTCTTTGGTGCTAAAGCAGAAGGAACAGCCTGTTCGGAATCCAATAAAGAGTGTGCTATTGCTATAGGTGGCTCTTTTTCTACCACAGTGGTGACCTTGTCTTCAGTTTTTGACACGGAGAATCGGCCAACTTTGTCTGTAGTAGCTGTCACCTGAAAACGGCCAACTGTGGTAGGCTGCTCAGCTTCTGGCTTTGTCTGTGTGGCAGAAGTTTTCTGAGAAGGAACACCATCGACTGTATCCAAGGAGGTGCCACGCAGACCTGTGGCAATTCCACCAGGCTCCTGCTTCACCAGAGTGTTCTCTGGACTGCTACTTGACAACACGGAGGACTCTGAAGTGCTTGATTCAAAATGTACAGACTTTACTTCTTCTGACTTACTTCTGCTCTCCTTCAAGGAGTCATCTACTGCAACTGATACCTGGTAAATTTAAAAAAAGAAAAGACTAACCTTCAGGATAGCCTAAAAAAACAAAAAACCCCAAAACAAACCCCAAACCAGAGTTGTATACTCTGTGTGGTAGGAAATTCCATTTCTCAGCCAACTGTATCCAATCCCTTCATTTTGGGAAAAGAAAGCTTTAAATCTCCTCCTTACATACTTCCAACCTAATCCTTCCTCTTATTATCTGAAGTAAAATGGCTTTTTTTTAATCAAGAAATATCCAGAGTAGCAGGGCAATTTTAAACTAAGATTTAAGACAAAACCTTTTAGAAACTCAATTAAATTATTATTAATCACTTACTAGTTCAATGCACTATGCTAGATTCGGGGAATGCCTTCAAGGAGCCCTAATGAACGAGGGAAAGGAGATGCTGAGAGGGAGGAAATATAACATGTGCTCAGATGAGGAAGTATACGATAATCTGAGGCAAAAGGGACCATAACCAGGCAGAGAAGGAAAGACTTCCCATGGAAAGTGGTACTTGAGAGTTGAGCCTTGAAGGAAGACAAAGATGCTTCCTTCAGAGGCAAAGTGAACAGAGAATGTACTCCAGACATGGACACAGAGTGTGTGTAAAGGTAGGAGACAGAATATCAGACTCGGGGAACAGCTTGGCTAGAATATATTGAGTGTGGGAAGGAGACTAATGTGAAAAACTTAGAAAGGTATTCTAGAGCTAGGTTGTGAAGAGCAAGGTAAGGAATCTCTATTGGTTTCTAGTCCTAGTTCTGAATCTTACTGGAGAAGTGATTCTTTAGAAATTAAAAAAAAAAATCTGTTAGTCATTGTAGTCCCTTGATAGATCCTCAAGAACATTTCTAGTCATTTGCAAAGAGCTAACTCTGGATTCTTGAAGATTAAGATTATGCCAGTAAAGCTTTCATATTAGTTCATTTAAGTCTGTAACTGGCAATCACATCGTTTACACAACCTATGTGACAAAGTTCCTGAAAACCTTACCTGAAACCGGCCCATCTTAAGAACACTGGCCTCTGAGCTGGTCATTATGGCATTATCCTCTATGTTCTGAGCTGCTGAAAGAAGTAGGGAAATAAAGATGACAAAGAAGTTTAAATTATCTTTTTCTCTTTTTAATCATATCTAAGAGGATGAATCTAAACAATCTATTTTCTTTTTCAATGATGTATTCTTAAGTAAGGTGCTCACAATGGAGTTACAGGATTTATGAAACAAGAATTTTCTTCTGGACTAGATTTATTTTGAAGTTCTGTTGCTTTATGTCTTCTTAGACTTAGAATTTAATTATTTCCAGGGACCAATCACAGTGATCATTTTGTTGGAGACAGATGTTAATGTTACTCTGATCCTTCTGTTAGTTTTGTCAGCCCCAATTTCCAATTGTTCAAGTTTTTTCTGGAATGTATTACTAATCTGCTCCCAATCTCACTGGGGGATCAGGTACCTAAATAGGAGCCTGCTTTTGCATTGTGCTACATGCTCAAGGTACCATATACTTTACCTCTTTGAGGTGGCACTACCGCTGGCACTGCTCCGGCAACTGATGTTGGAGCTGCAAGTGATGTGGGCTACAAGACAAAATTTAAAGAAAAAAAACCACAAATGTTAGTTTTTTGGTTGACATACAGTCCAACTTTTATTCCAATTTAGAAGATATATTATAACCATGAGGAACAGCTAAGTTTTGTCATTACAGATGACAGAATGACTTTTAAAAACTTCTAATCCAGTAGATTCAGTCTACTAACTATAATCAGTACCTTCTTTTTTTGCAAAAGATAAAAATCGTGTGTGTGTGTGTGTGTGTGTGTGTGTGTGTATGTGTGATATGGAGGATCCAAATATACCACAAAACCTGATCTTGCCATTACATCAACCTAGAAAGCTAATATATCTTTCTTACTAACTGATCTCAATTTCACTATTTTGGCGAAGTAATGAGCTTTGAAAACTCTTTCTATGACATTCTTTCTTCAGAATAACTTCAGATAGTATCTCAGATATTCATTCAAAGGGAAGTATTTTCCTTAAGGACATTTTTATCTCCTCCAAATGTAAACAAACAGAAGTTAAAACTTGAATTTAAGATGTGAGACACACACACACACACACACACACACGCACACCCCTCCATATGTAAACAAATAGAAGTTAAAACTTCAATTTAAGATGTAACACAGACACACACAAATGATACCCCTGACATTTAAGTATTATAAATCAGAGGAACTAGATGGGTCTAAAGATTATTCTCTAATCTAAGTTTTTCTTCTGGAATTAACTCGTGAAATAGCTGGTGAAATGAACAGCTTAGCTGACTAAATAGTATAAATAAACATCCTAGATTTCCATTCATTTGTCCCATCATTATGGCCACGTATCACACTTAGATGGAGCTATTGTCTGCCAAAATCTTCTTCTTAAGAGTATTTCTACCTGTTTGAATTACATTTCTGGGAGCACAGTATCCTGGGAGGGAAGGAGACAGGCTACTTTGGAGCTCTTTCAACTTACAGCAACTGAAGATGTGACAGGGACAGTCTCTGGACTAAGGGCTCTTCTTAATTGAGCATCAAGATCTTCTAGAGGTTGCTGAGACTGAAGCAAAAATACCCACTAATAAGAATGTCTTAGGCACATTAGCGAAATTAACAGCTAATTTATAAGACCTATTTACTTTGCAAGACTGATATGACTACTCTATAATCTAGATTTAATATAGGTTTTGGAAATGAAAGGCAACATTTCTTGATTCACAGAAATGAAAATTAAGACTTCATTTTCATACTGTAAGGCTATTTCAAAATTCACTAAATTTCTGTCACCTTTTCAATAAATCAGATTATATGCATTATTTTTTCTGTTCTACCATCTTCTTTCTTCTGCACCCTAAGGATGGATTTCATAACTCTCTCCCTCTCTAGGAAGCTTTATGAAATGCACACAGAACTGTAGTTACCTATCTTTATAACATCTTACCTATTTCCATTTACTTTTTCCTTCAGTTTTATAAAACTCCAACTACAGGGTGAATGTATTGTCAATTGCACATCATTTTTGAAAAATGATTTTTGATGTTTTTTTTATATTACCATCACTTGCCAGTCTCACCCCCCCCCTTGTAACAATAAGTTACAGTTTAAGCAAAAACAAAAACAAAAAACAACCCTGACAAAGTTATTATGTCTGAGGACATATATGTCTATAAAGGCCACTTTTCTTCTGAAGGAAGAATTACTTATGACTTGTCAATCTGATAAGGCTGAATATTAATAACACATTATTCAGAAGATCCTGATCAAGGAAATCAACGTTGAAACAACCACTACTTCTCCACAAACAAGAAGCTCTATTTGCCAACCTGCTTTCATCTATAATATTTGGTTTAAGAAAGTTTTAACCCTCTTTCCCTTTTCTGTGAGAAAATGACAGTTTTTATAGAAAAGCTATAGACTTGCAAACATAGATGCAAGTTTGTAGTCTTACTACAGACTTGCAAACTGGCTTCAAAACATTGTCTTTACTTTTACTAGTTACGTAATTTTAGGTCACAAACTCAAGTTTCCCCATATTTTCGGTGAAGAGAGCATCTGTGCTACTCAACTCACAATGCTGCTGTGCAGCGAAAGACTATATAAATGTGAACTATTACTACCACTGTCACCACAGAAGACTTGCTTCAAAAAGACTGGAGCAGCCTGGGGAATATAAGTCGTCTTAGAACAATTCAGTATAACTGAAACCAGAAATACAACTTAAGACTAAACTGCCTACAGTATCCAAATTATAAATACTAAACTTATGACTGAATGGATTGAAAGGAATTTCTTCTGAATTTTCCTCTTCTTTCCCTTGGATACTAGAAAACCTGTCCTCCTTGGGACTCCTAATGCTCTTCTTTATCTTGCTGCTCAGTTCTCTCACCTTTCAAATACTGACACTGAGTCTCGATTCTCATCCAACCCTATCACCAAAGGCGGAATAGAAGGAACAAAGGGAAAACCTCTTACACTGGCACTGGTATTTTCTCACAATTTTTCTTTCCACTCTTAATTCTCCAACCCCCCCACTCTACACCTTCAGATCCTTCCCAGTTCATTAACCATCATGACTCTCAGCCCCTTGGTGCCTGGTCCTGGACACCCTGAGCTCTCTGCCTTATTCCACTCTACCCTCTCCAAGAGGCCCTAGCTCTTCTTCTCAGTTATCTCCTCCTCTACCCTCCTCTGGTAAATATGCCTGGAATTCCAAACTGAGTCTCTTAAGGCTTGGAACACTTTCTTATTAAATTTGGTTTTGTCTAGAAATTGTGGATTTTCTCTTATTTTATAGTTCAACATTTCACAAGTACACGCATCATAAAATTAGAATTAGAGCAACATGTTTATTAAATTCAAAAGACCTTCAACTACATATAATTGATGCATCAAATAAAGCTTGTATGTCATCATCTTCAAGGTAAAATACTCATTTAGTTCGATTTAAATAACTATGAACTTATTTAGAAAATACTGCCAAAGGTGAGGTTGGTATTTTTTTTTTTAAGTCATACCCAATTAGACACATAATTTTGCCCTGTTACTTCCTTTGAATCACAGGATGGTATATCAAAGTAGAAGTTTCCATATGATCTACTGGATATATGCAACAATATCCTAAATATATTTTAGAACTTAAATCACCTTTTAATAAGATCATTAAATAGTTTCAGTTTCTTCCTAATATACTAGTCCTAAAAGCTTTGTAGCATTGCTGCTATGGAGCAGGGGTTAGAGCAAACTCTGGGAGCTAGGAATGGTTTTTACATTTAAAAATAAAGGCTTATGGTATATAAAAATTGATCATAGCTTTCACAGCATATAAGAACAGAAGGGCTGAATTTGGCCTATTAAGTTTACCAACCCCTGTTCTACAGAATAAACACTATAGAACTTTGAAGAAATCATGTTTTGAGAATTATCAAAAAACTTCTTTTCAAAGAGTGAATATCTTTAACTTTGGTTGTGTGGTGGGAGATAATGTGCTGGTAAAACTTTAGGCTGTGAGATAGTTTTTCAGAACAGACTTAGATATTGAAATAAATATCTCAGATTCATCTTCCTTGTTAGCATCTGTTTCTAATACCCCAAACAGAAGAACTGTACACCTTCTCAGTTTAAATGCTATCTGGACCACTAGGCTTAAGAACTATTCCAAAAACCTTCAGTGGAAGGGGGTTACTTAGTCAAGAGAGAAAGAAAAATGGAGAAGGTAAAACCATGCAGTGAAGAATCTAACCATGTATTTTGAAAGACAAAAAGCAAGAGAAACAGAAAGAATTCTGCCAAGTCATGGAGCACCTGTGTTAGTGAAGGTCCTGGAAAAGGTGGCAGCTGCTCACTGGGTGGGGTACCAGATGGAAGTTCAGTACCTACCGGCAGCACCTATGGACAATGGATGGCAATTTTAATGCATCAGAAATGAACAGAAGAAGGCTCAGAGGAGGTTACAACTACTGCATATTAAGGAATAACACACCAAATCCAGCCAGGTTATATGAAAACTGTCAAAAGAGATTGGAATGCCAGAATGAGGAAAACCCATAATAGCAGAATCAGAAAGTATATTATAGTTAGTAATTTTCTTACTAGTACCGGGGCTCTGACTCTTCTATTAATTTGATCACTAACATTCAATTATTTTAAAACTCTAAATCTTAAATCTTGATTTTGTAACTGTAGAAAAAAAATGTGCTGCTTTAATAACTGGCTTCATGGACTAGTGATCTGCCCTTTCTCTATACTGTAGATGACAAGAGAATAATTCCTTTTTGGGGGTAAATGTTACTTTCATCTGAACCAAATGGGACAAATGCAAGTGTGGTATTTAACATCAATATATTTTTTACACACTTAGAAAACTTCAAGGCATAATTCCTAAAAGTTAATATCAATTTAATGAAATATATGTACACACACACACACACACACACACACACTCTCTCTCAATGAAATTCAAACATATAAACTGAGTTCTGTCAGTCAGCAGAAGTTCTATAAGCCTCTGAATCTGTTTTCATAACCATATTTCTATTTTGTTGGGACCTAGGGTTATCACGCATAAAATTTTTAAACTTTATCCTTGAGAGAAAATCCATTATTTCAATGTAATAAGAGAAGCTATGTAAAAATGAATCCCTAAAAATCTTACCGGTACCCTGGTAAGAGGTGCCTTTGAGGGAGGGGTTCCAGGTTTTACCCCTGCTGCAATGCTGGCTGGGGCTGCAGCATGGCTGACCGGGGTGGCAGCTTGCCCAGGTGTGACCACTGGTGTAACAACGGACAAACCAGCAGTTGTTCCTAAAGGCAAACTGCTTGGTGGTAAGCAAGTACTTGTGGTGGAAGTCATGAGCTTGCTTGGTGCGACAGCGGTGGTTGGGATGCCTGGCATGACTGTGGTCTCCACTACCAATGATGTCTCCAGTGAGACAGGGGCATGCTGTGCTCCAACAGAACTGTGTTCGCTGAAGAGAGACCGCAGTTTTTCTTCTAGAGTCTTTATATCATCAATACCAGGGGCCTTGGGTTGTGTATCTGTATCTATTTCTGGGCAGTGGGTGTGGGGCTGGTTGGGAAGTGAAGCTGGTTGAGGCTGACTATGGATTAATGTCTGCTGTACAGCAGGTACACTGGTAACAGGCTGTGCTAGGGGTGGGATACCAGGTAAAGGTACCTGAGGCAATACTGGGGTGGAGATGGCCCCTGTTGCTTGCGAAAGGACAGGAGGAGAAGCAACAGCAGATGGGACTTGCAAAGGATGCACTACACTGGGCTGACTAGTTGAATCGGATATCCCGGCTCCAGAGGAAGATGAAGATACGGAGAGGGGCAGGGATAGCCCCATTACACTGCTAAGGGGTGGCTTGTCCAATAAATGTGTGCCATCATGCCTGGGATGGAGTGCACTAACCACCACTGTTTCAGCTAGACTAGGGGCAGAGTTGCTGCTACTGAGCTGAAGAGGTGGCTGTGAAGCCAGGCTAGGGAATGGAGTGGTGGTAGATACGGAAGCCAGGGTGGCTGCTACAGCTACACTTGCTGCAATCTGGGCAGGCTGAGAAGTCATAGCTGGGGTGACAGCACCTAGGGCAACAGCACTGCCTATTCCAGGAACTGGAGCTACTGATACTGCTGCAGGAGGAAAAGTGCCAGCATTAGACATAATGGCCCCAACTGATGGGGCCTGAATTGACTCAGTTGTAGCAGACAGTGACACAGCTGCAGGAATGGTAATGCTGGAAACCACATTGGTAACTAATGGTGGTCCAGATACTTGTGTTACAGGGAAAGAACTTGAAGTTAACACAACTGCACTGGAGGCAACTCCGGCAATGACTTTTTCAGTAGGCATGGTGACCACAGATTGAATGACTGGTGCAGAAACACTATTAAAAGGACTACTTGTTGCAGGGACTGATACTGAAGGCACAGCTGTTGCTGTGGGAGGGAAGACTACAGCCATGCCAGTCATGGTGGGAGGTACAGTTGGAAAGGTTGGTCCCACATGGCTGAAATTTGGGGGAGCTGTACTGGGTCCTTCTGCCATTTGAGCATGCCTAAGTTCAGAGAATGCCTGTTGTAAACTAAGGGATGAAGCAGAATGAGACAGATTCATTACAGGGCCATGGGACGGAGCAACAGCAGCTGCAAAGGAAAACAAACAAAACACAAAAAATGAAGTTAGTTCATTTTTGTTTTTAAAAAAGGTTAGGAATATAACATGGCCCCAAACTCTTATTAAAGTTCACCAACATGAAAATAAAATAGCACTCTGCTAAGGGGACAGATATTAAAATAGGAGAGATTTAGTATACAAGCCATCTGGCCTGAGCCCCTAATCCTAAATAGGGAGAGAAGAGTTCAGGTTACTCACAATTCACTCTACGTACTATGATCACTGAAGTTACTCTTTCTTGCGCTGCTTCAGCCTCCTGTACTTACCTGGTACTCATTACCCTTCCCACTTTAATTCTGCCTCATGTTTATCTGCTAGTCTTACTTCAAGGTTCCTAACTGTGGACTCACCTGGGTCTGACACCTCACCAGATGGGGCAGTGAAAAATACTGACTCTCGTAACCGACTCTCTGGTACAGGACTCACTATGAACCGCCGTCCAGCTGAATGTACGACTTGAGTTAGGGAATTAGAGGAAACACCTAAAAAAGAAAAAAACCAGTACATTACTCTTTATCTAGCTTCAGGACTGATTCAAAGGAAGCTCATAATTTCATAGAGCACAGAGAGAGCATCTAGGGAGCTGATTGCTACTTGTTTCCTAAGAAGTTAAATGCCGAAAGATGGTGTAGAAAACTGAAAGGAAGCTTACCTGCTCTCTGAGGTATAGAAGATGCAGGATTTGGTTGCTTGAATTCTCCCTCTAATTTCTGCAACAAACAAAAATGCGGTCACTTGTGGACCACAGCTTTCAAGTCGTACAAGTCCTACAGTTCATTAAATCCAATTAGGGCCTTGGTTGGATATCTCTAGATAGTAAGGGCTGATTAAGTGTCAGGCACTGTGCTAAGTGCTGAGGATACAAAAAAAGGTAAAAAGGACAGTCCTTGCTCTCATGAAAAATTACACTGTAATGGGGAGACAACATGGAAACAACTGTGTACAAACAAGATATATACAGGAAAAATGGAGATTATCAACACAGGAAAGTCACTAGCATTAAAAGGAATCAGAGAAAAGGCTTCCTGAAGACGAGACTTTAGTTGAATTCAAAGAAGCCAGGAAAACTAGGGCATAGAGATAAGGAAGAGAGAACTCCAGGCATAAGGGACAGTCAGAAAAATGCCAAGGGGTAAGAGATGGAGAGTCTTGTGTGAGGAGCATGTAGGAGGCACCAAGACAGCAGTACAGTAAGGTACGGGAAGGTGGCATGTAGGAAGGGGCCAGCTTATGGAGAGCTTCAAAAGCCAAACCAAAGCTCTTAGAGGTGCCAGTTGAGTTGACTGAATGATGATGCCATGGTGGGTGTGCGTGGGGGGGGGGGGGAGGGCCCTGCACCAGGGAGGAGCCACTGTCACTCAACAGAAGGGGATTTCTGTTATTCATGTTACAAATGTCCAAACAACAAGTCTTCACAAATTCTTCCACATGGCAAGTCACAGGGAATTGACTCCACAGATGATACCTGCATTGTGAGCCTAGGTTCAGTGAACATACACGTACTTTTCACAGTAACAGGAAACTTAAGAAGAGGAGAGGGTTTGGAACAAAAGATAATGAACTCACTTTTGGAAATGCTGAGCTCAAGACGTTATCAATGACAAATCCAATCTGAGACATTTGTAATAGGTAGTTGGAGATGTGAGACTGGATGTCAGGAGCAAGGTTAGGGCTGGACAAGTAAATCAGAAAATCAACTGAACAGAGATGAAAATTATATCTATGGGAGTTGATGAGATCACCAAGTAAAATAGTACTAGACATAGAAGAAGATCCAGGATAGACCCTTGGGGGATACCCACAGAAGTATGACCTGGATAAAGATCCAGCAAGGGAGATGGAGGAGTAGTCAAATAAATGTTAGAACCAGGAAAGAATAGGGTCATGAAAACCTAGAGAGAAGAGAGTGTCTAGGAGAAGAGAATGGTGGACAGTGTCAAAAGCTGTCGAAGTTAAGAAGGATGAGGACTCAGAAAAGGCCACTAAACTGGGTAATTAAGATATTGTTGGCAACTTTGGAGAGAACAGTTTTGGTGGAGTGATGTCAGAAGTCAGACTACAGACTGAAAGGAGTGAGAGGAAAGGAAGTGGAGACATCAAATTGTAGATGGTCTTTTCAAGTTTAGTCAGAAAATGGAGAGAAGATACAGGATGATAGCTAGAAGGGATGGCTAGATCAACTGAAGGTTTTTTGAGGATGGGAGAGACATGGTAGTAGTGAAGTAGCCAGTAGAAAAGGAGTGAAGATAAGAGAGAGTGGCATCATGGGGGTGAGAATCTATTAATGAAGATGGGATAGAATGAAAGCATTCTGTACAAGTAAAAGAGTTTGCCTTGGCAAGAACCTCTTCTCTTCATGCGAGACTGGGGTGAAAAAGGAGTAAGTAGTGGAAAGCATGTTAGTGATGTGAGATGAGGAAGAAGGGAAAGGCAGGAACTCAACGAATGACCTTTTTTTTTTTTTTGAGTGAAATATGAAGAAAGGTTGTCAGCTGAGAGTACTGGGGGATTTTGGAGAGGAAAAGCCTTGGGTGCTTAAAGAAGGCACAAAAGTGTCTGTAAAAGCTGCTGTGTAGAGTTAATTAGGAAGGTGTTAAAAAATGCCCTGCAGGGTCCAGTTGAGGTTGTATAAGTAATAATCTCAGAAAATATGAAAACAGAAAGATCAATTCCTAGATTTAAACTATTGTTCCTAGGTTGTCAAAGATTAGTTGTTAAAGATACCAAATACCTGCAATATTTTAAAAACGTAGGCTTTACAGAACCCTCATAGATTGACCCTACCTGGGATCCCGAAAAGCCATAGTCATCCTTTGCTTGTAAGCTCTCTGATCCTTGGTCACCTTCTGGTTCCACACTAACGTCCTCACTGAGCATTTCATCAGCCTTTTCAATGATTTCTCGCACCTGATCCACAAATGAGTCTCTCTCTGTTGCTAGAATAAAATCATTGTTCACCTATAAAAGAAACAATTGTTGAATGTTCTTGGCAAATGAGGCCAATGATTCTTGAGTATCTAACCAAACAAATCTCTTTAAAAATGTTCATTTGGAATTCCTGAATTTAAGCACATTCTATCTCTGGAAAGGAATAACTCTCAAATCCAAGACAAGTGTAAAGAGGTGAGAGGAAGAAGACTCATCATCAAGAGGTCAAAAAGATAGCAAGCACAAGTTATTTAAATGAAGTATGAATTCCAATTCTAATCTCTAGGAGGAAAAATTGTATGCAGTTTAAATAGAACTTTCAGCTTCATGGAAAATTAAACCAAGAGTCCTTAACTATGGGCAGCTTGTACTTGCTTTGGTTTAATAAAATAGTCATATGCAGAAAAACCTTTGACTTCTCCACATATTCTACTATTTCTAAAACATATTTCTGCTTGCTTCTGCTAAGAAAGCAATACAAATATTTAAAAGGTCAAGGTTTATTCTAAAAACAAGAGGTTTAGTTTCTTAATTTATTACCTATGAAAATTAGTTTTTTAAAATACAGTCTTTGTATTCATAGTGCCATAGAATTTCACTACAAAGTGTCCCAAAATGGTAACTGATAGCTAAGTGAACACTATACTTATTCTGGGGAATAGCTGTTCTCCATTTCCACTGAGAAGAGAATTAAAGGAAATTAGGCTAGGTATAAAATTAAGAATCCTTTGAGTCATTACAACAGGTTACAACAAAGAAAACTTCCAAATTATCTCTAGGAAGGGAAAAAATCATAATTCCACCCCTACTCCAAATAACTTAGTGCTTAATCCATTTTAATGGCAAAGTATTTGTAAACTAACCACATGCAAGCCTACATAAGACAATGTAAAAAGTCAAACTAAGGTCTTAAAGAATGCAATAAGCACATAATGAAAATGGAAGAAGGCCTTTCATTACATTTTTGAGGACAAGGATCCTGAAGCAGAGACAAAAATCTGAGGAACAGCACATAATGACTGACTGTACTAGTACTTGGTTTTTCTCTCAAGGGAAATGTATGAGGTTTTAAATAACAAGGTAAGGATCTGAACATCAACCAATATTACTATACCATAATTGATGCTATCTCCTCAGGATTATCACCATCCAGGTCAAATTTGAATGTAACCATTTTCCGATTGTGAGTCTCTAACTGGCATTCCACTACTCTGTCTCCTTTGTTTGACACCTGAAAGAATAAAAACATCTTATGGGATGATGTACTATTTTGTTATCAGAACTTGAGGTCTTAAAGGTAATCTTACTCCAACCCCTCTATTTTACAATTACAGAAACTGAGGCATTTTGTCTAAGATCACACAAGAGAGAGAATGCTTTTAGGGGAATAGCTACTAGTTCAATTTGGTGAGAACAAAGAATAGAAGTAATGCTAAACAGACTGGAAAAGAGGCAGATCTGGAGGGACCCTATATATTTGGTCAAAGAATTTGTAATCCAATCTAGAGAAAATGGACAGGCACCAAAATTTCTGAATAAAGATAATATGTGATCAAAGCCAGAACAATGTAGTTGGAACATTATTCTGACATTAGTGTGCAAGATGGGGGAGAAACAGCATAGATAACCACTTGGTTTCAAAGTTGAAATACAGTGTGGCTATTATTCATCAAAGCCAGAGCAGACATTCCTTTTTTTGTGGAGGGAGCAGCAGAACGACTGCCAAGCACAGGGTGATCATGCTGGTCCTCAAACTACTCACTAGTCTTCCACTGAATGGTTGGGAAGGAATGAATAGTTAAGGCCACTAGCTTCTTTTAAAATGAGTGCTCTGAGTTATTTTCTGTATGCATTGTTAAGAAAAAGAAGTACTTTTCTCTAGAAATTTGGTCAAAGGAAAAGTAATTTGGACAAAACAAAAGATTTTAAGCTTTCTTACTTTGATACTTCAAAGGTTTCTAACGTCACCCATGTGGGTCCTGCATCTTAGCAGGGGGCTCTTGTTCTGTCATTTTTCAGTCACGTCTGACTCTACACAATCCCATTTGGGATTTTCTGGGCAAAGATACTGCAGTGGTTTATCATTTGCTTCTTCAGCTCATGTTACAGATGAGGAACTGAGGGTAAACAGGGTTAAGAGACTTGCCCAGGGTCATACAACTACTAGGATTCTAAGGGCTCATTGGAATTCACCAAGATAAGTCTTCCTGGCTCCGGGTCCGCTGCGCCACCTAGCTGCCCCACTCCTGAGGGTTACCATGTTCAAACAATTTATTATCCAACCTGTGACTAAGCTGGTGATGAGCTTTTCATAAAAGCATTTTAATTTTAGATCAGTCTTTTAAATAAAAATCTCATTGCTTGCTCATATATTCTTTTTAGAGATGGGAAACCAAAGAAGAAAGTCTAACAAGGTATCACTGGTATTGTACTATTCTTGAAATACTTTGATAATACTAAAAGTATAGCTATAGGAAAGGGACATAGTCACCCTATAGGACTTCTGTAGGGTGGTATGATAATTCAGTTTGCCTACAGAACAAGGAAGAGGAGGGGAAGCAGTTAAACTATGTATTGCCCTAAAACTCAAGAGGCAGCAGGGGAGAGTGAAAAGCACTGGGAATCAGGAGACTTGATTCTACTTTGGCCTCTACTATTAAAAAATATGTGACCTTGGGGCAAGCCATTTAGTATCTCTGGGCCTCAGTTTCCTCAATTATAATATGAAGAAGTAGGATTAGATAATCTGTAAAGTCCTTTCTAGGCCTAACTTCTTATAATATAAAATGAAGTCTGACATACTTACATTAAGAATTCTCAATTTGGGGCGAGTAGTCTTCTCATGACGAGAACGACTCCGTACAGACTTCCGATAATGACGTTTTGTAGTTCTCCCTTCATGTCTCCCACTGGATGATGGAACATTCTCATTCCCATCACTCAGACCTGAAGCAACATCTGAATGTGCACTAAAAAAGGAATAAAAACTTAGTTTGTATGTTTAGATCTTACCAACGACATAATTTCAAGATAAAAAATGGCTTCATAGATCTGAGTCCCTCCTGGCCACAGTTCAAGAAAGGAGAATTTTTAGTTGCACACTTACCTATCTATAGAGGAGACCAATGTGGTGGTCTGTGGCTGTGCTGATGGCATTGGTTCTGGAGGACTGGACTGAGAAATACCTTGAGTACTCTGTGAAAAGAAAGCATGATTAGAGCACCACAAGTCAAAATTTTATTTCTCTTTCATCACCCACTAAACTACCATTAAGAATTCTTCTATTCCTCCCCCTCAGCCCTAGAAGCACTATCTCATTAGGAAAGTCTTCGACATTCAGCATCTAGATAGTTGTCTTACAACTCCAAACGAGGATTCTACTGGCCAGTCTCTGCTATAGACTGCACAGTGAGATCAGCCATCATGTCCACTAGACAGTGTGACACTACAACTTGCCATGCAGCCAGCATCTTACCAGAAGAATGTGCAACAGGGCAGGCAGAGCAAAGTGCAAAGATGATTCAGATCTCTCTCCCAGCAGGGCAAAGGGGCTGCTGGGAGCACAGCAGGATGAGATACTCTCAGGACTGCCAACGGCAAGAGAGTTGGTGAGAAGACAAGAGTAAGATCTACAGAACTAGCCAGAAGTGAAGTGCTAACAGGGCTAAGCCTCTTGGAGGCACACTCACTTCCCAACAGAACAGCCAGTGGCAACAAGGCCCCCACATTGGCATGTCATTCTGCTGTAAGAGAAAGTCATTCAGGAGTTAGTTGGTAATGGTGTCCAAATGAATTCCAAGAAAGGAGAACCCAAATTTACAGTGGCCTATAATTTTTATGCCCTTAGATTTATGCTTCACACACACACATGCAGAGATTTTATTTACCTCCAGAGCTGCTTGCTGGGAGGGTGCAGCAGAGGGGGCCTGCTGTGCTAAGCTCACTGCTGAATGGGGTACTTGAACCTGTCCTCCTAGACCACCCACTGGAACTAAAACACTTGGCTCCACATAGGGCTGCACAACTGCAGGAAGGTACCCTGGAGGAGCCAATGCTTCCGTAGGCAAGGGAGGGGACAGAACTGTAGATGGGATGCAAACAGAAGCCACGGTGGAAGAGGGAATAATATTTGAGTCTCCTGGGTACTGAGGTGGCAGTCGAGGTGGGAAACCCTGCGACAGAAATGAGGGAGCTGAGTTAGTGCAGGCTGGGTCATCAAATAAGCAAACCAGGAACAGACATAAAACAATCACATATAGCAGGGAGGAGTTAAAGCACAATCCCTTCTTCTGTTTTCACCATATCCAAGGACCATTTTTGAGGGTAATGTTATGTGACTGGGAAAACATGGATTTTTGGAAGAGAAAGGAGAGCTGTTTAGATTCCCTGCGGGAAAGCAATCCTGGGTACATCTTGTGATGATCTCACACAGAAGACCCCTCAGGTTGTTATGGTTACTTGATTAGCCTTCCAGAAGTTAAATAACTGGCTTCCTTACTATCCCTGGGAAGCTTCTTATCAACTTTGGAAATAGCTTATGGTAATCTTTATCTACTCAGGCAATATTTTATTTCAAAGAAAAAGAACACAAACTTAGTTTTAGCTGCTAGACTAGATAGACACAAGATTAAATGTTGAAATTTTATTCTTATTATCATGTTGACTGTTCCACTTACAGATTATAAAACCTAATACTGAAACAGCCAGAGGCTAGTGAATTCAGAATACTAGTTTATTCATTTCTCACAACTGTATAACCTAAGTTAAATGCTGAAGTTATTGCCTTGCTTTCTTAAATAACTGTGGTAAGACACACTGACAGAAACGTCCAGGATGCCCCCCCTCTCCTTCCCAATATGGTTCAGGAAATGGCCATGTTGTTTGGTACTGCTGAACTCTTCTGGTTTTGCAACTGGAATCAATAAATCTTTGCTAACATGTTACACTGCATGCAGCAAAAAGTTAAAGTTTTCTGGTGTTTGATTATTGCAGTCAAATCCTTGTACTATCTGCTTTTAGTTCTTCGAAGGGCTCATGAACATCTTTTCTTCTAGGGGGATCTCCACATAGGACTACAATCCTGAGGTCAGCCCTGGCCTCTAGAAGATCTGACCCTGGATTTTTGCTTACTCTAGCACAATACCTGGTACAGAGATTCTCCAGAGGGAAGTGAAGCCTCAGCAGCTTGTCCAAGGTTAGCTGGTATTCCTATGGACTGAATTGCTGGCTGAAGGAGCTGTGGGTGAGCCTGACTTGGCAGCTGAGTCACAGGCTGCAGAAGGGTGGGAAGCTGACTAGGGACCACAGTTGATCCCACAGGGACAGCAGCCGCTGCAGCAGATGAGGCCAAAGTGAGCAGAGGCTGGTTAATACCAGATGCCATAGAGTTTGGGAGGGATGAGAAACCGGTCTGAGCCACAGAGACATGAGGAGTTGATATAGGAATCTGAGAGACTGAGAACTGAGGGAGTAAGGATGCTGGAAGTGGCTGGCCCATGGGAAGGAAGTGAGCACCAGAGAGAGATGGGGTAACTGAGGGCTGTGGAAGGGAAGGTGCTGCAACTGGTATCTGAGGTTCGCCTTGGATGGTCGATATTGGCTGGGAAACAGGAAGCTGAGAAAGTAAAGAAAAAATAGACTTTTTTTTTAAGGAAGCAAAGTAGCCAAAAGCAAGATTTACTTATTAGCCAAAAGAAGAAAATAACTTTAAAAACCCTAGAACCAATGTCACTAAAGAACAGAATGGGTATTGCTATTAGAAAAATAGCCGGCAGAGTGACTATTGTCCCAAGTAGTTACATTTTTGGGGTATTTTGTTATTGTTTTCATGCTAGGCACTAAAAATAACGAGTGTTTCACAAATAGGTTTGTTGACATTAACCAGACTTGTAAATAAAATCAGACTGATTATAAAAAAAATTGTATATATATTCCAATTTAAAACTTCTTTTAAGCAAACAAAACATTCTCTAGTGAGGAGTCACTGACAGTTCACACTGCTTTCAGGATCTTTGTTCTAATACTGATAGTGCCTTGCACTTTTTTTTTCAATATCTGTTAATGAACAAACTGGTGACAAACCACTGTGCCAACATACAGTAAATGGAATTGTCACAAAGCATAGCAAACATTAATGAAATTTGAAAAAACAAAAAACCTCCACATGCAACAAAAGTAACTTCAGCTTCTTTAGTGTGATCCTTAAGATGGCATGCACAGAAGCAATTAGAAAAAAACAAGCAAAGGACAAGTGCAGTATGCAGACTATGGTCCTGGAAATGGAATATCAGGAAGGAAGTAGATTAACTTCTAGATATGAAAATTCCCATGTAGTTTATAATCTAGAGCTCTGGATATTTCAGTTACCAACATACAGAATAACTATAATATTAGACAAGAAATGAATTCCAGGTTCAGATAAATAAAAATACTGTCAAACAATCTTACAGAAGCTCCACCACCCTATTTCCTTCTTTACCAAGAGGCTGGCTATCCCATTTACTTTAGGCAGACAGTTCTAAAAGTCCCAGAAGTCTCCTTTTTGCTCAAGCTATCAGTATATTCTGACTTAAATGAATGATGCACAAAGGAAGCAAATTCCACTTTACTCTGGGATGAAAACACTCTCTTTAGCTGGCATTTCATCATGAGGGAAGAACATA